>JAFREQ010000050.1:3185000-3850694 GCA_025331565.1 Holacanthus passer | reverse complement strand
CCGAGCTCACAGAGGAAGGCATCCTTACGGTACTCAGAGTGCTGCACCTCCAGGCTGTGCTTTCTCAGCGGACCCCCCAATCCTCCCGTAGAACTGGACTGGGTCAGAGGCGAGCCCAGCTTCTCTGCTGACTGCACCCGTTTAAGAAGAGGTGATCGTGGGGGTTCGGCACTCTTAGGCCTGGGACGGACCACCGGCGGCGAGGAGTGGAGCTTGGCAGGGAAGGACTGGGTGGTGTTGGAGCTCCCCACAGTGTGCCCAGGCAAGGGTGGCGGTGAAGACTGGGTGGGGGAGGGTGTGTGTGCCAGCGGGGACAGGGGGATGTTACCAGCAGACTTACAGCGGGCAGAGCGATATTGGCGATGGAGTTTAGGGGAAAGGCCGTGCAGGGAGCTGGGCCTCATGTGTTGAGATGGTGCAGGGGAGTTTGGAGTGCTGGAGGCTGGAGAGCTGCTCTGGGAGGAAGCACCTAACAGAAAACAGCAGAAAAGATCAATTAAGATATGTAATCCCTGAGGAAATGGTGCAATGTTGATTTGAAGGTAAAGAGAATTCTGTTTTTTCTGGCTAGTTTTCTGGCTTTAAAAGCTCACTTTCCAGGCAGTACGCTGTGTTTTGGAAGTGAATTTAAGAAGTCCTTGAGTTCTAAAAATATATCTCTCTCTGTGCAGTCTTTAAACAGGAAAATATTTCAAATGTGAAGTGATCTCAGAACATTCCTACTTGAACACTTGTATATGCATTGTTTATTTCAGTGTCCTACCCAGGTATGAGGGCTCAGGGGTGGAGCGGTAGCCCTGAGTTGGGGACCGGGCAGACAAGCTGTGAGTCGGGGAGCCAGGAAGACTCTCGCTGGAGGACAGAGAGCGATTCAGAGATGACAGGCTGCGGCTGGTGTGCAGCAGATTGGACTGCTTTGTGATCTTACGGAACAACGAGTTACGCTTCTTACTGCAGGAGGGACAGTCAAAGAAAAGACAGGATGAGAAAGTAAGATTTGAAATAGGATAGACATACAGGAATAATATACAGGAATGCTATTTTTACCATTTTCAAATGCAAACCAAGAGTTGTTTTTGCATGCATTTCTTGCACGTTATGCTTTGCCCAGTTAGAATGAGAATCAACCTGTAGAGACAAGCTAATCCATCACAGTGAACTTTTCATTATTTTCTTACTTGCCTTGTTGTTGCATTAAAGGCTACTGAAACATCTGACATTTCAGGCTCGACTATTGAAATGCATGAAATTCATGAGCTGTGCAGTTGGAAAATCAAACCCAGCGGACAACAAGGACTTCATGAAAAGGATAATTTAAATATGATTGTTTTGTGTATTAAAAGGTTATTGTGCACGAGCTGAGATTAAAGTGTCAGTGTTTACTTGCAACATCATTGATAACTTACAAAAGATTTACCTTGTATACCAAAAGGAATAGAAACTATTTGGAATAAATTAAATGAACCTAAAAACTATGATAAACTAAGAAAATGGTAAGCAATAGTGTAAAGTGTACAGTCAGTGTTCAGTGTAGTGTAATTATAATCAATAATTGAAAATAAAATGCAAAACCACAGCCACTTATTCTTTTAGTCAAAAGACATATAGAGTTACTGTTCATATTACACTATATGTAAAATGAACCAGAAAAAACTGGCTCCTACCTGTCCTGGCCGTCCTTGCCCATGGTCCTCTTGTGTCGTCGGGCCATCTTACACTTATAGCTGGCCTTGCGGGCAGGACCCACTTTAATGGAGGTGTTCTCAAAAGGCGTGGTTGTCACCGTCACCTTGTTTCCACTCTGCACAAATTAATGACATTGACTGATATCTACACTGATAATTATTCACTGTCAAGCTTATTTACCCACAGAAAAATGAACAAGTAAATGTTACCTTTATTTACAGAATTAATTAGCAAATTTAATCGGTCAGTCTACAGCTGCCTACCTTGAGGATGAGCTCTACCACTTCAGTGTGGACAAGACCATGGACAGGCTCCCCGTTGACGTGGGTGATGAGGTCACCGGCACACAGGCCAGCTTCCTGAGCGGGGCCGCCGTCCTCCACATGCTGCCAAATTCACAGAAGACATTCAAATTCATAACAGGGCAAAAACCTGGTAAACCTAAGACAGTATATCAAAAGACTGACAACGATCAATCCGAAGATGAGCCTGAACTTTTTTAGGTCACATGGTCTGCATTTGTGTACTGTCAGATTAAAGGAAAGCATGAATTAGTTTGGTTATAAATAATACTAGTAAATGTTTGTTATAATAGGATAAATGTAATGGGATGAGAAATATCTTATTTTTAACTGGTGAAATTTTGTACCCACTACCTGCAATCAATCATCCTCCTCAGCAGTTTTCTTTCACTGATTCATGTTTAATGCCTGAACTTTAAAAAAGACACTCAAAAATCACAGCACAAGCCGTCCCTCTTCATGTGAGGTCACTGGCTCCGGTACAAAACATCTACTACTACTATGACTACAAGTTTCTTACCCAAACAATGTGATGCACGCTGTAGATATCACTGTCTCCAATGTAGACCCTGATGGCTCTGAGAGTAAAGCCATACTTCTTTCCAGAGCGATGGATGGTGATGGGAGAGCGCAGCACACTCACTGCCGGGCAGAAGTCTCTGCTGGGTGAAGAGTCACGGGACGACGGGTTGGAGGAGAACGAGTGGGGAGACATGGGGCTGGCCAGCGGAGAGAAGCCGCCATGCTGCTCCACTGGAGAACAGGTAGACAGTAAAGAGAGATACTTTATTAATACACCACAAACTTATATTTCCAAAAGGATTTCATTCTTTCTGTGCCTCTCACCTGATGGTATGATGACAGACAGGGCTGTAGCAGAGGCCGACTTGATGACCTTGTTACCAGGTCTGGAGTTGCGTTTCTCTCCATCACCAGACAAATGCTGATGGCGTGCCCTGCGGAGGACCAGGTCATTGGTGGCCCGGGGCCCCAGAGGGTCATACAGAGGAGTCATCACATCACGACCGGATGCTGCAGGACCTGGGGATAATGTGGTGATGGCCGTGGTAACTCCCGGTGTCTCTCCATGTCTAGGGGATTTGTCTGGAAAGATGTAGAGTCAGGTGGAAATTATAGTTATTTAAGTTAGTGCCTGGTGTTAGTAGCATTTAGAGGTGAAAATAGCAATGTTAAGAACTGTCTTGCTGCCCACTCACTCAGCAGTGGTCATCTAATGAGGTATTGCAGGTTGCTTTTTCACCTCCTCTGCTCCTACCCCCTCTTGCTTTCTCTGTCTGATTTATTCTTTATCACCTTCCCTACTGCCATCTCACTTAATTCCTCCCCCTCTCTCTCTCTCTGCCCTCACAACTTTTCACCACATCAGAGACTGACACCCTGCTCACACACCTGCTCCATTGATCTCCTTCAGACTGTTCCTCTGCTCCAGGAGGCTCGGTGAAGGGACGCTGGTCCCATCCAATGAAGTTCCACGGACCTTGATGGGCACCTGGCGGGACAGGAAGTCTGACTCACCATCCAGGGGTGAGGCAAAACGATGTGTATCCATTAGTGCTGAGAAGCGTCGGCGAGCACCAAGGGGAGGGCTTGCATCCCCCTCCATGTAGAGCGACTCTGAACACGACAGGCGCTTCCTACAAGAGAAGGACACAGAAACAGACACATAAGATAATGTAAACAGTGCGTCAGTGAGGTTGCACTTATGCACAGGGCTTTCAGCTAAATTCTAATGTCAACAACATGCTCACAACGACAATGTTAATACGCTGATGTTTAGCAGGTATAATGTTTACCATTATCTTTGACTAATAAGCACACAAGGCAGATGGGTATGCCATTAGTTTTGCAGGTATTTGGCTATGAAGTGTTGGAAAACCTGACCTGATGATTGGGCTAGATCAAAGTCAGAGAAAGTTATTGCAGGTCATCCTGAGGGGGATATGAATGCATGGACCAAATTCATTCATGGCAATCCATCCAATAGTCATTGAGATTTCAATTTGACATTCAATTCACTTTGTCTGGAGTTCTGCTACTAGCATGGCCAAAAGATAAGAAATGACAAGACAAGGAAATGAAATACAGACTGATGAAGTGATGCAAGAGATGTTTTTGTTACATTATTTCTTTAAAGGTAACTTTTCCTTTAGCAGTTCTGGTGAGCAACACTGAATGTAAACATGGCTTTGGTTTGTTTACAAGAAAACTCCACAGGGCAGCTTTAATTAAAGAAATGAGTCAATGTAATGAGCTGTAGTCAAAAAGTAATCACAGCTGTGAGATACTGATAATTCGTACTAGATATGGAAGAAGAATCCAATATGTAAGGTAATAAATGATGAGCCACCTTCACCTTATCAAATTTAATCTAACCATTATGGATGCAGAATGTATGTATGAATGATTGATTTTATTTTACATATGAATGTAGAGGAGATTGAAATCCAGACATATGCTTTCGAAAGATTGAGGTAAAATGGAGTTATGAGAAGTAATGGCAATCTGCTGTGTGCTCTCAATCAGAAATGTGTCAGATAATAATTTGCAGTCTGGAAACAGCAGGTCACAGGAGTCTTTGCAAGCTGCCTCGAAGCATGATGAGCATAGCAAGAGAGCAGAATTATATTTAATGAATCTAGAACATCTAGGATGAGGGTGAATTTTTCATTTTGGTGGGCTGAACACTGAAAAGCCTTCATGCAAGGTAATGAGAAGTCTCTGTGTCTGGTAATAGCTGGAAATTAACCACAACAATATTAAGGGTACAAATTGTATGAAACCACCTGTATTCAGTAGTCCCAAAATTAGCTGATACATTTGCATTACTTATCAACAAATCATGCAAAAAGGGAAACATCAGAGATATATTGGGTTCCACTTTCACTAGTTTCCAAACACTGGAGAGGTGGGATCTTTTGCCTGTTGATTCAAAGTGAGTGTGAACTCTCGCACAAAGTTCTTTTCATACAAGAAGTGTCAACATTGGTGTCAGTGAGATAAAAGTTATTCAGGCACACCGGGGTATGTGACATCTAGACTGCTGAAAGAGAGAAAACCTTCAAGAAACCACTGTCTCAGTCCGGTCTCACGCAATTATACAGAAGAACCCACCTCACTTATATGCAGAAATAACAAATACGCCTCTAAAACTAACACTTACATCTCGGGGGACCCAGTCCTCCAGCTCTTGTCTCTCATGCTGAAGCTGCCCAGGCTCTCTCTCTTGGTCACCTTGTCCTCCCGCGGGCCCTTGTGCTCCCGACGGGAGACAGAGGTCGTGGCTTTCTGCTCCAGCTGAGATAGATGCTCCATGCTGCTGTACACCTGCAGGGGGACACGGTCAGATCAATAATCATTCAGTCTGATAGATATTAACAGCTCTGGGAAAATACAGCTGGTGAGTGGAGGTTACAGCTATAAATTTGGTTGCTGTATTTGTTTTAGATATCAGATATTTGTTATGCATCAGGCTGATATCCACCTTTTAATTAAAAAAATATATAGGGCAGTTATACACTACTGTACATAACAAATACACGTATTAAATGATTATCAAAATAGTTGCTGGTCTGCCATCAACTAATCTTGATTAAGCACTGCAGCTCTACATTAATAAATTCTAATGAACCAATTACGTGTGTTCACTGAAGACCTCATTATGTGTGTGTACTCAGCAGAGGTCTTAGCTTGAGCAAGGCCACTGAAAAGCCCTCAACTGTAACTTCAAATACATCTCAGATATAATTGAAAGTGGCCCCTCAATGAGGCACTCTGGATTTTCTGAAGAGCTCCTTCACAGCTTCACAACCCAAACATGAGAGGATGAACCAGGTGAAAGACAGAGGGAAGGCAGATGGAAAGACACAGCAAGCGAGAGAGGATGGAAGTGGTAGTGTCGAGAGAGGGAAAAAAAAGACAGCGTGAAGTGAGAAAATCCCACCCGAGAGGAAGCGTGCGACAGAAAAAGAACACGCTGGCACAAAGAGAGAGAGAGAGAGTCACAGATGAGAATTAAAAGAGATTTGGCCTTGAAAAGAGTGGATGTGGAAAAAAATAGAGAGGAAAATTTCTCTGGATCATTAAACACACATCTGTAGAAAGGTAGAGAAAAAGACATTAAAGGTAGACGGGCCTCTGAGTGGCTTAAATAGAAACTGGAGACGGGGAATAAGAAGGAATAAGATTTTGTGAACCCCAGGTAGGAGTCCAGCCTCCAGGTGCTGCTCTCCGCACAGCAAGACCTCATTTTATCTGTCTAAAACTCTTTTTTCCTTCCTCATCTAATCCTGTGAAATAAAGTGCAAAGACCTTTTAAAATGAAAAAAAAAAAATAACAGGTTGATACAGTGAGAGAAAAAAAAGGAAAACAGAGGCAAATGACAGAGAGGGTGAGAGAGAGAGATGAAAGAGGAGAGAGGGCAAAGTCAGACCTTGCTGAAGCGAGGAGAGCAGGAAGAGAACTGTCTGATCTCTACGGGCTCATCGTCATTGGTGTCATCCTCATCGTACGTATTGATGTGATGATAACGATCCGAGCGGGCTGGCGGGAGAGGGAGTGAGAGAGAGGATGAAATACATGAGCTGTCAGGTGAACGTGAAATGTGCATATCTGACTGGAACGGTGTCAGAAAATTATTGTGCCACCCATAAGCCTAATATTGATGTTACAGCTGTGCTTTACAGACACATAAATCCAGGTGAACGTACTATCAAAGTAGCTGGTGTCCTCCTCTGACTCCAGGTGAGGGATGAACTCTGCCTTCTGTCTCAGCAAAGTGTTCCAGTCCAGCTCTGTGAAGAACGAGTGCTGCTTCACCTCAAATGCTCCACCTGGTGGCAGGGGCAAAAACGACAAACCCTGTCAGCCAAAATGAGTTTGAACTTCCACAGGGTAGCTGGACTCACCCTTAGAAATAGGGTAAGGAGCTTGGAATAGAGCCACTGGTCCGGCATCTGATAAAGATGCCTAATGGCTGCAACCCGTTGGTGATTTTCTGGGCACAACCAACGGGTAGGAAACTCCGGGAGGGACCCAGAACATGCTGGAATTATTATATATCCCATCTGGTATCGAATGCCTTGGGATCCCCCAGAAGGAGGGAGAAAAAGTTTCTTGGGAGGACGTCTAGACTACCTTGCTTTGCTGCTGCCACCATTCCCAGGATAATTAATTGGCAGAAAATGGATGGATGGATATGGACTTAATTTCATAGTGTGATTTAATCGACAGTCTTATAATAATGTATGCAAGCCTGAGTGCTTCTTTGGACAAGTTCTCATTAACAGCACTATTCATTCCTAATATTGACACAAAATGGGTGCTTATTGGAGCTCTGATATCAAGTAAATGCAAAGGTTAGTACCTGTACCCAACCTCACGAGAGGGTTGGTCTGCAACAGGGCAGAGATGAGGGCCAGGGAATCTGCAGGTAAGGCGTCATCGCCTTCTGGCCAAACTATGTCATCTAACAGAGACAACAAAGAGAGAGCAAAAGGTCAGAGTAACAAGCAAGAAAGAAATTGCCTCTTTTTTAGGTAGTTTTAAAGATGACAAATAACAGGCCAGTCCAAACTGCTGCAAAATTGCCTACAACACCTCCATGTCACCAAAAAAAAAAAAGAAGACAAAAGAATCCTAGTGCTTAAAAACGGTTCTTTTGGTAGTCTTAAAATAGCATAGTACTATGAACCACTTACTATAAAGAAAATAACCCAGAAACTGTACAGCTTGTGTTAACTTTTGATTGCTAAAAATGTGCAGTTTGAGAGAGTATTTAAAAAAGTAAAGTAGTGTAATTTTGATACTGTTTTCTTACCTGTGATGACCTGTCCAAACAGCTCCTCCGGAGTGTCTCCAAAGAAAGGCACACAGCCCACCAGGAACTCATAGAGGATGATGCCCATGGCCCACCAATCTACCGGCTTTCCATAGCCCTGACGGAGAATCACCTCTGGAGCGATGTACTCCGGAGTACCACACACCTGAGTGATGGAGATAAGGTGGAAGCAATGGAAGACAGGAAAGCCATTTTCCTCAAATATATTTTAGAGGTCGCGTCCAGATATGTTGTAAAATATATAAAAAATATGCTGCTTTGTACAATAATTTGGGTCGGACATTTTTCCTAAAAAAGATTCACTGGAGTTTTCAAGTTTCCACATCACACCTGTCTGAGTTGCTTACTGGACTGTGATCGGCTTCAAAGTAGTCCTGCTGCTACGCATATGTGTTAAACTCAGATTGAAAGTGAACACAAAGCCACTTTCCCTCTTCAAAAGATGAATGTGAAAACAGCCTCTAGTGTCAAACTCAGCATCATTCTGCACAGTCAAACATCCAAAAGAAGTCGAGTGCAAGGAGACTTTAAACAGTCAGTTTATCCAAATAACAAAAACACATTTTCCCACTTACCATCAATGGTGTCTCGACATTCAGATTTTGGTTTTGGTTTTATCTGAGATTTCTGTTACTAAGCTGATTTGGACCTTTCCAGATATGGATACAGTCCAATGTCCCAATTATTTGGACTGATGAGCAACTAACAGGAATGTCTGTGGACTTTTCAGGTAACTGGAAATTTGTTTCTAGAAAGAAACACTGCTGTTGAGTTCATTTCAAATGTCATATTTTAACAAAAAACGAAAATGAAATTTTATTAATTCCCTTAGTGTGGTGGAGGAAAAATCTCAGTGGCAGAGATTTCAAAACATTTGCATGGCTAAACTCCAACTGTGGTAAGTGGCAAATTTTCTTACAATTTTTTTTTTGTGTGATTTGGACAAACCAACCATTTAATACTAGAGGCAGTAAAATGGAAACTGTTAATTTACATGTTCAACATTGATGACAATTTCAAGGTTTCATCCTAACAATCATATGTACATGCTGTTCAGGAGATTGAATATAAAATATTCTGTATGAGCGGTTCCACGTGTGCATGCTGCCTTACACAACAGAGACATCATTAATGGGTGAATGAGAAACACTCCCCTAATCAGAATCTCCACCAGAAACATGAAAAGCAAAGCCCAGGTTTGCTTCATCCGCAGATGTGAGTTGATTACTGGCAGACAAACAGATGCCAGCTTCCACCAAGTAGAGCTGGAGGACACACGGGCCAATCTGACTGATTATGACTGGTTTAATTTAGGACATAAACAATAACTATAATTGCAAAATGGTATTGTGATGGAGATGGAGAGGATTAATGATTCACTCACTCAGACAACACAGGAAGCATTGTAATGCAGTGTCTTTATTCGGAGATTATTGATTTTCCCGGATGACTTGGCAGGTTGGCATGCATGACTGGAGAAGACTAAAAGATGCTGTGAATGCCAGTCGCCTGTTCATCCACCAAACATCCGATCGTAGAATTACACTAATTTTGCATCACACACCTCATTCATGCAGCTGCTGATTAAATGTCTGCAGCCATTCTTCTTTCATAATGTGGTGATGAAGTACTGCAATTAAAGTCCAAAGAACAAGCATAGATGCTGCTACTAGGTTACAGGTACTGTACCTGCTTATCCAGGAACTCTCTGGCATCTTTCTCAATATGTCCCTCATACAGGTTGGTGGTGAGGCTCATTAGACCCATCTTTGACAAGCCAAAGTCTGTAAGCTTGATGTGTCCCATGGAGGTGATCAGTAGACTACATGGAGAGAGATAACAGCCATTCAACAGTTTGACTTTTGTTCAAATTCTGGCAATAAAAATCCAGATATAATGGAGCATGTGGTTATTTTGAATGCTATGTCGTGATCACTGGTTTGTTGCTTTCGATTGGTTGCCATCCTTGTCTTGAGAGGCAACCAAGGCATTAAGATGTGTTGCAGCCTTTTAGTAGCTGGTAACACCATTATGCTAAGTGGTAACTAAATCCCATAATAACACCAGTATTACATGTAATGTGACAGATCTGACAAATCAAATTCACTGGTATGTCTTCCTTGACACCAGAGATGAATTTCAAAGCAGCATTAATTATTTTTGGTAATTTGGGGGAGCAGAAAAAAAATGAAAACACCAACAATGAAATATTATCACCTCATAAATTTGTTGAGCTTGTTAGTAAATCCAATATTCACTCTTTTTTAGCTCTGTGTTGGTCTGAACTCCTGAGGAAAATAACTATTTCTTTAAGCAGGTAAATGCTCTAATAAGTTCACCAGCTGATTGCTAAATTTGTCTGCCATTTGGTGCTGGGCACTGAAAGAAAACAGCAAAGTTTCAGGCTGTAAAACCAAAAGAATGAGCTGAACAACCCTAAAATGCTCATTAGAGCTGAGAGGAACTGCAGTTAGGTGATGATTCTCTGAGTCATGACTACAAGCAACCCCTTTCACATTACACATTCATTTACATCCAGTGTTAATATAAAAATATTGATTAGTGCAGCTTTAAACACCTACTTGTCAGGTTTGAGGTCTCTATGGACAATCCCATAGTTGTGCAGGTATTCCAAGGCTAAGACAGTCTCAGCAAAGTACATCCTTGCCAGCTCAACAGGCAGAGCTCCAATGTTCTTCAACAAAGTGGCACAGTCACCACCTGAGGACACAGAAACCACCATGAGTTATTGAGAGAAGAGCACAGAAAGTCTGCAGGATGATGTAAGTTGATCATCACATGAGGTGGAATTGCTTTATAATATGTGTGTAATAATAGTATTCCTATTTTTGTGATGCACCTGTGCTCATCAAAGGGTATAAACATTTGATTTTTTGGCTTGTAATCCACCTTTGCACCCACTAAAATCACATTTCATAGTGCCATCACACATGAGTCACTCACAACCACCCTTCATGCCTCAGTGTGTCTGCACCAACGTAAGAGCTGCTGCAGCCAGAGCCACAACACTGTCCTAAGCCGCCCTCCAGGAAATTCAGCACAACTGGAGAGGAAGATGAGGAGGGCTGGGGCAGCAGTGTGAATCCACTGACCTTGCTTGACATTCATGGTCGAGAATCACTGTGACAGTGAAATAAGAGTCCCATCTGCCCTTCTGGAAATGTAAGTGAGCGATTACACTCCACCATATTACTTTCATTTCCTGAATCTGAGCAGACAAAAATCATCATTTGCTATTCAGGTGTTCAGCTGACACTTTTATCCAGAGTTAAATAAGTGAAATGAAAAGGTTGAATAACTTTGAGGTCACCATCACCACAAGAAAAAGGTATTTGAAACCAGTAAGGTCAGGGCTGCAGTACCCAGACAAAAGATTTAAAAGAGGCAAACTGGGTCCTGATTTGGTGAAGATAATTGGCTTGGTCAGGAAATAGGAGCCAGGGACAAAAGGCTAAAAAGTGTTGTTATTTGAAAAATCAGACAGAAACCTGACCTAATATTTCTTCAGACACCAGAAAAATGAAGGGCAAACAGAACAGGAAAAGACCAAGTCACCCATTCAGAGAGATCAGATAAATCCCTTTCAATGTGAGTCCACCCTCAGTGTAATAAAAGTGTGCCAACAAAACCATATCTGATTCCTTACCCTCAACATACTCCATGACCATGCACAGGTGTCTGCGCGTTTCAAAGGAGCAGAACATGGAGACGACAAACGGGTTCTCCGCGAAGGTGAGGATGTCCCTCTCTACGAAGGCCTGCTGGATCTGGTTCCTCAGGATCAGATTCTGCTTGTTGATCTTCTTCATGGCGAAACGCTGACGTGTCTCTCTGTGGCGCACCAGGTAGACAGCGCTGGAGAGAAGGCGAGACAGAAGAGAGGAAAGTGAAGGGGCTGGTGGAGCCAAGATGTGGTGTGGAGGGAAGACAGCAGGGTGAGATTGTTATGAAGTGTATTGTGTGGAAAGATCTAAGAATAGAAAGGATCTTCCATCTGCATGTAGACACGACTTTCATAAAGTGCGGCTGAGTGGATATTAAGACTCAAGACGTCTGGCACAAAATGTCAAGCCCCAAGCAAGTAACCTTTGAGTGTTTTTAATCCTGAGCTGAATTTTTGAAGCCTGACTCAGAAATATCCTTCTTCTTTTACATGGGCAGATAATGGAGGGATAATGCAGACTTCACAGCTGCAGCTCTATCCCAGCCAGCGTTAAATAAAATGAGAATCTTTTAACATGAAGAGACCACATGCTATTGTTTTAACATCCCTACTGACTACTTGTTAGTTGTAGAATACATTTTAAGTTTACATCATTAGCAAATCATTCAACAGACCAATGCAGGAATACATGAGAAATTTCCCTACGTTTTCCCCATAAAATCCATTTGGAGTTTGGTGCTTTAATTATTCTCTGCACCAGGATGAAGGACTGGTTCACTGCTTTTAGTGTCTGTATTAGTTATGTAGTTATTTAGTTTTTTATGTCAGGCTAAATATATGGTCCATCCCACATGGGATTACAAGACACTGTCATAGATCAAACATAAAAAAAATATAACAAGACAAAATAAAACCTCCCTAAAACCCAAAGAAAAAAATAATCTTAAATCGATCATAACATTCTATACATATATCTATATAATTTCAGGTTAAATTTTGCTTACTGTATGGGCAAAATTTAAGTAATTAAAAAGCCCCAAATCTATCATCATAAAGCGTTTTTTTTCCTCCAAGTTACTTGATAACGTAAGTGTTTCACATGTAAATAGTGAAGTCAGTCTTTGAGTCTTAAAAAATTGGTTTCTGTTATCTTACAATTGAAACAATAAATATAGTTCTGAGAATTAGTTAACATTGGACAACAATGTCTTTCAATATACCTTTTTATCTCTGCATTAACATGCTGCAGTTCAGGAAACATATTGGTGGGTTTTCACGTTTCCAATTCACTTTAATAGGCACTGACCATTTTCTACAAAATACTGTATCAGTACTTTTAGACTGGCTTCTTTCATTGATTACTATTATTATTATAGTGTGGCTGTGGTAGTACATTAGTGTTACTGAGGTAGTTTTTTTTTCCACTATTGTGTTTCCAGAGCTTTCAACCCTATTTCTTCCACAGAAGTTTGAGGTTAGGTCTTGTTCGAAACCCTGTATAAACCATTGGATTTGATTTGGTCTCTCAATAAGGTTTGAATCCATGGCTTACCCATAAGCTCCGTTGCTGATCAGTTTGATGCTCTGAAAATCTTCTTCGCTCGGTGGTTTCATGGCTCTGCCTTTTCCCTGGTGACACATTGAGAACTTTAAAAGTACAATTCAGATCAGCACAAAGGCCGTTTAAAGGAAATGTACAAATGCTCAAATGTCATTCTTTCTTTGATGATTTCCATAGCTGCGTGTGTGTTTGAGTGGTGGTGTGTATATGTAGTCATACAGCATGCGAACACACGTAAACACATATCTGTCTGTGTTTATTTGATCTTCACCTCTGCTGAGTCATCGGTCTCTGGAGTGTGTGGACCCTCACTGTCATAGCTGTCAAGGCTCACGATTTCTGTTGAGAAACATGTTAGTTAACAAGCAAACCTGCTGTCAAAATGGAAAGAGACATTTTCCATGCTAAAACACTGGGCCTCCCACGCCGCTGCGAGCAGATGAAAAATTTGCAGCTGCTCAGACATCTTTAACAAAACAGCTATTCAAGTTTCAAAACAGCCGAATGCGTCAGATCACAGAAAGAAAAACATGAGAATTAAAATAGCTTCTTCCTATTAATTTTCCTTGTCTCCTTCAGCTCTCCCTCCCTCTCACTTTGTACTTCCTCCCTCCTTGAGCAGCACTGGCAGCTAATTTTCACTGTTCCTCCACTCTTGTATGTGACAGCTGCTAGAATACACTGATTATAGTCCTGTTTTGTTAAAGCAGGGGAATAACCGAATGGTAATTAACTTTGCAAAGCCTTTACAAAGCCGCTCTGTACATATTAACATCATATAAAATTAAAGTCACTGAGCTGACAATCGTATATTCTGCCGGTTTCTGTTTGACGCTGAAAACAACTGATCTTGTCTCTAAAAGGAAGGAAGAAAATAAATGAGGGTGTGAAAGTGTGGATGTGCAAGCAGCTACGTGGGTGTGCATGTGTGTATCTGCGCGACAATGCAGGTGCAAAAGAAAGTGCAAGATCAAGATATCAAGTGACACATTGTTAGCAGAAATTAACTGAAAAAGACCTAGCAGGCCCATATTTTTCATGAATTCTGACATAGAGGTTTATTGTGAAGAGTCTTTCTGGGTCATTTAACCGCTCAGCTAACGAACAGCTCTTGATGGATTAGACTTGGAGCAGCTGAGGAGATGAGAATTAGAGCTGTGAGTTTTGGGGCCGAATTTGAGCCATGATGATTAATGAAAGACAGTAATGTCAGTGCACCATCAGCCAGCTAATGATCCAGCCAGTCCAAACTTTACATCTCCTACATCCTCATGCCGAACCTCCAGTAACACTGATGGATAGCTGAAGTCAGCTGCACTCCAACAGGCTATTTTAAATTGTTGACTTGTTGAATTGTTCTGTCAGTGTGTCCACAGGGCAAATATCTGTCTATGAATGGGTAGAGGAGCGTGGGAGTGCAACAAGAAAAAAACGAAATATTAATGGATTTTGTAACTCCTATTATTATTCTTTGTCTTACTTTGGCAATATTCATGGTCTAGGTTTTGGTGGCTTTGGTGGATGGAAACAGGAAGTATAATGTTGCAATGGAGTGAGTTCGAAAACTTAAAAATGTGATAATTGTCAGGCAAGTTCTTGAGTTAAGAGGACATGATTTCTTTCTTTTATTCACAATGGACTGCAGAGATAACTAGATCCTCAGGAAGTGTACGTCAGACTGAATCTAAAAATGTGTTTGTAATGGCTGTGTGTTCAAATTTGACTTTGAGTGACAGCTCCAAGATGGTGTTCAAATTTTGAAGCTAGTGGCAGCAACGGGCCATAAAGGGTTTTAAAGTGCCTTAATTCCCTCTGTGAGCTGTGTCTCATAGTCGCTGCTGTTGCTCCAACTGCTGATCATGTTCATAAGTGGCTTAAATCAGTCGCACAAACTACAAAAACTAACTTAAAGCTTAAGGGAAAACAAGAATATAACCACAAACTGTCATTCTTACCTTAGTGTTTGTGTATTAATTATACAAACATGGTACAACTTGTTAAGTGCTTTAGAGGTGCTCACAGGTCATATTTCAGTTTGGACAGAGCCAGGCTCGATGTCACTGCTTTCAGTCTTTGTGCTAAGCTATGCTAATCACCTCCCGTACAGCTGTTTTGTTCGTGATTTGTTTGAAATAAAAACCAGACCACTGTCATTTCCTTAGTCTGTAAATACCAGTCGAGTGTTCTTTGTCTATGAGGAACCAGTCAATGTTTAACAGAAAGCACTGCAAGAAATTGTAAAAAAAAAACTGTCTCACCCTCCAGTGGGTCTCTGGTCAGCCCCAACTGGCTGATGATGTATCGAGGGATGTCGGCCTTCATCAGTTGTCCCTCCTTGGCGTGGTCCTCCGCCGCCTCCAGCAGATGGTAAAACTCTTCGGGATTGAACTCCTTCATTGGAGGAGAAAAGAAATTGAAAGGAAGCTACAACATAAATACAGCTTAAAGCTGTATGTGTAAAACTGCCATGGCGGAAGAGCTATCATCAGTCAAAACAATTCAAAGACCTCCAATGCCTTTAGAAAAGTGTGAAGACCCTCGCTGGAGCAACATCGTCTGCAGAAGTGAATCCACAAAACTCTAATCAGCTCCTGTCAACACCAGATAATTGTCACTTGAAATTCAACACTTGCTATGACTGAAGTGTTTGAAGAGTGCAGGATTACAAAAACAAACCTTTGTCTCTTCACTTGCAATATTTGATTTATCAAATTAATTTTCATGTGAGTTCAAGACAAAGACTGAATTATTTTAAATAAGACTGGCAACTTGTAGGTAACCAATCATACTGTTAGTCAACTGAATAGCAAAAAATATTCCTCTAAAATGCAAACAAATTTTTTTTAAAGGCAGGCCTAATTTCTATACTAAATTTAGGGCTGCAACTAATGATTATCTTCTATCAATTAATTTAATGATTATCATCCAACATACTATCATAGACAATTAAAAACTCAATAAATATTTACATTCAAGAAGCTTGAACCAGTACATTTTTGGCATTTTTGCTTAAAAATGAAAGGATTAGTCAATTAAAAAATTTTATGTCAATGGACAAATGAAATAATCTACTCTAACTGTATTCAGTGCCCGTCCCATAGACTCATCAGCTTTCAGTTTCACAGTGTTATATATAAAATCACTAACGCAAAACTTGCAAACGGTGAGTCCAGAGTTCAAATGTCTGCAGGAATTGAAGAAAACACATTAAAATACATATTTTTATGATACTGGTACTAGAGCTATTGTTCTTAAAAAACTTTTACTTTGACAAATATTGAAATTGCAATATCATCAGAAATCCACTATCGGTCGGGCTATAATTGATGCCGATGTGTTGACAACATATTACAATAGAAAGTATGACAATACTGATTATTTTTCCATCCCTAGAGCTGGTTACTGAACCATGACAACTAACTTCTTATTTAGCTGTAACAAAGAGACGTGATAACTGCGAACAAAAGGATGAACTGATGTTATGTTAGATCCACGCATCAATGTGATTCTAACTGTGCCCAACTTATAAACACAAAGCCAGGATTTACTTTAACCTACTGCAAATTCAAGCCCAAACACCGCTATGGGGCTGTCAAACAAACACAATCAGTGTTAATACACCTCCAAACTTTAAATTGCTTTCTTGAAACAGCCTTTTTTTTTTTTTGCCAATGAACCAGTCTTTTGTGGTGTCCTGTGGGATTCAGTTTCATTCCTGTTGGTGGAATAGCATTTTGATTAGAAAGCAGAGCCCGGGGCAGCCAGGATCATTTCCTTCTTCCCCTGCTCTCTCATATCTGCTCCCCTCGACCAGAGAAAAAAGGGAGAGTACGGAGAGGGGGAATTAACCTGCCTCTCTGATAGCTTGCTCTGCTCCAGGATAATATTCCTGCAGCTAACAGCCTACTGACTGTGTGACATTTTCACCAAATCAGACCTGGCAACTGACTTGAATGCTAAATGAACTCTACGGCCGCGGACAACATTTTTATGTGTGTGTGTGTGTGTGTGTGTCTTCTCCTCTCTAACCTAAGGGCCATGAGGATCTTAAGTCCCCTCCACATCCTGCCTGACCCCGTCGACCTCTTCCGACGGTCGCTGTGGCAACGGAAAGACGAGCTGGGAGGGTCGGAGGAGGTACCATGCCAATGACGAACATGTGAGGCCATCAATCAGTGAGCTGATATGCAGGTATGGCTAATCCTCCGGTGTATACAGAGAGGCTTGTTATTACTGAGTTGAAGTGAGTTATGTATTGTAACATGGCACGACTCTGTCTCCCAGCTGATTTGATGTGCTGCTGACAAGTGGTGGAGGTGGGAAGAATATTTTACAGTTCGGAGTTAAGTTGGAAAAATATCCTGCAGCGATAAGCATGTGCTCTGCCGCTGCCGAGATGTGCTGCATGTCTGATATATTGAATGGCACAGCTTAAAGAAAACCATGACCTCTACTGCACAACACCATAAATTCCTACATCGACATCTCATACATTAATAAAGCTGAAGGTGAAACCACATTTACTGGAAGCACATGTATACATTAGCATCGAATATAAGGGGACGTAGTAAATTAACACAAGTGCAAGGAGGTAAAGAGTAGAAGAGGTGTTGCGCTTTCACATCAACTGGTTTTGATTTGAATGCAGTCACATTGATTGATCATTTTGCAATCCTTTTAGATTCATGTTCCACCTTCTGTGAATATTTCTTGCACGTAGCTTGTTTTGTAATGTTTTGAAATTAAATGACAAATCACCTCTAAGCCTTCCTGTTCATGAAAGAGTTTTGTTCACAGACTTAAAAGGGAAGTCAAGCTATTTAGTACTGCATGGTCCAAGTCAAAGCCACAGAGATATCTTATCTTTTAGACCCAAAAATGCTGGGTACTGTATTTCATTAGACCTTCCCCACCTTCTAAATGCACACTTTTTTCAAGACCCACACCTTCACTTTATAATGCAGGTTTTATGCTAAACATTTAAAATCTCAAGCTCAACCCTGATGACATTATCGAGGATATTCTTCAGACTTTGGAGCAAATCCTTCCAGAGCCACAGAAGAGATTATAAACCTGTTTTCACATGCTGAGTAGTTCTGCTAATGCAGGTAAACTGAACTGCACATGTAAGACACTTTGAGTTAAGAGCAGCAAAAAGAAAAATCAGGTTCTGAGATGGAAACCCCTCTGATGAACTCTTGATGAACCTTTTACAAAGACTTGCTACTTTCTTGTGTCTGAGTACAAAGAGATCCTTCTGAGGGTAGCTCAAGAGATCAAATTATTATTTCAATCTTGTTTATTTTTATTTTCTCATGTCTGAAATACTACAAAATATGATAATGCAATAATGCAATAATATTCTCAATTCTATTTTTATGTCCATCTATACTGGCTATGGGTCTATATTTGTGTTGCTAATTTGTCACAATTGAAGGGTTTAGGTTTTTATTTTGCTAAGATCTAAAGCAGAGATGTGTGCAATCCTTTTCTCTGTCTTAAAGGAGATTACATGCAGGTATGTTATTATGGAGTGTGCATTTCTTGTGTCAATGTATAAACAAATCTCTTTTATTTTAAATCCCTGTGCCCAAACTAGATGTGAAAATATGACTGAAAAAATGAGCACAAAAAGATCTCAGGTCATTTATTTGTCACAAGTAACACAAATGAAATGTGAAAGAGTTTTTAAAAAGCGGAGTGACAGCACAGCCTCCAGCTGTGACACATTTAGAAAACCTGTGTTTCATCACTTCAGACTGAATACACAGTGGACAGCCTGCCCCACTTCTGTTCATCCTTTAATGCCACTGCAGCGTGAAGGAGCTGACCCTCCATCTCCATGTGGGAGGACAGGAGTCTTTCCCAGCAGATGAAGAAAAACACACTCAGAAAACACAATAAGACAGAGGGACAGAACTCACCAAACACTCGAGGAGCCTGGCTGGACGAGATATGATGATGAAGAGCTTTTTGACCAGTTCAATGACAAAGGTGAGCTCTGAACTCTCTGAGCGCTCATAGGCCTGATAGTGAAGGAGAGGCAAGGCAGAGAGACAGATAAGATCAATTAGAGATGATTTGTCAAAAGACACACCTTTACATCCCTCTCCACCTCCACGACTCACACGTCACAACTCACGTCATGCAGCAGCTTCTCCAGGTTCTCCTGCAGCTCACAGAAGTAGACGCTGGTAATAAGGCCCTCGCGTGATTTGGTCAGGCAGTCCCTGGACAGCTCCGCTACCTGGTGGTGGATGAAGCTGAGGACCCCATCGGCTAGTGGCAGGACGCTCTCCGGGGAGTAGTTCTGGATGAACTCCGCCAGTCTCTCCTCCATCTGAGCTGTGGCCTAATTGAATACAAGATGGTGGTTAACAGTCAGTTACTGTCATGTTGTCAGGCTGGTGTTGAGAAGCTAATGCAATCAACTGCACAGGCGTAGGAAGCATTGAAAATGTGGGTGCAGACAGTGTAATGGGGGGTTGGATGGTCCTCCCTCAGAAAATTTTTAAGAAGTCGTTTTTTATATTCTGGTGCCTTTTAACAGGTGGTTTGATACTTTTATCTGACTATACCAGTGTGAGAAAAATTATGATTACATTCTGTAATTTCATCTAGAGGAAGTGTCACATATTGAAGTTATTAAAAAGCAAAAAGAGGAAGAGGAGAGAAGAGGAGAACAGTAGTCAAAGTGCTCTTGTGCATTCTCTAATAAACTCCATTCATCATTACTGCTATGATGAACACTCACCAGGACCTGAGGCCCGTGTCTCAAAGCTACATTATGTTGTTAGTCAGTTGTTGTTGATGGCTTTGCTTACACACACATTTTTATACACATAACACTGCTACCAAGAAGGCGTCCACATAAATATTTAGACATTTCATGACAAAGGACATCAGTATTACAGATTCTTATTTAGACATCCAACAGTTATGAAGCAAAATATTTAGAGTCACGTTCAATAATCACTCTCTTTTAGCTCTGTTTTGGTCTCCACCATCTCCTGAGGTAAATATCTGTCTCTTTACCTGCTAAATGCTTTACGTCCACCAGCAAGTCACTAACTGTGTCTGTCCACCTGTATGGTGCTGAGCATGTGGTATGTTTTTTTTTTTCTAAAAAACACCCCTGCTGTCTGCTGCAGCTTAAAATGAGAGCAGTGAGACTGAGCCAGAACAGAAAAGTTGGTCGGACAGATAAACAATGAGCTGAAACTTGCCATGTAAAGCTAAGGGGAGCTGTAGACTGGGGTGGTAAGTCTCTGTAGGTTCATCATTACGAGTGATCCCTTTTCACATTGTCACATTGTTTTCTAAATTATTCTAAAAAATATTATTTATAGGCGCTTTAAATGTCACTGGACAAAGAATATATAATGTGAAAAAGAGGCAAGGTCAAATAGTCTTTTGTGAAGAAGATGCCAGCTGGAGTCACTCATTTGTGTAACAAAAAAAAAACATGCAACATAATCAGAATCGAGGCTCCCATTAAAAACCTATTTCAGGTATGCAGCCGCAAATTATTCTCCTCATAATGACAGTGAAGATGCAGCAATGTTGAGCCTTCATTCACAATCCTGGGAAGCGTGCAACAGTAGGTGGGAAGGCTCGTTAGCGCTGCTTCACAATGCATTACTGTGAATGAGCACAGGGTGGTGGTGATGGTGTGTGTGTGTGTGTGTGTGTGTACAATCAGGTGCTTGAGGAAACCTACTTGCAGACTGACATACATTTGCTGGCATTCCCTGTTCATAGAAACAGTTGGCTCTCTCAGACATTGAGTCATGCATCCTTGTCTCAGTATATTACGCATGCAGACAGGTTTCAGAGCTTGGGTCACAGTCCGGTTACATATTGGCCTGAAGCAAGATACGTGATCTAATTGATTTTGTGCTCATGATCAATGAATCATAGGTCAGGTCTAGCGTCTCAGACACGACTGACCTCCAGGAGTATTCACACATTGCGGTGTCGACAGCTTACCAAGAACAGTGAAATAAAATCTCAGGAGCTGCCCTCTGACTGAAAGCCGCTTTATGTTGGAGGTCAGAGGAGAATAAGCCTCTTTCAAAGTAACAAGGGCACAGAAATACAAAGATAACAGCTTAGTACAACAGAAGTGTGCATGAGGGAACGTCTGAAAACACTTTATCAGGATGTTTCCAGGACTACTTAAGGGATGCTGGCTCATTCTAACCACCCGTAGTTTGACCTTTGGGATAGAGTCATAGGTAGTGTTTGCTTCCACAAACATCTTCAGAGCCTGTGTGATCCCAAGATTTATGAGGAACATTTCCAGGACTTAAATCAATCCAGAATTTGAAGTAATACTAAAAAAAATGAATTTGAGAATTGAATTGAGAGGCAGGAAACATTTAGAGAGAGAGGAGAATGACATGCAATAAAGGTCCACTGGCCAGGAGACAAACATTGCAGTTATGAGGAATGCGTCCTAACAATTAGACTACTGGGGAGTCCAATTTACTATTTATATTCTGACTCGTGTAGTGTTGTGACCATGCTGGGATGATAATGCTGCCTGGCTTATCACTGAGGCCCAATTTCACGAAGACTGAGAATTGTGAATCATCGGCTGTTGCTCTCAGACCACATGGTGATCTTCAGGACAGCAGCAACATTAGACTCCAGGTTAGAAAACAGCAATGTCTTGTTAGTTCATTTTGCAGGTTGTCATATCCCTCCAAATCATCTTAAATGCAGCAGCTTTTCTGATCTCCATGTTGTCCACACACCCCACTGATATGCTCCCTACATTAGTTTCCTGTAGTGGCTTACATCAGATTCAAGTCCCTGATGTTAGTCTACAATGCCAAGACAGTACTGGCACCTGCCTACTTTCCAGGCTGTGTTGAAACCTTTTCACTCTGCAAGAGCTGTCAGATCTACTGCTCGCCTGGAGCCTCCTCTCACAAAGATCCTCACAAGCATGTGGCAACACTGTTCTCTGTTCTCACAGTCATTTGCACTGGATCCCAGCGGAGATCGGGATTAAAGAAACCTGCACATTTTCAAACAAACCCAAGACCTATTTATTTTTTATTTGTCCTCCAAGGATCAAAACCTTTTGTGTTTAATATTCAACCAAACCTGCTCTGGTTACAAGTAAAGTAACTCTTCAAATCATGCACTGAAACCTGCCAGTGTGGAAAACATAGCAAGGACCTCAGTTCTGGAGAATGATTTGTAGTTCGTTTGCAAGTTGTTCTGGACACTTGTTCACCCCCTGTGGCTCTTAACGTATCGTCAGCTAATCACCAGAAACCTCTGAATCCTGAATCTACCAAATGTTTTAAATATAAATGTAATCCAGTCCAGCTAAAGAAGTGGCCACTGACTGCATGCATATTGTTTGTGTGCGTATTTGATGTGTGTGTGCGTGTGCATTTTACACTTGTGTATTTGTTTGTGTGAGGCTGACCTTGGGGAAGCGCTCCTTGTAGACATGGTTCATCATCACTATTTCATTGTCATAGCAGGATGGAGAGCGCCCCGGGCTGAAGAGAGACAAACACAGAGAGCAGAGTGTAATATGCAGCACTGACTGAGAAAAACAAAGAAGGCAGGAGTGAGGGGAGGCAGCCCGAGAGACGGATGCAATTCTCTGTTTTTTCACTTGAATGGAGGAATAATTTACTGCTTCCCTACATGTCCTCTCTGTATATTATGCAAATGGACTGATCAGAAATTCAGTACACTCAGTTTAGTTCCTCTAATTGATCCGGTGTTCTCCTGCACGTCATACCACTCATTACAATCATCAGACGTCAGAGTCATGTGTACATGTTTTCCCACACACACATGCAGAGATGAAAGAGGAAGCAAGCTCAACATGTGGCCGAGAAGACGCCCAAAAAACGCAATACTTTCACAGCAGCTCACGCAGTACTGAATAAGACTTTGGCATAAGAAAAGCATGTTATGAAAGAATGTCTTGTGGGCAAACACTTTATAGTTCAGCAGAAAGATGTGATATGAATAGTGATAATGAGGCATGTCAAGGTACACAACACAGGCATTTTGTAGACTGAAGCTACGAGATACGAGGCTATTATCTAGGGCAGCGACTGCTGAGGAGCTTAATATGAAAACTGAATACTGATTAGCAGTGACGTGTTGTGTGCAGTTGGGGCATGTTGCATCCAGAGGAGGGCTATAATAGGTGTGGTTGGAGGGAGCGTACACCAGAGACTTCTGCTAATAGACAAACTGCTGCACTCTGGAGAGGCTTAAAGCACTCAAGGGTGGACTGATACTGATATAATATAAGTGGTGGTGAGCGACTAAGACATTTACTCAAGTACTGTGCTAAAATTCTATGGTAGCCTACTTGTACATTTCTGCTACTTTGACTTTCTAGGTCAATACGATTTAGAGGTAAATATTTTTTACTCGCATTTGACACACAAAACATACAATCAGCTTATAAAATATGTTGCTATAGATTTATCTACCCGGCAGTAGTAGTAGTAATAATAGAAAGATTTTAAGCTTAAGGCTGCTGTTATTGTATTTGTTTCATACTGTCAACAAATGACTGAGCAGTTCATATGTAAAAAATGTTCATGTAGTTTAAAAACTACATCTTGGCTCTTTAGCATTTACTAAACATTACATAAACAGGAGTATATGGTAAATACTGGGGACTATTTTTCAGCTGTGGATGAATACACATTTGATGCTCTAATGAGTATGTACAGCAGCAGGATGGTGTACGTGGGATTGACTCAGAATAAACTAGAGTTCATGGCAATGAAAAAAAAACATGTCCCCAGTGCTACAGTGTGGCTCACCGATGTGTTTTTAATAGTTTTCAGACAACAATGGAGCTCTGTGGCACAGAGGAATCAACTGTGTCAGATTTGGCTACACAGACAAAACTTGTTAGTTCAGTCAATTCATTGTTAGTTTTGGTGTTTTCATGGGATTTGTGGACAAAAATTTCCAAATATTACCAGACTGATTCATCTTTAATAGTAGTTAGAACTGGCTCCCCGTTGATCCACCACAATATAAAAATGCTACTTACACATCATTAATAATCCAATGTAATCCAATATAATAATAAATACTTTTACTTGAAATTAAGTATTTTGTAGTGTGGTATTGGTACTTTTACTTAAAATATCTGAATACTTCTTAAACTACTTTTTACTAATATGTTATAATATCATAATCCAATAACAGTGAGGGTAAATGCAGACAGATTAGCGACACAGCAAACACCTGGAAGAAAAAATAATGTGGATTACATGTAGATTTACATAAACAGGAAATATGTTTTTACTTTCAATTAGTCTCATTTACATGATACTGCAAAATATTGTCTTTAATGAAAAAGGAGCGAACAAACTGAGTCTATCCTCTAATTAGATTTCAGAAAATAAAGCATTCAACAGCACTGACACATACACAGAAGGTGAATTATTCAAGATCAGCGACAAAAAGGCTTGTGTTCTAAATAAATGATTGAGAGCCCTCTGCATCTCTTCATGGCAGAATAAAGTTGTTCCTCCACACTAATTAAAGCTTCCCTTTCATAATGTTAAAGGGCAGCTTAATGCATGTACATAAAAGCTGGTTTATTTTTCTTCACAAGATAAATTCAACTTCTTACAAATTAAGCTTGTTGCAATCAAACAATCTGATGGTTTAAACAATGAATGTTTTGTATTTAGAAAAACCTGTCAGCATTATATCAACAGTGTTTAAAGTAAGTTTAGTAAGTCAGACACTGGGGGCTACTTCCTGCTATAAGAAGAAACCAAGTCCTTAGATGGTTTCTGCTCTCTGGGACAAATTGCATGTAAAAAACCCAAATGAATCAGGTTGCATAATTGGGGGGGTCTTTATTTCCGAAAACTGTCTTTTGCCCATGACCTGCATGCTCTCACCTGAGGCTTCGAGAGCGAGGACGGACGTGTGGCGAGCGTCGGCCCCCGTCATCGTCCGTGATGCTCTCGGTGCTGCCGAAGTGCTTAGACAGGAAGTGCAGCTCATCCATGGTCGGCTGGAAGGGCAGCTGGTGCAGACGCTCCTGGGATGAGCTCGATGACTGGAGAGAGACATGAAAAAGAGACAAGGTTAAAATATGAACAACCCTTTGTTAGATCTTCTTTTTTTAAAGCCCCTGTTGCAGCTGCAACATCAATACTTTAAAAATAGACATCCAGTGATGGAGGAATAAAAAAAACACCAAATCGCAAGAAAACCTTCATCAATGTGGTGACGAGAAGAGAAGAGAAGAGAAGAGAAGAGAAGAGAAGAGAAGAGAAGAGAAGAGAACAAGGTGTACTATGGCGTGAGTGGGTGGAAAGAAATGAAACAAAGAAGCAACTAACTTAAAAGAACAAGAAAGGAAAAGAGAGAGGTGGAAAAACAAGAAAAATATCCAGAAGGAGTTAGTGTAGGAGGCAAAACAGAATAATGTGGACTGAAAACCAGGGTAAAAAGACTGCAGGGAATGAAAGAGTCACTCCACGTAAAAGTTGACTGCTGCTTTAAGTGTCTGCTGCCTCAGGGGGGTTAATGGCAGCGCTATTCGGTTTTAAACAAAAGACTTTTCTTCAGCACAGGAGGGAAAACCAGCCTGGATCAATGGGAGGTTTAATGAACACGTCTCCCTATGGGACACCATGGTTGGCTTTGGCCACACAACGATTTCTGCTATAAAAATCCATTAGAAACTCCATTCAGGTCTTAGCCACTTGCAAGCTGCAGAAAAAGCACTGAAATGATGATGTTGTGGATGCGGCATGTCTCATCAACAGAATCAATTAGGAAGTACCCTGGAGACAGAGGGCTCAGAGAGGGAGGAAAATGCCATTGGATATGATGGTTGTCACAGACAAAAACTATCTCATATCTGTCTTGCTCCTTTCATGCAGTCACAGGAATCATCTCAGTTTACTTTATTGCATCCAGATTTCCATCACTGGGGCCTTTGTCCTTCCACTGAAGACGTGACGTGAGGTGCAAAAAATGTGAGGAGGGAGGAATCAAGGAAGCACATTTTGAAGAGAAATGAGATGTCCTTTCCTCTCAAGCATCATCTGAAGAATTTTCTGATGATGGTAGCACAGCTGGGACACCTGTCAGTCAGCGTCAACAGCTCTTTTGCACATACATGTACTGTCCAAATAACACAGTACTAAGGCTGTACAGTTACCATTTTCAGTGCTGTTAGTTTGTTTTTCATATTTACTCCCACACAGAAAAACAGGACGTGAAATTAGTCTCTGAACGTTTTCGCTTTAAAATAAACAGGTTGAAGCATCCACACATGCTGCAAAACTTTATTCTGTACTTGGAATGTACAGATTCAACCAGTTTGTAAATGGACCTCACTGCCCAGACACTGAATGCACACAAGCTACACCCTTTTTAAAAGCTAATTTACAAAATATTTTCATCTGCATTTCTGTTCATTCATTATTTGATAGGTTATGATGAGAGTGCTTCATGTTTGGGCCTAATTTTTATTTGGCAAATTGGAGTTATCTCACATCAATACATATATAAAATAGACATAATCTATTGCCAGCACACAGATATTTTTAGCATCAGCTGTGACTTCATTGAAATGACCAATAGAAAATGTGTTTATTGTTGAACTTTCCTCCACTTCCTGGCTAATAATATTATGCATGGCAAAAGTGACAAGATGAAATGACAGATTGTCAACGCCTTTCTGATGAAGGATGACAGTTGTTTATGGTTGAAGAGATGAATAAAATCTGAACTTGGGAAGAGATGAATAAAATCTGAACTTGGGAATTAAATGGCTCCTGGGTTGTATTTTCCCGGGTGTAGACCTGCTTTGTTGTGGAGAAGCAGTGTCAAAGACAGTTGCAACAGATTTCCAACAAAGAGCAATTGGAAATGGGACGTAGCAACAGTCCAGTTTTCTTCACCTGTAAGGTTTCATCCTTCACACTTCCTTCTGTCCTGTCTGACCTCCTCCTTTAACTGTTTACGTTCCTGACTATTTCTGAAGCTTTTCTGCATAAATTTGGATATAATGAATTTGCATATAGGAAACTCCTCCACACACACACACACACGCACATCTCCTCCTTTCATCTGCTCTGTTCAGTATGCAAGGGTCCTGGTGTAACTAATCAAGCAAGTAATGGCCCATGTAAGAACCAGCAGAGCACTGAAACCTGACAGGGTGGAGGGTGGAAGGGAGGGGTGAGAGGAGTGATGGAAGTGGAGAGGAGTATTGAGAGACTGAGAAACCATCTTCAACCTCATCTACCAGTAAAAAGAGATCAATCAGTCGCCTGCAGTGTACGTCTCTCTATATGTGCTGCTTTGGGAGATGCTATGAAAGAAATGATGTGTGAAAAAGCAGCAGAGATGCAGAGGAAGTGATTGTGTTCAAGATGGCCCAGAAATGTACAGTGAGTGGATTATGAGTCAACACCTTGCCTCCACCTGAGCGTCAGACACATTAAGGTCCATTTCTCAAATGGACTATTTACCAAATGGGCCTTGGCAGAGTTCATTTCGCTGAGTAGTCTCTTATGCTTCAAACATCTTTCGCTCAGACAAAAGTGAGCGTTGTTTGTCGTCTCCCTGTTTGCCTCAGAACGTTTCATTTCCACCTACACTTGCTTGTATTTGTCTCTGTTGCCCCTCTTTATCATCCATCTCTGCTTCTCTGGGGATATAGTGACGGATAGAGAAATATTTACTGGAACGAGGCAGAAATACAGATTGGTTACATTTCATTTCCATTATCGCTGCTCCACATTTTTCAGAAGAGCCAAGTCATCAGCTGCCGATAAATCAGGTGGATCATATCTTAGCAACTGATTAGTTATTTTTAGTTCTGCTTTACATGTGATGCATGTTCTTCAGCACGGAAAGGCGCTGAAATAATCTGCTGAGACTCACAGCAGCAAGTACAAAGTCAGAGAACACAGCGGCGTGTGTGTGTGTCGGTGTATGCGTGGCATTTAGCTGCAAGTGTGGCGTGTAATCGCTTCAAAGCAAGTAGATCATGCAACTTTAGAACATGAATTTACAAGCAGGATAGCACATGCCGATTTTACGCATGAAAATATATGCAAATAAATTCTATGAGCGAGATACATATTCATGCCAACAATGCGAAACCCACCTCATTAATTTAGCAGTGGATGAAAAATCTAAAATACAGTTTTGTGTGTGGATTTCATGACTTTTGCAGCTAAAAGCAGGTCCCACACTTCAGTCTCAATTACTTTCAAAATCCTGTTTGTCTGCTAAAACTGGAGGTGAAAGAAACTGCAACCTCTGAGTTTTCACTTGTCACGCTTTGAAGAGAAGGAGACATGGAGGAATTTCTCTGTGAAAACAACATAACCATCATTTTCAGGAGACTGCTGCTCCACTGTGCTGTGGTGTCCTGTTTGATAGCCACAAGTTTTGTGTTACAAGGACACACTTAGTCAGCTCTATCCTACACTGCAGAGAGCATAAGGTGCGGTGGCTGCTGTGGTGATAACACAACAGATGAAGGAAAGTTCTGACTACTGCAGTATAGACAGTCAAGATGGGAACCTCTTAGGGAGAGAAAATACACACCTATTCTGATGCAGGCACTGATGTGATGCTTTTGTCTGATGTGACTCACTTTCTTTCACACACACACACACATATACTGCGTTGAGTGTCTTGCTCAAGGACAATTCAGCAAGCATGGAGTCTACAACCTTGCAATTCATGGCCGACCTACTCTACCACTTGAGCTACAGCCGCCTCATATGGTTTGATTGATAGTGGACATCTTTCTTGGCAATGATTGATAAATAAACTGGACTTACAATTTGCCTCTCATTCACCCACTCAAGCGCACACACTCACACAGCAGTGGTGGTAGAGCTGCATATCTGCACATAGGCTATAAATATATAAAAATATGTTGATCTATCTGATATGTGAAACTGGTATTGGCGCTGATGCCGACTCAATCGAGCTGATAGGGTATCAGCTGGGACATGACTTGACCACATATTATACATATTATATCTAATTTGATTCCACTAGTTCCACACAGTGAGGTACACTGATGAAAATCAGATGGCAAAGTTATTGGAGAAATATTAGATCAGTGCATCTCTATTGATTACTGTCTTTTGTCCTCAAGAAGACAAGTTGTGCCAAATTGCTGGTATATAAATCTAAAATTAAGCAATTGTATAGAAGCCATGAGTGTGACTGTCTCCTTCATCTTAAACTTACTGTTGAACTGGGTGTATTGGTGCCATATCCTGAGGAAGGCAGAGAAGCCAAGGACCATCTACGACCATCAGCCCTGAGGAGAAAAATACAAAAGGAAAAGGAAGAACATATGTTAGAATAAAAAAACTATAAAAACTGTTATCTCTATCACTTTCAGCAGCCAGAACTCCAATATCAGTTTCTATTTTAGTGCCTCCAAACAACACAATCGGCGGTTATACTAAAACAATTCCACCACCTTCACTTCCTTTCAGTCTATCCAATTACACTTTTATTCCTCTCTTCCCTCAGGCCTTCTCCAGCGATCCATGAGTCTGACACTTCCTCCGAGTGACTGATGAGGGATACAGGTTTGGACAAAATCCCGGCACCTCGGTTCAATCATCTCGGCCCGCTGTCGCGCCTCTGTCACACAGATGCTCGGTGGGAGCAGCGTAGGACAAAGACAGGGCAGTTTCATTTTGCATGTTTGTGCGTGTGAGTGGGTGTGTTCCCTGAGGAGTTTCACTGTGTGTGTGTGTGTGTGTGAGTATAAAAATAATCCTATCAACAATTTCACTCAACTACTTCGCGCTGTTCTTGTAACGTTGCATGTGTGACTTATTGTGTGAATAAAGGAGGGATGCCAACCTGCGAGAAGAGGCGAAGGAGAAGTGGGCAGGTCCGCTTGGTGAGAAGTTGCGCGGGCTGTCCAACGGACTGCTTCCTGTAAAAATACATATGGACATAACACACACAAAAAAACATACACTGTGGATTATTGAACATTGAACACCTGATTTGATTTTAGGTAACTACGCTCCACAAGTCATTCCCATTTGATTCAGTCAATCTCACTTTTAAGGCCTTCTTATCAGCTGACATCAAGACTCTGAGATCAAAGTTAGTTTTTTCTATATTCAGCAGAGACACTGAAATAAGCTCTGTGTATTTTCACTGCGATGCCAACAGTAATATCTTATCCTCGATCCTGTTCTGCAGTATCAAATAATTAAAGATTAAGTTAAAGAGCAACTTAACACCACATGGTGTTCTTGCTGACCTCTAGTGCAGTGGTGCCTTTTTACACTGATCAGCCACAACGTGAAAACCACTGACAGACAAAGTGAATAACTTTGATCATTTCATTACAATGCGACGTTCTGCTGAGAAACCCTGGCATTCATGTGGATGTTACCTTGACCTAAACATTGCTGCAGACCAAGTACACCCGTTCATGGCAACTCTACTTCCTGATGGCAGTGGCCTCTGTCAACAGGATAATGCACTGCAAAAACCTTTCAGGAATGGTGCGAGGAACATGAGAAAGTGTTTTCATTTGGCCTTCAAATTTCCCAGATCTCAATCCGATTGAGCATCTGTAGGATGCACTGGAATGACCCATTGACGCCCGACCTTGCAACTCACAGGACTTAAAGGATCTGCTGCTAACGTCTTGGTGCCTGATACTACAGAGCTGTTTTGGCTGCACAAGGGGGACCTACACTATATTAGGCAGGTGGTTTTGTTGTGGCTGATCACCAGTGATTTTTTTTAATGGCATCCCAGGTTCTGTTGTCTCAGACTGTGCTGAGGTGATGAGTCAGCATTTGTTGGAGCTCTGTTCACAGTGACAAATCTGTCCTTTGATGGCTGCTTGATGGTCAGTATTTCTCATTGTTGAAAGTGCATCACGTCACTATTACAACTGGCAACCTTTTAAGCTTTTAATACAGTGATTCTCACCTGGCTGCAGTGATGTCACAATGTACTGACACACCCTGGAGTACACTTCTACATCACTGCAGCAAAATGACAATTAAGGTGAATCATTTTTCTTTCTGTTTTTTTGCTTGAATTTTATGTAAACAAAGAAAAATTACTTTCACACAGACTTCATGTCCCAGTGCTCCCAGAAGCTGTTACCACACTGACCTATGTGTCCCGGCAGTGGAGAGTGCGGTCGTGGCAGGGTGGGGGATGTACTGGTCAGGATGAGGCTTTTCCGGTTACTGGTTCTGCAACTAGAACATGAGAACAAAGAGCACATCAATATTTGTCTTCATTATATCGGAGGCTCCAACGATACCAGACGGATGATAGCCGGCACACCCACCGCTGACTTACCCCCCCAGGTTAATGAATATACTGCATCTTTGTTTGGCTTTGAGTTTTGTGTGCTTACTTGTCACCCAATGTAAATGCATACCCTCCAGTACAGTGGTTGTCAGTGTGTGTGTTTTTAAAAAAAATCTTGAGTACAGTATGTTTTCTGTGTGTGTGTGTGTGGCAGCCCATAATGTAAGACTTTATTGACATCCGCCCACCCACAGGGGAGAGTGACAAAGCAACAAAGATTTTTAATTTCCTCTAGGTCCAGCCCCATGACGGCTGCTGCCATGAAATATAATGGCAGGAGTGATGAGGCGATGGAGAGACATACGGAGAGGAAGAAAAGGACCAGGGAGGAAGGTATAGACCATAATGAAGAACTGGAATTATTGAACCATAAAGGCTGCCACCACTGCATGTGTCTTTGAATTTCACACACACAGAGACGTGCACAGGGGTTTCTGTCTTACATAACAGCTCGTAAAGTGGGAAGTGGATTTTTCAGGTGTTATCTTCATGTGTGGATTGGGTTTGCTCATGGGCCTTTCGTGCTTGTCTGCGTGCTTCACTGGAGCGCCTGTCAGACCAGATTTTGCAGAGCAGAACCACATCTGACAAACAATACAAGTTTGCTCCATGTTGCATCAGCCAGCACGCTGTTCTACATCTGCGCAGGAAGTGAAGTCAATCATAGAAGCACACACAAAAATAACAAACGCACACTCATGCAACACACATCGGTTATTTGATGTATCTCCCTCGATCTATAATCTATATATTCGTCTTGCAGTCCTCCCACTTCCTCCCTACCAGTATCTCTCCATCTTTTTGATGCAAGTCTTCAGCAGTTGTTTCGAGCACTCTGAGACATCAAAACCCTGGCAGGATTTTATCGGTGGCACTGCGCCTCTGTGGGCGCCAGCTGAGGGAGGGCTTGTACTCAACCTTGTAGAACAGAGGAGGATCATATTGAAATATTTAAGGGAAATGCATTAGCTTTGGACGGAGGGCTGGAAGTGGCTTAACGCCATCCTTTGCAACGGCACTCAGAAGATGAGAACAGAGGTGGAAGGGGGAAGGGTGGAGGGAGGAGAGAGGTTGGGGAAAGAACAAGACAAAAAAGTGAAGAAACTGGAAGTGCACACAGTATATTCCTCCTCTCTTCTTCAACCACCTCCACAACCTGCCTGCAATCGTGTTTCCTTTCACTCCCTCCTTAAGCTGTAGTCTCTCAAATCCACATTTTCACTGCTGCTCTTCCTCAATCAAAAGCTGAATCACTTGAGCATACGCTAGTCAAGCTTCACTCCAGAACATATTCTTAGCTTTTGATTCATGATTCATCACATGCACAGCGGCTCGACTCCACCAGTGAATCGTCAAATGGCAGTGATTCACTTTTAGGTGAAGTATCAAACGTTTCAAACCACACATTACAGGGAAAGGGATTTAATCTTACCTGCCTCATTTCTTATGCTTATCATTTTCAGTTATAATAAATCTTTTCACTCATCTTCTATTTCTCCTTCATTTCTTCCATCTTTCCTCTATATCCTCCTTCATTCTCAGTCTGTTTTCCCCTTTAAAATGAACTCCCTGACTGATGAATAATTGAAACATAGGAAGTCCAGAAAACTCACTCTTCCCCTCTAAGTCCTCTGTTTAGGGTTATAGAGTTGACTAAACTATTAAAGACAATAACAGAATGAAAACCCACCAGGGCAAAGCAATCTAATCTTCCCATAAAGCCAGAAGTCTCTTGCAGCCACTATGCTTTATAACATTGTTATCTTAAATGAATGCTGCTAAAAGGGCATCTTGCCCAAAGCATTTGTACTGTAAAAAAAAAAAAAAGGTTAAATAGGAGTGGTGCTCTTTACTCTATACTCCAGCAGCCAGACACATATTTATCACAAGTAAAGGTCACATTAGAGTCCTGCTACTTCCCGCAAAAGCTATGAGCTGCACGTATGATAGAAGCAGACGATTGGAGCGGAGGGGAGAAGCATCCATGTATAATTTGTGATGATTTTTTCTCACCTTCTCTCCAATTCCAAGTCACAAACTTACACATACAATAACATATGTCCCTCTGATGAATGTTAGTCTGATATCAATTTCTTGTTTCCACCAACTCCTGAGGGAAATGGCCCTTTATCTGCCAAATTCTCCACCATGTTCACCAGCTAGTAACTGACTTTGTCTGCTGTTCGGTGCTGAGTAGGTAGTTTACAATGGATTTATCAGAGCTTTTTTAAGGAGAAAAGTTGCCCTCTAGAACTGGAAACAAAGTCGATGAAGCAGTGTCCAGCACGTTGGTCCAACATCTCCTATAAATGTTTAGTCAAGATAGAAAAGTGGGCTTGCTCAACATTTCTATGCATGTTGCTGAGCAAAATAGTATATTGCTTGATCGTATTGTCACGACACAGGTAATACTAGAGTATCATGCAGTACATCTGTATTTTCTATTTTCCTCCATTCCTGATAATTAGTATATGTACACAGTAAAATAATATAGAAATAGAAAAAAATGTGTCTGCACATAAACAATGTATGCACACGTGTTAAAAATTACGGTGCAAAAATAGTAAAGTAATGAAAAAAACCTGAACAGAAGATGCACAGCACTTGTAGCTGGCAATGCTTTTTATACTTTATCCATATTTCTTGTTTCACCATACTTCCTTCTTTAACTCATCAGAAAGGCAGGACAACATATTTAAGGAGAAACTGCTATTAACCTGTCTTGTCCTGCCCTATCCCTGTTCCTTGTATTGCCTTGAAATCCTGGCCACATAATTAGCCATCACAGTGGAAGCAGTCAGTGAAGGTTACAGGACAGGAGCTATAGGTGGCTGTAAGGGATTATGACGAACATGCTATAGATTCACTCGACTGGGAAAGCAAAGAAGATAAGAGAAGGAATGTCTTGGTAGTGATGTGTGTGTGTGACTTTAAATCATTCTGTCATGGTTATGGTCATGCAGCCTGGGCTCATCCTGCCTCAATCTGGTTAAGAAGGTGTGTGTGTGTGTGTGTGTGTGTGTGCATGTGTATATATGATAAAAAACAGTTAGTATTCTGCACGTTGCCATCTTTAAATCATAAATCTAAACCTGTCTGTAGTTTTGTGGTCAAATGCAAACACACACTCAGTTTAGAGCCAAACAATCCGGCACTATATCATCCTCCACCTCCTCTGTTTTCAGGCAGATGGTGATATTTGGATTCACTCAGTCATCCACTCGTGCATAAATGAATTTTGAAGCTAAAACTGAAGCTTTACTGAAAATGAGATACTTTCCTTTAAAATATTCAAACCCATTCAGATCCAATTAGATTAATCAAGAAACAAATTCTCTCTATCTATAATGAATTGACTGAGAAGAAGAAAGATGAAGAGGAGAGGGAAGAGGAATGTACAACGTTACCATAGGAACAGATTTAGAGTCAGAGTCGAAACGGTGACATCTCGTTTCTCTGTTTTCACCAGAGCACACAGTGAGAAACACACAACTTGTATTGAACAAAATACTGAAGGTGAGCATCAGACTGATCCTTAGTGCTCAATTAGAATTTATGGCTCAGATCTAATTTTTTGTGTGTGTGGCTGTTTGTCAGTATCAGATTCCACTGTGAACTTGTCAGACCCTGAACTGACCCATGTGTGCAAAAGAACAATAACACGCCATACAACGTCACATGTAGCACAATGCTGTACTGAAGTAAACCTGGAGGCAATGGAAGTCAGCGTTTAGAGTTTCATTCATAAGCTGATATGCAGTGGAAACGAGCAAATTCATGAGAAGATGATAATGAGGATCAGGAGAAAGACAAGTTTTGAATTATGGCTCTTTATGGTGCTACTTCTGTGCAGAGATGTGTGTGGAGGTGGAGTCACAGAAAAAGGTTTGATCCGAAATTTCTGGATGTCAAGGGTTCTTGCAGCAAGACACTCAGTTCAAGTGAGTGAGTGATGTAAAAGTCATGTGAATTCTGATATGACTGTTCACACTGAGGTCATGCTGCAAAAAAATCAGACCTGTAACTGATTTAGGACCTTGTCTGAAAGTGAACTGAAAAGATCTCACTCCATGTCATGTGTGTTGTTCACACTGTGATGAGAAAAACAGATCTCAGTCATATACAGTATAAGCAAAAAAAATTGGATTTGGGCCACTTGTGCCTGCAGTGTGAATGTAGCCTTAGGTCAGTGAATCCAAAAAATATGATCTCACCCTGCAGTGAACCACGACACCGTGTGAGTCAGTGTCTGTTGTTCTGCCTGAGCCAAAGAGTGTTTGTGTGTTTTTATGTGAATGCCAGTCTTATAATCCATCATAATCCATTGTGTAATCCATCATGCAGGCTCAATCTGTGTGTGACGGAGGAGTAGTGGTGAGGCGCGTGCTGCTGTCAGTCAGACAGAGCATGATTCATTGGGGTCAATGGTGCATGTTGTTATTGTGTGGGCCTCTGCTGACAGACACCAGAGCTGATGAGAAAGCTGCAAGTGAGAGACAAACTTTTATTATGTGTGAGAGAGGCAAAGTGTGTATGTGTGATAGTGTCAGCTGTGTCTGTCAAAAGGTGCGAAGCAAGTCAATGCTTTTATTTTGTTGTTTTATAGGATTCTTTTAGTTTGTTTTGCAGGACGCAGGAGGTTTCTACAACCAGATGGTCTCAAGAAGCAACGTCCATAATGACATATATATATATATGATTTTACCTTGTTATACTTTTGTTTTGGCAACTTAAAGAACTCAGATAAGTTTAAAAAGATTGTGAAATTATATATTCAATGTATCTACGCTGACTTGAAGCACAAAATTTGACTTCTAACCAGAACCACAATCTTTACACGTCCTAAAAGCTGCTATCATTGATATTTTCAAATGAGCAATGGTCAAGGTATCTTTCTTTATTATCCCAGAGGGGAAATTTGTTGGACAGTCAGATAATACATACCAAAAAAAATTCACATTGCAATATTAAAAGGCCAATGGCAGCAGAGACAAATTAATTCTTAAGTCTTTAGGTCCTCCATCTTGGGAAACAACAACGTGAATGGATCAAATAACTACATATAATGTGAAAGGTGTGCAGACAAGAAGCCACAAATAATTATCACAGTCTCTGCATTTCCACCCATTTTTGCATCATTCAGCTGACTGTTTGAGTTTTGCTGCTGTTAATCAACTCTAACAAACCGACTGTACATTACATACACAGCACCAAACAGCAGACGGACACAGTTAGCAACTACCTGGTGAACATCATGGAGCATTTCGGAGCTAAAGAGCCAGATATTTCCTGTTAGAGCAAGTGGAGAGCAAAAACAGAGCTGAAAAAAAGTGAAAACTGTATTGGCATTTATCCGGTGGTCAGACTCCAGATCAATGATAATGGGCATCACTAAATGAGCAAATATTCGCCAACACATTTGTTAACAATAACAACTTATAAAAAATAAAACCGTGTTATATAATAATACATCAATTTTGTGTTTACAGTTTGTTCTGCTGCCCGAAGCAACCAAAAAAAAATCAATTCATACTGCTTTAACAAAGTGTTTTAGTAGCCTGAACTTAGAGGACATGAACCCAAATATTTGGCAAAACTAATGACAACATTAATTTTAACTTGGAAATACACTGATTTACAATATGGCTGAGTAAAAAAAACATAGACAAAAGATCCCAGACACCAAGTAACACAAATAGGAAGCTTGGTGCTGAAAAGTAAAATGAATAAAAAGCCTTTCAGTAAAATAACAATACCTTAAGAATAAATAAAGAAATAAAAATTTCCGCAAACAAACTAAACCAAGAACAAAATTAGGTGTATTCAAAGGTATTTTGTTGGGGACAGGATTGCATGGTGACACAGCAATGTTAAGAGGATAATCTAAACAGACAGTGTCAAAGGTAACCAACAGAGAAACAGAAAGAGCTAAAACACAGACACACAGATGTGACAGCCAACAACCCCTGCCTCTTTCTCCCTGCTCCCAATAATAAAACCCCGGGCTCTCATTGGCTACAGTGTTCCGGTCAGCCCGCTGTGGGGAGGTCAGAGGTTAAATCTGTGGTAATGACTCGTGCAGAAGCTTTGACGAGCAATTATCCCCCGCAGGCCTTCAGCTGGCACTGGGCCATTAGTCTCTCACACACACACATGCCCATGAATGTGCACACACTCGTGGAAAAACACAAACGCGCAGTGTCGGTCCCCTAACACTGCCCCAAAACTGTCCCAACCTGTCCACACTCATTACAGCAATAAGAATAATACAAACAACATCACTTGGATACAGGTCGTTAAAGCTACACATTTCATGCCTCCCCGGGGCTGGTTGTAAGTTGTAAGTTATGAGTTAGGATGAAACAAGCGCATTAAGTGTTGTCCAGTGATAAAAATAGGCTACGGCTGGTTAATTAGTACAATGCTATTGGGTATGATAGCACTGTACTCACCAAAGCAATTGCACTGAACGAGGAACACAACAACACTTTACAACAGTAACACCAACAGTTTAGCTAAGATTATTAAAATCACTTTATAACACATCTGAATTATTGGCAGTAATCTCTCATTGAACAGGAAGATTATATGTGCATTCAACTACAGCAAATCTGTTCAAAGGACGATTCTGGTGAGTTTTATCGTGTTTCTGTCGGGTTTTAATGAAATGTGTTTTACAATGAGTGAACAAGGCAATAAAGCAAGTCTTTGTTCAGTAGAAGAGTGAAACTTTCAGAAGGTGTACAGTTGGATTTATGGTTGAATATTTCCTTTCTTGACATTTTGTAAGATTATATTGTTTATCGGACTAAAAAAGCTAAAAGAGCTGGTGAAATGCATCATCTTAGCATAGTAAGATCAGTAGATAGCTCTGCAACATAATACATAAACACACACATTTCTTCAATAACACAATATCCTATACTGAAATTCCAAGATACATATTGCTATGAACCTATAACCTACAGAACTGAATGCTGAAATAAATTTTAACATCACCATCATCAAACCCATTTTACGAGTATCATATGTATGTGTATATTTACAATGTCATCCTTAGTCATGACTAAAAAAAAATTTCCGATTATGAATAGTAGTTATAAATAATATTATTTAATTTCACTGTGTTTCTTTGCCGCCCCTCTAATTATTTCCTAAATGACCTCTCATGAGGAGGCTGTCCTCTCTTCTCCACTCGTCTCCCCCTGTGAAGCTCTGCCCGCAAACAAAAAGGCCTCTGACGGGTTTATATTACAGCCAGACAGATAAACACATTCATTACTCTGGATGATCGCTGATAAGAACACAACAGCTCCAACTATGAGCCATTTAAATAAAACAGCTCCATATTCAGAATGAAGCTGACGGCCTGATAGCACATCATGAGAGGATGTTTAACTGTCTGCTGGGGGATGTTATGGACGCAGGCATCAACATGTGTGCTCCTCTGTGTGTGTATGTTGGACCATTACTGATTATCCATTCGCATGCACATGTGAGCTGGTGACAGGTGTGAGCCAGCGCTTGTGCATGCTTAATGTGTTTTACCCTGCAGATTATTAACTCTCTTTCTCTGTGTGTGTGTGTGTGTGTGCTGTCTGTCAGTCAGTGTCATCTTCTACTCTAAGTGCTGACTCACAGGGCACAGAGGACACCAGACTTTCATGATGGTGCACCATCGATCCATCCAGGCTCACTTCCTGTCAGGTGACATCTCTCTCTCTCTCTCTCTCTCTCAGGAACTCTTAAAGGTGAGTGCATGTTTACAACTGTGGGAAATGGGAAGGAAATGGGCCGGATGAAACCCCACCCCTTTAAAAAAAAAAAAAAAAAAAAAAAAAAAAGCTTTCTGGACCAACAGGCCAGTCCCCGTTAGTGCATCCTATTACGCAACATCCGCCGCTCTTTCTGCCGGCGTCTGAAACGTCCACCAGGATCTAGATGGATCCCAAACTCCGGAAAGGGGCCAAATTGAGCCATGTGGGCAGATTTATCAAGCATGAAGCATTAAGATGCAGATTGAGGGGATGATTGAGTGATGCTGGCAGGAAGCAGATGAAAGCAAACAGGTGATGTAAAAACAGAGGATGGGAGAAGAGATGAACAACAGGAGAACGTACGACAGGCCCATCTTGGTGTTAGGGGTTGCTGCAGGGGTTAGTCACATGGCTTTCTTGTTGCTATGCAATGTAGTACAGAGAGACATAAATAGAGGCTTTTGCTGTATTCCCCATGAAAGAGAGACTAAGCAAGGAGAGAAAAAAAAGCCGACAAAGCCGACCAAAAAAAGTAACAACTTTAGCTTCAGTGCTGCACAAGGAAGAAAGTATGTAGTTAAAGGGAATGCAGAGAAAGGAGGTCACAGTGAAAAGATGAAATACTGACTGAGTCATTTCAGCATGTTAGAAAAACAGCACTAATTTTGGCAATTCGTGCTGTGACTAAGGGGCAATTCTCAGTTTACAATAGGATTTGGTGGTGGTTCAATAAATAAAAAGAGGTAGTATGTTTTGTTGTGACTCCTGAGCACAGTAACTGACTGGTTATGTAATGAGCTGGTAAGTAAGCTTGTTGTATGATTGAATAAAAAGTTGGCTGGCAGACAAGAGAGCTGACTGCTTGAATTACTGACCAACTGAGTGGATGATAAACATGTTGGCTGACAGTCAGACTGTATTTCTGGCTGAACGAGTGCCCGACTATCTCACCTGGCTGACTGATTTTGACCAAGTCTGTCAAGGCCTGAAGCTGTTGTACACTTGTTGTACAGTTGTGTAGCTCGCCTTATGTAGTAGTTTAAACTAATTCCTGCAGCTATAACACGCAGGTAACACACCAATGCTTCGGTATTAATAATCTAATGATGTCCTATATATAGTCTGAGGGAGCAAACCAGCAGTTTTACTTTAATACTTTAAGTACATTTACTGTTAATACATATCTACTGTACTTGTATTTAAGTTGAATTTTTCACAAAAGACTTTTACTTGTAATGGAGCATTTTACACTGCTGCTTTTACTTAAGTGAAGGATCTGATACTTGGCTTTGATAGTTCTCCTACCACTGTCACTCAAGCAAACCAAGACCAGAACCACAATAAATCTTTTCCATCACCTGAAAAGGTACCATCCCAGCAACCACACCATTATTTTGTATTTGTTTGTGCATGTTTGCACCATTAAATATATCTTAATAATAATATTATAGTATCTCAACTGTCTCATGTAATGAAACAGGGGCTTTTACAATCTCCCCCCATAAAGAGTGACTGAAGTTCAAAACTTAGGTCACACGATGGCCCAATGAAGACTATGACATGAGGTTGAAAGCCCAGGAAAGGCGAGGAAGTGGACCTTGATTTGAGATTATTTTTCTCAGATCTTTCTATAACTTGTGCAAGTATAGCCTGAGATATATTTTGGTTTAATTACCTGCTGCTTAAACACACAGGTTAACCAGGTTAGATATGACATAACAATGTGGCAGAATGACATTCTCCCAAATTAGAGTGGTTTTTTTACAAATGTTTTCAAATATACAACAGATGTAAATCCCAGCTAAGCTCCCTGGGTTTGATAAAAAGGTGATAGAAGAATGTGACTTGCATTCAGTAACATGGCATCCAAAGATTGTGTGGTCTGAAACACACCACAGCCTGGGCACAGCACATAAATAGAACACAACGGGACACAATAAACATCCACGTCTATTTTAGTCACATCACTTCTCTCCAGTCGAAGGTGTTGTCAGATGTCCTCTAAAGGTGTGAAAGTGTATCCTCAGGCAGAGTGATGCAGCAGGAAGTTGTGGTGGTGCAAAGACCTATCTGGATCTTTCTGCATGTGTCACTATCGGTCTCTCGTCTGCCGGTTTCCTGTTTGTCTGCATCAGCCTCTCCACCTTGCGTTTGTCTGTCTTTGTGGATGTTATCTCAGCTGTCTGCAGTTACTGTATGTGGAGACCTGAGAAGCGCTCCGAATCACCATGATGACATTTCACTGTGTTCCCACCGTGACCTTATTCACAGCAAATGATCCGGAGCCATCACCTCAAAGAATAAAACACTTCCTTCAGTGAGCGGTACTCATTTGCATGAGTGGAGAGTCTCTCAGCATGTCTAATAGACATTAAAAATGATTTAATCTGATTATGGCTAATGCATATGGATTCACAACCAAGCGAGGCCACAGCTTCCATCTCTAAGAGGAGAGTCAGGATAGAGATGACGCTTAACTCAATATAACGTCTGGTGTAATCCTACTAGACTTGAAATTACGACACTAATGGTTTTAAACAAGTTTCAAGAACAGATAAATGGCTCTGTTTAATATTTCGTGAACAGATGATTATTTACTGTGTGGTTTGCATGAATTAAATACTTACTTATGATGACATAATGGTGGCACCTTGGAAGGTTTCAATTTATGGGTTGCATTTTTGATGACGTGAAACGATTTCATCAACTTTGCACTACAACTTTGCACCATACACTATCCAGTAGGGCTGCAATGATTATTTTCATTCTCAATAAATCTGCCAATTACTTTCTTGATTGCTCAGTGGTTTGATCTATGAACTGCTTATGACAATCTCCCAACAACCCAGTTGACTGATTCAAGTTGCTTGTTTTGTCTGACCACAAGTGGATATTCAATTTAGTATCATATAGGGGAAAAAGATAGAAACAGTAAATTTCTAATTACACATTTCTGTCAACAAACTGATTAATCAACTCAACATTTCAGCTTAAGCTAAATGCTTTGCTACATATGTACAATAATCTATGCAAGATGAAGGCAAAGGGAGGCTGTAATAAATATCCCAGCAAGAATAGGAGGAAGAACACAAAACATCGATGATAAAATATTGGGAAATGATCAGCAGCCATATTGAAACAGCTAATTTTACAAAATAATGCACTTACCCAACTTAACTCAACATCCACTTACTAGCTTTTTCAATCAATATTCAAAAAGGCTGTTAGCGCATAAATCCTTCATGCTCACATTAGCAATACAGGATGACACTGCGTTACATCATCCCATCAGATTAATAGTTTGACAGCGTCTGTATGAATTAAATAAGCTGACTTAATAATAATCACATAAACCTAAATGCACAGCTTAACTATTACCTCTTAGCAGATTTCTATTCATCTGGAAAAAGGCCAAGTTATTTCAGGAGACTGAATTTCATTCACATGCAGTTGCCAGGTTTTCTTCCAACTCTGTATATGAGATGCTGTGTTATCATGTCATGGCAATATCAAAGATAAAGCACCAACAGTCTGTGTGTTTTGGTTAAGGCCAGTCTGAACACCAGCCAGTAACAGATGGTGCTGTCATGGTACAAACAACATGAGTAGAGCATGGAGAGGAGTTTTCATTCTCTATACTATCTTTCACTTCATTAAAAAAGACCAGCCGAGCAATGCAACTGCTCCAATATCACGTCACTGAAACCTACATCTGGTGCTGCAAGGAAGATAAGCATGTTCCTGCTTTTACACAGACAAAAATATCTGAGAAATTTTGTCACCTCTAAAAGCCATAGCGCTGTTGAGTATGTGCTTCATGGCGATGATGGTTCATTGGTTGATGCCAAAGTAGATAATTCTGGCACATACTTATAAGCCTTCAGGTCCATCATGATAATGTATGCTGCACTAAAGCTTAAAATAGCCTGAATTACCTGTCACAAAGATGACAGCAACCTCAGCAGATGGTGGATGTGTGCAAAATGAAAGTACGGGAGCAAGGTGAGAGTTGTTTTTGTGCGACTATTCTATATTCAGTGTAGTGTAATTGTAATTTGTTACGCCATGAGTCAAGGAAAGAAAGCATATAAGGCAAAGAGATCAAATAGCAAACAGGGGTTTTACGATAGCTAAATGAAAATTAACAATGTGTATGATATGTGGGATGTAATGTCCTGTGTGTTGTTCATGAGTGGGATCATCTGCATCATGCACACTGTAACAATATGCATGAGTGGCATAATACTGTATGTACTGTGTGTGAGTGGGATAAACATGCGTTCTCATGTTCTTGGCAAAAGCAATTAAAACCCTCCTTCACCCGTTTGTCACCCAGCGTCAGTCCCTCGCTGCTCCCTCCCGTTTCTCCGTCTCCCTTTCATGATCTCAAAAGCCAAAACAACAACACCAAGGAGTTTACCTTCAAGTGGGAGGAACGAGCAAGAGGGGAGGAAGTGGGAGGCTGAGAGTGTATCGTCATGGGTTCGGTTAACCCCGGTGGGCTACTCTTAAATGTAGGCTGAGACACTACCTCAGGCTCAGCCTTTCATCCCAGCCCGCTCTCTTCTTCCTGTAGCTCTGCTGCCTTCTCTGTCTCGTGCCTCATGTTCTCTCTCTCTCTCTCTCTTACTCACTCATTTTTTACTGACTTCCTTCAGCTCAATCTGTTTGGGAGTGGGCACAAAGCTTCATCTCTCTTAATTGCCATGGCCAGCCAAGAAAACACAACATGCACAAATGAAACAATTCACACACAATACAGAGCAGCAAAGAGATAGAGAGGAAGAGAGAGGAAGCAAAATAATTAACAAGTAGAATGAAGGGATAAATGATGGTATTTATAACTCAGAATTTGGGCTGGGAGTTGTCTGAAAATTTTCCATCCTAGTGCTGACAATACTTTCAGCACCAACACCAACAAATAATACCATTTTTAATACATTACTTTGAAAAATGAAAATATGTTTTTTTCTTTTAACAAAAGAAGCCATAGTTCTCTAATGTTAAATCTAAACACAAACTAACAGTATCTTCTTATACACTCAGTTGCCAGTTTATTCTGTACACCTCGCTGACACTGATGCAGTTCAACAGTCCTGCAACAAATCTGACCTTCATGAAGGTTATGATGTTCAGTTATTGTTGAAACTGTTTTAGAGTTAATTCAACAGCAGGATCATTTTAGGTGATGCAGTTTGAACTGTATTGCATTACACAGAGGGGTGTTTTTCTCCGCCTCATTTACATCAATGAGAGTAGACTAAATAAGGGAAACACCTCTCTGTATGATGCAATACAGTTCAACAGCACCACAAACTACAGCCTCCAAAATGATTGTAAAGTTAAAGCAACACATCTCCTATAACATTATAACCTTCATGATTCTAAACTTCTGTCTAACATTGGGAAAAACATCTGATCACTATCTGATTACCAGTTTAACCAGACATTCAATACTAACTATCAGTATGTGATACACCATATAACAACACCTTGTTCAATTCATTGATACTAATAAGCACAGACTCACATACACACACACACTAAACAATAATACACTCACTCATCATGCCTGTTGCTGAAATCATTAGTCAATGAATTGAATAGTCAAGTAAAAGAAAAGTAGTTGATAATCAGTTTATCAATGAGTCGAACATTTTCCCTCAACTGTCAAGAATTTCTATTTTCTGTTTCACATCATTGTGAACTGATCTGAGAAACTGTCATTTGACTTTTTAAATATTCTCTGACCAAATAACTAATCAATTGATCATAAAAAGCACATACAGATTAATTGATAGTAATAATCTTTAGTTGCAGCTCCACCAATACTAGCAATTTAATAACTAGTCACTCGTACACAAGTGGAGTATATATGTCATATATATGTCACACTGCTGATACACACTTGTGAACAAATTCACACACATCAAACAAACATAAGGGGAGAACAACAACATACAGAGTGTAAACATGCTAAACTTTTACAAGGCCACAGCAAACACACATGTACAGGCTCATAAGCAAACACATCCTTAAGCAAACATACTCATACACACACACACATGTCCTCTCATATAAACACACACACTCTGCATGGCAGCCAGCAGTCAAAGTGTGGGAGGCTTTGTTCCTGTTCACATACAGAATATCCTGCTGTTCATTCCCTGCACAGTGGGACCAACGGTGAAGACTCAGACTAATCCCCCTGTGATCAGATGAGATGAAGACAGCTAAAATGAAGCACCGCAGGAGCGACTAAAGAGGAGGAGAGAGGAGAGGAGAGGAGAGGAGAGAAGAGAAGAGGAGAGGAGAGGAGAGGAAGGGTCAGTGAGTTTAAGGGGGGGAAATGAGTTGAGTCACAGGGAAGAACTGAGGAAAACAGACACAAGGAGAACGTAAGCGAGGGGAGGAAAAGATGGAGGACAGATCGGCGGCATTAGGGACAGGAAGTAAATTCAAGAGAGAAGGTGGATATGAGAGAAAGAGGTGAAGAAGAAGAGCGAGGACTTGTGCCAAGCAGACAGCACTCCAGGACTGCCCACTGTTGGCTCTCTGCTACACAAGCACTCCCTGGACACTGACAATAATGCCTTCACTTCATAATGCTATCTCTGGCACACAGGCTACTGGCCAAGTGCACACATACCTTCCAGTGTGTGTGTGTGTGTGTGTGTGTGTGTGTGTGAGTGAGACATCAGCAGCCATAATCTAAAGCAGACTAAATCCTTGTGCACATGTGCATGACTAAAATGAAGCTCAACATGGATATAAATAAATACAAATCCAGCAAGTATATGGATGTGATCTGTCAGAACACACACACACACACACACACACACACACACAAAACACACACAAGAAAACAAATGATCAAACCTCAATATACTTTAAAAGCCCTGTAGGCAAATACTTATCAGATGTAAAAATGTACTATATGCATACAATCACATGACATATACACACATGCATGCAAAGACAAATACAAACATACACACACAAGCACACACACACACCATATTGCTGGAGCTAAATGGAGACAGGGAGACAACTGTGAGACAGCATGATAGCTGGCAGAGACAACGGAAACATCATGGAAAAACACAACCACCTCCTCCCATGAATCAACACACACCAACAACAGCAGGGCACCACACCGGTCACAAAGACTGCACGGAGACAGATTGTTGCCGTTTACCTTTTTGTGCGTCGAAACATGTTGCTAGCAGCAGAGGCTGTGTTGGCAGATGAACATGAGAGCAGCTGAGCCTCTACACACACACACACAGAAATAAACACACACACACACACACACAGGCAGTCAAGAGGCAGCGATTACGCTCCACGCCGGCATGTCAGCCTCCTCTGGCCAGTTAAACACATGCACACACACACTCTCACCGATGTCTCGCCGTGACTCTGTACACGTGAGTATGTGTGCAAGAGTGTATGCGAGAGAGAGAGAGAGAAAGAGATTAAATGATCAGAAAGATTTGGAAATGTCAGCCATGTCAGAGATGGAGGAAACAAGAGAATTAGAGACGGAGACAGAGGAAAGAGATGCAGAGAGGGGAACAGGCTGCCGAGCATCCCTCTCGGAAGGAGAGAGGATTGTGGGGCTGCTCTCAAGGGTATCGTGCCAAGCCAGGAAGTGTAGAGCGACAGAGCAAGGGGGGGCAGAGAGAGAGAGAGAGAGACAGAGAGAGAGAGAGAGAAAGGGAAAGAGGAGGGGGGTCAATGCAGGTGTATATTGTATGAATGAGAGAAAGAAACATCAAGGAAGAGAGAGTGAAAAGCCAATCAGAGACATGAGGGAGCAGTAAAGTGAAGACTAATGTGAATGACAAGACAGAGGAAAGGAGAGATGAAGGGAAGGAGGGAGGGAGGGAGGGAAGGAGGGCACTGCCAGTTGGTTTTCACATGTGAGAGTGTGTTATTCTGTGAGGTTTTGTGGGCTGGCTCATGAGCACGATTATACTGGCACTCGCGTTATAAAAAAAAAAAAAACAGGTCATTAAAAGATAAGGATGGTAATATTCTATATTTTCCTTATTGCCAATAAATTCCAAACAATGAATTGATACTACTGAGAAGAATTGTCTGTGTAGCCAAAGCCTGATATAGTTTATTCCTCTGTGCCATTGTAGACCTCCATTCTTGTCCAAAAGCTATTAAAGGATCAAGCTGGAGATATTCTATGTTTTTGTTATTGTCAATAAATGCCATGAAAAGACCAAAACCACATGCATTAGTCTGTCTCTCAATGCTTTCAAGTCCATTGGCTCCTACTGAAGACATAAATCTTTATCCAATGCTTGTAGCAAAAAATGGCTAAATAATAAGACTATATAAATGCATATATATATATAAATGATGCATTTTACATCTTCAATAGGAACAAATGTGCCCGGAGTGCAACAGACAGTGTAGGAAAGTATTGACAGATGAACCCACATGGTCTTTGAGGTTTAGCGAAAAACAGAATTACATCAGCCTTATTTTTTTTAAATGCACAAAGAGACACACACAGACACAGTTCTATTTTTCTAAGTAAAATGCCATATTGGATGAGCTCTGGCATCGTCTATTTGTCCTAGATATCACAGGAGCTCCTCTGTAATGCCCGGCCAAGAGAGATGTCATTTCTGAGTGTGTGCGTGCGCACATGTGTGTGTCCCTCCTTCCCTTAGAAACAAATCCACCAAATGTTAAAGCTGACATGGGGTGACAGTTGCACAGTAGTGCTGAGGGGAGTAATTCAATAATGGATGCCGTCTCTAATGTGGGAGTCTGGATGGATAAAATATACATGGGAGAGCGGAGACGGGGAGGGGGAGGAGGAGGAGGAGGAGGAGGAGGGGGGGTGATATCACTGAAACACAGTGGGGGGTCACAGACAGGGATGGGCAGCATGATATCATATAGAAGACACGTGTGTGTTTTTGTGTGTAATGTCTTTTCTGAAGCATATTCAACCTCTCAGGATTTCACTATTTTGTAGCCTCATTGTCCTTCAGGTCACTTTATTCTCATTCTGCTAAAAACACTCAGTATTACACCCACAGCATAAATCTCCAGCTCCACCCACAGGAGGATGTGTGTAGAAAAATCTAGCGGGGGAGGGAGGGGGTGGTGCAGGGAGCCGATAGAGCTGACCGTGAGCCTCCAGCTCCAGTGTCTCCTTCATGTCATGCTGTGACATCTGCCACCCCGACACACAGGTCAGAGGTCAGGGACAAAACACACCCTTTGACAGCAGTCAGGGACACACATGCAAGCTGCACGCTAGATCACTGACACACACACACACACATTAACTACGCCCTTGCATGTATAAGCTAGCATCATCAGCCTATTTCTGCCAGACAGTACCTCTGCAGTGTAAAATGCTTGCAGAATATTAAATAGACAGCTACACACACACAAATAAAAAAAAATGGAGTTAAATAAATACAGGGAATTAAAGCCATGCTTCACATTTACAACATCCTGAGCTCTCAGAGCAACAATAACCGTTTACATGAAAAACAGACGTATGACAGAGTTACATGATTCACATTCTGCTCACACAGAACAAGAGTGGGCAAGCTGAAAGTAGGGTGAAAGAAAAAGTATGGCTCTAGCCTACAGCAATTTCAGACAAAATTCAAGGATTTCAACACTCGAAATGATGACGGCAAAGTGTAAGCATTTTGAGGAAAATTACACCCCCCTTCATGTTCAAAGGCATTTTTCAGACAGCGCTTTGAGCTGACATAAGACACTTTTACAAATTTTGCCTGATTTGTGAAGTGCTTTTAGCAGCACCAGCCGCCAGCTACTGCTTTCCAAATCCAACTTTAAGAGTAGAAGAGAAAATTCACACTTTATCCCAGTAAAAGAGTGGATTTTGTCAAGAAGTGAACCGTAATTAAGATGTAGCAAATGAAATGCTGCCAGAGACAAATGTTCCAAACTCATGTCACTTCAGCCTTCGTGTAAAAAAAAAAAAAAAAATCTGTATTTTTCTCATATTTTCATGATAGTTAAGTGAGCAAGAGAGAGAAAGTTTCATTTCAGCACCATGGACAGAGACTCTGTGACAAGAGCTGGTGCACTTTAAGAAAATCAGTTTTTGTTCCATCACATTTTAACTGCTGTAATTGTTTTTACACGCCTGCACTGCATATTAAGACACTTTAATCAGTTTTGTCAAACCTCTCAGGATCATTCTTTTCTAAATGGCACGGAAAACGACTCCAGAGGTTCAGTCGCTAAATGTAATCTGTCCCTGTGGAGGAGCCGACCGTGCCTCTCTCTCTCTCTCTGTGAAGATGCCTTATAATGTTTAATGTCTTTAATGTTGACAGTTTGGAGGAATTTGCTTTAATCATTTCATTCAAGAGCACCATGAGAGCTGAGAGATGAGGCATGAGATGGTCTCTTCCATATACTTTGTGCTTATGATTTCCACGTTTTCATCGTCAGTTAGATAGTTAGTTAAAATAGGCTGAGTTAGTTGGCAATGTACCCATGAATGTACACCCCTTAAAAAACTAGGACTATCTTCCCATTACTCACACAGTATCTTTGCCTCACGTCTCACAATTTAAAAACCTCTGACCTAGGGCAATGTACATACACAGCTTTCTAACTTGATTTGTTAATTTTTCTATGTATCTGTATGTTGGACCTTCCTGCAGTATGTCTTCTTTCTGTGTCTTGTGCTGCTGTAATGCTAAATTTCCCTTCTGGGGATTAATTAAGTTTAATTCTTAACTGCCTTCTGCAATCTGAATCCAGTCAAGTTAACAGACAAACCAAAACCAAATCTTCACCACCTGTAGTCTGAATTACTCGAAGACACTGTTTGTAGCCCAAACAATACATTTAAAACAATCAGTCAAAAGCACAAAATGAACAAAAATGTCTGAGACAAAAGAGAATTTTCTATTCTTCTCTAGTCATATTGAAGGAGATTCACTAACTACACATTGGGATTCCCTGCTGGCTCAGTGTTCTTGTTGTTCTCCATTGTCTGATGCTTTAAAGGAGAAATTTACATTTTCAGGTTCACATCTGTCCCATAAGAATACTCACAGGGCCAAATGTACATTGAAAGAGGTTTTGTTATTCACCGTTTCTTGTGGTCATACTTGCAACAAAGAGATCCCTGTTTAAAGGGCTTTCAATCAAAGTGATTGGGGAAAAAAAACAGAATCTGTGTAAATATTTATTCCAAAGATCAGCAAAAGCTATTGTGAAGAAGTTGGATTTTGACAAATGAACAAATTAAGTTGATATCTACCAAGTTTCAGTCTTTGTAGGACCAAATTTGTCCTTTGTGTTACTGTCTCACCAAGCTCACAACGGAAGCACAAAGTGTGAATTTGGCACTGAAAAGATTTTAACTTTGGCAAATACTCATTTGAGTTTTTTCTTACTCATCGTATTAGCTTCAACTAAACTCAGAAGTCATTTGTATGATAGCTGTGCATTTTATCACCCATCACTTACACTGAAATGGCCTCTTTGCAGCCAGTAAGAAGAGGAAGAACAATTACAGAGACGAATCACCCTTTCAATGCACATATGAACATATGATTATGGTGTAACGAAACACTTTAATGTGAACATAAATACATGTCAGTCATTCACTCCCTTCCCTGAACATTTGAAGGCTTAACTCGTGTGCACATCATGTACTGCTCTGTTCTCCCCTCTCAACCTTCCCAGAACCACACAGGGCATTGAGGTCACAGCACGGCTCTCCTGCTGCTGAACTTTCATTGCACAGCTCACTGGTGCAACAGATTGGGCCGACAGAGACGCTCTGAGAGTGAAAGAGCTCCTGCAAAGCTGGAACATGCTGCAGCCTGAAGACAAGGCTGTCACTGAAAACATACCCTCACTCGACTATGACTTCCTATAACAGAGCTGAAAGGATTTCAAAGCCCTCAAGTTGCTCAACGTCCTCCTGGAGCCACATTTTTCATACACGTTTACAGTCTATAATTTTGTCATCCTGAGTGTCCTTGTCATTTTACTATGTTGGTCTATTCTGCACATATGACATCTATAACCCTGAGTCCAGAAAAGTTGTGACACTGTGTAAAATGTAAATAAAAAAAGAATGCAATTCCAAAGTAATCTCCATAATGTGTTTGACAAAGTGGTGAACCTCTCTCCATCATTGCTTGTGAACAACTGAGTCTTTCCAGGATGAACCTTTCATACCCAATCATGATACTATCACCTGTTACCAATGAACCTGTTTACCTGTGGACTGATCCAAACAGGTGTTTTTGGATCAGTCCACAACTTTCACAGTCTTTTGTTGCTCCTGTCCCAACTTGTTTGAAACGTGTTGCTGCCATCAAATTTAGAATAAGATATTTACAAAAACCAATGGAGTTGATGAGGTCAAACATTAAATATATTGTGTTTGTACTGTTTTCTATTAAGTATATGATGAACAGGCTTAGCAACTTAGCACTCCCAACTTTTTTGGAATCAGGGTTGTGTATGTCTGTCCATCCTGAGAGAGGGATCCCTCCACTGTTGCTCCTCTTGAGGCTTCTTCCATTTTTCCCTGCTTCAGAGTATCTCTGGTTTGTATAATGTCAGTCAGTAAAACATGATGCAAAATGAATTCTGGTGTATGAAGTCACAGCACACTTGTCTTATACTGTATATAAAAATCTCTTTATACTGATCTTGTCTCACTTTTCCATGGAATTAATCAAATTCCCACACTTTTGCTCCTGGAAATCTCCATCGAATTTCAGAAATTCCATGAGCAGTGGAAACCTAAAGATTAAGATTTAAGATTTAAGTATAAAAAGTTCATCTTCAACTTCAACATCAATATCACACCGTCAAATATCCAACACAGCAAACAATATGCCCTGTATTTTGGGTGTGCACATAAACTAGAGACAGCATTTTATCTAGAAATACATTAAAAGAAACTTACCTGCTACTTTTTCGAGGCAGAGGTAGATCCTTCTGGGGAGGAAGAGAAGGAGAAAGAGGGGGAGAGCAAACAGATTAGTTTGATTAGATGAGTTTTACACGTGATGCAATCTGTTACTGCAGGACTGTAGAAAGTATTATAATGTACTAAAGAATGGTGATGACATATGAATTAGCTTGTGAATTACTGTAATCTCTTATAAATACTGTAAACAGTTAAAGACTAAAACAGATTAAACTAATTATGCTGACTTTCTGATAGGTTACTTCATGAACAGGGAATTTATGAAAAACCTTTATAATAGCTCAACTTTTTGTCTTATTTATTTAATTCAGAATATGTTTCCTATTTTTATCTCCTCATCTGTTTCACCCCAGTTGTTTTCATGCTTCCCTATAAAGCACTTTGTTGCTTCTTAGTATACAGACGGGCTGTGTATACATTTAAATCATTCAAGGTCACACACTCCTCGTGTCTGTTTGTACGCAGCATAAATGGATTTCTAGAGTTACTACAAAAGAAATGCATTGAAGAAATAACACAACAATGTTATTTTTCAAATGCTTGATGCTAGAGTAACCACGCTTTAGATTTGATATTTGAGATGAAATCCAGAGTGTGACAAACATCATAAGACCATATTATTTTCCATTTCTACTATAAAGTTGTCTCAACCCTGTGGATCCCTCCTTTTTTGACTTATATGATGCTTTAAAATGAAGCAATATGTCCTTGGAGTGACCCCTTGTCACAGATTATATATCTTAGAGTGGACATGAAGGCAGTTTCCTTGATATATCATTTTATCTATTCTACTGGCCTGAAGAGGTGAAGTATCCAGTTTTCCACACAAGAATGGCGATTATTACAGAAATGTCAGAAAAAATAAACACAATTTTGTCCCTTTCAATGGTCTTGCGATCACTTTGATTCATCTCAGCATCTCTGCCTCAACTTCTCCTAAAATTTTACATTCACCAGTCTGAATTGTCTTATACTGCAAAATTCTGATTTTTGCTTCCTAAATAATTGCTGAGAAATCATCAAAAAATTGACAAATTTATTTGTAAAAGACACAAAAGTATGTTACACCACATTCGATCATGCCGACTAGTGACGATCAAAACACCATCTCCACATGTTCACACATCCCCACAACCTACGTTAATAAACAAAATTATGAATCCCAATGACTTTTGCCGTCAAATCATTTGCCACTTTGCTTGGATCCCACTAATCATCATGCATCTTATAGCACGGTTGAATTCGTAATCAACGAAGAAGCTGTTGTGTTGAATGCAAAAACTAATTCTCTCAACACTGACACCTTCCAAAGATAGAACAAAGAATACCCTAATGGACACTGCAGTTTAGAAAAACACTGTTTCAAGCAATAATGTTAAATGTTCTGATAGTAAAGCAGCTCAATGAGACTAATCTACAGCCAGTTTGGTGATTTCTCTGTTAATGTCTCATGTGAAATCTGATCCCCCCTAAGTGCTCAGAGCTTCAGTAAGCACCAGGTTGAGTGGAGCCAAACTCGATTTAAAAAACGTTGCTGCTATATTTATGACTTTGGGACACAACAGCAAGGACCCTGATGTGATTAGGATCCACTGGGATGAATCTGTGTGGTGCTTGTTGCCCATCTATTCCCAATTTGATCGGCTTAGGTGAGATCAGGTTACCCTCAGTTCCTATTGTCAGCCTGCGCCGCGCCGCTTATCAAGCCGTTTTCTACGGTCCGACGGCTCAGCTGAAAAGATATTTATCATTTGTTTCTTTTCACTCAGGGAAGGCTTAATGACAGAGAGCAATGTCAGAGAAATGAAAGGAATCCAAGCGGCAAATCACACCAGGGTCAGAAGTTGAGAACAAACACAAACGTGAGAGGGAAATAAAAGTGAAAATAAGAGACAGTAATTGGGTTTCCAGAGAGGGATTTCATCCTGTTAGACGAGGACAGTCCCGAAGTTTCTCTCTCTCTCTCACACACACACACAGTCGATCTCTTTGTCTTTGTATAAGTAAACAAGCATTACAAAACCCAAACAAAGTCGAGCTGATGAAACATGACTTGACAGCTGGAGCTCTCGTCTCCAAACAATCTCAAAACAAGCTCACCACCCAAACTCGCCCGATTCACTTTCCAGCTCTGCGAGACTCTAATGCTCGCACTTAATAAAAAAACGATAGGGAGCCAATGAGCGGCAGAAACCCTACGAGGCTACAGAGACACACTGTAATAAGTTAGAACCTATTTTCCAAAGGCACGGTGAAGAAATCATAATTATCTCTCTTGGGGATTGAACCAGTGCAGCGGTTGTGCAGTAATTACATGAATATAGAAACCTGGCAAATGTTATTCTGCACAGACGAGTATATTAAAGGAGTAGCTTGACATTTTGGGAAATATGCTCCTTCACTTTCTCAGCAGCTTAGCTTAGCATCAAGACTGGAAGCAGGGGGGAAACAGCTAGCCCGACTCTCGACATTAAAGCCTACCAACAACTCGAAAGCTCACAAACTAACATGTTGCATCTCGTTCGAGTAGTCTGTACACAAAGATGTAAAATTTGAGATTTTTGAGGTTCAGCGCTGTCGCTCTTTGTTTCTTTTTCTGAGCAGCTTCTCCACTGACTAGAAATCTTACAGCCGAGAAATAGACTACCTCTAAAACTACAAACTATTGTCTTTATATATATGACTGGGGACACATTGCACAAACAAGATATAATGTGGTAATTAGGCATATTTTTTAGCTAGCTGTTTCCCCATTTTCATGTCTTTATGCTAAGCTAAGCTAATCGCCTCCAGCATCATACAGACACGACAGTGGAATCAATCTTCTCATCTAACTCTCTGGAAGAATAAGTGTCTTTCCCAAAACCTCCAACTATTAAAATACACCTACTACACTGTATGATGGCGGCCTGGCGGCATTTCTCAATTCAGAGGAGAGCGATATTTTTTGTCAATGGGAGTGACATCACCCATCGTAGTGAGCTCTTTCTGATAATGACATCATGAAGAGGAAGTGAGCTCGGCCAGGGTGACTCAGACTGAGGCCCCACTGGAGTCTTATATTGTAGACGCGTGTGTGTGTGTGTGTGTGGGGGGGGTGTATGGGGTGATAGAGGTGGCTAATGGATAAAAACCCCACCACCTGCTCCCCCTCTACTGCCTCAGTCCAACACACACACACACACACAGCTCCTGTACGTGTTGTTACCATGTTACTTCAGCATTTCTTGGAAGAGGAATTTTCTCCTCAGTTCAGTTGACAACCTGTCAAAGTTCTCACCAATATCCACTTTGAAATATATGCGCTGCAAGACTTGAGCTGTAAATGCAGATCTTCATGTAAAAGCGAAGACATATGCATACTACAACATCAAGGCTATTGTCAGGCTGTATGAAGTTACCACAGCACTAAGAGAGGTTTTAAAGACAGACACTATATCTAGAACATTTCAGCCACTAACATCAGCAACTTGTCAATGTGATTCAAGTAAGGTTGCAAAATCTCTAAGAAGGTGTAAGATTGAATGTGATCCTTTCAAGGGAGACACTGCTGTTTATTTCTAAAAAACTATCTTGCTATAGGGAGAGGTTGTTATACAACCTGGCAACACATACATCTATTTTAGTTTTTTTCCTTCACGCATTTACTAATGTTTGCACCCTGAAAAGCTAATTTCTGGGTCCAAAGGGAGATCAGTTCTAGTAAATTAGCCAATTTGTGTGTTACTGATATCACGCCAGACAGATAGGAATGTAATGCACAACCAGGTACAGTGCAAAAAAACAGAGCCTTCCTCAATTCTAAGCACATTTATGTGGCTTCTGCAGTGTGAAATAGTGTTGATCGACACAAGTGTGACACAAGTGTGACCTAAGTGTGATTCACATCTCTCATGAGATTTATAAAGACCAATTTCTGGACTTCCACTCATCAATAAGAAGTGCAATCTTGCAATAAATCTGTGAGCACATCCATCATTACACTGCAGCCAATTCTATTTGTTGTAGTGTATCGCGCTCCTGGTCCATACTCTGAATTCTCAGAGTTTTATCAAGTTTAGTCCTTAAAACAGATAAAGTAATTATTGTAGGTGATTTCAATATTCATGTTGACACTGATAATGATAGCCTCAGTACTGCTACTACGTGTGTCACTGGATCTGCAGAGTCTGGACCCGTGCTTACAAGCCTCCGACTGCACACGTGTCTCTGTTTAATACTGTTATTATTATTATCGTCACACCTGTGGATTGTAGTACTGCATGTCCATCTATTGTGAAAAGTGAAAAGTGAAGCTCGTTGTATTGAATTACATACTGTAAGAAATATATAATAATAAAAAATATAATAAGCACAGGGCTGGATGATCATTATATGGGATTGCTCACCATTGAAAACCATTTCCTGTCTTCACAATTACACATATGAATGTCTTGACGTGTCCTATTGTGTCCTCACACACACACACACACACACACACGCACACACACTACATATTAAATCACACAGCGCTAACATCACAATGCATCGATATCCGCCTGTGGGAAAATAGGAAAATAGGAAATAGCGGAAAGGTGTGATTACGCCCCAACCAGCTAACTACCCCCAACGCACACTAACACATCCTCCATTTCTGCTGTTTACTGAGGATGTGTCACAGCTAAATGCTAATCTCTCTCCAAGATAAACAAAAAAATCAAGAGTAAGAAAATATTCTGACGAGACACAGCCGCACTATGGGGATGCAAAAATGTTATCTCAGCCCGGCATTAAATAAGTGGGTTTGCACTTCAAAGATGTCTACACATACAAACAAACACCTTCTTACCACATTTAATCCATTATGCACAACCTCCATGCGACAAGGAACTGCAAATTACTCGCATTTCCTCAGCTGCTACGCTTTGTTGCGACGAGGAAACAGATTAAAATATTAGACAACTTTCTCTGTCTCACGGTTATTTCCACCTTTTTTGGGGGCGGGGGGTTTATATTTACTGAAGGACAAACCGAAGGCCAACTGGAAACCAAAAAAATGTTAATATGCTGCTGCTCTGGGCAGAGTCATGAGGCTTCTGTTCTGTTTCTCCTGCCAAAACTGACAGCAGATTGGGAGGCAAATGTCACACAGTGTATTCTTCAGTCTAACAGTTTGACTTAAAAGCTTTGAATTCACTCGTCGTTACACCAAGGTCGAAAATAATGCAATGCCTCGTTGACTCGCACTCTTGACCTATATTGCTGTCTTGTTTGACTGGATCTAGTTTCAGTCTTTAACAAGTGTTATTTTTCCCTTACTTTGTCCATTTTGTCTGTTTTGGGGATTAAGTTGGACTCAAGCATTTGTGCTTCATAGGCGTCTGGCACTACAATTCAAGCCCAGTTAAAGTAGTTCAAATATTTGAAGCTATTCCCAAATATATTCTGGCCCAGATCTGTTGCTTTGATGTACTCTTTGCTCTCTCAGTACAAAACCTACCCTTTCTGAATAATACTGACATCAGAAGGACGTGGTGAGGCAGAACAAAGCAGTGGGCATGGCAGTGAGTGACAGGACTTGGCAAAGAGAGCTGGATCTTCTGCAGTGATCACACTCTTATCCCTTGTGCTTAGCATATTGGAAATGGGCAGACTGCCCAGAACAAAATATTGGACAAATTATGCTAGTGTGTGTGTGTGTGTGTGTGTGTGTGTGTGTGTGTGTGCGAGTGGCATACTCCTACAACAGAGAGGGGTGAGACACGTCTTATGACTTGTGTTTGTTTGTGCGTTTGAGTGTATGAGCACATGAGTTAAGTGTAAGTAAACTACACACACCTACAACTGATTGGGGCGGCAGGATCATCTTTACTTTGGATGAAAACGAATCATCTCAGTGACACACACACTCTCCTCTTACAGCCAAATTAACCGGACTGGACGTCACCACAGATCTATGTAGGTGATCTAGTTCTATTTATTATGTTTTTCATAAAGCAAAATGAGGCCTGTTGCAGCAAAGTCCACTATTCTGCCATTGATTTAAATGTTTTAGATGTGTGCATTTCAGAATTAAAAGCCTATAATGGCCATGTAAACAGTCATATATGAATATTAAAACTAATGCCAGGGGTCCTTAGTCCCCTCTCTCCCCACATCTTCTTCCCTGTTAACTGAGAAGCAAAAATGGCCAAATATAATCTTTAAAAAAAGAGAAAAAAGGAAGAGGCCAGAAAACACTGGCAAGAGAATAATTTCCACGTGTAGGAGTTGTGCCATGTGGAGCTGCTAGAATGAGACATGGACTGAAAGACGGGCAGATGAAGGAGGTGATGAAGGTGAAGGAGAACTGAGTGGTAAATGAAAGAGATGATTATTATGGAAGTGAGGGAGACACATGGAGAGAGACAGGGAGAAGAGCAAAACTTTGTGGCTAAAGGGTGACAGTAGGACGGATCAATCAGGATAGCTAGTGACTGTAGGTGGCCATGAGAGAGGGACTGTCTGCCCGAGAAGGACGACAGCTTCAGGCCCCAAAATGACATCTGTTTACATTGAAGTAGCTGCTGGAGTAGTTATGACAGGAAGAAAAGAGGAAATCAGATTCATCATTCAACATCAGAACTTTGAACCTACACATACAGTTAAGGTTGAAAAAAGCACTTAAGGTTGGGGAAATAATAATAATAATAATTTCTACGGCTTGAACAAGAGCAAAGGTTCTGGGAGTTTGTGTTGTTGTGTGTTAAGACAACAATGAAGTCATGCATTCAATAGGTTTGGCTGTTGTTGTTAAAATAATGAGAAAGATTTGATGGTACCTTTTTATGACAACAGCTGGATTCAATAATGAACAATTCGAATGACATCCCTCGTGCCCTCACTCATAGACGATCAATATAGTTATGAGGCACACAAATGCCATACATGAACACAGTGCTTTCTCTCCCTCCCTCCTCTGTCTCTGGTGTGAAAGTAGATCCAGGCAGTAAAGGGATCCACATATTCTAATAGCCACTTAAATGGGGTCTACTGTAGCCCACAGCTGCTGCCTGCCTGCCTTATGTCTATGCTGCCCTCCCCTTCCTCCTCCTCTTCCTCCTCCTGGCCTCCAGCCCTTTCAGCCCGTCCTGCTGCTGGTGGTTGGTCTTCCTCCCTGAGGGCACACAGGGCTGTTAGGCCACCATTAGTCCTGCTAATGGGCCTGACAACTGCGCCACATCCTCAGCATTTAGACCTCCTCTGTCTGAGATATGGATATCGACCACTTGAATGGAAATGGAGAGTAGGGGCAGGGGGTGGGAGTCAATTTGATATGTACATATAGGCATGAATGATGTGCACAAACACACACACACACAAGATGTTCGGCGTAGCCACAGTACAGTCTGCTGAATGGATGGACACACACACATTAACATGCACTCAGACTAAAATCAAAAGTTTGACTCACCAGTGAGCTCTGAGTAAGTGAATGGGCCTTTTTATGTGTGTCTGTGTGTAGGTGTGTGTGAGTTGCTGTGTTACATTAAAACCACTATGTTCACATCAAATTGTCTCCTGTCCCCCTGCCAGGCTGCCCCTCCTCTCAATTTCCACTGACGACAGTGTTGATATCCAGCTCGAAATTTCAGCTACAATTAACTTCAGAGGAAATATTTCAATCAGAAGGTCTACTGAGCTCAGCAGAGTGACTGAACGTCTCCTAATTCACACACTTCACACTTCAGCACACTTTCATTTCATAAAACAACTCCTGAGCGGGATTTTATGTTTTTGCAGTCTATGTTAACAAAGCCACACAAAACCTTCTGAAAATCTTTTCCTGAGTGATGTATGAGATCTGTGCAATAGCTCCTGTACACAGGACCGCTCCACAGATAGCGGAGATGAAACGATTCATTTTCACAATTGTTTAATCGAGCAGAAATGGCAAATATTCTCTGATTCAAGCTTCTCAGATGTGAAGATCTGTTGCTTTTCTTCAATCTTGTATTATTCTGGATTGAATATCTGAGTTTTGGATTGTTGGTCAGACAAAATAAGACATATGAAGTTGTCATCTTGGGCTCGCAGAACTTGTAATGGGGATGTTTCAATGCTTTTTTTTTAAAACATTTCATAAAATAGTGACTAATTGATTAATCTAAGGCTGGAGGTGACTCGATTGAACAATTTACAGCATTAATCTGCAACAATTTTGATAATGGATAGTCATTAGAAATCTTTTCAAATTAAAATGCCCCAAAAAATTGCTGGTTCCAGTTTTGCAAATAAACAATTTTTGTTGGTCTTTCAAGTCATCTGTGATTGCAAACTGAATACCAGACTTTCAGACTGGTGCTCATACAAAACTAGCTGTTTAAATATGTTGACTTGGTTTTTAGGGAATCTTAATGGGCATTTTTCTCTATTTCCTGGGATTTTACAGACCAAATGATTAGGCCAGAAAATAATCAGCAGACTAATCGACATAAAAAATAATCTTCGGTTGGAGAAATATAACTGCCTAATAAAACTACTGTAGCTCTCCCTGCACTTTTAACAGCTATAGAAAGGCAACGATCATCAAAAATCTTAAAAGTTTAAATGTCACTAGGAAACACTTGAGGGGAAATCCTCAACAAACGTAAAGCTGGTGGGAGGGGGAGCAGATAGTCTTGTATTCCTGAAAAATAAAATGGTCCCTGTACTAACTCATTTATCATAACATCTTTAATGTAGTATCTGCTTTAATCCACCAGGCCTTAACAAGAGTCCAGCACCTGTACAAGAGGAAACCTGCTACCTTCCACCAGCTGAAAAACAACATTTGTGCAGGAATCGTCCAATTTCACTTGGCTGTATTTTATAAAAGATGAGCAATCATCTAGAGCATATTACCTTGGCACAATGTGCAGCAGAGTACTTTTACTGTAAATTAATTCCAGAGGAAGCAGCGAAGGACTGGCAGACACTGGCCCTGCATAGTAAGCTCTGCCTGCCTCCCGTGATTAATTTCACTCAAGCGCCCACCACACAGAGGAAAGCCTCGAAGGAAGCTTTTACCAGCGCCTTCCAGCGTCTGTCATAATGTACAAGATAAAAGCTAAGCGACTGGACCACAGCATGCAAATGTAATAGAATAATCTACTCTAGTCTCTTTAAGTAGCCCACACAACATATGACTGGTTGTTAGAGACTTGTGTACATGTTATTGTGAATCTAAAAGCAGGTACATTTATTGGTGCTGCCTTTCTTACAAGTCATTCCAAAACTTTATTTGGACACGAGGTTAAAGACGTGTGTGTACTGTTCATATCAGAGTAGCTATACTTTTAATATCTGTGGGACTGGACTGATTAATGGCACTATCAGATTTTTTATGTGTTTTGTATCAGTGTTTGTGTGATTGTCATGATGTTACTACATCATGTATATATTAATATTGCTGGACAAAATTACACATACTGTGATGAAGGGGTTTCCATGCCACCCAAGACTAAATCCACTGACCACTCATCTTCCTTTGAGGTCTAAGAGTGTGTTTTTTATGGTCATGTGCTTTTTCATACTACATTTATAAACACACTCATGGGCCCATGTTTCCTGTGGTTGGAGATATCTCATCATAGCATACACACATTCAAATGAGTGCATGTATATTAAATTAATTCGAAGCACAAATCATAACATTGACTGTATTCTCTTTTCCAGTGAAAGATTATGTGCTTGTATTGTGAAAAGGAAAAACACTTGCCCTTATTTTGAAATATAAAAAGTAGCTCATGTTTTATGGGACATCCACGTTCATCCATACGTACATCCACACACAGAGGGTTAAAACCAGTTCTCACCTGCAGCCTCCGTCTTCGGATGATCCCTGAATCATCCATGGCGCGTGCCGGGGATCACACCTGTCGGATGTGTCTCGTGGCTCCGGTGGTCTCCAGGTGAGGGGGCCAAAACAAGCCCCAGTCTCGCGAGGCTTTCAGAGATTCACGACTAACCCGAAATATTTGGCGGAGCTGATTTAAACATCATCCAGCGGCGAAAAGCAGGTGAATTCCGCTATTTTTCAGAGGATGATATATGAATAATATCATACAGGAAACACTTTGTTTAAACTACACTATCAAATATGATCAAGGTGTTAAAAAAAAAAAAGTCGCATCATCTCTGACTGAGCTGTGGTGGAGAACTGCTGAATAAGCGAGAAGCTGCACGGTGGATCAACTCAAGTCCAGCTGGGAGATGAAGAAGAAAAACCACTGTGGTCACGCCACTGATCAGACAGACCTGACAAGTTTGTACACATCTTCACCCCAAGACATCACAGCTCCAAGTAGCTCATTGCACCAACATGCATTCAGCTGCTGTCATCGTACAAAATGCTTCTATCACGCTGATCCTCGGTCGGTTTGCAGACCACTTCTCTGCAGCGATCCCACTACATGTTACAGGAGTCCACGATCAAACACAGTCTGTGTGCTGTGAAGGCATCAGTGCATGCATGCACACCGACTTCCTTGCATGCATTTTGCACATTGCTGCACATCTACAATCAGGATTAAATGACACATCCGAGCGCTGTCAGAGCTTCTGTGCATTCAAAAAAAAAAAAAAAAAAAAAAAAGGCGAGATCAGTGAGAATGTGAAGCGCCTCTATACGTCCATCTGGTCAAAAACACACACATCGCCACAGGAATCAGGCTGATCACGGTTTCGTCCTCAGCTTTTGGTGGATTGGTCGGTTTTTTCTTTCTCTCTCTCACATGTATGAGATGTTCACTCTGGTCGTCTCTGGTGTGGCTTTTCTTGCGAGAAATGATGTGTGGTTGTTCCACAGGCTTCGCTCCATCCTCAGCTCTTTACCACCCACTTCCTACTACCAAATCATGTTTAACCCTTCAGCGACCACAGGCTGGGCTTTTGCATTTATCACGGCTATGAAAGTGGGTTTGCATGTGCAAGTTTTCAAGCCATCATTATCTGACAGAATTCATCTTTGCATAAATATCAGGTGCATGAAAAAACTGCAAAACTAGTCAACATGTCAAATGCAAATAATGATGACAACATATTTGAATGATGTATAAGATGTGGAGCTGAAACTATTTGTTGATTAATCAATTAACTGTTAGTCATTTTTCAGGCAAAATTAGTTAAAATATTGCCACTGTCATTCACATACTTTCACATTGTCGAGAAATGTCCCCACTGTGGGACGAATAAAAGAATATATTATCTTATCACACTCATCAATTGGATATCTAGATTTTGGACTTTTGGTCAGACAAGACATTTGAAGACGTCATCTTGGGCTCTTTGAAGCTGTGATTAGCATTTTTTTTGACCGGTCATAGACCAAGCAATTTATTGAGTCACGGAAAAAATAATCAGCAGATCAATCAATAAAAACAATTGTTAGTTGCAGCCCTAAGTGATGGTAAATGGACTGCATTTATATGGAGCTTTCATAGTCTTACCAACCACTCAAAGCACTTTACAACACACACACACACACATTCATTCATACACTAGTTGCAGAGGCTACCATGCCCAGCTCATCAGGAACCATAACCATTCACACACCAACAGTACTGTCATCAGGAACAATTTGGGGTTCAGTATCTGGCCCAACGACACTTCGACATGTAGACTGCAGGGGCCAGGGATTGACCTTCTGAGCCACATACCATGAAAATCACAAATTGAGAAGTACTGAGGGAACAGTAAATATTTGTTCTTGAGCAATGACATAAACAATGACTTGATTATTAAAATAGTTGCAGGTTGAAATTCACAGACAGCACTTCCCACAGGGCTGACAAATCCTGCTAACTTGGCACTCAACCTAATACGACCTAATACCTTTGCAGAGTGTTTGCAGAGAGAGTTACTTCTTCACTTCAAAGCCACAATGCTCTTTGCTTTGCCAAGACGTGTTTACTCTGTGGATAGACTGTACATGTGCCTGGCACTCGTAAATGGACGTCATCGAACTAAATTAACAGTCAACACAGCCTGCCGTCATGCTTCCATTGCTATTCCACTGAAAAATGGCATCAAGCATTATGAATTATTCAACATTCACACCTGTCACACATGGGATTCACTGTCACATAACATTTCACAGCTCCTCACCCTTCAGTTACTTGCATCCCTGATCCAAATGTTAATGAATGAACGCTGGCACAGAAACAAATTCCCACCATGGTGATTCTAAAGGGAAAAGATCTTGAGTGCTGTTGACATATTAACTGGAACCGCATGTCTTCTGTAGGTCTAATGTTCATACCGAGTGAACCGTCCTGTCCCCACTGAGTCTGCAACAGATGTAGACGTATCATCAATAACATGAATGCATTCACTGATCAATACTAAAGGAAAGTCACCACAAAGCAGCACGAAAATATACTGATTATAGTGAAACATTTAAGGGCAAAATCCGACTGTCAGGATGATGTTTCACTGTTAAACATTCTCACGAGAAGGAAAGCAAGAAAAAGGAGAAATATTAGTCAAAGGTAGCTGGTGGGATGGATCAATGTGGAGAGAGGAAAACACACAAGAGGCCGGGCAGCTGGTCCAGCTCCAACTCCAGGACGGAGGGAGACAAGAGGGAGGCTTAGTGGCTTTTAGCTTTTAGCATGGCAGCTTTAATATTTCCCTGTCTCTGAGCAGACATTACAGGCTTCAGTCCCTCTCACCCTGTGATTTAATGCTGACAGATCACTCTGGGTTCAACCTCAGTTCTCCACCACCACTTCAAGTCTCTCAACCATGTCACTTATGTACAAGGAGAACTCCCTCATCTGATGGTGTAACAATGCCATTGTTAAAAAGACGACTGTGATGGTTCAGTGATTATTGTCATGATTAATTAATCTGCAGATTATTTTTCTAGAATAATCGGCACGTTTTAATCTGTAAAATGCAAAGTCTTTAAATTGTTTTGTCAAATCAACAGTCATCAAAACCCCAAAATTTTCAATATATGATCACATATAACCAAATAAAAGCTAACATTTGAGAAGCTGGAGCAAGCAAATATGTTGCGTTTTTACTTAAAAAGTGACTATGATTTATTTAGAGTATTTTATATATGATGATGATGATTTGATTATAAGGGTAGTTAATTTTATTTCTTTGTGGTTTCAGCTCTACGGTTCAAAAGAGCAAAGGACTAAGTCATAATTTGGTACCAATATTTGGCTTTTAATGATAAAAATCCTCTTTATCCCTGCTGTTCATGAGTCTTATGGCATCTGGAATAAAACCAAATGTTATACAGGCAATCTGAAATGTTTTCTAGATGGCATAGCTTAAAAAGGTGAACGTGTCTGGGGTCATTGATTGCATTTTTGGATACTATTGTAGTTATTGTATAAAGGCTGTGAAACAGATCTCTGTGTTTTTGAATGGAGGTTAAAAAAAGGGGTGTAGGAATTATATTAAGTGGCGACAAAGAAGAAGGCATCTGTATTTTCATAAATCATCAAAAACTGTGTTCAAGTATTTGTACTTTTAAACATCAGTGATTCAGTATTGCATTTTGATAAAAGTGAGGAATTCACAAGAGACAGATTAAAAACAATGATCAAAGTGGAGTCAATCTCCAAATCCTACATTTCCCACGATGCATTTCAATGGTGTCTTTCATTCGACCCTCTCAGTCTCCCAAATGCCTACTTGTCACGCAGGCTTTTTATGAAAATTTTAGGTTTCAAGCCCAAGCTGAGATAACAAATAAGTTATGTGCTTTGTCAAACTTTAGAAAGCTCCCTCCAGAGCCACAGAAGACGTTATGAATCTGTTTTTGCACAGGCTGAGATGAACAAACTGAAATGTATGTGCAAAATGAATCGAGTGTACCACACTTTAGTCATGAATAATTGTTATAAGACTATATGTGTTTAGGTGTAATGATAATTTATTTAGTGTTGGATACATTTAAATCTATAAATTATCTATCGCAACACTCCATGGTGTTAATCTGGAAATTCTTGAATGAGAATTCAAACCAGTAAATGATTTTTATAGCATTGAGCTAAAACCTCCTATTAGTAATATTATGTGATTTGTCTAAGGCCCTGTTAAAAAAAGCTTGTCTATAATCTGCTGGGGAACTTGTCAGCAGGAACATGGTGAAATGTTACACATAAAACATGCTGGCATTGACCTTTTTAAACTGATCCAATACTAAAGAAAGCATTGGAATAAACTGGATCCGAGGCTGAATGTGCTCCGGTGCCAGCAGGTGAAAAATGATGCTTCTCAGAGTGACCCAGTTACCAGCTTGTCTGACTTCTCTAGCACATTTAGCCCCGGCTGCTTTTCTTATTAATATTAAATAATTAATGAAGGCACATGAATTTTACATCTTTTTTGTTCATTAGGTGCTGTGAGATTTGGGGAGGGGAGGAGGCAGCAGCATAGAAACCTTACGAGCCACAGTTTTTAACAAAGACTTTTTCCTATTGCTCCGTGCCAAAGCTCTCAAAAATGATGTCACCCTTTTTCAGAGGATGCCCCGAGGGAGGTCACATGGGGTCAGCTCTCTGCAGCCAAAAGCTTGGCAGGGATGGGATTTGGAATATGCCTGCCGCTTGTGGGATCCCATTTCCCATCCTGGTAAGCCAGTCTCACAAGAGCCACGTCAGCTCACATCTCTTCATAGACTCACCAGTGCCTCCCCCTGCATTCACATCTGCTTTGTGTGTGTGTGTGTGTGTGTGTGTAGGTTGATGAAGCAGTCAGCATTCCCTCCACAGACACAAACTGTAACATGGAGGCATTAATTTATGTGAAAGTCTTCTCCTAGCGATTAATCACATCAACCACTGGGTGTGCAGGTGCTTTAGGATGTTCGAGGAGTATAGAAAATAATATAAACACCTGCAACATTCAATACTATCCAGTCTAATAGCCCTGCAATAAATACTACCTTTGTGAAACTTGGAGTTTGTCAGGATATCAGAGAGGTGTTGGTTTAACTCTGTGGTTATTTTGAGGCCATAGCTTGTGGTGTTTTATGTTGGATTCTGTCTTATTAGGGTTAGTTATTGTCTTTAGTGATTAATCTGCAGATTGTTTTCTCATTGAATCAATGAATAGGTGGTCAATCAAAAGTCACAAAATAGATTTTAAAAAATGCACAATTTCCCAGTGTGGCTTCTTCAAAAGGTTGTTCTGTCTGAAAACCCAAAGATAAACAATTTACTATCATAGAACAGTAAGAAAACCAGACATTAAATATTCACATTTGAGATGTTGGAGCCAATGAATTTTTGCCATTTTAAGATAATTTAAATCATAAATCAGTTGTCAAAATTGCTGCAGATTAATTTGAAATGTTCTGTTAATTGACTAATCCAGTCATTCTTAAACATTTTTTCATCATACCTAACTATATTGGGAGAACTCCAAATGAAACAAGCCAAGTTATGCTGAAATAAAAAGTCTCAGCAAAGTAGCCCTGCTAACATCAAAGACTACACCCATCACCCACCAGCTTCAGAACCAGCGGACTAATAGTTTCAGCTCTGCATCATATAAGGAGTTTATAATAATCTACTCTGCTAAACACAGGGGCAGGGACCAAACAGCATGGACGCATTATAATATAATTTTTTTTAAATGCCCTTGAGGCTGAAGGCTGCCACTGCTAATTCAGACGAACCTCGTTAATTATGACTGTGGCCTGAAAGTGCATTTTAAAACCACCCAATAATGAGTCTATCTAATTCAGCATCACACGGCATAAATCCTCACAAAATGATTATGTTAAGATATTAAAGAGCATACCACCAACAGTGCTTCCTTTAATGTAATAACTGAGCGATTTGAAAGAAGTTCCTTCAGATTGATGAGCAGAGGTTTGGTCCTTTTGAAGCTCTTAGTTTGTCTCTGTTGTAATTCATATATACAGTAGGTAATTGCCACATCTCTCCTTTACCTACCTGCTGCTAAATGCCATTCAATCAAATATGACCCGACTTTGCAGTAGTTTGTAATCGTGCTACATTAAGGAGAGAGGTGTTTACATTGTTTAGCACAGTTTTAATTACCAGCTGTGTGAGCTTCAGTGATCTAATACAACAGCATTACATTCAGTATGCAAACTCAATAGCTGTGATTCAATAGACTCTTTTCACAAGCACTGACTTGCAGAGGCAGGTAAAGCGCACTGAAATGTCAAAACGTCTGCTGTGAAAAAGGTTGATTTTCTCACCATAACTATTCTTCTTCTAGCCAAATTATCCACCTTTGTAAGAACAGCATCTAGAAAATCATATATGAGGCAACTCTATGTTCAGCTTGTGAACAACTTGCCCACAGCTCTTATATCTTATCCCCACACTCTCCACTTACATCTCCCTTTTATCATCCTCATTTATCCATTAACTCTCTCCTTCCTTGTCCCGCAAATCTCTTTCCTTAAAACACCGACACCTCTTTTCTCCTCCTACCAGCTCCCACCTTCTCCTCATTTCTGGCCCTGTCTGTGCAGAAGTGGGTCACAGACTACAGCTGTGCTAAAAGACTAGTCTGGCAAGAGGAGCTTCTCTAAATAAAACACAATATGATCGGCGGTCTCTGGGGTGCCTCATCATACATACATAAACCTAACAAAGATGGAGAGCAGAGGGGAACGAGTTCAAGAGGGAAGAGATAATGTATATGCAGCTTGATTGCTTAAGTGGGTTTCTGGCCTCGTTGTCTCTCTAAAGATAGAAACTATTTCCGCTTGCATGCATTACTGCATATATACTGTACATGAATATATAATACATCAGAGCTTTTAATCACAAACAAATGTTTCCTTGAAAGTTCTCACAAGAGAGTTTGTCTTATTAGTCATAGTGAAGTTTTTCATGTGATCTGCATATTTGTACTTTTGATCTATAGGAAAATTCAAAGTGTGTACGTGAAGAACTGTTTACTTTCAATGACGTTGTTACATCCGACATATTTTATCTAGTCCTAAAATGCACTTGTCATTATTTGTAGGCACTCTTTTTATCATTATATCTGTTTTGTACTTGTTGACGTGTTGCTAATACAACTTTCTAGGCAACAAGGTTCATTTATCATTCTACAACACAGGGTTGTATAATGAAATGCTGCTTGTAGTGCTACTCACAAAACATAACAATATTGCGGGATCGCCAAAAGTCTAACTTGCCTGTAGCACCACCAGCAGGTTGGATGATTAACATGCAATATTACACACATTCATGGTGTTTTTGAACTTTGGTTGTTGGATTAATTTATGTAACTGTCTCATCAGGTCTAAAATTCAATTTGTCCAAGACTTTGCACTGTTTCTTTTCCAATGAGCAACACAGCCTCACAGAGCCGCTCGCAGAGCTGCAGCCTCTTGTTGCAATACCTTTGGTTTATCTTTTCTGACTTACAGTCATCATAAGTGAATGTGTTGTCCGATGCTGTTTTCACAGTTTCACAGTTGCTTCCAATCCAACTCTGTCTTCAACCTTTATTGGAAGTGTGTTTAGCTCGAGGCAGAGCTGTGCTGTGCACAAACAGTGAGGGTGCAAGATTGAATGTACGACATATTTGGTATTCCTCTCACTGGGGTGCAATAAGTTTTACAGAAAACAGTTTAAAATAGTCGTTCTCAATTTTTCACCTCCATAAAATGCAAGGACCACCTACTATTCTGGGCTGTTGAATATACAAAACTATACATTTTGGCCAATGTGTTAACTTTTATGTAAGTGCATTTTGCTGGCAATGTTCTGGATCTGATGAACATCATATATGAACCTTTCATTAAAAAAAAAGTCTCAAGTCTAGTCTCTAGTCTAGTGTAGTCTCTATAAATAATATTATAAAGAGTATGGTCTAGACCTGCTCTGTATGTAAAGTATGTAAAGTAAGATGACTTGGGTTGTGATTTGGTGCTACACAAATGAAATTGAATATGAATTATTATACAGCCCAAGCAAAGGAGGAATGTTTGCTCCAATATCACATGCAGGATGCATGACCGTACTGTGTACTAAATCAAATAAAGAAGAAGTACAAGCACCTCCAGGCGGTAACACAGAACAGATGTAATACTGTGAAATCACTGAGTGACATCTTCACAGTTCAGGTACAGATCCAGTTGCTTTCACATCATTTATCACATAGCATGCCAGCACCTGTTATATGTTCCTTGTTTGGCCATGTTACATTATGTGAATTTGATGTAACTCTTGAAAGCTGCTGTGTCGACTGAGAAGCCTTCAGGGTTCTTAAGTCTAACTCCCTCTAGTGTCACTAAAAGCTGATACTGTCTCTTTTTAAAACAGTGCATTAAAGGGACCAATGCAAAAGACTAAAAAAAGTAATTGCATTCACAATCAAAGACTGCGTCAAAAAAAGGTTAATATCATCTTGTTCCACTGCAACCTGAAACTCTTCCACACATGTACTGAATTTTTGATAAGGCTAAAAATAGAGCACTTTTCATTTTGAGGCAATAGGGACACCACGTGGAAGCATCTGCTATTCCAATTAAAATGAGCCACCATATGTTGATTGGGCTAAGAGGAAAAATGTCAGGGCACCTGAGGGAGATGGACAGAGATAATTTAATCTGAGGACCAGGTACAACAGAGTCTGTGGAGACCAGCTCACACTGCTCATCCACAAATAAGAAGCAGCTTTAGATCCGACCGCTCTATTTGGACCAGAAGCTGTGAGAACATACATACAGGTGTGACACATAGTGCGAGTGATAATTATAAAAGCGATGACCTGTGAGGAGACAGCTGATCTTTAAATCCGTACCCAGGAGAATTTGATGTTAAAGAATCACTGACGGAGCCAGTGTGAAATGCCAAGTGGAAATTTCTGCAGTTTAATGAAGAAATCCACAAAGGTCACTCACACAGATGATGGCATTTACAAAATACATTTTGCCATCTGATACATTTAATAAGATGGTGCAGATGATCGTCTTTGATTTTCTACTAAATGGAACATAATCAGCAACATTATCTTGACTTGTAAACTACAAGTTCATTAGATACAGTGTTTTGGATGGCACAATAAATTCTTTATTCCCCTGCAACGCATTTATAAAATCTGAGTGTCATGTGTTCAGTCTAAAATTGAATATATTTTTGTTTGCATAATGAGTTAAATAAGAGGCCAATGTTGATTTGTACATACAAGTTGGGAGTGCATATATGACTCAAAGGAAAAAATAGTCACATCAGAACACATTACTCCAAATTGCCACTAATATTTATTGTAATTTTCTCAGACTCGTTGTTGAAGCATCTTGTTCTACTACAACTGTATCGCCGCCACACATTCATTCAGGAAAGCTTTCTGTGTCAGTAGTGGAAAAGAAGCAGCTCAATCCCATTAGCACAATTAAAGAGACGCCATGAAAAGAAACTGGGACTGTGTGTAACAACCTCAGGGATTAGAGACCTGCTGAACCCATGTGAGCCAGGTCACGACGACGAGGAGCTCTTCTTGGTGCTGAACTCACAACTGATGTTAAAGACTGATGTTTGTTTTAGTGGATGGATGGAAACTAAGCTCTTGTGACAGTATTTTTCAACACGCTTTTCTAATGAAAACAGCTTGTAAAATGACATGAAGCTGTAAAATGAACAAAAACTAAAATATTTGCTGATTTCAAAATATTTTAATACACTGGGTGTCAGATAATACAAATATGATAAATAAAAAGTAGAGCCATTGATTTATTAAAGATAAAGCATATGATGATTTGTGTTAAAGGTGCAACTAATGATCCAATTAAACTATTTTTCAAATAATCACCTATTTGTTTAGGATATTAAAGGCCCCATCCCAAATTTCCAGGGTCTAAGATGATCTTCAGATTTCTTTTTTTTAGAGACAGAGTCCAAAAATCCAAGGAAATTCTAAATACAGCGATATAAACCTGAGATAATGTGACACATTTGAGAAGCTTGAACCAGGATATGTTTTGCATTTCTGCATAATAAGCATCTTAAACAATGAATCCTTTATCAACTCCTGCTAGTCTGTGTTAATATGAGGAATGCCATCCAACATCATCTTCCTGTTTACTCGCCTAAAAGTAGTGGGACGTATTACAACATTTGGAATATATAACACTGTGAAAACACTGTGAGGCGAATAAAGACGTGGGCTTGGAAGATATTTTAGAAATTTTAATGCTGTTGGCTAAATGAGGACAGTAGAGCTTTAATTTCAGTATACCATATACATATTAACATCAAAATAACGTAGAGACATAATCTATTCTTTAATGATAAACTATGTCCTTGGCTGGAGACATTTAACAATAGTAATTCACAGCATGTTATTTTGACCCTTCAGGCTGAGATATATTATACAATTGTCTCATACTGTTTCTTACTCAGATGAACTCAGCCTGGATCTTTGATTGATCTTCTTCTCAGTCTCTCTACTCTCTTATCTCTTCTCCGGGAACAAACAGTACGTGAAAAACACAGTATAGATTATCCAATCTGGGATAATAGTCCAGTCTGGGCAGTGACTCATTCTGGCACCTCTTCTGGTATCAATTACAGCTGATTAATCAATGGAAAAAACGAACTGGCTGCCAAACATTAGTAGGTTCTAATTTGCTTCACCTCATGTGCATCTTGGTCCTTACTGTCTGAGACTGGACTATTTATTTTGGTTTTACAAAACAGCTTTCATAAACATTTGCTCTGCTTGTTTGTTATTTTGAGATACTAAAAAAATGTAAAATGTCTGGAGAGCATATTAGATGAGTAAAGAGCTTCTTTCCAGTTGTGATGAAGTGAAAAAGCATTGAAATAAACAAGTGGCAAAGGCATATGGACACAACACTCATGACCTACTCTCTCCTGTCATAGTGTCATCATTGCTTATGACCTTTCCTAATTATATGTTTACACACTAACTTGTTGACTGCAAGTTTCTATCCCATAAACAACTCCACTCATTCACTGTGGAACAAAGTCGGGGTGATCTAATAGAATTAAAGTAGACAGTCTTACACTGAAATAGATCACCACCTTAGTCCTCTGCTGGCATGGGTTAACTATTTTAATCCCACTGACGCGAGACCAGGCTACTTAGAGGGATTAGATGAGGAGCCTGGGGAGTTTATAAATTGCCCTAAAGGAAGGGATCGGGAATGGAAATCAGACAGAACACACCAGATCAAGACCTGCAACGTGCTGGTGGGGACAGAAAGATCCAGGCACATCCTGCTGAGGCTGCAGCAGACCCAACGCCTGACCAAGGCCAATACTGAGATTGTGGACTTTGCTTTCAGCTTCCATAAAGAAGCCGAGCGACGTAAGCATGGAGTCCGTGGCCGAGACAGTGACTGCGACCGCAGCCTTCGACAGAGAATCTTTCCCCAGGAGAGCCCTGAGAGCAGCACCCAGAGGAGCGTCGTCTCACTTTGTGGGGAGCTCAATTGTGATCCTGTCCTCGTTTGCGGTCTCCACCTTAGCTATGAACTGTGGGAAGAAGATCCAGGAGTCTAGAAACAAACCCAACATGAACTAGTAATGGTGGACAGATGGAAATGCCTTTATTTTTTAGTTCACCTTTGTTAAGCTAGACAAGTCAATGAGATATTTATTTTTCTGATGAAATAATGGATACCCCTTCTTAGCCAGTTGCCTTTTGTGTTCCCGTGGAAATATGTGATGTGTGTTATATCATGAAGTTTCCTATGTGTTCGAGTGTTAGTCTGGAGAAAAAACCTGGAGAGTCAGAAGAGGATGAAGCTCTCAGGGGATGTGAGATCAGATCAACAACAGGAGGGCACTGCTGTGATTTGGCAACCGTCTCAAGATCAATCTAAGGGACGCCGGACAAACATGCTTTGTTGGGTTAGTACAGATTACACTGTGGTATTTAGGGGAGGGGAACAATATGCAGTAATACCATCAAACCTCATCCTCCTTTTTGCCTCATACTTGTAGAGAGTAGTCTCAACATGTAAGATTGTAACATGAGAGATGTTTTAGTTGAAAGTGTCTGCTGCTGGTGGTTCTTAGTTATTCAAGTATGATCTTTTCAGTTGTAAATCCACCTTGTAAAGACAGAATAAAATGAAAGGTAAAATAAAAACAAAGCTTTATTTAAAAGAAAAGTACTGGTCCTCCAAAATGTTTTAGTAGTGATTGAGTCAGAAATGTGAAATTACGCTTTGATTTCTGATTTTAATAATAATTTAAGACTATTTTATTTAGGCAGTGTTCTTGTATCGTTGTCCAACATTAGACAACTTTCTTTTCCCTTTTGTATCAATACATGTTTGTATTCCTCATTTTGATATATACACCAAATGGTCCATGGTCTTTATACAACACTGTATACTATAATGTGATATTGATGATGAGCGACAATGATTTCAGTGTATATAAAAGAAGCTGTGCTAAGTGGTTTTCATTCTGCAGTTGTCAAATTATGGTACATATTTTGCATTTGTCCATGTCGGTCATCAGAACATGGTGGGACCCATAATTGTTCATGAGAAACTCTGACAATGTTTTTCAAACTTCTGGTGTATTTTGTCATATCCCCAGCAGAGGGCAGTATTGGCATTAAAGATTGCACTTTTCCACAATGCTTCTTTCCTTCATTGCTCTGTGTGGTGTAGAATTTCGAAACAAAGGAAGCAAAACAAGAGTTTTAAACATTACTTTTATGTGTAAAAAAAAAAAAATGGTGCAAACAGGTCAAGGAAAGATAGATCGTCATTTAAAGTCTGCATTACATCATCATGCGTCCATTAAGTCCATTAAATCAGTGCTGAAGACTCAACTGTTTGGGCTGTCTATGAAAACCTTACAAAGAGCTTATGGTTTCCCGAGTGTGTGTCCACGTCTGTAACTGTGTTGTCTTCAGAGTGTGTCGAGGCTCTTCAGCCTCCGATCAGTGAAGAAGCGGTGTGTCTGGTGGGTCGTGTTTTGGTCTTTACCTCCAGTTGAAGCACTGAAGTAGGACAACATGGACTTGTTGTTCTGCCGCTGCGCCGCCTTCTCCCCATCCTCCTCATCATCATCCCTGAGGACAGAATCAACAAAACACGACTGACTTTTACGGTGCGTTTTTTTACACTCATCTCTTGAAGTCAAATGATTGGCACATTAAGCGTGACCTGGAAATCAAAGGGGTTGTGGTTTTGTGGAAACTATTTTAATTCTTTCAGAAAAATGTTCATATCTGACAAATACAAATAATAGATAGCTGAACCACCAAGATACTGTAAATCATATTTTAATGATGGACGTCAACAGCATTCTTTGTTAACTCATTAAAACAGTCTCTGTTTGATACATTTTGGTTAAAATCTAGTTTTACCAGTGAACAGTCACACCCTTGCTGTCCATCAAGGTTTGGGCAGTGCTCCAGCTAAATCGAACAAATTGAGGGTAACCAAACACAGGGTCCAGGTACTTCAGGAGCCATGCTTTAGTCTTGGGGTCTGAAACACAGGGAAAAAAACAGTATCAGTTAATCTACATGCATCAATAAGCGTCTTAGTCTTTTTAAGGTAATGTTACCAGTGACACAGATTTTTAGAAAATGAATGTCTGATAACAGTGTTAGTGCACACAAATGTTGATTTTATTCAATACATTTAAAAAGTATTTCTCAAACATGGATGTCATATAGATGGTGGATTATAATAACTGTTGATTGTTCCTGTTACCGTTGGGGTATCCTGAGCCGTAGTCTGTATCCACCTCTCCCAGGTCCTCAGCAAAGTTCCAGCCCTTTACAGCCTGATCCCTGGCCACCTGAAAATCAGCAAATGGCACCAGAAAGACAAATCAACTTTTTTGAGCAAAGCTTAAAATGTGGATAAGTGAGGTTTTCAGCACTGGACAATGTTAGCTTTACTATCCTGAATTAAGGCCACTGAAGTTACAAAGGCATCCATGAAAGCAGTCATGAGCTATGAAGACTACATACTCACACATGAAGCATTGGTAGGGTTGGGAAGCTTAAATAAAAAAAGGAAGACAAGAGCACTTATCCACTCATCTCCCACTGCCTATGACACCAGCAGTCTGTACTCAGCTGACAAAGGGACACTTGCTTCACTATTCCCACCACATCAACTTTTTTCAATAAAGACTAAAGGTAACTTCACAGCCTTCTGCCAGTACAGGGGCTAACAAATGGTAGTAAAGCAAATGGTATGAGAAAGAGACTGAGATCCAGGTGGCTGGTGATTACTGACCTTTGCACAGATACTGGCTGCACTGACGATGGGGAAAAGGGAGTCGGCCTTTGGCCTCACAGTCACCTCGATACCCGGGAACAGCTTTGAGAGTTTGTCCTCATACTTGTCTGCAGGACCGACTGTGTCCACAAACACCTGCAGAACACCAGAGAGGCCACGTGAGACAAGATGGAGAAAAGAAGAATAAGAGACAATGAAAATATGTTGTCTGGTGTTCAATTGTCCGATCTTGAATCAGCTGCATGTGTTCACAACATTCAGTCAATGTCCAGTACATAAAGAGCACACATTTCACAGGGGCTGCAAAACTCTGAGTAACATAAACAAAGTTTATAAATAGTGAGCCTGGCTACCTTCTGGTCAAAATGCTATGCTTTTAAAGTAACAGACAGAGTATCAAAGTCAATGAAACTGTATTCAAGTTGATTGTTTATTACATTTTGATTCAGTAATGCTAAACATGTTACATGTGTTACTGAGTTATCAGTTATACCTGAACCAGAACTGACACAGAAACCCCACGGCCCAACACAAAACCCAGTTTGTTTGGGTCAAATTAAAGACCCTGTACTGACTGAATGAAGAGTATGTATAAAGTTCTGAAATTCATTTCCACTGAAAAAGGACTCTGTTCAGCTAGAAATAATACATTAAGGTATAATTTGTGTGTACAGGCACAGCAGAAAACAATGACAATGCAACAAACACATTAGGTGTTCACAATTGTATTCATATGAATTACACATTCACATACCTCTTTGAGCTGTACTCCACTGTCCAAGGCATACTGTATTAGGCCAATTGCTGTATCATGTGAAAGGGCGTTCAGGTTGTATTTTGTCCTAACAAAAGCAGACTTTTTATTAGGGTGTGAATATAAAACACAGTTAATGACAATAAAGAACAAGTCTCTGCGTGCACAATACTGTCTGTGTCAAAATACCTCTGTAACATGCAGGTGGAGATGGTGTTTGGTGAGAGAATCTGCAGAGCCCAGCCTACAAAACTTTTGGCTTCATCCAGTTTTTCAAAAAGATTCTCTCTTTCTGCTTCTGTTAGAGTCTTTGAATCTGATAAAGGAGTGACAAAATATGTGAATTTGCTTTAAAATGTAAGAATGGTATAATACTGAGGATGCAATTAATTTCATTTATCATTATAAAATGGAAAGAATAATGTTTTAATTATTATGCTTATCTATTTATTAACTACTTAATGATGAACTGGCTAACTTCACATTTTCTTAGGTTCACTATATATATATAAATGAGGATGATTCAAAGCATCATACAGAAAGACTGTGCAACATCCTTCTCTACAGAGATGTAGGTCAACAAGATTACCTGCCACTTTCAAGCCCTTCAGTTCCTCCTTTTTGGAAACTGGACAGAAACATATTCCATATACCATGGGCCCTGGATCACAAAAACATGCCACACAGTACAGTGAGTGTTAAAACAAACAGTACAAACAAAACTGAGAGTAAATCTAATCATTGTCTCCATGATAAATGTTGGATGACTGCAACAGAAGATGTAAGGATGCAGTGTTGTTAAAACACCGGAAGGTTTACATTGCAGACATTTTTTTTTTTTTTTTAAAACTTAGCTTATCTCATACCCAGCACAGGCCCCCTGCCTGCCTCGTCAATGCCCAGACAGCAGTCCTCAGTCCGGCACACATCAGGGATCTGAGACACCAGCCTGCAGCTGACAGAGTTGTCTCTTTCAAAGGGGCTGAGGTCCATGACAGCTGGCTGAAAGAAAACAAGGACACAAACTAAACATCTATTTTATCACCTTCAAGTCTCACTCTACACAACTCTATATTAACGCGACTTGGACGTTGTAGGTTTCACTGCACTTCCTGCCATGTTAGCTACAAAGATGACAGAAACACTGATGCTGCAAACTAACATTAGCTAAATGCTATACGCTGCTGATACGGCTCAAAATGGCGATTTCTACCACAATATGCAGATGTTTCCTGATAGATAAGTATTTTAGGCTGTTGCAAGTAGCACATATCACGATATGTCTCAACAAAGCAAATTCCTACCTATTTAGACGGAAACAAAATTCTTCACAACTTCGTGTTGTGTTTCTGTCTCATGCAGATTTGGCGCCCCTGGAGTGACGTCACACACTTCTTCTTCTTCTTTATTTTTAGGCACATTACTGCCACCAGTTGGTCTGGAGGCTGACCTGCACATTCACGTCTCACCTGGACCCTGTTAATTAGTCTTTTTATATCCATGTGTCTTGCTTTCTATCTAATGTAACATGTTGTTGCTGATGTTTCCCCCAGGAGTACTCCACTACGAGTACTTTACTTAAAAGTACCAACACCACAATACTCACAAATGAAAGTCATTCAAAACAGGAAAGTGTTATCAGCAAAATATACATAACATAGTGATTATACAGAATTGGCCACACATAATAGCTCATATATCAAATTATTGAATTGCTGTTAGTGTTGCATTAACATACAAACAGCATGTTAATGTTACAGCTTGTTGAAAGGGATTTAAATTCAGTTATATATGCTGATTAGATAAGTCTATAAGGTCACTTTTAAAAGATGATCCTATGCTTTGTATGTAAAATGTTAATCTGTAAAGAAGCTGTCAAATAAATATACAGGAGTAAAACGTACAATATTTTGCTCTCAAATTTAGAGTAGTAGAAGTGAAGTGAAGTGAAGATCAAACAGAAATAAAATCAAGAAAAATTTACATTTAAGTACAACGATCGAGTAAATGTACTTACTAGTTTTCTTCACTGGCAATCTGAACAGCTTGACTGATTTCAGACAAAGAACAGCCCTTACTTTTGATTTAATCATTTCACCTTATCTTTACTTTTTGTGTTGTATTTATTTATCAATGACAGATCATATTAATCAATAAACAATTATTTTCACCATTCATTTTTGATTACTGTCACTATTTTTATTTTGCCAAATATCCCCCCATCTATCATCATCTTTGTTTTGCATGTCCCTCAGACACAATGCCAGTATAATGAACTTGACATTTTGACTCTGGATGCCCACTGAATGGGTTTTCACAGCAGCTGAATGCGGAGGCAGGGAGGGAGCCTCAGGTGGAGAGGAGAGGGCAGAGTGAAAGGGAAGCCATGTACAAAAGTCCAAGTGTACGCTGGTGACTGAGCTGAAATTGGCCTTGCCTCTGGCTCTTTACACCCACCCCTTCTCTCTCTTTCTGTCCCTCTCCCTCGCTGAATGGCTCTCTTTGTCTTTCTCAGTAACACGCAGTCCCCAGCCGATTAAATGTGGGGAATTAGTAGTCAATTTTAGCCTACCACACACACAAACACACTAAACAGCTTAGGTTGGTGGGGCACTGATTGTGTTGTTATTACAGTTCACACGTCAGCAGCGTGTTTTTAATTTATTTTTTTCACCCTTCACTTGCCAATGGCTCCATGTGTTATCTCTGAACCACCGCTGCTGCATAAAATAACGCTCTTACACAGGATTTTTTTTTTTTTATAAATAAATTGATTTAATAGATGACAACAATAATATTTCAACATTGCTTTTCTTGTATGGAAGCAAAATACTCAAGTGAATGTATAGCAAACACTTTACAAAACTATCCAGAATTATACAAAATGGAAGAAGCAAAGGTGTGACACACAATGCATTATTACTTACATAAAAATAATAACTACATGGTAAGAGGGTCAGTATAAAATGATAAAGTATGCATCACGTAATAAAGGTGAAGCCTGTGGTAATGACCATTATTCACATTGCTGAAGAGGAAGAGGGCTATTTGGGCACAATATAGGAAAAAACCGTAAAGACGAAAAACATGCTTTTGGCCTACATGCAGTGCAGAACAGTCGTACATGTGATTCTAATCCTTAAGTAGGACCCAAAGCTGGCCAATTATCTGAAGAGATTTGGTTGAGACTTTGTACTTATAGATTTTAACTCAGTTATTGGATAAATCAGATGTGAATCAGCAAAATGTCAGGCACTTAAAAAGCAAAAAAAAAAAAAAGAAGACTGAAGTGGAGGTGAACCTTCAGCATTATTTGATCAGGTGTCCAGATTCATATTTCTCTTTAGCTATTGGCACAAAATGAAAAGAATTGAGGTAAGTGTTCAAGACTGAGCGATAAGCTGAAATACGTCTTTAAGAGCTCTCTTTCCCTCTCTTTTTCCTATTTTTCCCCTTAAATGCTTAATTCTTCAGTTCAGTGAAGTCAATGTAATCAAAGGACAGAAATACAGAGTGTGCCGTCTACAAAGAAAAAAAAGGTTGCAACTATCTTTTTCTGGCCACAAAAAACAACCCCAGGGAACATCTTACTGAAACAAAAACATGCTTTTCCCAAAGCAGTGGTGCAGATGTATTAGTGTAATATCAAATCAGTCACAACACCCTAGGATATCAACAACAATAAACTTACTACTCATAGAAAATAACACAAAAACATCTGCTTTAGTTTGGTTAATAAAATCTGATTATGTCAGTCTAACCCTGTCGTCTCTGGGTCAAATCAGAGTCACTCATCAATGCAACATCTGTTCACTTTCAGCGTCTCACTCGTCTACCTCTCGTATACGCGTACACACAACTTGCTGTACATCCCAACTTATAAATTTATGATGGCACACGTTTGTTAGGGTTTTGTTTAATTTTTGATTGGCAGTTGACCCATGATTCACACTTTATATTGTGTGAGTTTGTGGCTGTTGTTTTTAAAATGTGTAAGGCCCCGTGGATGCGTCTTGCATTATATTGGCTAAAAAAGTAAAAACCTCTAATATAACATCAATATGGCACGGGCACACACACACACACACACACACACCCACACACACAGACACACGCACATATACACAAGCACACGCTCACATGTTTGCACACCCAGAGACACACAGATCCACTCACACACTTCCCATATTTCCCTCTGCTCAGCTGGTCTCCCTCAAGGTCTTGTGAGTGTGGTGTAAACAGGCTGCTCCCAGTGTGTGGGGCTGTGAGAGGGGGCCACGCTGGAGGGGTCTCCTATGGTAGTGTACAGAGGCCTCTGTGTAGGGCCCATGTAGGAAAAGGCTGAGTACAGCCCCGGGGCCTGACTGGAGTGGGCATAGTACGCGCCGGGGGCCTGGTGCTCTCCATACTCGAACTGAGCCCTGGAGGCCAGTGAGGGGAAAGCGGAGCCATAGTGAGGGAGGCTGAGGGGGGTGTAGGTGACATGGGTGCCTGAGGAGGGAGAGGACGAGGCCTCGGCGTAGTGGCTCCCGGACGCAGACTCGCTCTTGATCTGGGCCTTGGAGGGGTCAGAGGAAGACGGAGAGGCCTGAGGCTGCTGCTGCTGCTTGGAGAGCCAGGCGGAATGGCCGCTAGCAGCGGCCAGGGCGTAGGCATACGAGGAGGCCGAAGAGCCAGCCGCAGGGGCCCCGGTTGCGCTTTGCGGGTGGCCGTTTGGAGGGAGGTACTGGTCAAACTCATTCACGTCAAACGGCTCGATGTTGGACATCACCTCGTGGCTGATCTCACCGATGTCCATGGTGCCAAAGTCGATGTGGGGTTTAGCGCTCGACGATGACGGGCCACCGGAGGCCCCTTCAGCTCCCACGCCGAGGGCTCCCCTGGACCCCCCTGATCCTCCTGCCGCACCTGCTGCCCCGTCCCTCTTGGCATCTGACAGTTTCCCAGACTGGAGATCTGTCTTTGGGGTGGTGGGGGGCGTGGGTGGGCTGTGACCCGGACCTAGAGGAAGGGACGACATGGTCAGGTGAACTTTGACATCAGGATATGGATCAAATGATGTCCAGCCTCGGATCAGGTGAGCCACCTACCTGCAGGATGATGGTGGTGATGGTGGTGGTGGTGCAGGTCACCCAGAGGAGACCCAGCCCCTCCATTGTGTTCCAGATGCAGGGTCTTGTAGTGGGACTGGGAGTGGCTGGCCTCCCCTTCCCCCTGGCTGTCGGACTCACTAGCCGGCGCTAGTTTGCCGTTCTTGCGCCTCCGGGGCTGGTACTTGTACTCCGGGTAGTCCTTCTTGTGCTGTTTCCTCAGCCTCTCCGCCTCCTCGATGAATGGCCTCTTGTCGTTCTCGTTCAGCAGCCTGGGGGGAGAAAAACAAGGGGCGAGTTTAGTCTCTTAAGCCGCCTGAGTTCATGTGAAAGCATTTCTTATGGCATGTGTCTGAAAATGATGATGACTATGGATAAAAACTCAACATTTAGACTGATGTAAATCCAAGTTTAGTACATATTATATTAAAGAAGCACAACAAAAAGGATTGATTCCTGTCTATGTGTTTTCCTTGTTAACTATAATTTGAGTTTCACATGTTCACCATCTACATCCTTTACGCACAGATGCAACATTTTTCTGACACCTCCACCCTCATACACACCTCCACAGCTTGCCCAGGGTCTTGCTCAGCTCGGCATTGTGCAGGTGGGGGTACTGGTCTGCCAGTTTCCTCCGGGCCGCCTGCGCCCACACCATGAAGGCGTTCATCGGCCTCTTCACGTGCGGCTTCGCTTTGTTCCCGTTGTTCACGCGCACCGGCATCGGCACGAGAGTCCAGTCATATCCGTCCAGCACCTGACTCACCGCCTCCCTGATACCGATGGGGAAGCGGTCGTCCTCCTCCTCCGACTTGGCTCCGGATCTGCCTCCGTCGTCCCCATTGCCGTCCACGACGCACAGCGCGGCCAGCTGCTGCGGCGGCCCCGTCAGAGGTGAGTCCTGGCCGGGCGGCGCTCCGGCCTGAGTCGGTGACAGCGAGTGACCATCGTCTGACCCTCCGGGACTCAGCTCCGCCTCGGACAGGCTGTGCTCCTCGCCGGACATCTTGTTGTGTTTCAAACTAATAAAAAAAATAAAAAACAACCCTCGGATGCAAAATGTGTTTCAGAGAGAGTCCAAACTCTTCAGAGATATGAAATGGTTTGAAGAAGTCTGGAGTCGAAGATGATCCCAGTTATTGATGACTCTTCTCAGTCAAAAACATCCTGCTGCGGAAAAGTCTCCAAATCCTTCTCCACTGCTGCAAATCCGCCTCAGCAAAAGCACCTACACCTACAAATCATACCAACCATAATAAAAACATTTAAATACTAAAATAGTTCACATATTCAGAAAATTTTTTGCTCCGGTTTACTTCAAGCTATATGTTAAGAGATTTAACGGAATGAATGAGACCATATAACAATCTAACAATAATAATAATGATCAAAATAATAATGATAATAATAATAATATAAGGAGGATTTTTTTCATCCAGAAAAATAACATTCTGCCGACTGAATAATTTAATCAAAACCAAATAAACTTTAAACCACTTTTAATACATATTAGTATAAATACAACTACATACATTATGATATGAAATATTTAATTTTATCATCTAAATTTTAGTTTTTAAAAAAAAATTACATATCTTACCAGTTTAGATGTCCAGTGGTTAAACATGGGAGTGTGTGTGGCTGACTGTAGAGCCGATGAATGGCTGCTCTGTGTGGCAACACCGGAGCTTAAAGAGCGCCTTGTGAGAAGGACTGAGAGGAAAAAAAAAAGTGATTGAAAGTGGAAAACATTCCCAGAGAGGCAGCATTCCTGCACACAGTCAGACCCGCCCCCCGGCAGCACGCCGCGCCGCGATTGGCCCTCTAATTATCCCGCTGATCGCTGATTGGCCGGGAGCAACACACCGTTAATGCCCGTCCGTCCGTCGCTGCAACATTTCCAGCAGAGAAGAGGTGAGATTTTACATCGGAGAGGCTTAAATGACTCCACAGTGCGTCCATTTAGAGGCAGGAGAAGGCCAGCTTTGTTGGACGTGTTGACATGATATATCAAACAAATAAACAATCATGAGGAGAGTTATTGCCTCGTGTGGTCACGTTCCTCAAACCTCTGGATTGTAAAAGTTCATCTGTGACTTAACCAGGTCTGATACGGGAAATAAAGCTGACAATTTTCAATTACAACCTTTATTAGAAATAAAGTCACAAGAGTCAATCAGAGAGACTTACGTTCAGGAAATGAATGCTGGATCTTTTAAAAGCAAAGAAATAAAAATATTAATCAGGTAGGTGAGAAAGGCTATGTCTGGGTCACTGAGTTATAATGTCGTCATAAAAGCAATGATAATTAATCCAGATGCAATATTTTCACCTGAATACAAAACAGTATTTGAAGGCATTATAATCTTTTAACAAACAAAATAAGAGTATACAGTCTCAATAAATATAGTCTGCAAAAATGATGATTCAATTCATCAATTAATGCAACTTTAAAAAAAGTTGTAATTAGAAGGCAGCTCACCTTGGGTTCAGCAAAGATGGGCAAATGTGCTGGAGCACTACTATGACAAATATTCACTCACAGCAAAAATGTTTTCCACTTTTAATAATGAACATGTCGTAGAGTTTTGGACAGTATTGATTGTTGTTTAAAAGCTACAAACTCTTAAATCCAACACAATCTTTTTTTTTCTTCACTCAGGGTTTTCAGGTTTAGTGGGACAGCTGGTCTGTAAGAGCCTTTTAAAGCAAATAATATATGTCTGCTATAACTACAAGAAATGTTTAAAAAGTAAAACTGTACAACTGTGTTTTTAAAAATAAATCAATCATACTTCAATCAACTGACCACCAACATTTTGATAATGTCTCATTCTATATACTATATATTTACACATAAACATGCTCAGAAACTTTACCTGAAAATGTGGGACAGTCCTCAAAATAAAAGGAAAACTAAAGATGACATTGTGTATATTTATTTTGAAAGGTGATCTGAAACAACACGACTTTTATAAATCTGTGATAGCTGACTGACTGATATTTACTTATGTTTTTTTAGGTTTCCACTTGATGCCAACCACTCTCTTTGACTTTCAACCACGCCCACAACGATGATGTCACACAGATGAAAATGACCGCTGAGGGACAGGTAGTGTTGTGGCAAGACTTTAGGACTAAAAATGTTTAAATGTATTGGTTCCATTAAGTAGAATGACCAAAAAATGCGATGCTTGAGTGTCCCACTTTTGCTGAACTCATCCTTCCAATAGGTTTCAGAAATCACCAGTATCTTAAATGCATATTGACCTGTTTCATTCTAATAATAATATGATAAATCCATTTTTAAAAAAGTTGAATCTAATAATCATCCAGCTGTTTTCTGAATAAAAGCACTGCTGGAAATGAAGACTTGAAACACTGGAGATAAAAACATATTAACTTAAATCAAACCATAAAACAGCAAAGTGCCTCGTTCAGACTTGAAAAATATTCCTCAGCTCACCTTTTCTTAATCAGTCTGATCAATCAGTCAAAGACACTGTGAGTGTTTCTCTGCGTCAAACAAGAACTGCAGCAGTGAAGAAGTTGCTCTTCTCACTACATGTTTGCGGGCCATGATTTGTGCCGTTAAAGCAAGGCCTGACGGGAAGGAAGAGAATTGACTTCAACAGCATCTGATGCACACACACACACACACACACACACAGGATGAATGCAACAATAACCCCTGTGTGTCCGCAGCCTCTCATGTCTCCCTCTCTCTCTCTCCTCTCTTTGCTCTCTTTGTCTCCATCTCAGGTGAATTGTAGCCATGTGATCAAACGCCCAAGCCTCTATCCATTAACCCTCGTAAATGGGAAAAAAATGGGGAACAAAAAGCAGTTTTGTGCTGCAAACATGGAAAAAATTGATAACAGAGAGTGATGTGTGCGTCTTTCTCCCCTTATGTCCGAGCATAGACACCAGTGGCGCACACTGTGGCGCAGACTTGGGCGCACGGAGCTCCCTGCTCCTCCGACACTTCTCTGTCTCTAAAAACTCCCCACAGCACCTGGATCTGGGCCTCGGAGGTGCTGCTGGTAGGGGGGCTGTGGCTGGGGATGATGAGGTGGGAGGTGGTGGGAGGGGGGTGGGGGGTGGGGGACACCTTCATGCTGCACCCCAGCGACCAACCTGCAACCCTGGGATCCTGCATGAGGCCTTGTGAAGTGAGTGTTTCTGTCTGTATTAGCCGATATGGGGTAGGGGGGGGGTTCTTGTTGTTTTGCAGGAAAGTATGTGTTTTGTTTTTTTAAATGGGCATCTCGTACATTTGAAGTGACCGGAGGGCTAGAGGAAACTGCGGTTTTACGCAGAGGGTTCAGTTAGTGCAGCTGGATGTACACCAGCCCCCAGGGAGCCTGTCAGAGAGAGCAAAGTGGTTTTTATATCTTCAGACTGAAAAAGATTTACATTTCCCCTTTATATTTTATCAATAATGCATTTAACCTGTAAACACTAACACTATAATATTCTTACATCCTGACTTTTTCATGGGGTGTAAATGATCTTTTTTTTGGTGCTGTGAATTAGTGTGACATTATTATTTGTCTGGTCACTTGATTGAATACCAGAATGCGTCTAATTATCCCCCTTTTATGCCCCTTCGTGGTCATTTATTGCTGTAAAATTTCTACGTCGCGACTTTTTCAAAGTTGTATTTTTAAATGAGTGTCGTGGTTTAGTTTCATGTTCAGTTCGTTTTGTTTGTGATGTTGGGAATTAAAAGAAAAAAAAAGCTTGTGGCGAAGTTTTGTCTTCACTATTTTTTTCTACTATAAATCTTCAAAGATGAGAATAATAATGTGCAGCTTCTGTTTATAAATTGTAAAAACAGTTTGCATTTAGGCCTAGTTTTTTTTTAAATTTTTTCTAAATTGTTTGTGCCGGAAAAGTTAAATGATCAAATATTTGGAACTAAGACAATCAAACGAACTTTTAAAAACTCCTCAAACATGCGACAAAAATAAAAATTGTGACTATAAAAGCTTTTCATTATATAATGTATGCGTTTATATATATTATTAATGTAATTTGCAATTATTAAAACATGTAAAAAAATAGAAAAACTGAAGAGAAGGAAGCGTCCTGGCCTTAAAAATATTGAACGAGATTTTCGATGTTTAATAAAGTCGTTTTCATTATTCAGACATTTGAATGTTATTGTACACATTCAAATTTATTTCTTTAAACGAATGAAAGAAAATAAAACAGGCGGATTTTCAAATGCTGCGTTTATGGGTCTATTATTTTTAAATGAGCTGGATTTTTTTTTTTGATGAAAAAGTTTTTCCGTCTCAACTTGTGTCAGAAAGTTGCCCCTGAAGCGCTCACGTTCAAGACAAAACAAAGTTTGGATGATCTTTGAAGTTGATTTAGATAAATACTGTATGTGGTTATTATCACTTCTTCTTTGTTTGCCCGCAGGTCTTCACTTCTTCTTCTTCTTCTTCTACAGCCTAGAAAATAGTCCTGATTTTCCTCTAAATGAAGCTTTGTGGAGTCTCTAATTTTCACATACTTGTCATGAAAATATCTAAATTTCAAACAACTTTACATTGCAATTTTAACCAAACATCCCTTCTATTTGTTTTTGTTGGTGTTCAGTTTGACTATATGAACATGAAAATGATGAACTTGAAAATGGTCAGTCTGAGGTTAACTTCAGAAAATAAGAAAGTGGATATCAGGCTTTTTGAGTTTAGTAGTAATGATATGAACTCTCAGCATTGATTTGATATGAAGGGACAAGCAGCTAATTTACTAGTCTTCAATCACTGATAATATCTAGGCCACATTTCTTCCTCTGGCACTATCATTACATGTTTCAGTATGAGACTGACTTCAATGAAGACTTTTTAAAAAATCACAAGAGATATTAGCTTTGGCATGTCCCATCTTGGTGATCTCTGAGCTGAAAATTTCATTTCAAGCTTGTTGTTTCTTTTTTTAACATACAAAACTTGTTTGATAGGAAATGAAACAGCTGGATTTTTACCCAAATCTAAAGAGAGAATCATCACCTGTCCATTTCTTTAAGCTGCTTCACGTCATATGAACAGATATAAACAGGTCAAACTGTTCTGTGGACTCTAAACCCGCCATGCATTTCCAGACATTTATGTCCTGTGTGAAATGATCATGGGCCTCGAGGAAGCTGAAACTTGTTAGAAAATAGAGCTCACATGGTCGCATCAGTCCCTGCACTAACCTGCCATGTGACTGCAGTAATGGGTCTCTCCACGGCTGCACAGACCACTGGGTCACAAGAGCCCGTTTCCTGCGGCTCCCGGGGGAGAGGACGGGAGGACGAGGTCTCATGATCAGCAGGGAGGTCAAAGATCATGATCAGCAACGGGGGGTGGGGGGTCAAAGAATGGGCCTTCAGGTGCATGCTTAGTCTTGGGCAGCCGTCTATCTCAGGTGTGTGATGGGGCTGAAACTGACTCAATGAGTTTGACGTAGACTTTTTTGCAGAATATTTTGCTGCAGACTTTTCAGTTAGAAAACGAGGTGATCAGGTGGTGGAGGGACAAAGAAAGTGGGAGAGGAGAGGACGCCCTTTTGCTTTGGCCTTAATACTTGAACTACTCCCAGGGGAAATTCCTGAAATCTGACGATGGATGGAAAGAAAAAGGCAAGAGAGAGAGAAACAGGGAGATGCAGATAGTGTGAGAGGGATGCAGATAAGGGAAGCATGCACAGCGGTCAAATATTCACATGCTGGGTCACATTCTGCATTAAACTCATGTATAATTGGTGGAAAGCATTCATTCCCATGTCAATGGGCACATTGGGCCTGAGATGAATGGCGTCACTTGTTCCGAATGATGACGAACTTGACAAAAGGATCTGAAATTATGTGTCAGAAGTGGTGCAGAAGCATGTTTTCCTCCTTCTTTGCTGCAGATTTCAACCCAAAATGCTCGTGTTGGGTTGAAAATGCCCGTTTAAAATGAGTTTATCAGTAGATACAGGAGCTTCTCTCATGCTTTGGGTTTCCATTGCTTTTTCTCGGTTTGTGAAAACCCCTGTATTAATTCACAAATGCCATTTCCTCTCAGGGTTTGTGCGAAAAACAGTTGAGTTCAGTGCTTTTGTGTGGGGATTTCCAACTCTGAAGCCAGACCATCAATAACTGAACCTCATGTGACTCAACTATTTTGACTCAGACTTTCATACTGTACTGTACATCTTGTTAATTATCCTCCAGCTAGTGCCTGAGAACCCAGTGCGGTGATTTCACGAGACACAAGATAATATTTCTACCACTTCAGCGATTTTGTGACTCTGGGTGAGATGTCATCCGAGGCGTGTGCATATGGATGGAAGTTTGCCTGAAAAACAAGGGTCGTACAAAGTTTAGTTGTTGAGGCAGAGAGTGGCTCAAAATCTTTTAGTTTGAAATGATGCTTGGACCAAACTGATGAATTTGTCACCCCAAGAGCTGCAGGTGTTTTCTGGATTTATCCCTGGATTTATCCATCATGCAGACTTTGTAAGTGTTGATGATGCAGTGACACGCCGTCCATGGGGATGAATAAAAAATGATTCTGCTATCTGACCTCTGCCACTCCTTTTTTCACCCATTTTCACCCAGTAAATTAGTGCAGCTGCACCACACTTAAATGGGTCCCCCTCTTTTTTCTCTGGGAGTGTATGTGACCGAGCATGAATCCTCTCTTTGTGCTCCGTCTGCAGAGTTTCCCCCCTCTATAGTTTCTTGCCTTCTTCGTCTCTTTTATTTGGGAGAGAGGGGCTTCGGTTGCGATGGCGGCAGTACTGGTGAGGTGGTGGCGGTGGTAGCGATGGTGGTGGCGGCGGCAGGGAAGAGGGGAGGGGGAGCGGGTAACTTGTTGGACCACATTCCTGTGCAGCTGTGGAGGCTGGTGCAGGGTGGGGGGTGGAGGGCAGAGCAGGATCATCATTGCATTGCAGGGCATCATGAATGGCCTATTGTTCGGTGGTTTGCTGTGTCCGCATCTCTTTGCTACAACTTCAGCCTGAGAGAGAAATGGAGGAAGAGAACACGAACAACAGAGAGATAAAGGCAGACATTTAGAGCATTTGGAGATACGGAGATTTGTAGCACTGATTAGAAAGAGAGATGAAAAATAAAGTTAGCGTGTGAGAGCAAAAGTCAGAGATAGGCCTCTAATATTTGTGCCTCTGACTCAGATGCAGGAGGATGTTAAATCATGGTGATGGTGATGATGAAGATGGGGATGATGGTGACATGGACAATGGTGGCATTCATATTGTGACTCTATGACGGTTTTGCCCTCAATCATACATGCCAGCACATTGTTTAGTCATGCATATATGTCAGCTGTTAGCAACACTTAAAATTTTTCTCTTTTGCAGTGGTTGCAAAGACAAAACCAGCAGTTTGAAATGCTTCCTTGCTTGATTGTCAGAATATGATCCCATTTACACATTTGGTATTTGTACATATTTATCTATATAAATGCGAAATACTGCTGTTATACTTGTGGAAACATGATTATCATCTATTATCTTGTCAGATAATCCTGAGATATTTATCTTTTAACTTCCTGCTTGGATTGTTTGTATTTACTGTGTCTCTATGACATTCTTTTTCAAAACATTCACATAAACAAAAGTAAAGTAAAATAAAGAGCAGGTCAGGCGCATGTGAACCCAGGTGAACTCCCAAGTCTTCAATCAGCATCTAACTAAGCAATTAAGCAAGTGCATGTAGTTCTGCATATGAGAGGCTGCAGACAGCTTCATTTGAGACCTGCAACATTACACCAAGGCTGCAACTTACAATTATTTTCATTACGGATTGATCTGCTGGTTATTATTGTTTAGTCTATCAATTGTCAAAAAATAGTGAAAAAATGCCAAACGTTGACAACTTCAAATGTCTTGTTTTCTTTGACTAACAGTCAAACACAAAAAGAGGTTGAGTTTATAATGATGATGATGATGATGACAAAAGAAAAACAGCAAATCCTCTCATTTGTGAAGCTGGAACTGGAGAATGTCATTATTTTCACAATTTCAACTTTGAAAAATGCCGATTAATGGATTGGTTATTTTCCTGTCGGTTGATTAATCGATAAACGGTGAGATCTGTCTGGTTACAGTAAGTGGAAACAAAAAGGGGAGACATGAGCTGACTTACTTCTGCCTGGTTATTCTGGTGCTCACTGTGACATCTGTGGTGGAAAACAGCAAGAGTACGTGTTTGTGCTTCACTTTGTGGGACTCTGGATCTTTACAAAGCATCTTAAAACTGTTTTCTTTATTTCATGGCTTTCATCTGTGAATTTAAGGTCCTAATTCTGCCTGTTTTTGTATGTTACCTTCTCTGCCTTCTTTAATCTTTCCCAGCTTGTAAAGCGTTTTGTGAATTCTGTTTTTAAAAAAATAAAGCACAGACAATCAATAACTCTATGGTAACATCTCATCTGCTATGTTGTCATATTTGTCAGCCGTTAACTGTCCGATAAACCACAAATAAAGTGAATTTTATTTTTCCAAAAAACCCCAAAACATCTGTGTCTTGATTTAAAACATTTAAATTGCGTCAGTGACAATAAGTCAAATAAGGATTTTTTTTATGAGACAGGCAGGGAGAGACAGAGAGAAAGTAGTGCAGACTTTCCAATCATGAGTTCTTCTCAGAACATTTAATTAGTGTGTGTGAACGAAAGAGAAAGAGGGAGAGAGCCTGAGGGCTCTGAGGAAAAGATGTGTACATGAAAGAGCCTGTTGTTGTCAGAGCAGAGGCCGAGATTAAAGGCAACAAAACAGAAAGATGGATGAGATTTTTGGGAGCAGAGAGTGAGAAATATGGTGATTTATGACATTCCACGTCTGTCATTTTGTTTTTTCCTTTTTGTTGTTTTTTTTTTTTGAATATGAGAATGAATATGAGCGACCTAATTCTTCTTTTATGTGGCAATAGCAGATGAACGTATGTCAGGACAGAAAGATGTTCCATTTGTCAGATTCACAGAGGAATCAGCTGCACATGTTTACAGACAAGCTGCTGGACTGACAGGTATCCTGAATTCGTATGTGGGTTGCAGTTAAGCTCTCAATCAATACTCAAGATTATGCTAAGATCCAGTAAGACTGCAAGTAAACTTTAGTCATGGTTGTAAGTCAATAAAAAGCAGAACCAGTACACACCTTAAGATGACTCTGCACGTAGACCTGCACTTTGTGCTACTGTTAAATTACTCAACCTGCATAATGGGCAAATCTGAAAGCTTTAAGAGGTTCAATTTGTAATGTTAGGTACAGACTTAAGAGAAGAGTTTGTTGTTGTTGTTGTTTTCTTTCAGTGCAGATACAAAGAGAAGGCGTGGGGAGAGAAGTGAGTGTGATGTGCAACAAACGCCTGTTGCAAGAATTAAGCATCAGGATGCTCAGAATGTTACAAAGACTTGAACAGTCCTTTAGCAAAACAGAAAGTACGTTGAGAAGAAATGTACAAATCACAACATTCAATCTCACTAATGCACACACAAATTCATAATTCAAATTCAAGTTTCAGATACAAATGGCTGCAGTTAATTTCCCTAAATCAGGACTGAATTAACCTGCTCAAAAATGAGATGTGCCTCCTACTAAACTCCTGGTCTCCCCACTCTCTGTTCAGTATTTCTGTGCTATACCTGGTCCTTATTTTCTGTGTGGTAATTTGATTAAACACATTACTGTAATTCAGGAATATGCAACATATAAGTACAAAACTGAAATGAATAAGTTCTCGATACTGGGCACCTCTTCAAGACAGGGTCTCATCTTTTAGTAAGAGTTCCACGTTATGCTGATATATTTTCATGCTGCGAGTTGGATGAGAAGATTGATACCACTCTCATATCTGTTCTGTCAATATAAAACTACAGCCAGTAGCTACTTAGCTAAACATAAAGACTGGAAACAGGGGGAAACAGCTAGCCTTGTTCATATTGGTCATATTTCTGACATATTTCCCAAAATGTCAAACAATTTTTTTCACCTCTTCAACATGTAATTTCATATTGTTTGTGTTGCATATTTCAAACACTATAAAGCTGGAACTTTTTGAGTTGCTTTCTGTGACAACATGGTAATGTAACTTTGCACTACATGATATTAGAATATGTACCACATTAATAATTATGAATAATTTATCAGAGCATTTTTGCTTTTATTTGATAGCAAACAAGTAGAGCAATGACAGGAAATGAGGGGAGTGTTGACATGCAACAAAGATCCTGTAATTACAAACTTTCTCCATCCTAGTCACATAGCCAGCGTGACATTAATATTTCATTCAAATAAAAAAAAAAACAAGCCACAATTTAGCTGTTGAAATATGACCGATTGTGTTGATTACAGCCTGTAATGGAAACTCAAGATCGACAAAGATACAAGACAGAGGAGGTCAGATAGAGAAGAGGCAGCAGACAGAAGTATCCAGAAGATGTTTGCCCTGTGGTGCTTCCCAGCCTGGTTAGGTCAGACCTCCTCTGCTGAGCTGAGCTGTGGTGAGCAGCACACAAAGCTCCTCTGTCCCCCCAGCGAGCTGCTTCACAGCTCCACAACACACAACAGCTCATTATTGTAGCAAAGATCCCCCGGCCACAGCTCCCAGTGCCTAAATACTGTCCCCTGCTGAGCACACACACTGTCACTCTGGTCGCACAGCCCGAGGCCACAAACAGCCAGTGAGGCCAGAGAGGCCACGAAGATATACAGGGGTGTCACACACATGAAAGCACATGCACACACTCACACACTTAACCTACATGAAGATGAACACACACTATCTCATTAGGCCAGATCCTAGTCAGCCATTAGCAGCCTTAACAGAGGTTACAGAGGTCAGCCAGCTGCTCTCCCTCACCGACGCTGATGACAGGGGGTGTGACGGTCCGGTTAATTAACTGACATCTGAAAGGTGCCGGGGAGAGAAGGATGGGATGACAGCAGGGAGGGAGGTAGATTGCATGGAGGGGAAATGGCTTGTTAGAGTGGACAGGAGATGACATTAAACCAAATCTAAGATCGGTTGATTAGATTACAGGAGAGGAAGATGGAGATGGAGTCTCTGTCTGACTATCATGCAAAGTGATTTGATCCAAGAAGATGTCTTGTGAGGATTGTAAAGGTGCAAAAAGGAATAAAAAAGAGCAGCAGGAGGGAATTAGAGCATGACATCGGCCTAATTATCAATAATGTTAATGAGGAACAGTGGGTCAGAGGTTGTAACTGAGTTTGAGTCTCAGCACTGGTACTTTCTGTGTGGAGGTGTGGCTTTCCTTCAGGTACTTCTTCTACATCAACAAGTATGCATATTAGAAGTACTACAAAGGTCTCGGATCTAGACTTGGTCCCTGTGTGCTGTGTTCCTAAATAGTTAGATTGCACTCATTTCGCCATCAAAGCCTAGGCTCACATTTCTTCAAGTTTGTCCCCTGTTATGTTGGGAAGACCAGTGCGGATGGGAGATTTTTAAAATATCCTATGTCTATAAATATATCTATAAATATTTCCACATATATGAAGGGATACATGTAGCCTGCCCACCATCCATATTGCTACATCAAAATTATGATTCGATTTGATGAATTTAAACAATTGTTTGGGTTTACATCCCAAAGCAATGCTTACCAATTTTTATGGCTTGTGACCCTTAAAACAAAACACTTGTTGCATATGTCTATGCAATTTTACAGATTGTTTATTGAATGAGGCTGAAGAGGTAAAAAAAAAAAAATGCAGTGATTCTTGATATAAAGGAAAGGTGGGGGATTTAAGAAATTTTTTTTTAACTGATTTTCTATGAAGAAATGAAAGAAAACACACCAATTGTACAGTGACGTAGTAGCTTGAAGGCAGACATCCAAAAAAAAAGGGGGGGAAGGCTGCATTCTCATCCTGGAAAAGGAAGACTTTTTTTGGTCATCTTGACACCCCTTGCAGAGGTTTGACCTCCAGTTTGAGAACCACTGTCCTAAAGTACTATAAATGTTTGGATTGACTGGGAAAAAAATTGTAACTGGTATAATCATTTATACTTCAAGCACCCTGTTGCTGATTTTGGTACAAGGCAGAATAACTAATATCAACCAATCCACACAAAACAGCAGTACTTTGGAACTGTTGCTCACTGTGGTGTCACGGTCCAACCACATGGGGGCGCTTGTACAACAGCCAGAAACACTCTGTCCTCTACGTTACAGTCAGATGGACTTGAGACCTCCTGATGGCTTTTTGTGGTAAGTTCCCTCTATCTACACTTGTTGTTATGTCTTATTCCTTCTAATGTCTTACACTTTTCATTCCAGTCTACTGTTGTTTGGCCCAGTTTGTGAGTCCTTCACTCTCTGGGACTTTTGAAAGAAGACACAATCAGTAAGAAATGATTGTATTCAGGTCAGCATTGCATTGTTGCAGTAAGTCTTCTGGTATATCCTATGTGGGTCTTTTAAACGAGGAATTGTAATTAAGTTAAATGGGGTTGGAGCATAGGGAAAGAATTTGATGTTTGGCTCCTGTTGTGTCCATGTTTCATTCAGGTACAATGGACACAGCACTATATAGAGATCAGCTTCAGTACATTGTATATAATGTTGTGTCATTTTTGCTTAGCAAGTACTTTAAGGGTGGACTTACTTACAACAACAGGAAGTCAGGAAAATATCTACCGATCTACAGAAATCTTGGTCAAATTGAACTTTTGGTTCTTGGATACATTTGCCTCTCACCCAAAAGGCTTCTTCACTTCTAACCATCTTCATCAAATTTAAATATTTTGCAGTGGGATTAAGAAATACCAACTAATGGAGCGTTCTGGTTGTGTCTCATACCTTTGTTTGTCCCCTTGTTTCCTGTGTCACAGTACTAAAAGTGAAAATGCCCCAAAATATCATCCTAAAAATGTTCAAGACCAAATAAACAACAATCAAAGATAGACATTTTTTTCGGTATTAGATATTCTTATCATTATTGTAATCTTGGTTTAATACTCAAAAGTCAGTTAATCTGCTTCACCATGACTGTGTAGATGTGATTTGATCAGATTTGATTGACAGCAGCCAAATGGTTACAAATGCTCACCAGACACCAATTCAGATGTTGCTGAATCTTGATTGGTGCCGGAAGAACATGACATCACAATTTTCTAACTGAGCTCCGCCCACTTAAAACCCAATTGATATTGCACTTATGTGGTGCAGGTTCCCAGACAAATGACCACCAATACTAAGAATCAGCCGTGTTAGCTGAGGCTTTGACCTAAGTGCTAACATCAACATGCTCACAGTAACAATGCTAAAACAACGACGTTGTCGGTTCTTGAAGACGTTTCATTTCTCATCCGAGAGGCTTCTTCAGGAACTGAAGTCCAGTTGCCTTTGATTCAACTTGTACTTGAATACCATGACCTGGATGACTGAGAACCTTGACAGACACAAAGATGTTAAACAGGTGTGATGTTGTTGATGCTCGCCATCTTACTTTAGCATGTTAACATGTTAACATTTACTCATCTGCACTAAATACAAAGTACAGGTGAGGCTGATGGGAATGTCGGTAGTTTTGGTTATAAACCAAAGTATTGGAGAAATTTTGACCTGATATTGCCGCTAGATCACAATTCATCCTGTTTGTACTAAATTTCATGACAATCCATGCAAAAGTTATACAGCAAAGATATTTTACTCTAAACCACAAAAACTTTGTGCTGGCTCTAGATGAAAAGAAATCAGCAAAGTCATTATGAGCTTCAAATCATGATTGAAAATTTCATGACAATCCATCCAATAGTTAAAATATTTCAGTCTGGACCAACCAACCAACTACCTAAAAAACACCTGCCTAAAAAACAACTGACCATTTGGACCCCTGGAGGTCTGGGGGCTTGTTTTGCTCGTTAGAGAGAAAGAGCAACCCTCAAGATGAAGTCAAGACAAATAAGAAATGTGTGATCTCTTCTCATCAGAAACAGGAAGTAAGCAGCATGGGTGAACTGTTAAACCAGTGACACGATGTGCAATAGAGATTCAACAGAGACAATTCAAGTGTTAACAGTATATACTGTTGTTTATTAGGTGCTTTATGCATACAAAACAACTCACTGTTGCAAAGTCTTTGTCTCTATTGATAAAAGTCAGAATAAAGTGCTTGTTCTTCGTCTGTACATGTTTGACTAACCATTTGAATTCTGAATTCTTATCTGAACTTGTTGTCTATCATGGAAAAAAACTGATAAATTTTGAAAAACAATATAACTTATTTATTAAATGTGAAAAGTGACAGAACTCAGGCAGGAAGAGAGAAGTTCAAAATGCAGAAATAATTTATTTTTTACACAGAGAAAATAAGTGTGTTGAAGTTGAGCATTTGTGTCATGCTTCCTTTAACATAAACTTTTCTCTCATAACATTTACCTGTATATGATGCATAATCATTTTAAAATGAAAATAAAAGCATATCATATTTACAAAAAGTGAATGGAAATCAAGAACAAAAAGCTTGACTTAACTGTAGATCATATACCGTCATACTGAATAAAACAAGAAAGCAAGAAGGTACTTCATTTCGAGATACCACATGATTAGAGAGAAATACCCGGTCACCATGTTTAAAAGTAGATGAACTGTGCGTTGTCTAGATGCTGATGTTACAACAGAAAGTGTCCAATACCTGAAACCAGAGCAGGTTATGAGCTAAAGCTGAGTGGATTGTATGACAGCTACAAAAAATATCGTTCTCTTCCACCAGATTTACAGTTTAAGTTGTGTCCTCCATCTTTTATTTTTTACACTAGTTCAATACTTTGGTCGGATGCACACAGACAAAGAGAGGAGACAAATGGAAGGGCAGCCATTACCATTGATTAAACTCCTGACTCTCTGCTGATGTATAAAGGTAGGGTGGGCTGTAGTCTGTCAAGGCTGATCTGATTCTCTGAGTCCAGAACACACAGCATCTCCACCGTCTGCTCCTCCACGAACGTCTCTTTGAAACCCAAGTGAATATCATCTCTCATCTTTACCTCTCTGTCACTTCTTACATTCAGGCTCCCCGCCTCCTCTTTCACATCTTCCTCATCTTCGTCGTCCCCACAGCACAATGCTACCTCGTTCTCGTAGCAGAAAGCGCTGGGAGAGTGAGGGCCCAGTAGGTGGCGGGCTGCCCTTGGGGCAAATGGTGATGGAGACCGGGAGTAACTAGAGCTGGAGGATGAGGACTGCCCGCCACGACCCGTCATCTGGCTCAGTTCCCTGGCACTGCAGTGAGGTGTAGATGGCACTTCGTAGGTCTTATGGAAGCGGGAATAGTCCACGTGGTAGCGGTCGCTCTTCTCAAAGACCACAGGCTCAAAGCGGTGGCCCCACATGATCTCCTTGGCCAAGTAGGAGCTACGGGCCTGAGTGGTCATAGCTGTGGCCTCCACCATCCCTTCCAGGATGACCACGATCTCAAAGTCCTCCTTCTGCAGGTCGGCGCGGCTCAGGTTATACAGAGGACTGTTCTTGTTGATCTCGTGGACCACCACAAGCGGTGAGACCAGAAACAGCCGATCCAGTCCGTCGTCATAGCCAACATCAATGTCTGTTTGCTCCAAAGGGAGGTACTCGCCCTCCGCCGTTACATGCGGCCTAATGAGCTGAGCACGCACGTGAGCTTCGACAATGTGGCTCTTGCGCATGTTCCCCAGGCGCCACATGAGGCAAAGCTTACCATCTCGCAGAGCAATGACGGCGTGATGCGAGAACAGCAAGGTCTGCGCCCGCTTCTTGGGCCGCACCATCTTTGCCATAATGGTGCCGATCATGAAGGAGTCAATAATGCAGCCCACAATGGACTGGACCACCACAGTCACCACAGCGACTGGGCACTCTTCAGTGACACACCGGAAACCATATCCAATGGTGGTCTGGGTCTCTATGGAGAAGAGGAACGCCCCAATGAAACCCTGGATGTGCAGAATACACGGCCGCCATTCGTCTTTTCCTTCCTCTATGTTGCTTTGAGGACCCCCCTCCTTCATGGGAATGCGAAGGTCAAAGTCTCCGTGAGCGAGCGCCACTCCCCAGAAGATCAGGCCAAACAGCAGCCAAGACAGCAGGAAGGTGGTGGTGAAAATGAGCAGCAGGTAGCGCCAGCGTATGTCCACACAGGTGGTGAAGATGTCAGCCAGGTATCGTCGCGGCTTGTCCTCCATGTTGTTGAACACCACGTTGCACTGACCGTTCTTTTTCACAAAGCGACTGCGGAGGCGGCCGGTGCCCAGATCCAGGCCCAGACGACATGAGGGTGAAGTGCGGCAGCTGTGGACGATGGGCTCATTTGTCACTCTCAAAGACAAAGCCCCTCTTCCCTCGTCACTTCCTGGACAGTCTCCTCCTCCTTCTTCGCCCCGCATACAGGCCCCCGACAGTGTCTGCTGAGTCAAAGGACTGTGGCCATTGTGGAGGCCCAGGCTGGAGATCTTCAGGGCATCTTCATCTGTGGAAACGATGCTGTATCTGGAAGAAAAGAGGAGACAAAATTAGTTCAGGGGAATTGAGAGTTAATTAACTTTTATATTAATTAACAATAATATAACCTTCTTTGACTGCTTAGCAACTCATATCAGCAGCAAATAACACACTGTTCACAATTCATTCTTTACACTTTTGCTTTTGTGTTTTTGGTTTTGGAAAGGCTGAGAAAAATACACTACCCAAAAATCTTAGTATCGCTCTCATTATAGCCCCATGCACACTGCTTCAACATGTGGGGAAATTCAAAGCTTGACAGACCTGCATTGCCTAGTTAAGGTTGGGGGATGTTGTATTTCTCACAAATCACCTTTTATAAAGGGTTTACAAATTATAAACTAATGTCTTTATTGATGGTTTATAAATCATGTCCCTTACACTTTATTGACTAGTTACAAGCCATTATCAAGAACAACCTTTGAGTTGCCAGGTTGTAAAAGTCTCTTGTTGCATTAAAAGTCACTATCAAGTCTGCAGATATAAATGTTTTTTTTATTAATGAACTATCAATTCTACATTTACACAAAAAAATTAATTCATCAATAAAGAGCCACAAGTTTCTCAATAAAAGTTAGGAAGTCATCTACACAGAGGTATAAATGCTAATAAGTCACTGATAATGGGTTTATAAGATAATCCATCATGTCTCCAGTTGTAAATGTTAATAGATAATAAATGGGTTGTGGTGCAGAAGGCCAGATTTTAAATAGTGCACCTGATGAACTACAGTGTCCATTTTTAACAACCTGGAAACCCAAATGATGTTCTAAGTAATGGCTTATAATTGCTAATTAATGATTTATAAGTTACCCTTTACAAACGGTGACTTATCAGAACAATTCTTTAATGTTTTTATCATGTGCCTCAAATTTAGGTTCACACTAGTTGTTTATGAATGAACATTTTGTTCTGAAAAGGAACACACATAACTTCAATAAAGCACTTGTGGTCACTGACACGGTTTCATTTCCCACCCTCTCTTACCTGTTGACTCGCACCGCTCCCATGGCACCGGTGATCATCAGGCTGTGTCTGCGAGGGCAGTAATGTAGGTTGGGGCGGGCAGTTCCAACCATTAAAGTACTGTTGCTGGACAGGGAAGCAGTATGAGCTCAGGTCTGTCGTGCATTTGTTATCAGCGCTGCCTTCTCATGATTCATTTTCTGTGAACAAAGGAGGACAAAGAGAACGTTTCTTCAGTCATCAGTATTGTGCCTTTTTCTAATGCAAAGCAAAACTGAGGGTTAACGAAGATTTTTAGATTATTCCTGGACTCCTCCCCCAAAAAATCAAAAAGACTCTACAGCCATGTTAGTAGCTCTGTGAGGCTGGACTGACACAGCGATGCTTTGAGCTAAATGTTCATGCTAACATGCTCACAATGGCAACTTGCTTCTGCTTACTCTGGCAGGTCATCTTTGTTAAGCATTTTAGCATTTGGCAACATTTGGTATTCAGTATAAAACACAAAGTACAGCTAAAGCTAATGTGAAGGCCATTCGTTTTGCAAGTGCAAGTAAAGTATTCGGTTATAAACCAAATTATTAAAAACTGAAATTTTAGCCTGATGATGGAGCAATATAGAAAGTTAAGGGATCACCAAAATCATTAGAATGTATCCTGCTGGGGACACGAATGTCTGTGAATTTCATGGCGATTTATCCAGTAGTTGTTGAGATATTTCAGCCTGAGCTGAAGCATTGGACTGACAGATCAACATTGCCGTCCACAGAGCCACGCAACTAGTGTGGCTAAAAATCAGAAAAATCAAAAATCTCTCCCTGCAAATTTTGACCATGCCCTAATGCATGGAGCAGACCAGACAGTTTTGTGTAATGAAAGCTTATTGATTAGGTCCTTGCTAGTGGTTAGCCTTAGGGACCTTCAGGCCAACTAGGGGTGGAAAACCAGACAGGCAGCGGCAGGGACAAAGGTCTAAAAAAGAGATGAATCAGTGGTAATCTACTGTTAGAGGAACAATTGATCTGCTGTTTGGCCTGATGACAAGGTTGGAGGGTGATTTCGCTTGGCTTATTATGTCAGCAAGCTGGAAACCAGGAGAACCAAAAAGCACTGGGTTGTGTAACCAATAGAAGGCCAATCACACGCAATACAAAAGGGAGCCAGTGGTTTATGTTTTATTGTGCGTGAATCGCTTCGGCTGACATAAATTAGTTGATAGGACAGGCCTGTATTAATGAAAGGTAGTAATGGATTGTCATGGGAAAATTTCTGACAACCGCAGTTTAAAAGCCTTTGTTCAATATCGCTGAAACAAGCAAATAGAAACACACACGTACAGATTTTGATGGGATTTGGCATCATGTAATGTGGGCTGTGTGCAACCCTTGTGTGTGATGCTTCCAGACTCTTTTTTTCCCTGTTACACCAAGGACAGATGTTACGAACTGGCTGCTGATTGGCCGGATGAAGGGTGATTTTCAACTGGATAATCCCAAAAGGGCAGATGATTACGTCAGCTCAATAACTCCCACAGCTGGAGGAGAGTGTCGTCAACCTTTTCTTACAGAGTCCTTAAAGATGCCGGCCGGGTCACGCAGGTCAGCCCCATGTCAGTGCCAACAGCGTCATGTTAGGGATCAGGACAACACAACACAGTTCACATGTCAGTCTGTTTGCTTCCCCTTCATATGAACTGATACTATTGCTGGTTTTCATGTCAATGTCAATGTCTTAGTGTTAGTATTTTTGACATTTGGTCCATCGCATATGGAATTACTATTTATCAGTCATCAAGAATATATAACATGCTTCTTTTATTATACAAAAGCAAAGGTAAAAACATCAGTTACAACACTGTATGTACTTTTTTATAGGTTCAAATAATGTATTTATGTGATAAATTTCAAATGAGTTGTGTGCAGAAAAAGAAAAGCAATGCTAAGGTTTATTCTGATTATGGCTATTTTTTTGTGTATGTGTGTCATCCATATTCATAAAATCAGCTTTTGTTTTTATCTTTTTATCAATGCATTGTATAGTCCCCAGTAAGGAGGACAATAGAATGGAAAATTGATCTTTTATATTTAACTGAGACGGCACAATGAAAAAAGTCTGTATTTTGTGAGGTTGTGGTCAAAGATGATTTCTTTTACTGTAGTGGACAATAAAGTTGTATTGTGTTATTTTATTACATTTGATCAAGGATAAGTCATTGGTTAAAGAATACTGCAGAGTGTTACATCTGAAGAATGATATTCATGTTTGTCATCATCAGTGTCATGCAAACAAAACTCCACTAAAAGCCTTAATAACAAGCTTTGACATACAGCTGGTTGACACAATTGTCAGACATGAGCCTGGAACAAACACTGCCTTTGTAAAGCTGACTGAATATGTGATGTTCAATTGTTGTTGAAATGTTAGAGATGACGTGTTCCTTTGTCCTCTTGGTTAAAAAAGGGGAAACACCTGATAACGTAATGCAGCATTATAGAAAAGCGACAAAACAGTAGAAGCTACTCAGCGTCAAAGTTCACTCTTAATCTTGGAAATAAACAGTCTGACAAAACCATCCACACTTACTGACTTGGCTTTCGAGCCCACATGGACAAGAAGTCCTAAAAGTGCTGCTGTTTGAAATCATGTCATGACCCATCTTCATCACAACTGAGCGACTAACTCCTATTATACTATATTTATTGTTCTGCACAAAACACCAAGGCCAATTCCTCATAGGTGAAAACCTTCTTTACAATAAATAGATTCTTTTAAATATATTTTCACAGCTATGACTCATCAAAGACTTAATCTATATTTGCTTCATGCTTCCCTAGAGAAACATGTTACCAACATTGTTTATAATTTATGAGACAGAAAGGAGAAGTTCATGTTTTGGCATGTTTGTGGCTGTGAATGTATTATTTCATAAATGCTGATGACTGTAAATATTTTTGCAGTCAACTGTTGTCTGTATATGTCTGGCTGATCTGTCTTTTTTCCTCAGCTGACAGGAGCCCTGGGGGGGAGAGCTGCAGTAATTAATGGTTGATCATAGTTACTGTTTTAGCCATCTCCATAGGAACATCTCTGCTCTCTCTATGGGGCTGATTCACTGTCTCTCTCTCTCTCTGTGTGTGTGTGTGTGTGTGATGATGGTTTATCATGTGAGACAACTTGTGAGGAGGAGGAGGAGATAAACCGACCGCGGAGAGGAGAGAGGTAAATAGGACTCTCCCTTGAGTTAACCATGCACTCTGTAACTCTTACAGAAGCATCTACAGCTTTCAACAAATAAATATTATTGTAATTATTATTATTGTTATTCCAAGGGTGTGAGAACAGGGTCTGACGTAGCTTCAAACAAGTACGTCAGAGCTACTAAACTGACATATATTACAGCATAATCCAATGCAAAAGGAAGGATGGAGGAAGCCCTTGTCAAATACCAGATTACGACGTCCCTTAATCTGCAAATCCAAACAACAATATGAAAGGTGGATGGCTGTTGCTCCATGACCTGGCTTAAACCCTTTTGTGTAATCTGAGATCTGATGACATGAGAAGGGAGGAAAGGAAGATAGAAAATGCATTGATCCTTGATTTGTAAATTTCCCCACTGTGTTGATGAATGAAAGTATATCTTATCTTATCACATGTATGGGCTAAAATAATGGGCTTTGCAGGTGTGAGGTCTTCCACGTTGGACACCGTGTGAGAAAAGATGCAGATTAAGATGAAGAGATTATGACGTCAGGGGATGTTACTACAGCAGGTAATGCCATTTGCAGAAAAGTGGAAGATTTACACACAGACCAAAAGTGTGAAAAAACACAATCTACTCTTTTCCTCTTTACAGTGTAAATGTCTTTCTAAAAGGCAAAGAAATGTATGAAAATGTTGCATTTGCTTTTTGTAGAAGATTCTCTTTTGCTTCTCTTCTCCCTCTCAGTATCTCTGTACAACATGCTCTCTTTAAAAAGGGCCTACGTGTCCCTAAGGACAGCTCAAGGTCCACACAGTGTCCTAGTCCTACAGAGAGGCAAAAATAGGGACTTTTGTGCGTAATAGGCAGGTGCTTATTTTGAGTAGAAGAACTTCATCCTACACACACATACAGACACACACACGGCATACTAGAAATAACACTAAATTCACAGTAATAGATGAACAGTGTTCTCTTCATGGGACAAAAACAATATAATGCAGTGTTGGAATGTAACGAAATACAGTTTTAATACATACATTAAGTTTTGTACTTGAATATAATTGTGTACTTTTCTTGAGTATTTCGATTTTTAGCTGTTTTATACTCCTACTGCACCACATTTCAGAGGAAAATATTGTACTTTTTACTCTATGTACCCAACAATATATACAGCTGTTGAAATTTGCTCCTGCTTGAAAACATTAAAATGCTGCTTGCATGTTAATACATAACGCTCCTGTAAAATATTTCTGATACTTCCAAGACTTTGGATGATGCCATTTTCACTCTATATTTAAAGTACATTAATGTCTTTGTGCATCATCTGTATCAACAAAATTAATTCCTGTGAAGAGGAAAATAGAAAACAAAATGGAACTTTTTTTATATAACTGAGATGGCACTTTGAACAAATCATCTTGTTTACAAATTTGATCATTATTGCTCAAGACTTACACACTTTTACTGAAATAAAATTTTCAAAGCAGGACTTGTACTTGTAATGGAATATATTTATAGTGTGGTATTGCAACTTTTACTGATGTGAAAGATCTTAATAGTTCTTGCATCACTGCAAACGTTAGGTCTAACTTCAGATTAGTTTGATTAGAGATATTTGGGTTATGAGTAAACAGCTTTGAAATGTGCCAAAATTGTGTTATGCTGATTCAAAATAACATATAGATAAAAGTGAAGTTTCCATCTTTGCACAAGGAGGAAGTCTTAAATGCCGATCAATGGTTCACACAGTGCAACCAGAAGTTATGACGGGGCAGTTTGCAAACTAAGCAGCAGCTGTGACGTGTGTTCGTTTCATTGAGGCCACAGGAGCTGTCCAGTGCTGAAAATCAATCCAAAGCCTGCAGGAATAATCGACAGCTGGGAGTGGAGAGGTGGAGAGGTTGGGGGTGTGGGGGGGTAGGGGCAGAGCTGAATACTACCCTAACCTTGAAAATGATTTTGGCCTTTAAAATCTTTTCCTCTATCTGTTTACACTCTCCACATTTTTTACAGTCGACTTTCTCAGCCATATGAACGTTTTGTTAAGCATTGATTGTGTTTTCTGAGTAGTCGGTTAGTTGGAGAGAACAGGGACAGGCAGCCACTGCAGGACTTACCGAGGTGGTGCTTTCTTATCACGAAGTTTTGAAATTTTAAGAATTAAAGTGAAGTCAGGAAAGTAAACCAGCTGGAGTCAAGCTCTAGTAATTCTTGATCATAACAAATTACAAAATGCCTTCTTTGAGTAATAAGGATATTAGTTTTTCTATATTTTTTAATTTTCCCAACAGAACCAACAAACATCATAAAAAAAGATATAAACACTGACCTTGTTGTTGCTGCAGACTGAATCACTTGAAGACTAACATTGATTTCATCCTCATCAAAAGATAGTTGAGCAGGTTCACCATTCACACCGTCCTCTCTTCTTGTCTTCCTCGTTTTCCTTCAATAGACAAAGACCTTTTTCATAAATCTGCTCCCAGATTTCTCTTGCACAAACTTGTACATGTCTCCAGTCTGAGCTTTGTCTTGTTGTTCCATAGTCGGTGAACGGAGTCGCTCCTGCCTGCTGGTTGTGCATCTGCCCCGATCCCTGCCAGAGTGTGTGTGTGTGTGTCTGTGTGTGTGTGTGTGGGAGAGAGACAGAGAGAGAGAAGAGAGAGAGAGATCTGATTATGTTCCTATTTATATATGCCATTGTTTTCCCCAGAGTGTGGAGATGTGGATTGTATAATTTAGACTTCAGCCCACTGAGACAGATACTTGCACTGAAATCCAAAAACACAACACAAGTGGAGACTATTGTAATCCTACAAAATTCCTGTAGAGACTTGTGTCTCTGAGGCATTTTACAGTGTGTTTATATTGACTCTATGATACAAAATGGGTTTTCTCTAGTTCATTACCTTCATCATACGCTTATACAAAAATTGCATTTCTTTATCACAGAGTACAGAATCGGTTGTGTGTAGGTGGTTAAGTTTTCATTTATTGAATTTCAATACGGTATTTTGTGTGTATTATACAAGAGAAAACTGACTGACGACAGTCTCTGAAAATCTGGAGAGAAACTCAAGAAACAAAGATGTGCTTTACATGGTGGATTTATAACAAGTTTGACTTTTATTTTAATGTGTGAAGGTCAGTCATCCAGGTCATGGTACACAAATGCGAGTTGAGTCGAAGGCAACTGGACTTGGTGTAGATTCTTGAAGACGTTTCACTTCTCATCCGAGAAGCTTCTTCAGATGCGGATGAGAAGTGAAACATCTTCAAGAATCCACACCAAGTCCAGTTGCCTTCGACTCAACTCGCATTTGTGACTTTTGTTTTAATGTTTTTTTGTTTAAGATACACACCATCCTTCAAAAGTTTCAAAGTTTCATCCTTCAAAACCTGTTATAGCTTCTTTTTAGGCATTATTGTGCACTTAAATCTGCACATATTTAAAGTTAAACTTCCAGTGTTTTTTATTAATGAGTGATATCTTTAATTCTTTTTTAATGGCTGCTCAGAGGTATCTTTGACTCTTTCAGTCGTCAGTCTGGTTGAACCATTGTTCTGCGTTTTGTTCTCCACACACAAATAATTTTAACTGTGACACAGGAATAACAGACAAAAAACATTTACAATCAAATTGAATTTACTTATGATGACTTATTTAGTATTTAAAGCACAAAGTTGAGGACTTGAACTTCACAGCTAAGACTCTACAGTTAGTTGTGACATGTGAAATGACAGCTTCATCCCACCTCATCCAATTCTCTACATATCTATGATTGAAATATTCTCACCAAAACCTTGCTTCTCGAGAAAATGTAAAGTTACCACCCAAAATTGACTAAACAATCTTTTCTACATAGTCAAGTAGAATTTTACGATTTTGCATTTTTTGGAAGAAACAATTTACTGCCAACCATGATGAATGAATATCCAGTGTCCTGAACACAATCAGAGAAGTGATAGAGTCAACAACAACAAGTCATGATGGACTCATGCTTTTACTTGTCAATGCATGGATAGTTATAATGAAAAGTAAAAAAGCAACCTATTACTTTAGTGACGCTTTTACTGAGAGGGTAAAACTCTGTGAGTTCATTGCCATCCTTCTTAGGCATCATTCACATGCAATCCCATGCAAAGAGAGGTGATTAAAGTCTAAGTTATTCATGTCTGGTTAAACACAGGTTACATAACAGAGATTTGTGTTTATGTCCTTTTGCGATTACTGAAACCTTAATTTATCAAGTAACTCTGATTAAGCTCACGTTGTTGACTGTTAGGTTGAGCAGTACACTCTTTAGTCATCAACAGCCGTGAGAAGATGAGACCCAACACTGGAGCAACTTTGGTCTTTGGCCTTGAGAACTGAAAGCCTACTAAAACTCTGATTCCAAAAAAGTTGGGACTCTGTGTAAAACAGAATGCTGTCATTTACAAACACGTATCATGTGTTTGACAAAGTGGTGAACCTTGCTCCATCCTTGCTTGTGAACGACTGAGTCTTTCTAGGATGCCCCTTTCATACACAATCATGATACTACAGTCTTCTCTTCTAAATACACAGTTTATGTTGGGGAATGAGCCGGCCCTAGACACACCAAGAGCCACTCATTCCTGTAACACTGACCTGTAAGCCACAGAGAATCTAGAGCTTCAACTTTAGGTCAATTCATGAATTAGTCAAGAGGAAATTACTATTCACAACTATTTCAGTGAAAATGCCAAATATTTGCTGGTTCCAGATTCTCAGATGTGATGATTTTTGTTGTGTTCACTATGACAGTGAATGAAATATCTTTTGGTTGGTCTGCTGGTCAGACAAAACAAAGGCAATTTTAAGACATCGCTTTGGGTTCTGGGAAGTTAATATGGCTGTTTTTCACAAATTTTTTGACTTTTTGATAGACAAAACAATTACTTGAAAAAATACTTTGTGGGATGTCTGAGATGGCATGTGAATATCTTCAGCACTGAAGTCCAGTCAGTCTTAATAGCTCTCATGAAAAGAGGGATTTTCTTTTGGCAGCCTGGTTGATGTTTGATTGTGTGTGTGTGTGTGTGTGTGTGTGTGTGTGTGTATGTGTGTGGGATGCTGAATCAATCTGGAGTGCTACCTGTGTGCCAAAATAATCTCTGCTGCTTTCAGTATCTGATGACCATTCATCCCAGAAATAGAGCGAACAGAGAAACGGCTGCTGCTGCAGCCAAAACCATTCTGTACTTGTTGCACTGGGCAGATCGAACCATCAGTCTGTGTTAATAAATAAAGACGCATTAATAAGTAAAAAAGCAGTGTTGATTGAGAATGTCAGCGCAGTGTCAGACATATCCATATGGCCGAGAGAGGCCAGCTTTATGGTTTCTTATTTCAGATCTCTTTGAGGTGTTATTGCCAATTAGACACAACTCTTTAGTTTCCATGGAAACCTTATTTTTCCTGTCTTCCTCTTCTTTCTCTTGCACATAAATACACATGTACTCTCTCCACGTGGTTTATTTTTAAAACTCCTTTCTTTTTAGTTTCATGAGACAACAGGTGGGTGTTGCATTGCGTTGCGGGGGGCCACTGGGGTACAGCAACACTGGACTGAGCAAGTGTGGGCACGGGTCAGAGGTGAGGGGATTAACTAAGTGGGCACACAGAGGGAGTGAGTGGGCTGAGAATAACTCATAGTCGAAGGAACATAACGTCCTCCACGTAACAAGTGTGAATGAAAAGAGAAGTTGTTTCTGTTGTGTTGGCCAGTAAAGGCAGCAATTTGATGATTCATGCACAAGTTTTGTTTTACAATCAAACGCGGTGGCACTTACACTTGAGAAATGAATGTGGGTTGCACATAAAGATAGTACAATAGCATATGAATAATGAATTAATCCTGTAGAAACATGAAGATAAAAACAGCCTGTGTCGCAGCTACACTATAAATGTCAAAGACATGTGTGTCTAATAGAAAACCTTCCAATTGGAGAGTGTTAAGTCATGCAGCGGGACATGGAGCTGAGCGAGGTGAAGGAAAGACCGTCCTTGTTGCCAACACTGTGTATAGCCATCTGTGTATAGCTCTGATCTAGGTGGCAGTGAGATATTAATGCATTTTAGTGGCATATTTTGCTGGAGGCACTTCTGTATTTCTGTCTCCACCAGGACCATCCTTCACTTCTCAGTATCACACATAGAAAAGCATTCAAAAGCACACACACACAGGCACACACACGGTTTTTCCCAGGGCAAGCCTCATTGAGGAGGTCAGTGACAGAAATCACCACCAAAAGCCCTCAACACCATTATAATAGCTCTTCCCCTTCGTCCTTTTTAAAGTTGATGAGCAGATGATGGGAGCTATTTTCTGTAGTGCCGACCGTCTCTGTGGTCCTGCTTCATGACTCCCCCTCGAACGCCATGAGAGCCAATTTACTCAGAAGCAGGCGGACGCCTCATTTCTCACTCTGAGAGCTGATCCAGGTCAACATGTTTTTAGAAAAGTAGGCCGAGGGGGTCAATCACTCCCAGTGGTTGAATAAAATTACTCTAAATAAAAACTGTACAACTATACAGTGTTGCTCTATAGGCTGGAAGCAGCAACCGGCCACGTCCCCTTTTTGTTTGATGTATTTTGTTTTCAGATGGCTCCCAATCTGTGACTCTTCCTGAACATAGACTTCTTGAACACTTTATGAGATTAACACAAAAATAACTCCAAGAAGCTGCACTCATTTTTGGCTTTTTTTTGGGGGCATTTTATGTCTAAATAAGTGTTGGCGCACTTTTTTAATTTCTCTCCAGACAAGCTTACATAACACAACTATTATTCACAAAAGAAAGTACCAGACTGAAGTGTTTCTTGTTAAAATGCTGACATTAACAACTCTGCACAAACAATGACTTTGAAAGTTACTTTTGTTTTACAATTCATATGTGCAGTTAAGCTTTATTTTACCCTCACTATTTAACATGTCTAAACAGTGTATTCATAAATGGCTTATAAAACACTATAACACAACAGATATAATTATTAATGTATTTATCAGCAGCTTTAACTTCTATTGTGACACATCTGCAACAGATAATATCCAAGTGATAATAAAACATCACACAGTTGTAATCATACAAATCTGAAAACAAATTTGAATTTAAATATTAAACCTTTTGCATCATATTTGCTAATTGCATGTATTTATAAGTACTTTCTCAAGCTCCATGACAACCAAGCAAACTCCATACATTGCTGATGGCCATGTGATGTAGCTGAAAGATGATAGAATCTAAACTAAAAAATGAAACCAATTCAGGCTACAGAGAAAATATTTTTCCCTATGTGCATTTTTAAAGCATAAGCTGCCTCTGTGAAGCAGGATTGGTCATGACAAATAGCTAGAGCTTTAAATAAAACATAAAATATAGATTTATGAAAAGTGTGGGCTTGTTGAATTGACAGTGAAAAAGATGGTTAAAGTTGTTGAGTTCAGAAGGTTGCTCTGAGCAGGAATACAACCCATGATCAATACTTGCCCTGGGTTAGGGTGGGATCAAGGTTAGGAGTGCTCGATCGATTTTCGCCCTCTGTGCTGAGGTGACTCCTGATGGGGATTTAATTAATCAGCTGTGATTAGTCTTATTATGAGAAACTCTGTTACAGAGCCCTGCTTCTTTGTTTTTTACCAAATATATCCATGTTATTTCGGCTCCAGTAGACGGAGTGATGCAGAGAGAAAAATCGATTATGGTAATATGCGTAACGCCGAGGTAAAACTCACAATGCTTGAAGCTGAGCATATGGCACATGGCCTCACATGTGTGAAGGCCAGAACAACAAAAGACTCAAACACAGGGATCCCAAAAAAAACACTGAATCAAAGTCCAGAGATACCAGTGTTTGCTTGATATCTGGAGGTCATACATGAACAGGCAGTCAGCCAGGCAAACAAAGCAGACAAGCTGTCGGCAAAAAGGTTGAGTTCGAAAACAGTAAAAAAATGCAAAGCATAAGACTTGCAGAGGGAAAATGGCAAAAATTAAAATCCAGAAAACATGCAGAGGTCATACACAACTCTCCATAGAGCTGAGAGGAACTGCAGGGTCTTGTCATAATTCTGTATGGGTTTATCTCTATGAGCAACACCTTTCATACTACAACTAGTCATTGATCCATTGTTAATATCAAAAGATAGATAGATAGATAGATACATACATCCATACATAGATAGATAGATAGATAGGTGGATGGATGGATGGATATATAGACTGCACTGATGATGCAAAATGACAATGATTGGTAAGTGTCTAGAATCTCACTATCCAGTAAACTATTGAGCATCTATACTATATAGGGAGAGTAGTGAAAAAGTGAACGAACATCTTGGATCTGAAGTTGCTCTTGATGACGTCAATGTACAGTGACCTCATCTCTTTGTCTCTGTCAGTTCTATCAGAAAAGCAATCTTGACCAATTTCATTTTCAAAACAACAAAAAAAAAACATAATAAAGTGGAGCTCTGACAATATTACAAAATGTCACAGCTATGAACATGAAGTCACTTTAATACAGTCATTAAAACATTTCCCCTCCTGATTGTTTTAAGTTGTGGGAGCTGAACTTCTCCAACTGCATTTCCATGGATACTGGCTCTACTCTCCCGTTATAGCTCCCGCTGCAGAGAGGCTGAATGCAGCTACAGTTTGCATGTGACACACAGCAGAAGATGAAAATATCTTTGTTTAATTGTCATTTCACTTGCCAAAATATTTAATTATACTCCTGTGTCTTAGAGGTTCACTGGATAGTGTTGCATGACAAGATGTAGGCTTACAAAACTGTAATTAATCATTGGGAACTATGGACATGTCACACAAGTTTACACACACACACACACACACACACACACACACACACACACACACACACACAGAGTAAACTGGGCCTCAGCACTCAATTCTCATCAGTCATTTTGAAACAAGCGGCAGAGTAATGTACGTTTATAAATACACACCATCTCCGAGGATGTTTGATGATGTTGTTTTTGTGAAGTCGGTGTTTGTGTGTGCACCTGTGTATGCGTGTGTGTGTGTGTGCAGAGGAAGTGAAGAAAGAGAGAGAGAGAACAACTGAGAGTGTGAGCAGTCTAATGTGCATGTTTGTGCTCAGTGTGTGTGTGTATCCCTGTACTGTACATTTCTACACACACACACACACACACACACACACACACACACACACACACACACACACACACACACACACACACACACGCTCTGTGAAGACAAAAGGCCCCCTCTTGTGGTTTGTTCAAACATTGAAATCCCCAGTTGAAGAACACTCCCAGCACTTTGTTACCTGATGGGAATTAGCTCAACTTATGATGTCAACACTATCCAAAAAGATACTTGACTTAGTTTTCTGTACCAAACTCCTAGGAGCAATTAAAGTTATTGAATAACCTTGTTACTGTTATCATATTACCCTGATATTACCCTCTATTACTCTCTTTTTCACCAATATAACACCCACATTTGACCCCTTTACATACAGTTGATCCCTTTTGTTCACTCTTTGAGGTCAGACCATATCATATCAGTTTGTTCCAGATTGTTTCAAATAATTTGACACTCTCCATTATTCTACCTGATATATTTGATTTGATATATCTTTTGAATGTCTCTTCTAGAATTCAAAATGAAGATCTTTGTGAACAGTATGTGTCTGTATTGCATGAGGTTATAATGTCAGTCTGTTCAGGGGTTTAACATTGAGCCGGTTATTACTTTCTAATTACTCATTGTACTCACCTTATTATTGCTGAGATGTTCTTGCTTGAAGTACTTTTACCCATGAAACCCCTCAAGGTCTTGCCCCGTCATGACCTTTTTTACAGAAATGAAACCAACCACCAATAGTGTTATCTTTTTTTATTACATTATATTACCAGGCCATTGTTTCTGTGCTGCACTGAACCTGGCATAAATCTAGTATTAAAAAATAACATGCTGCATAGTATTTAGAGGAGGAGGGACACGTGTTTTTTTCTTTGTATAGAGACTAGTCTAGCTGTTCCCACCTGTTTCCAGTCTAAACTAAGCAAATTGCCTCCTGGCTGTAGATTCATATTCAGTGCACAGACATGAGAACAGTGTTGATATCTTCATCTGACTCAAGAAAAGCAAATTAACATATTTCCCAAAGTGTCAAAATACTCATTTAAAACAATCACCTGTTGCTTATTTGATTATTCTATATTGTAACAGCATCTTAATGGTGATTTCATTTCACATTTTAACTCTCATTCCCAGACTTTTTTACCCTTCGCCCGTATCTGCTCTGCTCTTTTATCTCCTTCTTTGTGGCTGCACTGTCAGACTAACCATCTGTGCACAAGCCCACCACCGTCCATAAGACATCTGTTAAGAGGAGTCAGTGCTACGTTTCACTTTCTAAAGATGATGATATTTGATAGGTAGGATAGTCACCACATTGGGCCAATGAATGTTTGTGTTCTGATAAAAGGCCCCGCTCTCCTTGATCACACCAGACCATTTCCATCCTGGTGTGAAGAAACTGAGCTTCTCATAAAGGATCTTCTCTTGGAATTAAAACCCACAGCACTGTTTCAGCTTTTTGAAGACTTTGGAAGAGATTCATAAGGTAAAGTCTCTTGTCATATATATTAGATATTTCTATGTGAACTTTGCCACAGATACTTGAGAGTTCCCTCTATGTAATGGTTACATTAGACACTGTCACAGTTTTGTGCTCAGAGGTGTAAAGGTATCCCATCAATAGTGGTGTGTGTTTCAGTCAACAGGGTATTTGAGTAGCTCACAAACTCTACTTAAGAGATATGACATTGTTGGTGATGTTGGAGGTGCGACTCATTCAGATCTATTTATAGTAAAAACATTACAAGTTGTAGTTGTATTGTTATTCTTCTGCTTTTATGCAATTCAAATATAGACATCTGAAGAATTAACCACTAATCTCTTAGAGCCTGTCTAATCATAACTAATGAGATTTCAATTGTTTTGATGATAGTTGTTATTCATATTATGCTAATGAACTATGCCTCCTGGGAAATAAGGCCACACCAGTTCTGTTGAAAATAAATCAACCAAGGGCTGATTTATGCAGGTGCCTGAGAATACCCAGCCACAGACCACAGATGACAGATTCAGCAGGATCAACATGGCGCCCCCTGCTGAGGACTACTACTGCCGGCAGTTCCTGCCCAACACCTTTGACCCGTCCCGCTGCAGCTCCTGTCTGAGGCCGGACCATATGCACCACAGTAGCAACAATCCTGCTGCTGCTCCACCACAGGATGGGTCACAAGAGTGGGTGTGTACATCAGTCATTCAATAGTTTTAATGAAATAACTTGTGTCTGTATTTATGAAACTCAAATAATCTCACAATTGACCCGCCCCACTAGATGCGAGGGCAACAAGGCAGCAGAAAACTCACAGCTGCAATGAAATGGTAGCTTATATATGGACGTTTTCAGTTTTTAAAAGTGAAGCAATTTTCTGGAAATTAGTAAATTATTGTTTTTACATCCCAAAAATACATCTGTCAGCTCTGGTTAGATAACATGACACTTATTCCAGAGACTCTGGTGGAGGTGAAGTAAAGGTGATGCATTTTCCATCCAAAGGCATCAGTTTGCACACAGAAACTCAAGCTGTCAAACTGATCACTACAGTATTGATCACAGAGCCTAACAAACATTTATGTATCAGGTAGCTGGTGTAAACTGATGCAAATGCTTAAAGGCTGTGAGTTGGTGGAAACCTGTCTCTGACAAACTTTTCAATGTTTCAAGCTGATTTGTTTGAAAAAGAATCTTGAATATGCACATGATGGCTACAGATATAATATCATGACTGAAGTTAAAGCTAACAGGTCTGAGGTAAAATGTCTGTACCGTCACAAGCTGATGATCCATGTGGAAGATATAAATAATAATAATAAAGAAAGAAACAGCGCTGATTGCATATTTCAGGTTAGAGCTGTTTGATTGAGCTTTCAATCTTAAATTATCTACTTGGACTAAAGCCCATTCACTTAAGTCCAAAACTAGTTTATGTGACCAGTGATCATTGTTGCACATATTTATAATATTCATGAATACAGGTGCTCAAGATTTACACATAACATGCTGAGGTCAAAATGAGAATATTAATGAACAGGTTCAGGTGTTTTTTAATGGCTTGCTACCATTCAACACGACGGCTGTTTCACAAGCTGCACACTGAGGTGATGATGTCAACCTATAACACAGTCACCAAGTGAAACTCCTGTGGAGGTGGGAGAAGGATAATACGACAAGGTGGCATTTGATTCTGTATCATTAATTAATGAAAGCTCATTACAATCCTTGGGGAATGGGTCGTAATCTGATATGCCCATATAACACATCCCAACTATACAGTGGAATGAAGTTAAGAAAGTTACTTTTTATGAAAGTTATTACTGTAATGTATATTTTATTTTGATCTAAAAACAACAAGGGATATTTTCACATTCTTTAAACCTGCATATAGACAATAGATGAAGAACTAAAACAAGCAAAACTTTTGTTGCCTGTCTGTTAATTCGAGGTAGAACCAAAGGAGGGATCAAGATAAAGATGAGAAAGAAGTTGAGTGGGCGGTTCTGGTAATGCAAAAGCAGTAGAGCAATGAAATAATGATGAGCATGACCAGAGACTAGCTTAAGTTACGTCCTGTGCAGTCTAAAAGTATTGGCTTAGCTAGAACGAATGGAGAGAAGGAAGGAGAGAAGGAGGAGAGCTGCTGAAAGCCTTGACAGCATATTTGGCTGAAGGACAGCGAGAAGTCACAGTAAGTGAAATATGTCTTAATGTTTTGACCTGAGACGTTATGTTAGTGTCTGCAGGGTCATTTTATATTGTTTTGTGTTGCTTGTTCTTGATGATGGGATAAGACATCAACCTTCAGGTAGCTCCTGTGTTAAGCTTTTTTCAGGGCCATAATGTAATGTAAGTGATTTAATTGCTGCCTAATATAAAACATGATCAAGTAAAATCCTCAAAACATGCTCTTTTGAAGTCAGGTAATATAAAACCAAAAAAATATTTTTATCATAAATATCTAAATTTTAAAGGCCACAAAAATTCCCTTTATGAACAACTTGACAATTCTGACTCTTTCAATTTGATCTTTCTTCTTTTGTTTGACATCACAGGCCAGTTTGATTCTCACTGAATTATCCAAAAGCTTCAAAATCTGTTTCTGTGCTTCACAAACCAGGAGGCAGATGACGATAATTGTGCCCCGTCTGAGGTGACCACAAGCGCCAGTAGTGATGACATCGGCGGTGGTTGGACCTACGAGTGGAGTTTGGTCCACAGTCTGAGTCCTGAGTGGGAACTTAATATCTGTGACACTGACATACAATCCAGGTGACTGTATCCTGTATCCTGATTTTAGAAACCACTTTTTAAACCAAGAACAGTCTGCCTGGGTAGTGAGCACATATACCATGAAACAACACTCACAGAAAGACACCTAAGTCAAAGTCAACTTTATTGTCAATTCTGCCATATGTACAGGACATACAGGATTGAAATGCCGTTTCTCTCAGATCCCGGTGCAAACATGCAAGGCACAGTAGAAGAAAACCAAACCAAAACAAAAGACAAAGACACTAAGAAACAAGACACTAGAACAAGCAATGCGTAGTGTAGTAAAATACTGCCTGGCTGGTGTGCAAGTAGATAGATATTTACAGATGGAGCAAAGATAAGATAGGTGACCACAAGTGCCAGTAGCGATTATGTCAGTGGTGTAAGATAGGATGTCTCTGATTGTCACTGAATGAGCTGCTTTACATCCACTTTTAAGCATCTGACTTAGTTTGACTGAATATAAAAATTAAACCTAGAGCTGATCAATTGTTTTTGTGTTAACAATGGATAAAATGAATGGATGAAAATAATCTGAAAGAGGTCGGTCATAGTGACAAATTCACATACATTACACACATACATTAAAGACAAAGTTAGCAAACAGCTGGTGAACATATTGGAGCATTTTACGGCTACATGGACAGATTTATTCCTCAGGAGTTGGTAGGGACCAAAAACAGAGCTAAAAGGTGGCTATGGGACTTACGTTCATCATGTGGCCAGAAACACAACTGCAAATGAATGAATGAATGAATGAATGCTAATGTTACTCTTTGTCTGCTGCATTTCTAAAAAAGCAACTTATTGATGCTGTTAATGCTGCTTTAAGTTGTTTGTGTGTATGTTATTTTCCTGTTCTCAGTTAAATCATGCTCAAGTTGCAGTAGATTAAGCAGCACAGAGCTTGTATTATAGGCAAATTCACATTTTGACAAGTACTAAAACAGCATGAAGAAGTGTTTTTAATGTTTCTCTTTTCAATACCCAGATACCATGTAATGCTTTGCCTGCAAGCTCATGTCTACTAATAAAGCTGGTTTGTGATGCTGTGTATAAAAGGATTACAGAGGCACTACTCTTTGGATGAACTGCTCATTCACACGACAGTTTGCGTTTCAGTTGTAAATTTCATTTGGGCAAACAGGGCAAATTTAATGGATCTCAATTGTGCTCTTTTCTGTTGCAGCCCTACTTTTGATTAAGGATAATCAGATTGAGTGTATTTGTACAGAAAATGTTGCTTTGTGCTGGTATGAATTTTTTTTTAAAAAGAGTCTTTTTATCATTGCAACCTCTTGTAAAACGAGATGATAGTGAGATTATTTTGTGAAGATTTAGTATGTACACCCCTGATTCCAAAAAGTTTGGACGCTGTATAAAACATAAATAAAACAGAATGTGATCATTTGCTAATTCTTTTTGACATATACTCAATTGACAGTACAAAGACAATATATTTAATGTTTGACCTCATCAACTTCATTGATTTTTGTAAATATCTTATTCTGAATTTGATGACAGCAACATGTTTCAAACAAGTTGGGACAGGAGCAACAAAAGACTGTGAAAGTTGTGGACTGATCCAAAAACACCTGTTTGGATCATTCCACAGGTAAACAGGTTCATTGGTAACAGGTGATAGTATCATGATTGGGTATGAAAGGTTCATCCTGGAAAGACTCAGTTGTTCACAAGCAATGATGCCGCGAGGTTCACCACTTTGTCAAACACATGATTGAGATTAATACATGGCAAAATACAATTTTGACAGTAAACACAGCTTGTTTGCAAATGATGGTAGAGTGATGTGCCATAAATGAAAGTGAGAGAGTGAAGTGATGTAATGTATTTGCTGTCGGAGTTTTGTTGTTGCAGCTGTCATTAAACCACTTTATTTTCACCTCTGACCGGAAATTTGTTGTGATGCTAGTTAACAGTTAAAGAGTATTCAGCATTACACTATCATCTTTCAGCTTCTTATAACATTTGTAGGCCTTCTCCCTGGTCACTAAGCCAATTGAATACATATTTTACAACTCCATGTTTGCAGCTTCCTTGTCTGTATATCAGTGATGACCTTGTACTACCCTCTTCCAGTTCTCCAAATCAGTGGGACTGTCCAGAGAGGAGTAGGTCCCTCAGCCCAGAGAGGCTCTGCGTGACCCACAGAGATATGACCCGGTTGGACCCTTCTCCCCACCGTGACAGCTCCTGGATGGATGAGAGGAGGGGCCGAGACAGGTCACGCCGGACATCAGGTACAGTCACACATGTACACTGCACCATAAAACTTAAATTTTCACATTTGTGGTTCCTTAAATGTCCATAACATAATATTGATCTTGATGTTGACATTTTAAGGTAATGACCTCAGGCTTGTGTGATTTTCAGTGTCCAGAGGAGACAGGGAACAAGAGAGTGGCTACTTCTCTCCTGACAGAAGAGGTGATGGTGAGCGGCAGACGGAGGAGGTCAACAAACGCCCATACCGTTACTATGAAAGGGGGCATCCTCTTCCTAGCAACTATGTTCTTGAGCCCAAAGCCTGTGTCCCCTACAGGAACGTCAACCTCGGCGTGCCCTCGCAGAGGAGGAACCCAGAGACGTATATGCTGGAAGCTTGGAGAAGCGAATCCCCAGAGAGATACACGTACCACTCCAACTTTAGACGGGGGACTGCTTCAGAGAGGAATTCACCAACACGCCACAGCTCTGTGAGTCCAGATCGCTACAAGATAACTGAATCTCCTGCAGGGACCCAGCGAAGGAGCTCGCAGTCCAGGAGCCAGGCTCGGACTCACGCCTCGTCTCATGGCTCCTCTCAGCTTCCATCACGTGGTCCTTCTCAGCATACATCCGGCAGGTCCAGTCCATCCCGCAGGAGGGGGTCCACTGTCTCTCGCACCGCCTCGCCCTCCAGGGTCACCTCTTCACACAGACGTGCAGACTCTTTGCATTTACAGAACAGTGAATATGATGCTCAAAAGGGCAGAGAGCCGAGGAGTCCATCGCAAGCTTCAAACAAACACAGCTTGGATTCTGAGAAACTCTTCAGGAATCTGGAGTCCATCTCCCGCCGTGGATCCTCGGCCATCCAGCAAAACTCATATGAGGGATCTCAAGCTTCTCCTCGAACCAGAACGGGCGTCAACAGCTCGGCCAATACTCGCTCTCGTAACAGCCGTGAAGTATCGCCACCGCCACCCAGGAACGGCTACAGCACACACAGCCACACCCCACAGAGGGAGCCCTACTCCAGAGACAGCAGGCTGAGTCCTTCTCAAGGCTCCTGGCAGGGCTCCTCTCACTCTTTACTCAGCCTCCCACCCTCACGTGGTTCCTCCACATCGAGACGAGGTGTGGACTCTCAGGTGCTCGGCGGTTTACTGTCACATGTTGCAATCACAGAAACTGATCAGGGCAACGATGGGAGTAATCAAGTCAGCGGTGAGAGAAGCAGGAGCAGCATGAGGCGAGGCATGGAGGCCTTACTGATCTCTGAACCTAACAAGCCTGCAGTGGAAGTGGAGGAGGTACGTACCGTATATCAGGCATTACTGATTTTTAGCCTTGCAAGCAGCATACTACCTCCATGGATGGCAATGCTCCACAGTGTACCACAGAGGTTGAAGCCTCGTGACTTTGGTGACCCTTTGACCTTTTATCTTGTGCCACCAAGAGCTTGAAATTTCTGTCTCAGAGTGAAATGTTTCCACAACAAGGATAATTTTAAAAAACTTTGGTGATTCTGTTCTTTTTCTCCGACTTTTCATCCAGCGCCATCAACAGGTCAAAATGTTAATGTGTCCAATACTTTCGTGTATGACTAAATATTTTTATTTAAAAAATTAGTGACACCCCTATCAGCCTCAGATGTACATTGTGTTTGATGCTAAATAGTAAATGTCAGCACGATAACACATTAAAATAAGTTGATGCACATAGTAAAAATATCTGCTGTTAAAATTATCATTGTGAACCTTGTTAACTTTAGCATTTAGCTCAAAGAACCACTGTGCCTAAGTACAACCTCAGAGAGCCAACAGCATGACTGTAGACATTTTTGTAGTCCTATTATGTTTTGTGTCAGAGACAGCTGTCCATGCCACATATCATGTATAATGTTGGTAATCTTTATTCGAGGTGGGGATGACCATGGACGACTACATAGTTCTGGCTGATATTCCAAAGATCCAGCTGGAGTCAGAGGAAGAGATACCAGGGCTGAGGAGGAGGAACCAGAGTCCCAGTCCATGCAGGGATCAGAAGATCAGGACTTACAGGTTGGTGGTTCTTTATATGGGGCTGTATGGTATCATGGTGTAGGATCAATTCACGGAGAGCCGTAACAGAAGTCCCACGATCATGCATCTCTTCGGCATTCCTAGTGTAGCAGCTGGAAGATTAGGGAAAAAAGTTGTGTAGCAAGTTGAAAGACTTTGAAGATGTCGTCTGATCTGGCCATAAGTAATAGCCTTAGTTATGGGCAAAGAAACATGGAGTGCTCTTGAGGCCTTTGCAGAGGTATGTGAAAGTTCAGAAAGAAAAAAGAGATGTAAATTGTGTCTAATTTTGTTTCCATAAATGTGTTTATCTGTTGGTCAAAGATTTAAATGTGTGTTTCCTCCACTCAGTTTCACTACACTTTAATTTGTCTCTGAAGGCATCAGGATGAAATGAACAACTACAGTTCAAGGCTGGAGTCAGATGAGAGGGGGAGAGGCAGAGAGAGAGGCAGAGACAGACGAGAGAAATGCCGAGACACTGAAAGCGGACGATCATCTGGAAGACAGTCAGTCGCATCTCTTCATACACAGGTATGATTCAACAACTGCACATGTTCACAATAAGTATTGAAAGGACAGAGCTTGTAATCCTTTATTATATCTAACAGTTCAGATAATCAAAGCACTTTTCACTCCTTTACCTCCTTTAAAGGCGAAAGAGCGAGCTGCTCCTGGATGCCCACAGACACAGGTGAGCACAGTCCCATGAATTCCTGCATCTGTAGAAATCACACGAGTGTCTGGAGGAAAATGGGTCATATATACATTAATTCTAAAGTAGATCCCTGATATTTATTTCAGCTCTTTTACCTCAGGCACCTCTCTCACAGAAGCACCTTGCAGGAAAAAAAAAGGCATTAGTTAGCAGTCTTATGTTTTAGGGCAGCATGTTCATATGATTTATCATCTTTATTAATAGATTCTAGGATGGTTCAAGCCACTGTATCCTGCAGTGTCAGCCCTGCGGTGTCATGCCTAAAACAGCTGAGTCAACAAACACAGAGGGAGGAACGATCACGAAATGAAACAGTCAAAATTTTGTTAGTTCAGTGCAGTGAATCACATGCAGCCATGCAAAAGTTTGTAGTAGTTCAGAATCCCTGACTTAACATTTCCATTGATATTAATAAGAGCACAAGAATAAGTGTGAGCTCACGTCTGTGACTTCCTGATTTCACTTCACATCATGCATGTTCATCTCTCTCAATGTCTATTTCTTGCCGCCCTCCTCATAATATGTACGGGACAATATGGTGCATGCATGGTAAGTATTTTAGGTTATTTTGTGCTTTAATAGCACCTGCTTGCTGTAAAGTCAGTCTAATAGTGATTCATCAGTTCTTCTTTCTCTTCCCATTTCTCACAGTTTAACAATTAGGATCGCAGAAACTACACCTCTTCCTTTTTTACATTGCAGTGTATTTCCCATTTTTCATGCTTTAAAGTTTTGCCTACTTCTCTATTCACACTTCAGAGTGACGTAGTTATCTCATAAAGGCACGCCGGCTGCTTCTGACAGTTTCCGTTTCCTGTGTGAGACAGAAACCACTACAAGAATGCTCTCACAGAGCTTCCTCTTAATACTTTAATTGCAGGTGTTGTTACTTGAAGGGATGGATGTCCAGACTGGATGAGCATGGCAAGGTAAATGGAAGTTTTTGAAGTTGTTCTTCAAAGATGCTTTTAAAGAAGTCATTGTCATTTTCTATTTTAATTCCTGTTGTAACCACAATCTCACACTCGGCAGTACAAAACACCAAGACCGGGACTTGACCTCTGAACTGTCTATACAGAAGTCCACATACTATAGTAATGATAATGTCAGTAGATGTGTTTAACACATACACAACAAATCAATTTAATGTTGTCTGTGTTTACTGTGTTTTGCTCAGTGGAGGAAACACTGGTTTGTTCTGGGTGATACTTCGCTGAGGTACTACAGAGACTCAGAGGCTGAGGAGGTAAGACCTGATATGTGGTGCAAAAGTTCTCCTGTAGTGTTACAAACTTATTAGAATAAATTTAATGTCGTCTTCTTGTTGTGTAGTCAGATGATCTGGACGGAGAGATCAGCCTGTCATCCTGTGTGAATGTGTCAGACTGTGACGTAGAGAAGAACTATGGACTCCAAATACAAGTATGTATTTGCTGTACTTCTGTTCTGTCCATCAGACAGATGGACAGTCAGACACCCCCCACACCTCCTCCCATTTCCACATCAATTACATGTTTGGCTGCTTCCTGTTTAACTGTGAGTGTGTGTGTGTGTGTGTGCGTGTGCGTGTGTCTTTGCTCTCTCTTTTGATCTCCTCCAGACAAAGAGAGCAGTGTTCACTCTCTCTGCTATGACCTCCAGAATACGGCGGAACTGGGTGAAGTTACTAAAGCAGGCAATCCAGAACAGCACGCAGTGAGTCTGACTTTTTACTGAGAGACAGTGGTGGAGCGAGGATTAAATTCATGTGCATGAGTAAAAGCAGGAACACTACAGTGTAAAAATACTGCTACGAGTAAAAGAGTAAAAGACATTAAAATGTTAGCATTGCATTACTTATTATATAAGTATTATAGTATAAAAAGTACTTAATGCAGATATATGACCATTGGGTTATATTATTATATATGTGACATGAATTTGGAATATGGAATTTCACTGGTGTAGTTGACTGAGCTTGAACTAATTTTAAGAATTACATATGCCATTGGGTAGATGAATAACCTAATTTTTAAGATAATCGAATGTTTTGAATATGAAATCTTAATTTGTAAAGTAACTAGTAACTAAAACTGTCAAATAAATGTAGTGGAGTAAAAAGTACAATAGTCCCCTAAAAGTGGCATGAAATGGAAATACTCAAGTAAAGTACAAGTAACCAAGATGTGTACTTAGGTACAACACGTAAGAAAAAGTACTTAGATACAATTACCCCTAGCTGAAAGACAACTGTATGCTACAGTCAGGAATTGCGTAACATGGCCCACATACCAGTGTTGTACTGTTTAATTCAATTTCAGTTCAACTCAAAAAAGCTATATTTTGTCCCCTAAGGGAAGCCGGTTATAGAATTTAAAGCTGATTTGCAAAATATACTAAAATCCCCCGTCCATTTTTTTTTTCTTTTTCAAAAATGGCTATCCGTTGACCTGAAAATTCCTGAACACTGTGAAGAAATGCAGACGATGTGATTGGGTGGTCTGTCTGTAGTTAACCCCTCTATCATCTTTCTTCTGATGTGTAACACTACCCTCCTGCCTTTCCCTCATTCTGACCTCAGCCAATCAGACACCGGCAGCGAGAAAGAGAAACCCCTCTCCCCGAGACCGTCGTCATGCCAACCCCCAGCTCGGTTCACCTGCGCGGACTCCGGCTGTGAACCTACCACATCCACCTCCGCCAACACACCTGCAAACTCCCATCGGACTGACCACCACCACCAGACTGTAGACGGGGATCTGGATGCAGACTTATCTCCAGCCAGTCAGAGAGAGGAAGGGGAGGGCTGGGACCGCGAGCAAGCCAAGCGATTGGAGGAGAGGAACAAGTGGTTTGAGGAGGGGGTCCCTTTCAGTGAGATGGGCAGCAGGTGGGACTCCATGGAGCTGAAAAGGGGGAGTGTGCCCATCCCTGTTATTGAGACCATGGACACAGAGGTCAACATGAAGTGGGCAGAATTCGAGAAGCTGTCATTTAGGGACATGAGCGTGCAGTCTCTCATTGGAGCCCAGGCTTATCAGTCAAGCACCCCACAGGCATCACAGTGTCTCGTTAGCTCCCAGACGTATCAGTCGAGGCCTGAAGAGGCCAAACAGTCTGTCACTCTATCAGAAACTGATCAATCAAGCTCAAAGGGGGCTCTTCCATCCATAAATGGAGCCCAAAACATTCAAACAAATACAGCTGAAGCACTTCAAAAGGAGGTAAGAAAGAACCTGCAGTCACTCCATTTAAAAAAAAAAGTGTTTTCAATGGAAGGAATTTATATTCATATTCTGAAGTGATCTCAATCCTTTCCTTCCTCCACTCATTCTCTGCAAATCCATCTCCCAGGCCCTCTCTCTTAGAAAGCAAGTAGAGAGCATTAAGAGGGAGCGTGCCGCCATGGGGATAGAGGTGGATAGCCCGTGTGGCCCCGGGGCCCCCTGTAGGGCCAGACTAGAAGCCATGGAAGTAGCCCATCGGAAAGCACTGCAGGAGCTGCAGAAGAAGCATGTGAGGGAGATGACGGAGCTGGAGGAAGAGAGAGACAGGATGCTGCAGGAGGAGAGCCAGACAGCTGCTCAAGGTAGAAAGAATAGCTGTACAAAGCAACGGCGGCTCAGGAGGGACAGTTCTACACAAATAAATCCTGAAAACATTGCCTCCTTATGCCTCTTTGACTAAATAAATCCCTTCTCTGTATTTTATGTATTTATGTCTTTTAAAATCACATTGTAGGTTAATGCTATGTTCTTGGTCTCTGTTCCCAATTAACTGTCTTGTGTTGTTGTTAATAATGTGGTGGTGAGGGCAAAGAGAGTTCAAATAACTAATTAACTCACTGTTAATCAAAGCGATGGAGGCCCTGAGAGCAGCTCACAGAGAGGAGCTGGAGAGAGAGGTGGAGAAGGCCAGGAGGTTGTCTGGAGGAGCTGCACACATGGATACTTCATACAGAGGCCACATGTAAGTTCATCACAGCTACTCTGTTATCATGAGAGCTCCAGATCAACATCTCTCAGGCTCTCGCTGCAAGCTTAAGATGTTCTACACTCCACCGTGACCCCTTGCATGATAGTGCGTCATAATTGACTCCACAACTCGTGTGTTTGTGTGTATCAGGCCCCAGGCGGACGACTTGCACAGTGAGTTAGATGTGCTGTCAGAACGCTACTCTCAGAAGTGCCTGCAGCTGAGCCGCACTGAGCAGTGCAGCAAGGGCTGGGAGACTGAACTCACTGGCAAGGAGAGAGAGCTGGAGCAGCTCAGGAGAGAGAACCAGGTTTATATGCATGTTTTAATACACCATACCACCTTATAGATTGCTAAAATAATTGCCATCATATTCATTTTTTTTCTTATAGGTTCTTATAGGGTTAAATTAATAAGGAAACACAATAAGCAACAACATTTATAAGCATGCTTGTTCACAGTATTTCTGCACACCATAATTTGTGCTAAAAATCTATTTTCAGCTGCTTAAGGCCAAACTGGCTGAAGAGATCAGCAGAATGCGTTACTTCATCACAGGTCAAAGGTCGGACACGGCATCTCTTGGCAACACTGAGCGCTGTGCACCAGAAGTAGAGGTATTGATAGCAATAAGTTCAATGGTTGCGACTAAATTAGATCCTACATAATATCAGCTCATGTGAAAGTAGGTGATACTAAAGCATCTTAACCTCTTATCCCAGCATCCCCCAGTTTCATTTAATGCACCTCAAATATTAACTTTGGCTCGAAGGACAAATGTTGACATTACTGTCATCATGGGGAAGCAGAAAGCAACATTTGACATATGTACTGTGGGAGTTTGAACCCACTTTAATAAAACTAATTGATGAAAGCATTTTTACTGTTTTTTCTCTTATCCCCAATAATGGCTCCCCGTTGCAACATTGCCACCCGTTCATTTTTTAAGTGAATTTTTTTTCTGGTGTCCTCATTTATGTTGAGCGTCTGTGGTTGGTCACAATCTAGTGCAGCACATACTGCCATCTGCTGCCTGAATCACAGTGTCCAGAATACCAATCCAACACATTGCTTGTGGTGCAACTAAAGGTTTTATTGCTCAAGTTCCTGTTATCCAGGTAGTGGGAGTAATTAATTATTTTGCTCAGTAAAACTAGCGATACGCCAGTGTAGAAATACTACATTACAAGTAAAAGTCCTGTATTCACAGTATTATTAACAAAATGTATTGAAAGTAAAAGTATTGCAGTTGCTGATGTATTAATGAATAAGAAGAATTTTACTCTTGTAGTTGGTCATGCTGGAGCTAATTCTTTACCACATTGTACACTGTTAGGTACTTTATTCTATAACAATACATAATGTTTTATAAGCTTATCATATGAAATTTATGTAAAATCTTAATCAGCGAAGTAACTAATGTAGTGGAGTAAAGTACTGTCCCACATACATAGTGAGTTCCCATATGCGTACATTTGAGAATGTAAAATCTTTTTAAGTGGTAATTGTAACTTTTGACATTTTATCTTTCAGACATTATTAAGGGCAAAAGACAACGAGGTGGAGTACCTTAAAAAAGAAATCAGCTGTCTACAGAATGAAGTGCAGTCTCTTACTAAGGTATATTTTATGATCTGACGTCTTTCATTATACAAATTATTTAAAATAATACACTCCTATATGTTGTACATTTGCAAATTATATTTACACGGTCCTCCCTGCTTGACTTTAATGTGTTGTCCATATTTGCTCCAACCTTTACTCCAGGAGAAAGAAGCAGCTTATGAGCGTTATAAGGAGGCCTATGTAGAGCTGGGTAACATGAAGGGTCGTAGCCAGTTGGAGATGGGCTCCCTCAACGAACACTTGAGACTGGCCAACGCTGCACTTCAGGAGGGAGCGAGGCAGACCTGACCAATGAGCACAACTGTTAAAAACTTACCTTAAAGAAGCCAATGTGAAAGATTCAAAATATATAACATCATAATGTTTCAACAATAATAATATGTGATGATATGACTTATTATTATGGCAACAATTGTGCACTTCACTAAGCAAAGACTTAAGATTAAATAACAACTTACAACTTACTTAATAACAACAAGTGCTAATTCTTGTGTAATCGATTCATGTTTATTGAGTGACAGACACAAACATGCAAACAAGAGTGAAGGCGTAACTCGCAGTTTTGATAGCCTCACATGATATGAGATTTCAAAAAAATTAATTTAGTGAAAACAGCATAAATAGCATGAGGAGAGAGGAAGGAGATGGGTGGAGGTAAAGGGATGTACTTGGAAGTCAAAATGCCCCATTTTCCCCATCTTCTCCATCTTCCTTGTGCTGGCTGGTATGCACCCTGTGGATGGAAATTTAAAAAATGTCACCTCCTTTCTACCATTACTAGTGGTCATCATTCCAAGCATGCCACAAACTACATGCTTTGACATGTCGCTGACACACCCTTCACACATGGATAAGACTGTGCATAATAAAGGTAAAAGCAACAGTGTTTAAAGGTTAAGGTGTGGCTAATGTACACTTTGACTTTACCATTTATTTTCTGAAGTTGGCTCAGTCATCGTCGTCATCGTCCTCAGGGACAAAGATGTCATGCTCCTCCAAGAGAGCGGCAAAGTTCTTGCTGATCAGAGTTCCCACATACAGGAAAGGCACCACCACTATGGTCATGCGGATAAGACCAAATGGTGTCTGGGAAAGATAAAGAGAAATAGTGAAGTGGCATGAAAATCAGGAGTTTATTCAAGAAGGGGACACATGAGACTGTCCACATTAATAATATTAATCCGTGCCTCAGTTTGCTCTAGGATATTTTGGTTGAGATTTGTGATTACGGGCAACTGTTTCCCCAGAAGATAAATACAAAAATGCAATCATTCAAAGTTACTGGAGCAGAACAGATAAAATGTGCTCTGTCCACAGTAGTTGGTGGATTTTGCCAACAGCTGGATCCAGTAGAGACTGGGTGTAACCAAGTTGGAATTTGTCAGCAGCAGACTATGCAAAAACATTTTTCCAAAGGTTGTGTACTGCATTTACAAAAAAATGGTCACGTTCAAAACTGAGTACAGGTGCTGTCATATCAAAATATTTTTATTGGAAAATGAAAGCACAGAATCAATTGACACAGCAAATCTTGGGCCAGGCAGCATTCTAGCAGAGAAAGATAGAAAACAGTGGGGTTAATAGGGGCCCATCAGCTCATTTTTTGCCCTGTGGCCTTAAATTGTTTGGACATCTTTGTTTTTTTCAATTTGGCCCTTGGCTGTGGCCTTGAGTCTCCCTCGGCCTGAAACATTGAGGTGATAGATAGATAAGACTTTATTTGTCCCAGACTGGGAAATTCTTGTGCTCACAAGAACTTACAGTTGTGTAGTTGCTGTTCAGTTTTCAGTTCATTTAATCGCATTAGACATAATTAAGTCTCAAAAAAGACATGTCACTGAAATAATAAACAGAAATCCTTCATATTTTTCGACCCTTCTTGCCTTGACAACAGTCCACTACAAGATGTGTAATGTCCAGGTCAAATCGTTACGCACCACACAAAACAATTCATCAAAAGCAAATATCCTACTAATACACGATTTCAATGTCTTATGTAAATGTACACTTTAATCGAGAAGATGAGATGAATTGACTACATTAGAGGAGTATTTACTTCCTGATGGCATTTCTACGGTCGCGTAAACAGACGTTTATTGGCTGACTTCACTAATCGAGCGCGTATCCTACATTTCTATTCGCCACAACTGGCGTCAGTTCAGAGTTAAGTCCCGCCTACGGTGTCACTCATATTTCTCGTCGGTTTTCGCTCGGTAAGCAAAGCACAAGAACTCACTTTTTCCGGTTTCGGTAAAATCGCCCCCGACGGCGTTGATACTGCGGTCCTGCTTTGAGTCGACCTGGATATGTTCGATGTTTTCAAGCCGGTGTTACGGCTCATTATGCCCATATTTCTGGTGGAAAGTCGCAGTGAGAGCCGCAGTATACTGGTCGCCATTTTTCCTGTATATGGGATTGGCAGGGTGGGACTGGCAGGACTTTTATGGGCGTGTCTCTACGTTTGACAGAAAATATACACCAACACTAATAATTACAGTTAAATCTTGATGCATTAATCAGTTATATTCTGCTAAATAAACTCTGTGTTGTGTTACTAACCTATCTATGACTGTGATAGTTTTGACTTTCTAATTCAGATTTACGTGGCCATACAGCGTTTGACGTCACCAACTCCTACGTATTTCTTTCAAAAGCATTTCGAAATTAAAAAAAAAAAATCTAAATGGAAATGAGAATGTTTTTTTTATTGTATTTATTTACAACAAAGAGGCACAACAAAAGACTACAACATAAAAAATAGTACAAAGTTTTTACAAGCCAGGAACTCAATTTAGTCCATTAATGTTTCATTTAAAAGTTCAATTTAAATCAATTAGAAATGTTGAAAGTCTTATGTTTTTTTGTTCTTCATACATTAAACTGTTGTATTTACTTTTATAGTAAAACATTGGAGCCAGTCCATTGCATTTGTGTATGTTAAATTTACTCAGTATGATCATCAGCTGAAGTTGGTACTCTGGACATTTTGATAAATTCTGAATCTGATGACAACACTCACCACTTCTGTTTATCCATTGACCTACCTACATTTTGTTTATCTACCAAAGAGCCCATCTGTGAAAGTAGACAATTTGATAACGAGTTAGTAAATACATATAATAATAATGTTTTAATAATATAATGTATATATATAATGTAACATTAAATATATACATGTATATGGGGGAAGCATTGAAAATGCAGTTGGAATCGGAATACATTTCACATTTTACTTCTTTTATACAGGTTGTAATAAAAACATACAAAATAAAAAGTTAAAAAAAAAACATATTTTAAGGCTTGAAGCGGTTTTGCGCTTAAACAGCTTCTTTGTTAGTACGTTCAGATATAGAAGTAATGTGCTGTTTTATATGGACAGTCAGTTCTGCAAATTTTGTCTTCTTGCTTAATAATAATTTAGACAAACTATTTAGCAAATTAATCAAATAGAGCTGCGAACAGTGAAACATTTTTCCAGAGTCATATAAAATGGGGGATGATAAGATCACCAATAAATCGTGACAATTTCCTCCACCGTTGTTTTGTTTGTGCGCCAAAAACATTTATTTCCTGACATTTTGATGCTGAAGCTGGTGTAACGTCACCAAATGGAGCAGCGCGCGAACTGCAGCACTTCCGCGAAGCGCAGGCACGAGAGCGCGCTCCCCGGGAACGCGCACGGAGGGGAAGTGGACAGACTGAAGGACCGACGTTGAATAAACTTGCCAACTTCTAGCTAACAGGCTAGAAATACCTTTAGATACTATGAGAGGAGAACTGGCTACTTGTTCGGATACAGATTTAGTTAGCTAACCAAACGCCCTGTCTCCATTCAGTCACCGCCCTCTCAGCGACACCACCAGAGGGTTTTCAAACAGACTTGCTCGACCGACCCGAAGTCATCCACCGTCACAAAGTCACATTTAGCCGCCGTTAAAGTGCTGTGATCACCACTAAATTGTTCTAACGTCACACACAACCGGCTCAGCGGGACTCCAGCTTTGTCTCCCTGTGAGATAAAAGTTGTCCGTGGCGGCGGTGGAGGCGCCGCCGAGGCCTACAGTCAGAGGAGGCTGCATGTGTGAGCACCGTGACTCTCGCAGCGGTTAGCAAAACACCCAGAAAACATGTCGGCCCAGGCTCAGATGCGAGCGATGCTGGACCAGCTCATGGGGACCGGGAGAGACGGTGAGCACGGCTGGATGTGGTTGAGATCCGATCAAAATCAGGGCAGGAGTTTTGTGTTGTTGCTGGCGTTAGCCGCGAAGCTAACCATTCTGCCAGACAGTGAGGCATGCGTTGCAATCCTAGCTAGCTAACATGAGGATAGCTAGCCGGTTAGCTACCTGTTGTTTTTGAGTTTGAGTTGCATGGTAAGTTAAGTTGTTGAGAACTCATGAGACCAAAAACACATTAATAACAGTTTAGCATCCTAATTGCTCACGATCAATGTGTTGTTTTCTTCGTGGCATCATTTCTTGCTACTAAGTTAGATGTTATGTCATTAGTCTGTATCCGAGCAGCTAACTTTAGGTTTCACTGGCAAGGTTACAGATGTATGACTCATTCATCGCATCTGCATCTCAGTGATTTAAGGGACTGGCTCATTCACAATCTAATATGTCTGTCTACTGTTCTTGTTTTCAGGAGATACCATGAGGCAGAGAATCAAATTCACAGATGAGCGAGTCTGCAAAAGTCACCTCTTGGATTCATGTCCTCATGACATCCTGTCTGGCACCGTGAGTATCACGTTTGCTGATGTGCACACACCTGTACACAGAGAGCATCGTCATGGATCATATAGATTGCAGTCAGAAAGTATTAGGATAGTTGTTAATGGTTTTGGGTCTACAGCACATTGAGCTTAAAATGATCCAGTGACTATGAGTTTAATGTGCTGACTTTGAGCTGAGACTTTATACTTTTATATTGTGTGAACAGTGTAGGACTCTTTTTATATATATATATACACACAAACATCTATACATAGTTTTCTAATTTCAGAAGCATGCCAGAGTGATGTAAGTGATTGTAAACATACAGACAGGACTACTAAGAGGCTTCTTTTCATCTGATCTCCTTTCAGATGTTTCATTATCTTAGGATCAGACTGAAGGCAAAAAGCCCAGAAAGTGAAAAGGGAAGGAAGGTAGCTGCAGTACTAGCCCGACATAGCATCAGAAGAAACGGTACTGTCAGCTGATGTTTGGGTCATGGACCGCAGCCAGGTTTTGTCTGTAAACAATTCATTGTAGCTTTTAACTTGTCCAATTACTTTCTGTAAACTGTGGGAGACTGTAAATTAAAAGGGCTACAGTTCCAGCACGTTGCATCTGATGTGAATGTAAACACCCTCACATGAAAACAGAGAGTCAGCACTTTAACCTCAAAATTGCTATTTATTTTCCAATTCAATATGCTGGAGTACAAAACTAACACAAAAATGTGCATGTGTCGCAATACTTTGGCTGCACCACACTTAACCAAATACTATGGATGCAGTAAAGCAATACAGTCAGACTACAGTTGTAGTCCCTAATGTGGTGCCATTTAAAATGCACTAAAACATGATGATATTTTATCACTAAGGAATTAGGTGGCTTAACAAATCTCAACATGAGTGAAATGATGACGCACATGAACACAATACGTTGATGTCTTTCTGATTTCTTCAGAGAATGGACCTGGGAGAGTGTATGAAAGTCCATGACTTGGCCCTCAGAGCAGACTACGAGATTGCCTCTAAGGAGCAGGAGTACTTCTTCGAACTTGATGTGAGACAGACGCGCACACACACACACACACACACACCTAATAGTGTATAACTTTAGAGAAAGTATTTGTTTTTATGATTCTACTGTAGTCACTGAGTGACAGGAAAATCTTTATATATGAATAGAGTCCAAAGGCAAAACCTCTAAAAGCCAAATGCCTGCATAAAAGTGGGATTTGACCAAAAATAAACTTAGATATTTTTCTGCGTCATCGTGAATGTCAAGCTTAAATCACTGGGTTTCTTTTTAGTAATGATGTGATCCTTGCCGTCTATTATATCTGATAAAGGTTTGCAACATTAGGATGTGAGCAAATAAATTCCAAGCTCTCCCTGTAGATTTGTATGCATTAATTGTATGCATTAACATGGCTTGTGGCACTTGTTTGGCAGTTAAACATTTGCAAGTGCAGATTCGCGTTAAACTACTTCGTAACATAAGCAATGCAATTCTGCTGTTTACCTCATAGTTATCACAATGCAGGATGGAATGATTGTCACTTTAAAAATGCGTGTCGTAAAATCTTGCTTCATGGTATTTTAAACCACTGTGCAGTGTTTTTGAAACTCACAGATATATCATATTGGATTATATTTCATCTTCTCACCCATACTTGTAACAACACCAACATAGCACATTGTTTTGTTTTTTTCCTCACACTTTTATTTTCAATTTTGATACCTTCTCAATCCAGTAGTACATATCCTGACTTAACTGCACATTCACATCTTCAAGATTGATAATGGCAATTATTTATGAATCATCACCATCCTAAATCTGAACACTGGGTTTCCTGTATCAGCACTGTCTGTTGCACAGTTTACAGTTATTCCAACACCAGGCAAGGCTGCTTTCATGTCACACTAAGGACAGCAGGTTGGATGACTCAGACTGTGTAAAAATGTCTATGAGATAACCATCCTGCACAGTTCACCTGATGACGTGATGGTTGCAGATGATGGGCTGAAAAGTGAAACTGATGGCCCAGACTTGACTAGGCAAGGGGGCTTATAAGAGAGACACACTCTGGCTTTGTGCTTGTGCTACTCTACTAAAAATACCAGAGTTTGATCTAAGTAGTGCTGTTGAATTGAGACTGACTGCATAAGGATGTGAAGGTATAATTCTAAGGATGATTGAGAGCAGAGTGAAAGAATGGGCTTCAAGGATGAACTAGGATGAACTTGGTAAAGTTGAACATGTCAAGCATTTGCTTTCACCAAGTGGATTTCACACACACAAAAACGCATTTATCTTGTGTGTTTTCTTGCAGGCTGCTGAACACCTTCAGTCTTTTATCGCTGACTGTGACCGCAGGACCGAACTGGCAAAGAAGAGACTAGCTGAGACGCAGGATGAGATTAGTGCAGAAGTGGCTGCAAAGGTAACAAACTCATTGTTGATATTGATAGTGAGATTATTATCAGGGCCATATGAATGCTGTGCTCTTTGTAACAGGGAATAATTCATCTTTCAAAATGCAAATTCACACCATCTGGTTATCATGAAAGAGTGCAGAGTAACATTTTATACATCTTAGAGCTCTTTTTGGTCTCTCTTTCTTCTGCCCATGAAAAGGCTGAACGTGTCCACGAGCTGAACGAAGAGATCGGGAAGCTGCTGGCTCGGGCTGAGCAGCTTGGGGGTGAGGGGAATGTAGACGAAGCCCAGCAACTGCTGGAAATGGTGGAGAAGACCCGGGCCTTGAAGAAAGAAGCAGAGGTCAGAACTTAAATAAATTTGAATAATTAATTGTTTCCCAAGAGAGCTTGGTGAAATACAAAATAAAATCTTTTGTTTTTTATGGTGTGTCTTGAGTTCATTTGCTCCAGCTTCACAGTCTCATGACATATGTTCTTGCAGGATGTGTACAGAAACTCGATGCCAGCCTCCAGCTTTCAACAACAAAAACTACGGGTGTGCGAAGTGTGCTCTGCCTACTTGGGTCTTCACGACAACGATCGTCGTCTGGCTGATCACTTCGGGGGCAAACTGCACCTTGGCTTCATTGAAATCCGTGAGAAGCTTGAAAAACTAAGGGTAAGAGCTGCAATGGAACTATCATATACAGAACTGCTTTAATTTGCATGAAATTTCAGTTATGTTTCATTTGTATTGTACTCAACATAGAACATAATCACCTGCTCGTATTTTTCACTCTTCATGCTATTTTTGTTTTCTACAGAAAGCAGTTGTAGATAAACAAGAAAGAATGCGAATGAGAAGACGAGAGGAACGTGAAAAAGAAGATGAAAGAGAGCGGCAGTGGGAGGTGGAGCGGGAGCGAGAACGAGAGCGGGAACGAGAACGTGAAAGAGAGCGGGAATGGGAGAGAGAACGAGACAGGGAGAGGGAGCGTAGGAGGTAAGAAACAGTGTGACCTCCATTATTGCTGTGTACAAATAAACAGTTCAGTGTCATCTGGAAATGGAAACTGATTTTTTTTTCGTGTGTTTTGTGTTTCTGTCTTAGGTCAAGATCTAGAAGTGGAGACCGATACAGGTATGTCTGCTTTGACCACTTGATAAGTTTTGTCTTTTTCAGAGACACGCGAGTGACTTATAATTTTACTGCATTTTCCACTGCAAACCGTAAATATATATCAGATGTACTTACAGTTGTGTAATGTTTGTGTAAATTCCAGTTTGGCACCTAGTGATTTTTGCAGAAACATATGTTTGATTATGTAAAGTAGTTTTAGCATTACAAAATATTAACACAATGTTGAAATGGTACACGAAGCCAGCTGTGATACACCAGTGACTTGGAACGGATAAAACCGGATAAACCATGACTAACATCATTAAACCGCTTTTACGTAACTTTGAGTGAAATTAATGGAACAAAACTGTTTTCTTCAGGGAAAGAGACGAGAAATGCTGCGTCACAAAGCTATTTACGTATTTAATGACTGTGGCTAATGTGTTGGCCATCATCTACTAACTAAATCACAAGATGAGATGTATCAGAATGCTTCAGAATTAAAGCCTTTATCTGCGAATGTAGAGCTTATAGCAGTGCTGCCTGCCCTTTCTTTTTTAACTAAAGCTTAAAAATTCTTTCTCTATAAAATTATTTTTGTAGGGATGGAGGCAGTTCATCCTCCCATCGTTCAAGACGCCACCGCTCCTCTCGTTCCAGAGAAGAAGGTGGGGATCGGGATCGTGAGAGAGAGAGGAAACATCGGCACAAGGACAGGCATCGCTCGCGCTCACACTCTCACAGGCGCAAAAGGAAGAGGTGTGGCTATTATCCATCACTGAAGCTTACGTGCAGCATTATTAGGATACAATGAGTGATCTGAGGGTGTAACTAACTTAACTAACAGAACTCAAACACTCAAATACAGTTCACATTATGTCACTGGTGATTACATATCAGCTGCCATATTCTTACCTGTCACATTCAGAACACACGAACCAAGTGAGCGCAGTCAAAGTCAGTAGAAAGTGATAAACTTGCTCAACTGATGTTAATACTTGAATAGAAATTTCTTGACTTGTTGACAACATGACATGGAATCGGTTTCTAGCAATACCCTATTTTGTAGTTCTATTTTAGTTCCCTAAATTGATTTAGTGTTGAAACAATTAGTCGATGAATCAGTTAGTCAACTGACAGAATGTCAATTAACATCTGTTTAAATAATTGATTCATCTTAAAGGTAATTTTTAAAAAACAAATGTTAAACTCAAAGCAAGGACATCAAGACCTCAATCTTGTGCTGGAAGTTTACATGATATTTATGTTGTTGATTTTTTTCTCAGGTCCTCTAGAGACAGATCATCTCACACCCGCGAAAGAGAGCGCTCGCTGTCCCAGGAGAAATGTGGAGAGGGATGGCGTGAAGACAAGGTGGAGTACAGAGACTGGGAGGGCAGGGAGAGGTCCCCCTCCGCGGACACAGCCAGGGGCAGGGAACGAGAGAGATCCCTTTCATACGAGCGGGACCGACGCTCCAGCTCAGAGGAGCGAGAGTCTGGGGAAATATGAACAGGAGGGGGGGGGGGCGCCTCGAAGTCTTTGATTTGGATATATTGTTTAGTAAAAGGAGCATGGAGAGGTGTGTGTGTGTGTGTGTGTGAGTGAGAATGTGCATGTGTTCATGTTAAAAGTGGGACATGTACATTAGCAGGGGTGGATGATGAAAACTTAACATTGGGATGAGGGAACAACTTCAGCGGTGGCGGTCAAGGAAACATACAAATCAACTTTTATAAGACTGAATTGCGAGGCTAGTGTGACCTGGAAGCAGTATAGTCATTTTTTTATGCCATCTCGTCGATCTTATGTACAGTTATTTTGACAGTGATGAGGGATGAGTGAGTGAAGAGACAGCAGCCTTACTTTAGTCTGGTTCTATTTTACTCACATGAAGTGCTGTTATTTTTTTATCATTAGTTGAACCTTAAATGTTAATACTGTTTTTCCTGTTCCATTTCGAATCTATCAGTTTCAGTCACTGTTGATTCATTTACACGGGTTGGACTCATTAATGTGGCATAACCGTTGCAGTAATGTTTGAAATGAGCTGTGAATGACTGAAGGCAATTCTGATGTTTGTCTTTTATTCGCTGCCTTCGAGCCATAACAATCTCATTTGGAAAATCTGATACACATCCCTGAGCCTGCCCTTAATTCAGGATGCATTTATGAGCTCGTACTTTGAAAATAAACCCACTTGTCTCCCTGGAAGAATCCAAATAGTCATCCAAATATTTCCACTCAGTTGCTGATATGTGAATGCATATAGATGATGTGTGTCTTTACATGCTGACACTCAAAGGCCCAGGGACTGGTGTCCTGTTTGCTGTGATACAACCTGGATGTACTGGGGGAATCTACTTTGCTGTGCCACCATTAAGTGAATAAAATTTTCTGCTTCCATTCAAATACGTGTTTATACAGACCTCTCTTTATCCCCACCTGCTGTTTATGCATACAGTAATATAAAATTATATATTTGTGACACAACTGCATTAAAGAAGCTTGTGCTGTAGCCAGAGGACCAGTTTTTCCTCTTTTAGCTTTATCGATACAACACATGTATCTTCACACACATACACATGTATAATATGTGATTTTAAATATATATATATTTAATTTTTTTAAATAATGGTTTTCTTGTTGGCCATTTAGTTTTATGAAAAATCATCCTAATATTTATTGTGGGATCAAGGCTCAGGTGTTTGCCTCCCTGCCCTGCTGAAGTGCCATTGAGTCAGAATCCTTTCACTGCAGCTGTGACTCGGTTATAGCTGATAATTTAAAGTCGATGGGAAAAACCAGCTGCATTTCAGTCCTGGATTACTGATACAGCATTTTACTCGTGTCCAATCTGTACCTGCTGGAGATCATGAGGAGTGAAATACAAAAAACAGCCTGTTGGTGGCAGAAATGAGCTGCGTATGTGCGGAAAACGTTTTTCCGTCACCTTCCTGTGAAGAGAAGACGTCATGACGCACGTTTGGAAAAGAAGCGCGGGTCAACGTGAAACGAGTAGAAGCTCCAAACTGGATTTATTGACTAAACTGATGAAACGTAGCCTGTTTTAAGTGTTTATTTCAAAATGTCGTTGTTGAAGCCGTTTAACAGGCTGCCTGGGCTGAACACAGCGAACATCCTGGTGAGTTTGTGTTTCATTAGCTTCAACTATTGTCAGCTAAATGAGTTGAACTATAAAGCAGCGGATACCATGTTTACACTGTTTAGCTAGCAGAGAAATAAAAGTAGCGAATTAAGCTAAGTTAGCTCAGTCATCAACATGGACTTGTCTCTGTTCTAGTTCACGTTTACTATTACTGGTTGTCTGTTCTGATCTATCTGACATAGAGGTCTACTTTTATGTAAACAAAGCAGATTTATAAGACGAAGTTTACTGTAAGACACATAACATTGTCCTATCTGACATAATAATATAGTCAAGTATAACAACTTAATCTCAAACCTTTAGAGGCTCAAAGTTTCAAAACAAATGCGTAACGAAACCATCCACATGTTTTCTAATGCACTGGTTCCCAACCTGAGGGTCAGGACAAGGTCTAAACATAAATCTGGACTGGGAAGATAATTTGTATGATAGAAAACAGGAATAAGAAAAAGACATACAGTTACATCATTTTCTTTATCTAATTTTTCTTTAATTGTGAAATACTGGACAGTTTAACTTCTTCAGGACTTCACTGTGTGCATCATGGCAGGAGGGGTTTCATTTATTTTAAGGTTCAATTGGTGAAAAGGTTGTGGGCCCACTCACCTAATAATATGGGAGAGCAGTTTTTGCATTTAAGAGATGTTTCAAAATTTATAAAACTGGCCACAAATGTATTTGGACCCTGTGTGTGTATGTGACATGCAGTAAAAGTTATCAGGAAGTGCAGGAAGGTGTAGAAGTTTTACAATAACTGTAACCAAAAATTAAATAATGCATTTTTTAAAAGTGGTTTCTTCTTTCACAGCCTTGAATTATTGATGCATTAATGTACATTTAGGTACAACATTTTAATATTGTCTGATCCAAGTGACATCTGATAACATTTCTTTTTATGCAAATACATAAAGTTTAAAGTAGGTGTGTGCTGTTAGATAGAGTCAAAAAGAATTTCTCTCTGAAATGTAGTGAAGTAGAAATAAGTTACACATGATATAAACACTAAATTACCAGCAACAGCTCAGTACTTGAGTAAATTTAGTTCAAGTTTCAACCTCATGTTCAAGTACATATTAAGTCGTGTTTTTAAAATGCATCTTTAGATGTGTATTCTTTTGTACTTCTTTTTTATGGCAGTGTGTGATAGTGCAAAGTGTTATCATCAGATTTTGTGCTGACTTTGAGTGTTTTTCTTCCAGCTGGTGGAGAGTGAGGAGCAGTTTCAGCAGAGTTTAGCTGACGCTCTGGTGGAGGAGACTGCTCTCACTGTGAATGTGTGAGTCCTGCTCCATCCTGTTAAACTGCTGAGGTCAGCTGTCTGTAACAGGAAATTAGGCACACAGCTGGAAACACCATCTGCTATTCTGTTACTGGAACTTGTTTTATATTTTTATTTTGTTTATCTCTTTAACCAATGCAACTATGCCAATTTATTCACAACCCAGATTCCAAAAATGTTGGGACACAGTGTAATATGTAAATTTAACAGAATGTGATCATGTGCTAATCCTTTTTGACACACACTCAATTGAACACAGTACAAAGACAATATATTTAATGTTTGACCTCATCAGCGCTGATTTTGGTAAACACGGTTATTGTGAATTTGATGGCAGCAACACGTTTCAAACAAGTTGAGACAGGAGCAACAAAAGACTGTGAAAGTTGTGGACTGATCCAAAAACACCTGGTTGGATCATTCCACAGGTAAACAGGTTCATTGGTAACAGGTGATAGTATCATGATTGAATATGAAAGGTTCATCCTGGAAAGACTCAGTAAACATAGTTTGTTTGCAAATCATTACATTCTGCTTTCATTCATGTTTCACACAGCATCCCAAGATTTTTGGAATATGGGTTGTAGTAACAATTGATTTTTCATAATCAAATGCTCGGTGAACTGTTTAGTGAACAAACTGTATCTTTACATCCTTTCTTTTGTTTAAATCTACTGTATGATCAACCAGAGAAGAGGTTTCGCATACTGCGACTCAGAAAATCTGAGGGCTCAGCTCAAGACTGTTCATTGTATATTAAAGTTATTGTAATTACAACAATTCTGACTGGTTAATCATGTTCACATCAAATCGTAATTACACTGGGAAACTTTTACATGTTTATATGTCAGTGATCATATTCAGCATGTTTATTGTACCTATCAGGAGACTAGCTAAAAGTCTGCCTCTGCCAATGGAGAATGAGGAGAGTCGTCCAAGGATAGACCTGGTGGTGTTTATCATCAACCTGACCTCAGAGCTCAGGTAACTTTCAAATCCTTACATATTCATATTTCTACTCACCTGTATGCTTTTTATCAGTAATAATTACTGTGTTCATAAACTGCATTTTAGTTCATTCTGTGACATGCATTATATTGTTTTCTCATAGTTTCCAGTCAGCAGAAGCTTCCCTGAAACATTTGGACCCTGGATATTTCCTTGGAAAAGTCTGCTTCATGGTCACTAATGGTATAGTAATGGGTTAAATTCTTTAAGTATTTATTTGCTGTCCTCAGCTCCCTGAGTCACATAAAGGAGGACAGAGGGGAGCAAAGGGGGTGAAATGGAGCAGAAATGGTCTAAGATGGGCCATTTTTCACTATTTATGTACCTCATCCCTCCCTGTATTGTTGGAAAATGACAACTTTTAGCTCAGCCTTTTCTGTGTGTCTCTGACCGGCTGCCCTCTTGTGCATCTGTCTCTTGTAGCTCGTAACGCTTCAGTCCCCACAGAGCGCCTGGACGCAGTCAGAAAGCTGGCTGCATCGCTCCATTGCCCCTTACTGTTTGCAGAGGATCAGGTTTGCATCAGTTTCTACCACAAACTAACCACTAGATTTTTGCTGTAGATGGCATCAGTGGGAATAGAGGTACTAAAAAAGTATCTTGAATATTTTCTCTTTCTTGCCATCAGGAGTTAAGTTAGACTTTAGGGCTGCAATTAATGATCATTTTCATTGTTGATTAATCTGCAGATTATTTTCTTATTGTTTTGTATATAAAATGTGAATAAAATAGTGAAAATGACAAGCAAGAGTCTAAAAAATCCAAAAGAAATCCAAATCCAAAGATATTCAGTTTACTATCATATATAATAAGAAAAAGCATCAAAACCTCACAATAGTGAAGCTGACATTTTTGCAGATTACTTGGAGAGTATTTTCTGTCCAAAAATTAATTCATTGACTAAATGTTTTTGTATCCGATTGTGATCTGATTGACTGTCAGGAGGCATGATACACTGTTATATCTATCTAATCTAACTAAATATATTGTTAGGAATATTTCATATATATTTCAAGGAAGTACTGAAAACAATGCGAAAAAATCTAGGTTATATTGTCCCAACTGTATTTTCCATTATACTTTCACAGTGTGTCTGATATGAAACAGGCTACAAGGTCTTAAATTGCATTCTCTCAAAAGGTCTTGAATTTAACATGAACCCTACAGAAACCCTGAGGAAATGAACATGTTGATTATGTAGCTGAGTGTTTCTGCAGTTTAGTGATGCCTGTGCGATTGTTGACAATAAAACATCAAGTGTCTCGACAGTGTGTTTTCCTGTTTCTTTAAAAGCAGTCTTATGTGATGTTCTTCCCCTCCAGACACCAGATGGTGTGACCAATGCCACAGAGAGGCTGCTGACCATCCTCAAGGTGGCAGCCGGCCTTGTTCCCATGGCTACTGCTCTCTACCTGTCCAGCCTGACTTGCTGCACTGTGCCCCCAGACATCGACCAGCCGAGCTTCGATTAACCCCAGTGGCTGTTTTCTCCTTATTTATTTGTCATAGTCCATTGTAACTGGACTGCAAACACATTAGCCTGTTATTTTCACTAATCATTTTACATTACATGTTTGTGCTCTGGCTTTTAACTGGTCTGTGCTGTAATGGCGTGTAGATGAGTAGAACTGGTTACTGTGGGGTTCTTAACCATTTGTTGAGTCTTCATATGAAATAATATTTCTTGTGCTGGAATTGAAGACCACACAAATACCAATTTCATGAACAATTCTGCCTCCTGAGAGGTAAAGAAAACAGCAGAAACCCCAGAAGACGTTTTGGCATTTTATAGTATAAAAACCAGTTGTAAATGATACAGTTAAAGTAGTCCTGGTGTTGTGCTTGCTGACTCACTGTCATACGATCTTAGCTTACTGTGACACTTAAATAGAACAGAGCCATTATGAATTATATTAGTAACACCTGTGCTTTTCCTACTATGACAAATATGGCTGCAGCAAATGACTAAGCTCTCTGTTCAGTTTTTGACAGTTTGACATGAAGCTGAGCATTTTAACCAGCACGGTGACCTTTGACCTGTACCTCACTCATTTACTGGACTGGCTTATAGCTACATTGAATGTCCATTTTTTTTGGGTATAATTCATGGATTAGAGACTCTTCACACTCACAGTACACCCACAGATGATTTGAATTATTTTGGCTGCTCTTCTTTGGATTGTGTGGGTGTATACCGTCTGTGCTTGGTTGATATCTCCCTGACTCTGCAATGGAATCTGGTGACGTGATGTTTTTTCCAGCAGCTCTGTCCATCATCAACCTAAACACAGGTCTAATCAGCCAGATTGAAAACACCTATGTGAGTGTTAAAGGGTCATTAATTAAACTGTGCTGTGATATCAACGCATATCAGTCTCTGCTGGCCAATCAGAACATGATGCTGCATTCAAAGCTGCAGAATATTTCTGTTTTGTATAGTGTATATATTTTTAATACAGTACAATTTGCTTTCTATGTATATACTGTGTAGTGTGTATGATGCACACATGAACAGGAAAACTACAAGCAAATAAAAGATGTCAGATATCAATAAAAGCGATTTATGTTGGTTATAGTCAAACTTACTCCTAAGTCCTACCTGTTTGTGAGTGAAGTGAGTATGAGTATGAAAAACAACACGATTTAAATTTTAATTTAAGATAGTTTGGGCTTAACAATGAAACACTTCATGATTTGACATCAGCACTGATAACTAAGTTACTTGAAACATCAAGTTGATTATTTAATGTGGAACTGTTCATTTATCATGGGGATATGTATTGACTGCAAAATAAAAAAATATATTGAGTATTTTTTTTTACTTCACTACAGTTATTTAACAGCTTTAGTTACTTTACAGATTCATGGAGAAAATAATCAGTTGCAATCTTTTACAAAATTGCTTAAAATGAGCTCCACCTCAACCAACTGCAACAGTGAAATTATATTAATGCATGAATAGAAATAATCTAATGATATATACCAGTATAACAATCACAGGGGTCATTTTATACATTGAGTACTTTTAATACTTATAAAGTACATTTTCCTTATGATACTTACAACTTTTACTTGAGTAACATTTTCACTGTAGGATTTGTAACAGTATTTCTAGAGTGTGTTATAATATTTTGTTCACTATGCAATATCTCATTTCATGTACTCTTAATTCAACTGTCTATATATTGTTCCCATATTTCCCATATGTCTCTTGGAAATTTGTTAATAATTTTTAGCCAGTTTAAAATGTTAATACTTTTATATTTCTTTAGTAGAATTGTTAATGCTTTTTAGAACTCTTTTGTTTATATTGCTTGTATTCTATTTGTCTACTCTATCCTCTTTGCTGCTGTACACTGGAAATTTCCCCATTGTGGGACGAATAAAGGAATATCTTATCTTAGTGCATAATCTTAAGTAAATGATCTTAGAAAATGCATGTGATATGTGATACCAGCCCTTTGACTGCCTCTCATTTAAAAGAAAAATAATGTCCTTTTTGTCACAGATTGGGCAAAGTAACCCAAGTCCAACAGTTGGTCAGCCTTCAGTGGGGGAGGATCGGTGGAGACAGAGGTGTGTGACCAGAGGCATTGTGCCTGGTGTCACGTCTGCATACGTGCAGTAACGCACACACACACACACCCTATTAATAGTTCATCATGGCAATTATCCATCGTACGAGTTAACAAAACACAGCTTTGGCATCAAGTCAGAACCTGGAAGGACAACAGGGGGTCAGCGGGACACTGGAATGTCAATGATAACACCAATACGTATCTTTGACTCTCTTGGCTCTTTGAGTCTTCACAAAGAGAAATACTTGACTGGTCAATCAAAAAAAAAAGAAAAAAGATTTCCATTTACTGAGACAAATGGTGTGGTCATGGGAAACTTTGTCATGATGTTTTGTTTTCAGGGACCTCTGATGTGCCATTTACACATTTGTGTTTTTTCCACCACCTTTATAATCACCTCAGAGGTCTATGAGGATCTTCAAGATCATCATCCTCAGTCCCTCAGTCTTTATATAGGACTTGACACTTGACCAATGTAGAAATGGGAAATGAGGAGGACTGATTGGTGGAAGGTGGAGGGTTAGCACTTAAGTACATTAAAGAGTGATAAAGTCCCTGATATGGCTTTTGCCAAAGGCTCTAAATTGTCACGTCCACATTGGATCAGGTGACTCAGAACTAAAAGAGAGACTGAAAGATAATCAGTGTGGTCTTTGGTGACATTTAGCTGTGGGTGAAGTGTTCAAGTGGAGGATTCGATATGAGTCTATATCTGTGTGCATTTGTTTGTTAAAGTATGTACGTGCATGTGTGTGTCCAGGTACTTGATGTTAAGAGTTATAGTCTTGACCTGATTCCTTTCTGGACTGTCAGACTCTAACAATGTCCTGGACTGAATTTCAGACAACCTATCTTGCCAATAATTTTGCTCGTACTTTATTATTTATAATGAGAAATTAGACCTGATTTATAACTCGATTTCACTTAGTATAGAGGACACAGGAGGTGACAAATAAAAGTGTGTGTCCATGATTTTTATGTTTTTTAATATGCAGGAAAGGAATAAAACTTTGGGATATGACGAAAAAATTATGAGCAGAGTAGGTTGACAGCATTTTATTCGTAATATGTGTTTTTCAGTTTGTTGTTAGACAAGAATCCTGAACAAGATCAATCTCATGTAACAGAAATAAAGAAAACTTTTATAACTGAGCAGTTACAGGAGTGGACACAATAAACCTATGCCATCTAACACAATCTAGTCCAATAATGCTGCAATGACAGATACATTTATGAACCTTATTCTATTCTTTAACTCTTATGTTGATGCTGTAATGCATTTCCTCTCATTGCAAATTAGTTAACATGTGTATACAGAGGATTAAACCATTTAATTTTCAAAAAAGGACATGCATGTGAGAAATTTTCCTTTCTGCCATCTGACCCCGTCAGGACTCATGTGATTTCTATCTTCAGCTGGTGAAGCCCAGCTCTTTGTAGTCGGCATCAATGTCAGCGATGACAACAGCCATCACGTTCCTCATGGCTTGCTGCCCGGCGGCATCGAGTCCCGCCTTCTCCTCCATGACTTTAATAATGACCTCGGAAATCAGCTGAGGAGAAAACACAGAGTAAATCATACAAACTTCTTTCAAAACAGGTTGGAAGACAAAAAAATTGGATGCAACAGATATAAACACTGTGCCTCACCTTGAAGTTATTGATGGGGATCTTGTGCTTTGTGGCGTGGCTGTTGGCCATAGGTTTGAGGATGGTAGCGTGGTCGCCTTTGGCCTTCAGCAGCTCCCCAAGCTTCTTCAGCACGGTGGCACCGTGGGCAGAAATAGCTGCGTTACCGGCCAAGTCACTCTGAGCGATGCCGGCAAACTTGGGGAACAGCTTCAAGGTGTCTGGGTGCTCCGTGAATAAACTGAGAAGAAAAGGAAGTGTGAGGATTCACAGGAGAAAACACACCACCAGAGCTACCCTGAGGAGGTCATGTCCTCTGTATTTATTTTAGCATTAGTACTTGTGGATATTATTCCCAGCAGTGCTGAAAAAGCATTTAAATCTTATAATTATAGCTGAAAGGTTAAGCGAATAAATAAAAGCATCTTAATACAAAATCCTGGCTTACAGCCCTGCAAAACCACCTGACCTGCAGGAAAGAGATAATCTTATCTTTTCAAAGCCACTGACCGGGTCAGAACCAGACCGCCGTTGGCTGTGTAGTCTGCCTCCACTGGACCCCAGAACTTAAGAACCATGTCAAAGTCAGCCATGATCTCAGCAGATGGAGGAACGGGTCACAAAAACACTGATTTGAGGAATAAAAAAAGAATATGTTACAGATAACAAAAAGAACAATCTGAGAAAAATGTCAATGTCCCATCAAGTTACACAAACCTACTGTCCATATCGTATAGTGATTACTAGAAAGAGACAGATACATTACCTCAGCTGCCCTCACTGTGTCTGTAATGTAACCTCAGTGTGTAGCCCTGCATAATTTATGTGAAGTGAAATCAGAAGCTCTGTTGGTTTTGATGCCCTTAAAGCTGTCACATGGTAATAAAGAGGATGTCAACAAAATGTATTTTACTCTTCAATATCAGCATTTTTTCTTCTATCTGTATTTTAATAGTATTTTTAATAGTATTCTAACAGATTTTAATTTGATGACCTTGGCACTCAAAAATGCTGCTTTATTTTTTTTTTTATAACTTTATGCATAAAATCATCAAGGACATTTATCTGCAGCCTGAATGCAAAGCAGAGCAAAAGCAGAGTGAAGTATGTCTTATTCTGAATTCCTGAATACCAACTTATTACCAAATTCCGCTTTAGTCAAACCATTATTGCGTGTTTTTCAGTTCTTCAGTTTAACAACAAATGGGATTCAAATATGAAACAATTAAAAAAGACAGTACCTACCTGCAAAGTAGTAAAATATCCTTTGACTGTACCAAATTCTACTTGACCTGACCCCACCTCCCCGACCAAAACTGACCTTTTATACTCTTGAACACCTCCCTGTGTCCTGTCACTAAATCACTCCAGCCCGCCCATTCGTCTACCTCTCCCACTGCACGTCTCTTCAAATCTCTTCACAACACCTACAAACTTAATGTGGAAACTTTCAAGTTGTCTCTGATATGATTGTGGCTCAGGGACTATTTATTTTCTGTTTTATCTCTCTGAGCCTTTATATGCCCTGCTTAATCTCATTTGAGTAAAGAAGATGAAAATTACCCGAAAACATATGCAAACTGTGTGTGTGCATGTGTGTGTGTGTGTGTGTGTGTGTGTGTGTGTGTGTGTGTGCGCGCACACGTGTGTTTAGATTAGAGATTAACTGGTGTTTGGGTCACCGGGTTTATGTTTAGGCAAAGCAATAACATTTAAAAGAAAGTAAAATCTGGGGAGAAAACATACAGATTTCTTTTGATGAGATGCAATTTGTCTCATGCTCTGTCTGCAGCGAGATCAGATACACTACTTTAAGATGCATTGTTCCATTTTTACTGTATGTGAGAGGAGGCGATATTATTTCGAGCATTAAGCCTCTAAACTGCGGCGTCATAGTGATTTTAGAGCAGGTGTTGTTTGACCCAGCATAAAGTGGTTTAACTGTACGGGCTGTTGTTGAAAGTTTTTGTAAATCGCCAGGTGTCAACTTACTGGTCAGTTTGGAGGCTGATGAATTGTATTGTGTAAAAGACATTCAGTCACAATGTCTGCCTTATTCTTGCCCATTTTGTCTCTGTGTACCTCCTTTCAGCCGCAGTGAATAGAGGGAAGGAGGTTACTGCAGGACAGGAGAGACTGGCTGGATGTGAGAGTCCCGTTCTCATTCCCAGGGTCATCTAATACAGACCTTTTAGAAAGCCTTTCCAACACGTGGTTAACGGTGTGAAACAGTTACAGTTTGGTTAGGTTTACACGCCAAAACTACTTGGTTAGGTTTAGGAAAGGTCATGGTTTGGGTTACAATAAGTAGGTCTACGCTGACATTCATGATGTTAGTTAAGTGCGCTTGTACGTGGCATAACGTATGGATGGGTCAAATCACCAAATAACTTGAGGTCTGCTTCAGCTCTTAGCTGTTTTAAATCAGGGCTTCAGACTTTTATGGTTGCCATTACCTTTTTATTAAATTAAATTTGGGACTATTCTTTCATATCTCTCACTGCACTGTTATTGCTGTAACTTCTTTTTATTACTAGTTTTATCTTGTTATTCATTTTTAAGTCATTTTTATTTCCTATGTTATTTATTTTATTAAAATCCTAATATATGCGTCTTTTAATTTACTGCCTTGTTTTCTATAGATTATCTTACTCCCTTTCTTAGGCTTATGTGCAGCATTCTCCCCATTCATTGCTGTATTTATATTTGATGTAAACAATTTTCTGCTCTCTTTGTTTACTGTGTGATGTTATCATTTCATGCCCCAATACTATGTTTCCACATCTTGTTCTTATGTACAGTGTATTGCTATTTTACAATGTTTATGTACAACCCTGATTCCAAAAAAGTTGACAGCTGTGTAAATATAAATAATAACAGAATGCAATCATTTGCAAACAAACTGTGTGTGTTCCTGAGCCCATGTAATAATCTCCTTTATACAATCATGTGTTTGACAAAGTGTTGAACCTCTCTCCATCCTTGCTTGTGAACGACTGAGTCTTTGCAGGATGAACCTTTCATACCCAATCATGATACTATCACCTGTTACCAATGAACCTGTTTACCTGTGGAATGATCCAAACAGGTGTTTTTGGATCAGTCCACAACTTCTTTTGTTGCTCCTGTCCCAACTTGTTTGAAAGGTGTTGCTGCCATCAAATTCAGAAGATAAGATATACCTTTATTCGTCCCACAGTGGGGAAATTTACAATAAAAGCAGATATTAACAAAAACCAATGATGTCAAACATTAAGTATATTGTCTTTGTGCTGTTTTCAGTAAATGTCAAAAAGGGATTAACAAATGATCACATTCTGTTTAATTTTAAGTTTTACACAGCGTCCAAACATTTTTTTAAATCAGGGTTGACTGTGAACCTTGACGCCCTCTGCTGGTTGACTGTCATCGTCACAATAGGTAAAAGGTAAGTCCCTCCTCTTCTTTGCAGTGATTGATCTAGATTATAGACCCACGTGTCCGTTTATCCAATAGCAGCTTCAGCTCGTATCACGCAATTTTTCAACACCCGGAAAAAGACAGTGAAATTCAAAAAGGCTGTAAAAGTGTTTATGATCGAAGTTTGAGTCGGGTTTTTTCTGCTGCCAAACTGTTCTCTTACTTTTATAGGTTGTAATTAGACCGGTTGTTCAGCGGAGGTTTTGTCAAAGATGATAAACGCTTTGAAAAGCGTCAGACTGCTGCATTCGAGCACAGTGAAACAAGCAGGTAAATACACGTTAAAGATTGTTGCTAACAGACGTTTTAAAACCACAACAGCTGTTTTACAGAGAAGACTGACATGAGTCGTGTTGAATGGAGAGTTTCTGTATCAGCTGCAGACTGTACAACAACAAAAATAAATAACTGTTTTTCTTCAACAACTTCTTCAGTGACTCAAACAGCAAACATTAGTATTAGTATTAATGTAATTGTAATTGTAAAAACAGAAGAAGCATTGAAATCTTTTATGAGTCTTTGGGTTACAATACATGGAAGCTATTTTAAAACAATCATTCATTTTCTACAAAAATATTGTTATAGAACAGGAAATGCACTAAAATCAAATACGTGAAAGTGTGTCCTGTTTTGTAAATGTAGTTATAAATATTGAGTAACATGGAAGCTGAGACCATTTTATGCTATTTTTAATCATGATTTTTGCTAATATGGGCAAGTCTGGAATTAAAATTAATCTCACTGCAATCCAGTACATGTGGACAGAGATTTTGTTCATGTTTTCACAGATGTTTTATTGTAAGAATGAGAAATAGTATCAGTGTATACAACTTAAAAAGACATGCAAGCTGGGTTTGACAATAGTGGAGGGAGTGCTTTGCTTGCTGAATAGTCAGACTGACATGAATTTGCATTTGTGTTATTTGTGTTGTGTTTTTCTGCAGAAAATGAATCAGCAATTTTGATATTTGATTAATGGCTTAAGTAATTTCTAAAGCCAAAATGTCAAATATCTGTTGCTTCCGGCTTCTCAAACTGGGACAATCTGCTGCATTTTTCTGTCTTATATGAATATTAAAAGAATATCTTTGGCTTTTGAACTGTTGGTTTACACGGGAAATGATTTGAGGATGACATCTTTGGCTCCCACAACTTGTGATGAGCATTTTTCACTTTTTGACATTTTAGGGACCAAACAATTAATGTCATAAACAATCACAAACAGAGTAATCAATATTGAAAATAATAAATATGGGAATCTAAAAATCCTATTTTGGAGTTTGAGAATGTTGGCAGAGCCCAAGGTGCTTATCTTGTTTGGCCAAGAGTCCAGACCTCAAACACATTTAATTTATAATTATATAATACAGGAAAAAGCAGCAGATCCTCTTGTTTAAGAGTCTGGAATGTTTCCCTAATTAATGACTTAAACGAAATGAATTATCAGAATTGTTGATGATTAATTTCTGTATGTTGACAAATTACTTCAGCAGTAAAAAGAAATTTCCTTAAAGCAAACACACCTTTTTACCATCAAATATTGTTGTTAAATTATGGATGGTTAAAAAAATTGTTCATAAAGCTGCTCCAGTGGCACATTATATAAGGCACAGAGACCTCTTCTTTTTGAAGGAGTGAGTGTATCTTTCAATTAACATTACTGGTGAGATGTAAACTAATATTGCCACCAGACCAGGGCTAGAAAAGGTAGACCACAGAAGAGGTTACAGTTTTACTAAACCAGAGTCTTTGTGTCCAGTTTCAGAGCTCTCTGTACCAGTCCCATGGGGAGAGATCAGAGGTAAAGTCTGGGGTCCTGATCATGGTCGTCCTGTGCTGTGCCTGCATGGCTGGTCTGACAACTGTGGTTCATTCAACAACCTCATTCCCCTTCTACCCAAAGGTAATGAGACAGCTTATGTACAAATTAACACTGCTCTCACAACCAGTTTTAGCTCTTCACACCTCGTCACAGTAAGTCACAGTTTGGGGGTTTTAATACATGGGGAGTGCACTGTCAAACTTTCTTCACTCTCTTTATTATTTAATGTGTACACATAGCATATATCAATATGTTGAGCTACTCCTGCTGCCAATCACACTGTAAAAACTAGAGCTGCAAGTCAAACTTTTTAGGAAATTACTGGAACAGCTGCTTCTCATCCAAAGGGACGGTGTTTGAACCACTTTCTGACCTACATGCATGTTGGGTGATAATCATATTACTACAAAAAGACACTGACATTACAACTGTCTTTCAGCTAAAGAAAACATACACAGATCTGTTGAGTTTTTTTTGTTAAATATAGATAATTGTTAAGTTAAAGAAGTAAAGTCACTAGGTGAGACTCATCCTTCTCTCTGTCCTTACTCTAAGAGTGCAGATATGTAGCGATGGACCTGGCAGGTCACGGTCTGTCATCACATCGTGCTCCTGGATGTTTCTACTCTTTTCCTTTGTATGTGATGGATGTGCGCCGAGTCATTGACGGTGCGTGAGTTCAAGAAATGGCAGGACTTGTTGTAGCCACTAATTCAAGTTTGTTCAGATTTCTGTAGGGATGTAGTCTGTACTGGAGCTGGATGATTGTGTTATTGTTCAAACTTCAGATATCCAAATGAGGGATTCTGAGCAAATCCTAATTGTAAATTATTTAGTTATTCAATGTTTTTCTATTAACAAATTTGAAGAGTTATGCCTTGGCACCGCTCCAGTGGCAGCCTGTTACAGCAGCAGCTGTGACGCTAACCATTGAGCTTTTTCCCTTCTAGTTTTGTCTGTAAATTTCCACACTGTAGGACGAATAAAGGTATATCTTGAAGAGTTATTAACTCTTAGCTCTTTCGGGGCTGTCGACCACATCTTACAGTTTTTTTTTAGCAGATGGCTAGTATGATGGCAACCTGTCTGTCTGCATGACAACCAATGAAACTCCAGGTTAAGATTTAAGTTTAAAGTTAATGGGTTTTTTCTGTCAAGTCAAAGATTGTATGTGATTTTGCACACATTTGCCATCAAAATATATATTTTCTTTAAAAAAAAACTAAGATTAATCTTGTGATGTAACTATGTCATCCAGCTCTAGTGCATCTGTACTGCATTTAAACCACAGTGATAGTGATTTTGTCTTTCAACTACAACCAGTCTCCATATGTGTGATGAGATACTGAAGCTGGTTGATGATCTGTGAAATTAACTCCCACAGCTCTGCAGTGGAATAAATTCTCCATCATAGGCCACAGTATGGGTGAGTGCAGCTTTACAGCAGAATTAGAGCAACTTTAAATATTTGTGATATTTTATATTTATGCCTACTCTTTCTTTTTATGTTATTTCAGGTGGTAACATTGCTGGAATGGTAAGTGACAGTGTCATGACAGGCTGTTTCATCTTGTTGCTGTTTTAACACTATCCATACACTGACTCTGTGCAGTTTATCCTGCCGTACTGTGTGATTTTAAATCCATATTGTGTTTTCCACAGTTCAGCGCTCTGTATCCTGAAATGGTGGATGCTCTTGTATTGTTGGACTCTTATGGATTCTTACCTACAGATCAGGTGCTAATTTATTGTTACTTTGTTATTTGTTTGTTAATCTTTTCGTGACGTCCTGTCTCATCTACAGGGACATATAATTATATAATAATAATAACTTTATTTACTCTGCACTTTTCAAAGACAAGGTACAAACTGCTTAACAAAAACATATAAAGATTAAAAAACAAATGAGTAAAAAGAGGAATTACCAGATAAATAATAAAAGTGGAAAGTTTTAAAAATGAATTCTAAAACATACAGGTAACCAGTGTAGAGATGCTCACACAGGCATTATGTGGACTCTTCTGATTGATTTTGTTCTTGCAAATTTGGAGAGATTGTATTGAGTAAGACAGGAGTACAGCAAGTTACAGAAATCTAAATGGAACAATTTACAAACCTGCACAATTGAATGACTGACTTCACTTGTTGTTCAAAGTTAAGTTAGGTCAAAGCTGCTGTTCTCCAGGAATACTAATAATCCCAGCGTATCTGCAGATCTGGGAAAGTCATAACTTTCTTCAGAACAATTTTCATATTTTGTTTGAGGTCTACAGTAATGTTAGGAGAAAGGAAGGAAAGAGGGAAAAATAAGCTCAAATTTACGGTTGAAAAAAAACATCGGAGTGTTGAAGGAGCTCTCCTGTACGAGTGTCTCTAGTGGCCCCCTGGTAATTTGAGTTTGAGACCCCTGATTTACATTAACAGGCTGTATGTCTACATGATGATGCCTGGGGATTTCTTGACTGTGAGAAAATGATTGTTTGACATTTTGAACTGCATCACATTTAAGACATTTTTTAGCCACCAATGTAACTGAGCCTGACCCAGTTTTGTCCTTTGGCTCAGGGCTAAATATTCATATTATATTGCCTTACTCCATATTATTTCACCATGAGCTGCGCTGTGCAATCCACTTTTGTCAGTAGTTTTGAATTGCTTCCCTCATCATTGTGTCTGTTTTCTTTCAGAAAGAAATTCCTGATATGGTGAGCCAGGGGTTTGATGAGATGCTTCAGTATGAACAAATGACAAAAGAGAAGAAGATAAGAGTTTACACTTATGATAATGCAAAAAAGAGGTGTTGCACCTTTTTATTTATGGCATTTAAAAAAAAACCCTGAATATCCACTCATCCAATACCAATTTGTTCAAGTGTTGTCTAAAACAGCCTTTTACTTCTTTCAGGCTGATGGCTGCAAACCCGACTCTGTCTGAACAGTCTGTGCACATCCTTTTAGAACGAGGTCTAGTTCAAGTTGAAGGAGGTATGGCTTTATTTTTCTCCTCTCCATTTTTCGATTTGTTATGGCTGCTCCTCACAGAAAAAAATAGTTCGCTCTCTGAATAATCTCACTTTGTTTTCACTCATATGCTGAAAATGTATTCTTCTCTTGCAGGAGTGGTGTTCTCCCGAGACTTCCGCATGAATCTGGTAGGTTACTGCTGAACTGCACCAACTCATCACTTTGTCCGTTTTATTTCTCCCAAATGTGTTGTATGCAGCCCATAAAATGCACGTGGAATATGATTTTTTTTTGTTTTCAGAAAAACATAGTGCGCATCACTTTCGAGCAGAGTCTGGAGTTGCAGTCAAGGATACAAGCCTCTGTTCTAATTCTTCTGTAAGATTCACCTCACGTGTCCTTATTACATGTACTAAACTCAGTACTTCAATACTAGTAAGTTGTACCTCACTAAGTATAAATACAATCTTTGTCTTTACAGAGCAGGCGATGGCTTTGAGAAAGCATTTCTCGACCAAGCTCAAAAGACATTTGTCTCAGCACTTCTCCAGGCCTACAGGGACAAAAATGTGAGTGTATTTTTACAGTCTGGTTGTGTAAAGTAGGCATGCTTGCATCTTCCTGTTTATTTTTAGCTTTTAAGCCTGTGTGTGTAATTGTGCCTAGTAGACAAACAGACAGACAGACAGCTGCACAGATGCAAAAGTAGCAGAGTAGTATGAGCTCAATGTCTCAGAGGCAGCAGAATTTTTATAGCTGTGAACCTCAACACTGACCTACATACAGCAACTTGGTCAGGTTCTGCTGATGAGAGAGAAAACAGAGGGTGCGCATCAACTCAACATCTCCAGTGATGATCTCTTTCCAACTCCAAGGTGATAGAAAAATTCACTGGACCTCAGACGGCCATGGTGTAACACATGTCAGAATACTAATGATTTTTAAAGCAGATATAATCAGTATTTCTGTAATAACAATGCGTCAAATGGTAGTGTGACACGTGTCGCTTGTCTTGATGAACCTACAGAGAATTATCATCTGAATCTGCTGCTCCGCTTGGCTTTACAGAGCTTTATAGTGAGATTCAGTTCATTGTTTAGCTGTTGCACCTTTAATGTTTTGGTTCACAAGGGTGTTTTCCCCAGCAGGAAGATGTTTTCAACAAAGAGAGGTCTTAAAACTCACTCTACACTACCTGCTCATCACCAAACAGCAAACAGACACAGTTAGTGACTAGTGGAGCATTTAGCAGCTGAAGAGACAGATACTTCTCTCAGGAGGTGGTGGAGACCAAAAACAGAGCTAAAAGAAGAGTGAATATTGGACTTACATTCATCAGGTGATCAGAAACATGACTCCAATTAAATGATGATGTTGCTCCGTAACTGCTGAGTGTGTAAATATGCAACTGTTTTCTAACAAAGTTCACAAGTTAAAAGGTGATAAAATGTCAGTGTTGTGTTCGTAACTTGTTTTTGCTGCTGCCAAAAAGAATCAGTCACAGCAGATTAGGATGTAACACTATAATATCTCACACTTGTCTTATTGTATCTGTCTCTTCCTTTCAGCACACAGTGGTGACTGTACCTGGCGATCATCACATCCATCTCAATAATCCTGCAGTCGTTGCTCCTCTTGTGTCTGACTTCCTGCAGAACAAAGTGCTCTCACAGTCAGCTGCCCGAACAGATGAACAGACTTCAAAGTTATAACAAACACAAAAAGTATCAACTTTGCTTTAACTGCCACAACATCTTGTATTGACACTGTACTGGTTAAACTCACCTTGGCGCTTTTAGCCTCAGTCTTAGCATCAGCTAGTCGCCTCATACTACTTTTTTGTAATTGTTTAACATTTTGATTGATATTGATTTGTATTGTTGTTGATGTGACAGTGGCAAGACATGTTTAACACCACGCTGCTTTTCTTTAGCTCCAGATGGTGTGTAAAATAGTGAAGGAGGAGTGTTGAGTGAGATGAAGAGACGGATTGGCAAAAGGCAGCTAGATTGTAGTTTGTATCTTTGGCTTTTAGATCCAGTGAATAGGTGTCATTCACAATCAGGTTTGAATTCGTATTAAGTCCGTATTGATCAACACCAAACCTTCATGCAGTATTATATGTTTTTAAATGGAAATGGCATTCCTGTGACATTCATTTTAATCATCACTGACAATTGAAAGTAACCATATGATGTAACACTTGACAACATGTTTGGCTGATGATGGCATGGTACTCGTGCATTGTGCACCTTTAACGTTGGTGGACTCATGATGGACAGTTAAAAAATTAATGATCAAAATATATGCAGCTGAACCAGAGATATAGCCTTTTTAATTCTACACATTCTTTTTCCCTGTAACCTGCCATCTACTTTACCCACAATGAAACTTGAGCACTGACAGTTGGCTATGAGATTCAAGTGTATTATGCTAGAGGTCTGAAAACTCACTTCTTTCTAACTTCACACCCCAGATTTTAAAAGCATTTTAAACTTGTAGTCTTCAGACCCAACCAACACTGACTCGAGTGACATCACTTGAGGCAATTAGATTTTGCACAAAGGCTTTATACAACTTTTTTAACATAGAACTGCAGAACGTAGGTTGCAGTGTTCATCATACACCAGAAAACAAATTGGTGGACGGAAGAAAATGTTTCTATTCTTAGATCTTTACCACTAGTGGGGAAAAAAACTGTAAAATATGCATCATTAGCTTTTTAAAGATTGATTCTATGACATAGCTATTGTAGTGAATTGCATTATGTTATGCAGGTTTATCCTAAATTTCATGGTTTTCAAGCCACAATTTGGCTAAAAATTCAGGCTCAGTGTTTGGAATCAAACCAGACTTTGACAAGCACACATAGTTTCTGAGAGCGATGCTGAACATCTGGCAACCACAGCCTTTGAACTGCTGGTAGGCCGAGTCTACATCATGTCTGCGTGCTCCTGTATGAGTCTTCTCAGTCGTCTGGTGTTCTTCAAGCTGTTGAACTCTTTTCTTGGCTCGGTGCCTTCCTGCTGCCTACAGGTGTGTCAGCAGGCTTCAGTTATATCACCTTGTACCTGCTGTCTTTGAGGAATGCTTGATATGCACTGTGGTATGTCAGATGTCTTAGATGTCTGCTGCCTGTTGTTAATATTTTAGCAGTTGCACACTTTCTCTGAAGTGTGTGTCCTCATGTTTAATCTCAAAAGTTAGTGAGCTGTGGGAAGAAAGAGTTCTTTCTTGAGTGCGGCAGTGAAAGCAGAGGATGAATCTAGACTCAAGTACTGTAACAATATCTTGTTTACAGCATGTTTTAAGCACAGCATTTAAACCGAATGTGTTTACTTTGGAGTATTATTTTTTGGAAATCTATGAAACTACAATTCCTTAAATCTTTAGAAATAATTCAATCTTTTTGATTTTACTATTGACGATCACCAGTGGTGGAGTCATGCTGTCTGAGGGGCTCGGATGAATAAATACAAAACAGTATGTATGGGTTGATAAATGAAATATCCTGATCAACACTACAGCAATTTTTAGATCAACATTTCTCCTTCTTGACTGGATTTCTGAGGATAGATGCAAAAAGGTGCTGACAACTTGCTGAGTGTCTGTAATGAGCTTCCCAAACCAGCAGTTCAGAAGAAGCAGATGGTAACTGCATCCTCTGTTCTGGTCGGGCCGGGTCATCCTCTGGATCAGGGTGGTGTAGGGTGGAGGGGTCTGGACTCACTGGGTCTTCAGATAGCACTTGGTGCCAGGAAGCAAATCAGTGCTGAGAGCGGTTCACTGGTCGGCTGTGGTGCTGGATCATCCTGGGATGATCGATTGGTTGAGTCCAGTCTCAGCTGCTCCGAACAATAAAATCACACAGGAGTCCTATGAAACAGAAAAACAAGCAATGCATCATTTCGGACAACTATACAACCTTTGCATTGTTGGTAGCTATATTGTTGAATTACATTCTAAACAATGGAGTAATGTTCAAGAAGGTTCCTATGCAATGTTAACTTTAACTCATCACCACTTTATAATCTCTGAACTATTAAATAAGTGAACTTAAAATTTGCAGGCCACTGTCGTTAATCCCATCATTAATGGTTAACTTACCTCTACTACAGGCACCAAAGTGGAGTTTGAAAAAAATAAAACAGCAAGCATGGTGGCTTTCTGCCATCAGTGTGTGAATGAGTGTGTGTGTGTCTGGGTGAAAGAAGCACATTAAAAAGTGCTTTGGATTAAAGAACTACGTACAGTAAATGCAGTTCATGTAGGTGCCCTATACATTACCGATAAAGGTACTTATTATTCAAAAGGAAAATCAATATAAAGACAGATATACTACCTGAGTCATCGCCAACCCTGCCAGACATGTGGGAGGGTTACCTGGTCCTTCGCCAGCCCTGCCAGACATAAAGGTTTCACAGTTTTCTGATCTTGCAGCAAACAGGGCTGTCGGTCCTGATCAGAGTCAGAGTTCCGGATGAGAGGAGCTGGGTCTGATGTTGTCATCATTATCATCAGCAGCTTCAAAGTCCTCTTCGTCCTCATACATGGAGTCATTGTCATGGTTTGGATGTCTTAGTTTATTTGTGTTTGTTATCAGTGTTTTTGGTTCAGGGTGTTTCCTACAGTGTTAGTGGTTTTGTGGTTTTTCTGTTTCTTCTGGCACTTTTGGTTCAGGCTTAGCTTCAGTGGCTGGTCTCAGGTGCTGGGGCCCTCGGTATCTCACAGCTGCATCTCATCTCACCTCTTTTTCACCTGCAAGCTGCAAGATACATGGTTTCTACTGGACAGGAAAGGTATTAAAAATTGTAATCTGAAAAGTAACTAGGAACTAAAGCTGTTAGACAAATGTAGGGGAGTAATGTAGTACAATATTTTAATACTTCAATACAATACTTGAGTAAATGTACTTTACTTTATTACACCACTGCAGGATTTATCCAAATGCATTTAGCTGAAGATCCCAAATTGAAAACACCAGTTAAACACGCAGACTGTTTCCTGTGGAGGCGCTGCCTGACAGACCGAACTGAGGGACATACACGTCACTGTCAAAGTCCAGGCTGCACGTCACGGATCCCGGAAATAAAGTTTCATGAAGTTTCACGGACCTGGACGTTTTAATATTCAGTTGATCGTTTTGTGTTCGGTGACTCTACAGCTATAATGTGTGAAGAAGGTAAAGCCAGACAAGATCTACATTAGGCTACTTCCAATCACTCATGTTGTTGTTTACTTGTTTACTGATCAAATACATGTGTCGTCTTTTTGCATCCAAACATCACTTTTCATCTTAAAGTGTGTGCCAGCCCATAATAAAGATCTATAATGGTGTTATAATGTTCACGTCTGTTTCTTCTGTTAAATCTTTGTGTTTGAGCTGCAGACTTCAGTTTCACATCTGTTTGTATCTGATGCAATTTTGTTCGAATAAAATAATTTGATTTACAGATTTTTGATGAATAGATGAATTAAGATAAATGTGTATAAACCACAGTTTCTCTCTCCTGACTGTCTGATATACTACAATAACAATAAGATAAAGATAAGATAAACCTTTATTCGTCCCACAGTGGGGAAATTTGCAATGATAAGTTCATTATGTGATATCCTTGTGTTTGAGCTGCAGACTGATGGCTGTGCTGTCTCCAGTTTCAGAGCTGTCTGTCCTGGTCCCCTGGGGAGAGATCAGAGGTAAAGTCTGGGGTCCTGAACAGGGTCGTCCTGTGCTCTGCCTGCATGGCTGGGCTGACAACTGTGGTTCATTCAGCACCCTCATTCCTCTTCTGCCCAAAGGTAATCCATTACCAGCAACTTTTAGTAAACTGGACGACACTTTCATAATTATTTGTAATGTTTCCTGGAAAGAGTTTTTTATTTAAATTTAGTAATGAATATAAGCAAAATGGAGACAATGTTCAGTTGAATATAATTCTAGGATTGAAATAATTACTTAATTGATGAGTAAAAAAAAAACAGTGGCAGAAAGTAACTAAGTTACTAAGTTTACTCAAGTACTGCACTTAAATACAATTTTGTGCTACTTTACATTTGTTGAAATATTGTACTTTTTACTCCACTACATGCATCTGATTTACTTGTAAATCAACACTTTGTGTACATGTATTGCATACCCTGCAAAAAAACTTTATCTTTCCATGTAATTTGTGTAAATGCTAAATGGCTACATTTATAAAGTGCTTTTATTCAAAGCACTTTACATTAACAAGATATTGGTTTGTTATCAGTAAACTGATGGTTAAAAAGCTAAATTCTACTTAATAATTAAAGTTAAAGAAAATCTATAGATAATGTTCTAACAAGAGTATTTGAGTAGATACTAATCAATATCTACTTGGTTACAGATCCTTTTCCTTACTGTTTTCCTCTAGTGTGTCACATTGAGATTACTTCTTTTTTAAATATCTTTTACTCAAGTCTCTCTTTCAGTTAGTTGGTTTTTTGTCCAGTGTGAAAGTATTAAACTGCCATGAAACTGTGCCAGTAGGTGTTGCTATATATAGCAAAGGATAATCAGCCGAAACCAACTGCTAATGGCAAAACGCCTTCAGACATTGCAGGTAATAGAGATTCCAATGATAAATGAATGAGTAATTAATATTAATGTGGGCTTAAATGGGGCAGTTTTTTCAAGTGCTTTTAAACTAAACTGAGCTCATTAAACTCATATGACTCTAATCTCAGAATTTTGTTAGAACCAAATCAGATATTTCTTTCCAGGAAACTCATTAGAGAATATTAAGAAAATATCGAGCCACGACATAAAATTTTTGCCCTCAATTGTACTGTAACTGTTTGAGAATAGGTGTCTCCTCCCCCGAGTGTGTTAAGTATTTTAGTCTCCTCTGTCCTCTCAGAGTGCAGATATATAGCAGTGGACCTGGCAGGTCACGGTCGGTCGTCACATCGTGCCCCTGGAGTTTTCTACTCTTTTCCTGAGTATGTGGTGGATGTACGCAGAGTTGCTGAAGGTGTGTGAGTTCAAGAAGTTGCAGAATCGCTTTTAGCCAAACTCCCCAGTTCGTGTTCCTATTTCTACCTAAATTTTGGCAGCTGAAAAACTTTCTCTCAGTGCTGTGTGATGAGATACTTAACCTGCCTGTTTGATGACCTGTGAAATGAACTCCCGCAGCTCTGCAGCTGAAGAAATTCTCCATCATAGGACACAGTATGGGTGAGTGAAGCTTTACATCAGAGTTTGTCTTAGTCTGTGTTGTACATTCTGCTGCGTTACAAAATGCAAATCACATTGGATCTTATTTTTATTTTACAGGTGGTGACATTTCTTTTATAGTAAGTGTCTCATTAGGCTCTTATGTGTCTTATCTGTTCTTCTGTTTCGCACAATAATACACAATAAGCAAAGACTGTTTTTGTGTTTCCCACAGTTCGCTGCTCTGTATCCTGAGATGGTGGATGCTCTTGTACTTCTGGACTCGTTCGGCTTCTTACCTACAGCTGTAGTACGAACCATTTTGACACCTCGAATACTGTAGAGCTTTAAGAGTTTGTGTTGATTAAATGCAGGCCAGAAAAGTCTGACCACACAGATTTTGTTGATTCAACTGTTTCACAACATTTTCTCTAAATTAAATGAAAGTCTAGATGTTGTTTCAAGGAAGGAATTTCTGAATTTATTGTTGTTGTGATAAGTAGTCAATTACATTTACAGTATTGAATCTATAAATCATAAAATCAGGCAATTTCTAAATAACCCACCTCCCCATAAAAATGCAGAGGACATGACAATGATACAGCCCTGGTTAAATGTTAGTATATATGTGTATTATTGTAAATTCAGATACTATGCTCATAAAGATGTATCTGCAGGTTTTTTTATTCAACCATTGGCTCTAAGGGCATGAACTTCAAATTATTCTCACTGAATAATTTTCATCTTTTCTTTTTCCCGCAGACAGAAATAGTCAAAGTGATGAGGCAGGGGATGGATGAGATGCTTCAGTTTGAGAACAAGACAGAAAAGAAGAAAAGAGTTTATACTTATGAGAAGGCAGTTGAGAGGTATTATACCACTCCAGTTGTTTAAAGGTTCTTTAAAGGAAATTAGATTTTTATTCACTTCAGTCAGCTGGTGGCTTAAGTGTTTTATTTCTTTCAGGCTGATGGCTGCAAACGCAACTCTGTCTGAGCAGTCTGCGAACATCCTTTTAGAGCGAGGTCTAGTTCAGGCTGAAGGAGGTGCGTCTTTATCTCTTCTCCTCCTCTCAGAGAGGAGTAATCTCACTTTGCTTTCTCTCATCTGTTGGCAGCTGAATGTGTTTCTCCTCTGCAGGATTTGTGTTCGCCAGAGACCTGCGAGTTAATTTTGTAAGTCACTTTTGACCTCACAAACCTTCCCCCTTCCCACATTCACCACCTTGTGACTGTGAATTTATATTTTTTTCCTACCAGAGGTTCAGCATTCAGTTCGTACACCACATGTGTGTTTTATTTTATGTTTTCAGAAAAACATTGTTCGCATCACTTTGGAGCAGAGTCTGGAGATGCAGTCGAGGATACAAGCCCCTGTTCTTGTTGTTCTGTAAGATATCGATCACTTGATGATTGTATTACAGTGTTATGGCAATGTGACAGCAGATAGAGATATAACAGCTGACACACAGTAGCTAATGTCCTGAGCTGAAATACAGCTAACAAACAATGTGAAAATCACAGAGTTCACATGTGATATTGAGTGTATATCTGCAACACTGATGTTTTTTAGTGCATGGAAATCAAAGATCTGATGATATCATATCTATCTATCTATAACATACTGAACACATAACATACTGAATATTTTCAAACCCTCTTTTTTCCAGAGCAGAAGAAGGCCTTGATAAAGCCCTTTCTGAACCAGCTCAGAAGAAATTTACCTCAACATTTCTCCAGTATTTCCGGGAAAGAAATGTGGGTTTGCAACTGGTACAGAATGAAAATACAAAATGTTTTGTGGTGTTTTGTTGCGATTATTTAATCATCTCAGTGGTCATCGATTCTGATATCTGCAGTTAATATGACCCCTCTGTTTGTGCTTGTTTCAGCACACAGTGGTGACTGTACCTGGCGATCATCACATCCACCTGAACAATCCTGCAGTTGTTGCTCCGCTTGTGTCTGACTTCCTGCAGAACAAAGTGCTCTCACAGTCAGCTGCCCGAACAGATGAACAGACCTCAAAGTTATAACAAACAGCATTAACTTTGCCTTAACTCCTATTAAACTGCCACAAGATCTTGTATTGTCACTGTACTAGTTAAACTCACCTTGGCACTTAAACCTCTTCAACCAGCTGTCTAAGCGTTAACCTATTTGCCTCATGCGACTTTTATTTCCCATATTTTAATTGATATTGATGTGTATTGTTGTTGAGTGACAGCGACATTGAGAGCGATATAAGACATGTTTCAGACCAAGCTACTGTTCTTTAGCTCCAGATGGTGTGTAAAATAGTGAAGGAGGAGTGTTGAGTGAGATAAAGAGACAGATCTGCAAAAGGCAGCCAAATTCTGTTTCCGGCTCAGTTTGTAACTTTGTGGCTCCGTTTGTGTCCAACATTCTGCAAACATTTGCACAGTCAAGCAGCAGAGAACACGAGTTTTAAGCTACAAACATCACGCTGTCACGCAAAAAGTCATGTTGTCCTGTTGTTTTTAAGAGAAAACTGTGAGTGTTCAACTTAACTAACGTATTAAAGGTTCCATTAAGTGCCATCATTGCCTCCTTAATGTGATGTAATTCCTGTTGATACGAGTTGATGGGATGGGATATTAGATGGTGAGCTATCAGCATTAAGTGTTGTTTTTTTTAAACTTTATTGACCAATAGGAACAGAGGGATGACAGACACACTTCTGCACATACACAACATCTTTAGCCTTAAGGCTACTATATATAACATTCCAGCATTAAAAGGTCTAAGAGCGACAAGCCCTATCTTATATATTTTGTTGAGTTGTGTAGTTACATTTAATGTTTCCAACCATGTTAAAACTCAGAAACCTGTAATTTTATTCAAGTGTGTTTCATTTGGTCACCTGTCAATATAAAATCCAGGGGAACACCAAATGATAAGCCCGAGACAACATGAATTAAACTTTAATCCATTACCTCGTCCGTGAACGTGATGTCTGTCTCAGCCACATCAGATAGATTTTCATCTGCAGTGATGTTGGTTTAACAATGAAGAAAACCGCTCCCATGATCCCGTGGTTCTTCACAATGTCATCAAAATATGTCATTTGTTATTGATTAAGAGACCATGAGTGGCAGAAATTACATACTGTGTGTTTTAAGTGGAAGTCAATGAAGTGATTTGTTTTTCCTTTTCAATTTGTTGGTCCCATATTTCTGTCACACCCTCCAAGTGCAGTGTGACGTCACCACTGCAGAATGTTTTCCAAGGTTTAATAATTTTCGAGGATGTTTTAAGTGCCCATTTCAAGGTGGAAGCAGAGTAAGAATTTCCATCACAACTTCACCTACTTTCAAAGTGCATGGAGGAGGGAAAGAGTCTAATTTCAAGGTGTCCCCCAGGAAATGGTTGAGCAGAGGTGTTATGCCACCCAGATCCTGATACAGCCTGTGTCATGATCAATTTCAAGATTCAAGATGTTTATTGTCCCTCCGGTTGTATAGGTACACTTGTAAAATTGTCCATTATGGAAAACAGTAAAAAAAAAATGAATATAAAACCAGTTTAAAAGCAATAAAGACTATAAGGGCAATAAAAGGTCTGAAGCAATAAAAGGTATAAAAAGCAGTAAATATAAAAACAATATGAATAACAATGAAAGGTAAACAGCAATAAAGGGTATGATAAGCAATAAAAGGAGCAAATACAATCATTAATTGGATATTGCACAGATGGTTGGATTGGATTGCACTTGTGTGTGTGTTATTTATCAAGGAGTCTTATGACCTGTGGAAATAAGCTGTTCCTCAGTCTGCTGGTACGTGTTTGTCCTGTATCTCCTTCTTGAGGGCAGCAGGCTGTTGTGTGGGTGAGCTGGTCCTTAATGACCCTCAGGGACCTGAGGTGTTCAGCTCCTGCTGGCCGGGTAGCTCCCACCTGGGGATGTGCTGGTCCACGCTGGAACAGCTGCTGGACCAGGTGATGAAGCAGCCTGTCAGCAAGATGAGGATGTGGGGCCTCCGGCCAAATATATCCAGGCACCTGAGGCCATACAGACACTGCCGGGCCTTTTTTAGGACAGTGGTGGTTTGGTTAGTCCATGTCAAGCCCTCGTGGATGGACGGGGATTAGGGGGAGCAGATAAGGGACGTAACCAGCCTCTCAAAACATTTGCTGGCAATGGGAGTGAGAGCTATGAGGTGCCAGTCCACTTTCTGCTGTGTGGGGATGGTGAATTTGAAGCTGCTGGGGGACAGTGTGAGAGAAGGGGGACAGGTTAAATGTATCTGTGAACACCTCCGACAGCTGGTGGGTGCAGAACTTCGGGATGTGTCCGAGGATGCCGTCCAGGCTGGACTGATCAACATGAACAACCAGCCAACATCAGCCTCAGTGATGAAGAGGGGCCAGTCCCGGTCTGCAGCGCTGGCAGAGGAGGGGTCCACATGGGAGCAGCTCAGGTTTTCAGTGGAGGTGTGGAAGAGGGGCAGTGCAGGAAGGCAGCACTGGCTGGGGGCGGGGGGCTCCTGTCATCAGCATGTATAGGGGCGGGGCAGGAAATGACAGGGGGTCTTACAGAGGGGTCAAACTGGAGTAAAAGGAGCTGAGTCCATCTGGGTTTGAGATTACTTTTTTTTCGTCACTGAAGTGTGTAAAAGTTCAGAGCCTTTGCCATCATTGCCTCAGGTTGTTGGAGGGGAGCTTGGACTCCATCTGTTGTCCCATTTGCCTGTTTAATGGCTGTTCTAAGTTTCAGTGAATTAAGTTTGCAGATGATAGTCTCAACAACAGCTCATTAAAAGCTGCCTTTTCAGTGTGAAATGTCACCTCTGCCCCTTTTGCAAATTAACGTTATATGATTTTAGAGGGTATTTGTTTTTAATGACATTAGTGGAGGCGGTCTTTGTTTCAGGTGCTCAACCTCCATAATGAAACACTGTGGGAAAAACTGTGTTATATCTGACCTTCATAACAACTTGGATGTGAAAACAGAGGTACTCCTTGCACGTAGTGACATTTAATTTACTAATTTACTTTCCTGTTGAGGACAGTAAAAGATCCTAAGGAGATTTGCACAACATTTAATGAACATTTGGCCGTCTCTGTTTTTTTCTTCCTGATGAATACATTAAAATGCTGAGTTAGTTGCTCTTTTCACCAATGGCTGGAGAAAATCATCTGTTGAGGACAGCCTGAATCTCTTTTTTTTCTGAAGAAACAGTTCAACATTTTGGGAAATAACGTGGTTTTTTTTCTTGCCAAAAGTTAGAGGAGATGGTTGATATCACTCTTAAATCTGTCTGTTAAATATGAGCCAGCAGCTTGTTAGCTTTAACTTTTACATTTAGTCTGACACACTTCCAAAGGTGTGAAAAATGGTGCTGTTGCCCACAAGTGGAGAAAAGCGACAGGAACAGTAGCTCAGTTTCTTAAGCTCTTCAGTCTTAGAAACACCTTCAAGTCTCCAGTTAATGTTCAATTATAGAATCTATTTCCAGGTTCTTTGTGTGAAGCGTTTTTCAATCTGGCTTCAGGTTTTATCACATACTGTCTGCTTTGGACATCTCACCACACCCCATTGTGATGGTTTGATATTGATCTCTTATTGGCCTTTTATAGAGTTGATCCCTCCTTACCTCTTGTTCAGATTATCTCATATTGGATTTAAGTCTGCTGTTTGTTGATGGTTTCATCATAGATAGTTTATAACAGATTAAAAGTTTAAAAAAAACTTAGTTTAAAAAATTAAACTAGTTAATTAAACTAATATTAAGAGATGTTTAGCCAGATTACAGATTACAATCTTTTGGACCCTTATTGTCCAGTGATTTTGAATTTGAAAGTTTCTTCTAAAGGATTCAGTGTCATCTGGTGAGAAAATTTTTCGTTCAGCTAAATAAACCATTTAAAAATCCTCTTGGATCATCTGTAAAATGCATCACAAAGCTGATAACAGGGCTGTTTTTCTGAGCTCATGAAAAGTTGACTTTTTAGAGATACATGGTTCTCACAGGACAGTGATTGCTACAAACATATGACGAACTTACAGAATATATCCACAGCAGTAAAATGCAAAATACACATTAATGCAGTAGAAACATGAATTCAAAGTAAAGTATCCAACATCATAAAAAACTGACAGGGAGCGTTTTACTGCAAAATGAGGACTTTTGCTTTTTATATTTAAAGTGAAATGTAGTGATTTAAGATTTTAAGTAGAGTTTTGAATGTAGGACTTTAAATTGGAGTATTTTCACAGTGTGGTATTAATACTTTTACTGAAGCACTGTGTACTCAAGAGATTATCTCAGTACAGGCAGAGGAATGAGTGGCAGTGTTTTTAGCAGACACAAATTTATTGTCCTTGCAGGAGACTGCCTGGCAGGCAATACTGAGGGAACAAAAGCCAAAAAGTTCAGCGCTGTCTTCCGGCTCGTGGGTTGGTAGAGACCCACCTCTGCAGTGTGTGATGATTGGCCGTAACTGCAGCTCCTCATCCTGAATACCCAGTAAAATCATGTTGTTGCTTTTCTAGTCCAAAGGTCAAAGGTCTTGTTACATGACATTTCAGGATTTGTTCCAAGGTTTTGTTTAGATTAGGTTTATTGCAGCCACTTAACTTTTGCTCTATATTCAGCTGAATAAACTGAGGATCATCAGACACTGAAATGTCCTCTGCCATGACAGAAGCAGGTAGTATGTTAACAGTAGACAGATCCTTGTTGTTGAGCTGCTGTCTGAGGTTGTGTTGTTGTCTGTTGTGTCTCCAGTTTCAGAGCTGTCTGTCCTGGTCCCCTGGGGAGAGATCAGAGGTAAAGTCTGGGGTCCTGAACAGGGTCGTCCTGTGCTCTGCCTGCACGGCTGGGCTGACAACTGTGGTACATTCAACACCCTCATTCCTCTTCTGCCTAAAGGTAAACTGTGACAGAGGAGAGTAATAAATCAGCATTTTGAATATGGGCGATTAGAGCTGTGTTTGAGATTGTTTGCCACGTCATCTATGTGAGTCACTCCCTCATAGTGGAGGACTAAACCAGATTGTCCACAGTACAGACTGATCCTAAGTAGGTTTATAGTATGTAGTGTGTTCACGCTAGAAAAGTGACAGAATAAATTATACTCAAACCAGACGGCATGTAAATCTGCTGTTGATGCACACTATTCTCCCACAATGCATTGCACAAAGGAAAGAGAGGAGCTGCTCACAGCTGATAGCAGTAAAAATAGATTGTTGTCAAACAGCAAAAAAAACTTGCAAAACAAAAATAGTAAATCCTAGGAAAAACACTCTAATGTCTCTTTGTGAAACTTGATTGGTTCACATTTAATTTCTTGTTAGTTTAAAATGGTAAAGTGGAGGATCAACTGACCGAACAACTGACCAACATTGCTGCTAGCATGGCTAAAAAAATAATTAATATGATAGTAGGTGAAATGCAAGACTGAATCCTCCAGGTTGTTCCTGAGTCTTTTCATCTCTTTCTCTCATCTCATTTCATCTCTCTTTCTGCTTCCTGTCAGACTGCAGATATGTGGCGTTGGACATGGCAGGTCACGGTTTGTCCTCCCATCGTCCTCCTGGGGTTTTCTACTATTTTCCTGCCTATGTGGCCGATGTACGCAGAGTCATTGATGGTGCGTGAGCTCAAGAGGATGCAGGAGCTGTCGAGTCATTAGTTTCATCTCAAAATCTCTGTAGCAAGATGTTTCATCTCTTCAGGGCTCTGACAGTTAAATCAGAGCTGTTATAAAGTGCAGCAGGAAGTGATATTAGATTTAATCCGATGTTTTCTATGGAATAATTCACACAGATCTCCAGTGGACAAAATTCTCCATCATAGGCCACAGTATGGGTGAGTCCCACACTATGCTGACTAAGCAAAATAAGAATAATACACCTGATTGACACATATTGATACAATGCTTTTTCACATCTTCTACCATAAAATCTCAAACAACGCTGGAACAATAAGTGATTTAATCAATTAGTAAAGAGAAAGCTAATCACCAACTATTTTGGTAAGTGATTGAGCGTTTAAATCATTTCATTACAACTTGTCAAATGTGAGGATTTTTTTAGTTTGTTTACATTTTATATCGTTGCAAAGTGAAAATCTTTTGGTATTGGGCTGTTGGTTAGACAAAACAATCAATTACAAGATGCTAAATTAGACTTTTTTTTCCTAGTCTACATCACTCATTGATCTATCATGAAATACCAACAAATTATTGGATGATGAAAATATACTGATCATTAGTTACAGTCTTACAATCAAAGCTAGAACCTGTTTGAAATTAAGTCAATAACAAAAAAAAGACTTTGACCAAAGATCCTTTGTTCACCCCCTTACAGGCGGTAACATTGCTGCAATGGTAAGATTCATCACATCCAATTTTTCACACAATATACACAATAGAATATTTTGCTGTATTTCTTTGAATGGTATCATATTTCGTTAATATGTGTTTTCCACAGTTCAGTGCACTGTATCCTGAGATGGTGGACTCCATCATACTGTTGGATGCCTTTGGATTTATACCTACAGAGCCAGTACGTCACCAGTTTTTTATCATCACTATACTGCATATGACAAACCTTTAAAAGGAAAATGATCTAATAGTAACAGTGTCCATGGAAATATTATTGCATTATTCCACAATTATGTTCATGTTCCACTTCTCTCAGTAGTTTTTGAATTTCTCACCGCATCATTTCTGTCCTTTTTTCCCTGCAGAAAGAAATATCCAAAGCGATGAGGCAGGGGATGGATGAGATGCTTCAGTATGAAAAAAAGAAAGAGGAGAAGAAAAGAGTTTACACTTATGAGAAGGCAGTGGAGAGGTATTATAGCACTCCAGTTTATGGCCAATTCAACTTAAATAAATTGTTCTTTCAAGTGAGTTTAAAGGGGAACTCCACAGATTTTACACATCAGAGTCTGTTTACAGGTGTTGTGGGAAACTACTAAAAGTTTTATAAAGCCTTTTGTGGTTCCAGAGGGAGCTGCACCAGATCTGTTAAACAGCCTCACGTGATGTCATTTGAGTCACTGTGAAAATGAACAAACTCTGGAGGTGTGAAGTTAGAAAGAAGTGAGCTTACCACACCCCTGTAGCCCTCTCTTCATCAGTGCTTTAGGCTAGCAGCTCAAGGCTACATCAGCCACTACTATGTAAAACACATTTGAATCTGTGACCAAACGTCCAAAGGTCAAGTTGCACTGTGGGTAATGTAGGTGCCAAGTGTGTGTGTGAAACTAAAACAAGACAATATCTCTGCTTCTGCTGCATCGATTTTGATCATTTTTTTAAACTGTCCATCACGAGTGACATGTCATAGGTGAGCGATGCTAAATCCGTGAAGTACTCACAAGTACCTCACAAATCACAAGTGTTTTATTTCTTTCAGGCTGATGGCTGCAAACCCGACTCTGTCTGAGCAGTCTGCGAACATCCTTTTAGAGCGAGGTCTAGTTCAAGCTGAAGGAGGTGCGTCTTTATCTCTTCTCCTCCTCTCAGAGAGGAGTAATCTCACTTTGCTTTCTCTCATCTGTTGGCAGCTGAATGTGTTTCTCCTCTGCAGGATTTGTCTTCTCCAGAGACCTTCGACTTAATTTTGTAAGTCACTTTTTAAACTTGCAAACCTTTCCCCAGATTCACCACCTCGTGACTGTGAACTTATATGTTTTCCACCAGAGGTTTAGCAATCAGCTCGTACAGCACATGTGTGTTTTATTTTTTCAGAAAAACATTGTTCGCGTCACTTTGGAGCAGAGTCTGGAGATGCAGTCGAGGATACAAGCCTCTGTTCTAGTTGTCCTGTAAGATATTGATCACTACGCTGAAGTTAATGTTTGCATTATAATTTTTTACACATTAACAATATGAACATGTCAGGCCCACGTCCCCTTGAGCTTCCTAATCCAATAATTCAATGTGTCTTCAAAACACTTCATACTTAACCTGTTCAAAATCTCTGTTTTTCAGAGCAGACAAAGGCTTTGGTGCATTTTTTTCAGAACCCAAACAACAGAAAGTAGTCTCCACACTTCTCCAAGGCTATCGTGACAGAAATGTGAGTTTGAATCTTTGGAAAAAAATCTAAATCGATGCTGGAAAAAGTTAATTTTGATGATTTAACTATTGTAGAGTAGCAAGATGTTGAATGTTGAGCATGCGCACAGTGAAAATCATGTGAAGTGAATCGCTAAACTACCTCATGTTTGATGTGTGTGACAAACCTGATACACCCTGCACCAACATTTGTAGGCTCAAACAAGCCGTGTTAGTCTTTTAAACTCTTCAGCCAGGTGTGTGTGTGCTGATCTATTAAACCTAGTGTGGTGGACAGCTGCACAGATCTTAAAGTAGCAGCACAGCACAAACTCAAAAAGAGTTCACACCTACAGATAGTTCCTTTTTTTCAATTTTCAATGTCAAAATGTAGCACTGGAAAAAACTGCACAGATATTTTGTCTATTTTGACCTTCTTGATAGCAGACACTTTAGCTTGTCAAAGCAGGAAAAGCAAAGGTTCCCTTAATAACACCATATACGACTGCCTTCACTTTCATGGCTTACTGGACACTTAATGGAAGTGAGCCATCGTTAGCGTTCAATTTGTTTCACCTGTGCTCTTCCTGCTTTGACAAGTCCAAATGTCTGCTGTGAAAAAGGTCCTTCAGTTTCACATCAGTCAACGTATTACCAACAGGTGCACCAAATGTGTCCTCAAACCTTCCTCACTGAAAAGCTCACAGAGCCATGAGTGTATTAACCAACAACAAAAATGTACATTCATTCACAGAACAATACAAAAAAATGTACCTATATTGACGTGAGCCATCCAGAATGGGCAAATGTAAAACAACAGCTAATATATCTGTGGTTCACTACGATGAAAATATCTGGGCAGCCATCATGAGTCACTGTAGTTTGCAGTGAGTCAATGTTTTACAAGTCATTACAGGAAAGGAGAGAGGTTGAATTCCTCATTTCCATTATCTGGTGTTTAATGTGAAAATACAATAAGATTACCACTTCTTGGGCAACTGTAATAAATAATATGCCTGACTTCATATGAACTTTTTTACCTGACATCATTTTGTCAAGTAACCTGCTTTCAGGATAATCTCACAAGCAACACAATTTCTACAAGTGATTTTTAACGAAATGTCTCTTTTCTTCCAACATCAGTACCTATAAGCATGTTCCATCATTTATGGGTAACAGTATTAACTGATGGAAATGCAGTTTTGTTCTAACCCGATCGTGGAAACAGTAGCAAAAGTGCGTAGAGATACAGTGTATGTAAGATTGAATGAACAATAAACAGAAGGTGTAGTGATAGTAGCAGTAAACAACACAATCTGCAAAATGTACAGCATTTACAGTACAAATTAATGTAGAGCCAGAAATTAACCAACAGAATAATGAAGGCAAAAGGTGAGGGAAAAAAATCCTAAGTGAACGTTTGCCAAAGCTTGTTGTTGTTTATGAAAAAACACTGAATGACAGAACGACACAGAGGTTTTCAAGTCTGCATGGTTTTACTCAAATGTTCATCATCATTTTTCTCTCTCTCTCTGTTTCAGAACACGGTGGTGACTGTATCAGGTGATCATCACGTCCATCTGAATAATCCTGAAGTCGTCGCTCCTCTTGTTTCTGACTTCCTGCAGACCACAGTGATCTCAGAGCAGCTGACAGCATAGTGGACAGACACACAAGTTATAACCACACACGCACAATTTCTTCGTGAAATTTCACACTTCAAGTCTCAGTACACTTCTTTTCTCACCTCTCTCAGAAAAGTCATTAACATAATACTGTTGTTGCTGTTTGAACACTACGTACAATGAGTTTCTTGAGTGACTTGGAAAAAGCAAAATGTGCAATTGTCAATAGTGCATTGTTTGATTGTACTTCTCATTTCACAATGATGATTGTGGGTGTTTACCTTCTACCTTCTTCTGCTTCTACTTCTTTTCTTCTACTTTTCTGTAGTTTTAGTCCCTATATTCAGTATATTGCTGTATTTTGTACTGTATGTGTGTCGGATCAAATGTCACCAAAATATTTGATAATACAGACAAAACCAGCAGAATGATGTGTGATTTCACTATTTTCTCACCAGCATATTGACTGTCGTAAAGGTGTAAAAAGACAAAAATACCCCACAACACCATGTCTCCCCAGTGGTGCCGGGGATACAAAGGTTCAGAGTTTGAATCCCCAGGTGACCAAGTCCTACTTGCCAACAATGTGACAGTTCATGCATGTACATGTGATGTGTTTTTCAGTGCTTCTTGTTGAATATGAAAAAAACATACAAATACTTACAATATGTTGATCATTGCTGCCTCTGGCTATATTTAATATTAATCTTTGCAAAACCAAAATTAGAAAGTGCTTAGGTCACGGCTGCCAATTCAAATCGACAAATTTTAGAATCTAATCAAATTAATCGGATTCTTTGATAAAATAAATAAAAGAAATTCCAGCAATGTTAAAGAAATAGAGGGACAAAACTTCTTATTTCTGTCAAAGTGTGATATGTTGTATTTTATAAATATATTACAATGTTGTCTAAGATAACCAGGTGTGATTCAAATGAGCTTCAGTTCAGGACAGAATGTATTGTATATGTAAAATCTCTCAACTGAATAAAATCCTACGTTGTTTGAATAATATCTTATTTCGTCATTGTCGTCATCTCTGTTTGGAGCTGATCTTTTTAACTCGGCTGCTTTTCATGAATCTGATGCTTGTGCAGAGTGAGCTAAAAATGACAGTCATTAACAGAGATGACATCCTCTGACAACTTTTCATGATGTAGGCCTCTCTTTTGTCTGGGAAACCAGCAAGACAAAAAAAAAAATCTTTATTCCGCCCTTTTACTCAGGGGAGTGACTCTATAAAACACTGCAGCTGCCTTCAGTCAGAGCGGAAATATGAGAGGTGCTGCTCGCACAAAAATGCCCCCCTCTCTCTCCCTCAATGTCACATAAACTGTATGATGGCCTTGGTGTTAAATGGAGTGGAATTGATTTTACGCAGCGAGCAGCAAGGCGGCAAGCATCCAGAGACATCTGAAGGGCCTCCTCCTCCCACTCCCTGGACCCCCCCCTCCCAAATAAAAGATTATAGTTATATAAGTTTCCCTCCCACCTCCTCCATCCTCTCATCCATCAGCAGGGGTGTTGTCATAGCAACCCCCATCCCTCCTTTTCGACGTCAGAGCTGGAGGAGCTGGAGGATGAAGCCGCATCCAGCTTCTGTCTCTGGTGCCTCCCAGAGAGCACCTGTGATTTTGGCCGTCTCACATGCAACAGTCAGAGCTGCGGCGCTGGAGATCATCTCATGATTGATTTGGCTCACAGCTGCTGCACATCACATACAATTAAACCCCGAAAGACTGACTGACTGAGCAGCGACTGCAGGTAAGCATCATGTCTTTATTTACTACCACAGCACTATTTGTTTGCAGTGCAACACATGTGTGGTTGCAAATTTTAAAAATTGTGTATCTCAGTGTGATGGAAGCGGTGACAGACAGCATGCTGCCTGCTGGCGGCTGATTCCTGTGCCTCTTTATAATGAGCCGCTGAAAATAATGGGACACTGAGATGCTGCAGTTTGTCATGCGTAATATCTCATCCTGTCGAGAGTGAGTGTTTGCAAGGATTTAAATAACTCATCCACCCTTCTCCAAATTCTCCCCTCCTTCCCTTCCATTCCTCCCTCATGTCTCCATCCTCCTCATCCATTGTATCCATCCATCCTTCCTCTTCCACCCTTCCCTCTGACAGCAGTGATGTCGTGGCTCTTCCTGGACTGGTTCGTCCCCCTCTACCTGCTAGTGTCGGTTTTGGTGCTGGCAGGCTTCGGAGCTTGCCTTTACTTCCTAGAGCCCGGGCTGCAGGATGCCCACAAGTGGAGCAACAAAACAGTCCGGCATCACCCGCTGGTGGCCAGTGTGAACTGCAGAGATGACGATAGCAATGCCCTGATATGATGAAGAGGATGAGGGGGGAGCAGGGCCGGGTGGGTGGCAGGCCATCTGGACAGGGGTGCTGCCAGGACACCGGTGGGATGGGAGCCAACACCTTAAAGATGGAGACAGAAGAATGAAGAGGGGGATGCGGAGGAGAGACCTGACCTGTCATTCCAACTTTTCTCTGATCTCTAACATGCTTGAAGCTTCTGCTGTAGAGATCAGGGAAAAGTGAAGCAGAGGGGTTTATAAAATGAAGCCAAATGCACAAGGAGGAGAAGACTAACATGCAGGTGATTGGAGGACATGTTGCCCTTTAGAAATGTGTTTGAAACATGATGTAAATTTCACACCATCTTATACTTGTGCCAACTTTTACATACGTTTTGTAATTGGACAATCACTTTACATATATCATGAAGTTTACTTATATTGTGCATTAAATTAGTGAAGTGAATGACATAAGTGCAATGAATCTGTTGCCAGCAGGGAGGGTTTTTTAATCCTCTCTCTGGTGATGTGGGCATGGCAGCTGCTGAGAAGCATGTGGATTGTTAGTGCCACTGTGCCAAAATGGTGTAGTAGTGACTTTATTAGAAAAATATGTACTGAAAAAAAATGCAACTGATTTATTCGAGGTGCCAAAATGATCCTAGACGGACCAAGATCACAGAAAAGTAGTATTTGGTAATGCTCAAAGTGTCTATTTTTTGTTGTCATTGTTTTTACTTGACGGCATGGTGAGGAAACAGGGTGTGTAACAGCCCTCTTTTGATGATCATATGCTTCCTTTGTTCATACAAAATAAAACTGTTTAATCCTCTGTTATGTGTGTTATTATGAAGTTGAAATAATAGTTAAGATTTGTGCAGTGTATCTTCTGCAAGTACATTTACTCAAGTGCTGCACTTCAATACATTTTTAAGGTATTTGCACATTTTACTATTTCCATTTACTGTTATTTTATACCTTTCTCCACTACATCTTAGAGATCAGTATTTAGATTTATCTGACAGCTTTAGTTACTAGTTACTTTTCAAATAAAAAAAAGTTCAGCTTAAAAAATATAAGACAATTCCCTTTACAAAGGATAAATGTCTAGTTTTGACAAAACTGTCATGTTTGATTGTCATGTATCTGAGTTGTTAGCAGCTCCATCAAAAAGACATTTCCCCTCTAAACCTATCACATACTTTCATTTAAATAACTGTGCGAGGCTCAAATTATTAAAAGAAAAACATGAAAAAAAAGATTTCTCTTGTGACGCCTTGGAGGGACCAAACCCCTGGGTTGAGATCCACTTGATTAAAATACTTACCTGTATATAAAGAAGTAAAAACTGGCTCCACCTCAACCAGCTACAGCAATAAAATGCTGCTCACGCATTAGTGCATCAGTATTAATGATCTAATAATGTCATATCTGTCAGTCACAAGGGCCAAGCACTTTGACTTTATACTACATTTTAACTACATTGTGCTGATGATACATAAATAAACTTTTGAATGCATTCTCATAAGAGAGTATTTCTGCATAAATGTATTTGTACTTTTCCTTAAGTAAAGAATCTGTGTTGCCACCACTGATCTGCACTGTGATCAGACAGACCACTGAGCCCACATTCAGACTTCACAGACAGTGTCCCATGAACCAAACAAAATGAGAGACCGGAGTGGGAGTGAAACAGTGCAGCTTCAGTGTCGAAGGAATGGAGAGAATGGCACTTCTGTGCCCACTACTTCCTACTGCTGTGGTCCCCGACTCTCACTCTTTCACTTATTTACTCACTCAGTGTGTCGTCAACAGAGACAGAGCTTCACACAGCAGGTCAGTGTCTCTTTTCCTCTATCGTGACCTCAAAATCATTAATTTTTCATTGTAAAGATTTGTTATGTGTAGGGATTTTACAATGTCAGTATGGAGCAGTCACATGGTGTCAGAACTCAGTGTTAAACGGTAACTTTAGACACAACTAATACTTATTTTGAGGTACTCATTCTTTATTGTACTTAAGTACTTAATACTTCTGTTCCACTACATTTCAGAGAGAAATATTGCACTATTTTCCACAACATTTATTTTACAGCTGTGGTTTCTTGTTATTTTGCAGGTTAAAGATTTATATGGAAAATATGTGAAGTACTTGTAGGACATGATGCATCGCACTGTTATGAATTAAAGTACCCAACAGCATATAAAATAGATAAGACTCCACTTCAACCAGTCACAGCAGTAAAATGCTACACCTACTGATTAATGCATTAGTATTAACAATCTAATAATATATGATGATATAACAGTCACTGGGGTCATTTTTCTGTTTAATGAGTGCTTTTAATTTAAGTACTTTAAGTACAGTGCATTTTGCAGATATTTCTGTACATGTAATAGATTAGTTTTACATTGTAGCCTTGCCACTTATCACATAAAAAAAGATCTGAATACTGTAAAATGCGGAAAATGTTTACCGATATAAATGTTTGATGTATGATATTTTATTTTTTTCTTCACAACCATCAGTTTAATCTGTCGTTCTTTTCATCTCTTTTCTCACAACTTACGTCAACCAGAATGAGTGTTTTTGAGCATCTGGCACCTTTGATCCCCGGAGTATCTGCATCCTCCAGACAAACAAAGGAACCTCGATCAGTCAGTCCTCTCTCCCTCTCTTCTCCTGTCATCAGAAAGAAACCCATTCAAATCCCATCATTTGATGAGAAGGGGCTCATCTATGACAAACGCAACACAAAACAGATAAACACCGACAGGTACGTTAAGCTGGAGTTTGATGTAATGCAGTAATTACTCTGCTGAATTCATTTTGCATTTCACATTTTTTCTTTCCTCTTTTGCCTCCAGATCGTTTGTTCCAATTTGTTCCTCCAAGACATTTGGTCAGACCTCTTGGAGTAAACCATGTCAGTATTCACAGAGGAATCATGGAGAAAGAGCTTCAACTCTCCCAAGAACCAAGCCCAAAACATATAACTCTCCAACTCTCTCTGCAAAGCCCATCATCTCTGTTTTCCCTGCTCCAGAGCCAAATTCCTCTCCCACTCTCTCCACTCTGAAACCAAAGCCAAGCGATTCTCTTCATCTCCCCGTCTCACAGCTGAGTGATCCTTCTCCATTACTGCATCAGCCTCAGCAGAAGCCAAGTGTATCTCCAACTCTGACTGTCCCAACACCCAGACTGAGTCCATCCCCAACTTCCCTGAGCCGAGGGATGAGCTTGGACGGCCGAGGAGGCAAGCAGCCGTCTCCAATCGCTAAAGAAAGACGTGCTAGGTCAATTAGCATATCGAATACTAAAGCTGAGCCTGAGTCCAGCAAACAGAGGTCTTCGAATGAGGCAAAGCATGACTTTCTTGATCAAGAAGCTTTAATGGACTTCACTCATCCTGCGTCGAGAAGAGTTTGTCCCACGACCTGCAGAGAGTCTCGACATCAGACTTACTCCCAGAGACAAACAACCACGTCTCAGAATTCGTGTTTATTTCAAGGAAAAGTGGGTTTAAGTAAAAAAGAAAATAGTGCAAAACCAATGCCTCCACCTAGGAATATAGATGTTAACGCAATCCCCAAACCAAAGTCAAATATCAAACAGCAACAGGAATTTCTGGCAAAGACATCTCTCTCAGAGTCTGAAGGGACTAAGTTTGCTAATGTTGTTCAGAGAGATTCCCAGTCTGTGTTTGATGGACCGGCTACTCAGTTAAGCCTGAGCAGGAAATACAGAGACTCCCCTCAGAATAGAACAGCAGGATTTTCCTCCAGTGACCAATCATATGAACCAATGTATTCTGAGAGAAACACAGCTTTAGCAATGACTCCCACAATGTCGTTTTCCATGGAGCCTCTCTTAAATCAGTCGACTGTCTCCCCCAATACTGAGACCAGAAGAAGACGATTTGGCTTCAGCAATGAAACAAAAGTGGATTCAACATTTCTATCGGGCTGTGACCTCGGGAGATCTCAGATAGAAAACAGTATTCGGGCAATAACAGGAACTTCATCAAAACTTTTACAACAAAGTGCATCTCAAAACATCAAGTCTCCTCAGAAACACAGATTCTGGTCAAAGGCTCTGAGTCAAGCCACCCAGATGGATGTGAGGTGCGGGGTAAGTCAGTCCGACTGTGTTTCAAAGGATTACAGCTGCCAGTCAAGAGACATCGATCGCAAAATGGAGGCTTCTCAGGGCGCACACAGATTAATTCAATTTAAGACATGTCTGGACTCGCAGGAGGCCTCCCGACCTCCTTCTGTTGAGTGCACTACTTCAAAAAGTACCTTTTCAAAACCCGATGTTATATCACAGAAACATCAGTTGGATCACAAACAGCCTCCTGGGCAAACTAAAAGCCACAGAGAGGTGAACCTCAGTGACACAGGACTGAATCAAACAGATATTTTTGCATCACCTGACCATCATGGGGTGTCCACAAAGCTAGAGTACCCCTCAGAGAAATGTGTTGTAAGCTGGCCACTGTCTGTCACACACTGCCCATTCAACACAAACAGTTCAAAGGGGGTTTTTGACCTGCCGTCCCAGCCACAGCAGAGAGCGTACCAGAGACCAGATGGGACAACAACAGCTTCCCCTCCACTACAACAACCAAATTACTCTCCAGCAGACAGAGCATTTATCATGGAGGAACCAGAAGACCCCTATTACGTCACCATGTACTACCCAGGTTCAGTGTATGTGGGTGAGTACAGAGACATCCAAACCACTTGGAAGACTTTAACTGAACAAATTCATCAAAGCATACATGACAGGGACTCTTTCATCGCTCGTTCTAAAATTTATTTCTGTTTAGAGTAGAAGTATTTTCTTCTATTTCATGGGGGTGGGAACTCAGCTGAGGGGGTGGTCAAAGAGGATAGCAGAGGGATTTAAGACATCGCTCCTTATCAGTGGAGCAACAGACATGCCGAAGAGAGACATGACAACGTTGGTTAGCAGACTTCTATCACAGTGACTAGTCCAGGGGGACAAGCCAGTTCAGCACTCAACTGAGACAAACAAACACAAGGAGAACATGCAGGAAGGAAAGCAAAGGAAGGACGAAAGGAGAGCAACTCAGAGATAAAGTGTGAGTACACAGCTAAGGTTCTCCTCCTGTAACACTTCTTACTCCTCAATATTTCTTCGACAGTTACTTATAATTTTGCACACAGAACATGATGAGTTTAAAATATATGATGTTTTGTTATTATTAAACTATACACCAGTATGTGCAGCAGTTCAATGAGCCCCACCTAGAGCAGCCATAATATGAAAATGCTGCTTACATGATAATGCATAAATTATAATAATCCAATAATATAATATATCCTGCCAGTGAATGAGTACTTTTGAAACTTTAAATAGTCATTGTCATGGCAGACTACACCAAATACACAGAAAAGGTCTGTCCTGAGAGATTTTAGTTTTTGACTCTGGGAAAGTGATAAAACTGCTGTAAAATTCCCCAAAACTGCTGTATCTCTGAACTCTCTAACCAAATCACATTCAGGTTATTCAATGCAATCTCCTTTTGATAACTAATGTAATAACTAATGTAATATTTGCTCATGCACATTCACTGAGCCTCCCCTGAAACTGTTTGGAGCCCCCTATAGAGGCCCACCTCCCACTTTGAAAGGCCTCTGGTCTAAACACTATTATACACTAGTGACTCCTGTGACTGCAGCACTTACAATTGTAATGGAGTATTATTTATGTTAAAGTCCTTCTACTTTTGCTTGAGTAAAATATCTCAGTGCAGCTTCTTTTACTTTCAAAGGAGATTTTTTTTTGCATTTTGAAAAAGTTTCTGCACATTTCATTCGCGTCAAATTAGATTTATTTTGTCTAATTATAATGCAAATCCAAAGTGTTGCCCTAAAAATAGTCTTTATCACAGAAGACACGATACCAAAAATGTCCCTTTGAAGTAAAGCTCTACTGTGCATGCATGCTGCATCTCCCCACTCCTTCTCCTCTCATCACCAGGCTTTTTTTCTGAGACTGTGTGCCTCCTGTTGTCCCCATAGACACTCAACAGTTGAGTCAAGATAGTCTAATATTGCTGTTTGACATAATAGACTACAGCAAATACATCAAAAAAGGTCTGCCCTTTGGGCATGTATTAATTTCTGACTCCAGGAAAGTAGGAAAAATATTAATATTTTCCAAAACTGTACCACATCTCTGAGGTGTCTCTTCAACCAAATCACACACATTTAGACTATTCAATGTGATCTCCTTTTGATAACTAATGTAATAACTAATGTAATACCTTCATTCACTGAACCTCCCCTGAAAGGGTTTGGAGCCCCCTGGAGAGGCCCACCTCCCACTTTGAAAGCCTCCCATTAAACACTAGTGACTGCTGTGACTGCAGCACTTATACTTGTAATGGACTATTATTTACATTGAAGTCCTACTTTTACTTGCAAAGAAGGAGTACATCTTCCACCCCCATACTTCTCCACCATAGGAGAAATTTCACGTTTTGAAAAACTCAAAATCAAACTTGATTTATTTTGTCTAATTATAATACAAATCCAAAGTGTCCCCCTAAAAATAGTTTGGCATCACTGACGGAAGACACTGGACCAAAAAAATGTCCCTTTGAGGTAAAGCGGTAGTGCGCATGCGTGCTGCATCTCCCCACTCCTTCTCCTCTTGTCGCCTTGGTAACGGTGAAGGGGGGCTCAGGGCCGGAGGGAAGGAGATCAGAGGGAGCCGGACTCATCTCATGACCGCTGTTCCTCTTATTGTCTCTGAGTTTGGATATTGCGTTTGCTGTTGGACTCGGCGCGGATCAGACCGTCTTCTAGTTGAGCTGACTGAACGGGAATCGGTGAGTGTGTCGGTACATCAGCGGCACGTTAGCATGCTGTAGCTAACGGCTAGCACGCAGCTAGCTGGGAACGTTATTATCCAGCGTGAGAGCAGAGACAATGGGGTCGACAGTGATGGAGAAAACCTGGTGTGTTGTGTTAAATCAGATGAGATGCGGTTCCCTTAAATGTGGAGTCATAATGTTTGGCCCTTGATGTTTATTTGAAGGGCCACCCAGAATCAAAATAACACCTTTTATTATGTAGCTTTCATGTCAACAGAGCATCATCAGCTATTGTGTGTTCAAGCGTGATTTCACTGCAATATTAAGCTCACTATTAATGAATGTGTATGTGTGGAGGCAACAAGGAGCGAGAGGGGAGGAGCAGAGCTGCTTGATCACTGAGTGCTGTGAGTCAAAGTGACAGCCACAGCCCCGCTGACCTGTGTGATCTGGATCTGTGGCTGCACTGACTTACAGCAGGATGATCCATGTGTGCAGCCTGGAGGCCTGAGGTTTCCAACATCTTGGCTCAAACCTCATGCCTCTTACTGTGGCCATCTGCCTGCACTGTCTGCTTCACTCACAGGGTCACTTCACAAAAACATGTTCTCTAACTTACCTGTTGTGGAAGTTAGAGCCCCCAACCAGGGCTGCAACGAGCCATGAGTTTCATTATTCATTCATCGACTGATTATTTTCTCCTTTATTCATTTGGTCTAAAATGCTCAGTGAATGGCAGAGAAATGTTCTTAGAGCCCATTGTAATGTCCTAAAATGTCTTGTTTTGTCTGACCAACAGAGTAAAACCCAAAGATATTCAGCTTACTATGACAGAAGAAAGAAAACAGCAAATCATTCATATTTTAGAAGCTGTAACCCAAGAATTTGGGCATTTTTTTTACTTTAAAAGAATCAAAAAAGAATAAAAATTTTCTGTTGATCAACGGATTGATAAATCAGGTAATTGTTGCATATCTAGTGCTTACAGTATTAAGAACATTACATTTATGGATGTACCTGCACCTTCATTCTTCCAATATTGATACCTCAACTCTGGGTATCTGCCAATACTGAGTACCATAGTCTGACCTATACTGTACTGTACCATAGTCTGAATATATATATGTGTGTGTGTGTGTGTGTGTGTGACACAATATTGACATTTGAGAGTTTAAAAAAGTCTGATAATGACATATCAACTAATAGTGATTTTTTTTTCATTACATTCTTGACAGGGATATTTTTAATCATATCCAACATACTGTATGTTTTAAGCAAACCATTTTGCATCTTAAAAATATACTTGTCAAACAAACAGTGTTTGTTTATGCAACTGTTTTTTAAAATAACTTCAAACATATCTTTTGCATTCCTGTACTGCTGTTTCTTGTTATCATCCAACATAGACCATATAGACTGATACCAATATGTCTGCAATAAGCTAATGACAGCCGATGTATTGTCCGGATATGTTGTTCTGAATTTCCTGAGTACCAATCTGCCATCTTTTTAAAGTCTAAACACTATTATACAACAGCAACTGCTGTGGCATAAAAAAAAATCGGTGGCCCATCATGATTAAATGAATGTAACTGAGTGTGTAGATACTGAATTTCATAATGACATTGATGAAGAAATGTTTAATGTGAATCCATGAGATCTGGCCAAGATCAGTATCTAAAATTCAACAGCAACATCTCTTTTCACAATGTCCCCATTACTCAGGAGGCAGATATCTTAAAACCAGAACTCTCTACATGCCTGTATGTACATGAAAGAAATATATTTTAGTAATGTGGGTGAACCAACGCTTTAAGACTGGTCCAACATCCTGTTTCTTTATTGTAGAAAAGTGATGAGAGGCCTCAGATGGCTCTACTGGCCTACTTCCTAGTGATGTACCAGCGTTTTCTGTTAATGAAAAATGTTATTTTTATCCTCCTCTCCTTTTCTCCTGTAGACATGTCAGACGTAGTTCCTCCAGAAGTGAGACCCAAACCGGCCGTCCCTGCCAAGCCCCCAAATGTGGGGGCTCCCTCACCCTCCAACCCCTTCCCGCCCCAGGGCCCGGGAATCGGAGGAGGAGGAGTCGGGGTTGCAGCTCCTCCTCCAAGTGGCATCCCAGTACCCATCGGGAGTCATGGCCCAGTGCACATTAGCAGTCACCCTGTGGGTCATGGTGTGGGCCACGTTGCAGGCCATGGTGGGGCTCACACTGCAGCGCATAATGGAGGTCATCATGGTGTCTCCCATAGCTCCGGCGGTGGATCCACTCTGCTGGGTTACATTGGTATTGACACCATCATTGAGCAGATGAGGAAGAAGACCATGAAGACGGGCTTTGACTTTAATATCATGGTTGTCGGTAAGTCACAGGAGTGTATTAGGTGAATATTAATTTAAAGCTGTGAAGACAGTAATTTTACAGACAACAGCACCTGGGAAATATCTTCAAATATGAATTTATGTGTCCTGTGTCCCTGACTTTACCTCCTCTTTGGCCTTGTTCTTACATTTTCTCTCCTCCCTCTCGCCTCAGGTCATAGTGGTCTCGGAAAGTCAACTCTGGTGAACACCCTATTCAAGTCCCAGGTGAGCAGGAGGAGCGCAGGGTGGGCCCGTGACGACAAGATCCCCAAAACTGTTGAGATCAAAGCAGTGTCTCATGGTGAGTACAGGGAGAGAGCCACTGTTCTGTCTTTAGAGCCAGACATTTATAGCAGCATTTAATTTGACAGAGAAAATTAACAATCTTTCACCATGTTCTTAAAAGTCCCACATAGCCTACTTACAGTCTATCAGTGCACCCTGGTAGCTGCCAAGTGAGCTTGCCCTTTATTCTAGTTGAGCTACAAATGCACGAGCCAACTTCTGCATCCTCTGCAGGTACTTTGTTTGAGAGGCTTTGACTATGTGTTTACTGTGGCTGCAATTACTGTTATAGCTGGTGGTTCCCTCCAAATTATTAATAAAATGCATTGCTCTGGAATAATTATACTACATATCAGTGTGGAAACCTGCCTGACTTGTGTCTATTTGGGGTAGTTAGCTCTACCACCTCTCTGTTTCAAGGATCAGCTAACTAGATTTTTGTGATAATTTGGGTCTGGGACCTCAGCTACTACACAATTTTCTGATGCAGTGTCAATGTGCCAGTGTAAGTTCAAACATACTGGATTTCCAGGGAAAGCTTTCTGTGTCCATGGTACAAAGCAGATTTTGGTAAAAAGGTAAAAGGTGTGGTCACTTCACGTTTCTGTTCAATGAAAATCTCCCACACTCTGCCCACAGACAGTACGTGATCTCAAATTTCTAATGCAGGTAAACACTGATCAGAGCAATCACAGATTGTAAACAGTGTGTGAGAGTGATGCCACAGTTTGCAGCCTGGCAGTGTGATAATGTGCTAAATAAAACACACTGAAATAAGAACATTTCCAAACATCAGTGTTTCTGTTGGTCTACTTTCTGTTTTGTACTAAAAAGACTGTCGAACTCAGACTGATGAAGCCTCATATTAGCTTGTTTTTGGAGAAGGACTGACTTACTGTATATCTCCATCACTTCCATTAGAAGCATGTTGAAAGGAATCTCTTAATGTCCAGTATCAACAGGAGGAATGATTACAGCAAGCAAAACCTGTTTTAATGTTCATATGAGCACCTGGCTGTTGTGTTAAAACCAGTCACATGCTATATGTTTTCATAATTTGTAATTATTAACAGCTACTGCATATATAATGCCCCATGTGCCTATATATAACATGTCAGTGGGCATGTGTGATATTTATTTGAGCTATATAATGAAATTTGAAGTTAATTAACACATCTCTTTGCCACATTTCTACATCGGCATTGCTGTGCAGCATAGAGCACAATTATCTACGTTGGAGATCAGTAATGAATGGCTACACCTTCTCCATGTCTCACCATCTCCTCTATGTTCGCCATGAGAAATGTTTTTTAGTCCACTGCCACTACAGATTGATCTTGGGCCCACAGACTCCCACGAGATCACTGACAGCTTTTACTTGATGCAAATGTATCAACCCTGGGAGAAATGTCCGTAAATGTGAGGAGACAGTTTTTCTGTCACATAGCGCCTGTGGACAGACTTATTGACCTTCAGCCCAGATAATATTTGCTCACATTTGTTCTATTATGTCCAGCCTGATATGAGTTAGACAGTTGCATAATAAGCAATGGTTTTCTACCATGATGCCAGACAATCTCACAACAGTGAAAAGAGGTAAACATGGCTCAACTGGTGGTTTGCTAACAATGTTGTCGAGCGAGCAATCATGATTTTTCCCCTCATAAAACATCCATGTAATTGTGATTTTCTTTCACAATGCACAAGTTTACAGCTGGAATAAACAGAGCTGAGCAGCAAGTCATAATTTGGTTTGAAAAGAGTCCAAAATAAGCTGGAATACAGAGCGAATGACTCCTATTTAAAGCCACTATGCGTACCATTTGAAAATGTCTGGCACCCCTCCCCCAGTGTTAGTATCAAATCAGTTGCTGTGGCAGACAGCTCTGCCTGCTGTTTATAAAAATGGGGACTGTTCAGTATGTAGCGTGCAGTCACGTCCTCACCTGGGACTGAAAAAGGGACTGAACTCGTAGACGTCCTTGATGATTTAACCACACCAGGGACACAGTGGTGATAATGTCAAACCACTGGACTGAGCTCAGTGTTTGGTTGCTACAGTTCACATGATTATACACACATGGCCTGCAGTTGAGAGTGACCTGACATTATTATGCTCTTGCCAGTGAGAGACACAGCAGACGTGAGGCATCACATCACACAGAGGATAAAAATATCTCAATGAGATCATTTATTTTTTGTTGTGTTTCCAGCCTTTTCATTCCTAACAAACATTTGTTCGATATGTTGAATATTTAGATATCGAATATACATGAAAAACAGATCACTTGCAGAAAATTTATTCTATTTCCACATACAAAGCAGCAGCTATGATTTGTTATTTTCTTTGTATATGTTTTTTACAGTCCTTGAGGAGGGCGGTGTGAAGATGAAGCTGACAGTTGTCGACACTCCAGGCTTCGGAGACCAAATCAATAATGACAACTGGTGGGTTTTCCAACTGCTGGATCATTAAACCCCCATAAATGTCATCATTACTGCCTTATCTTAGCGAGAACAAATTTTTACTTGTCACCTTATGAAATTATACTCTTAGTTTGGGAGTGCAGCAATGCATTTAGTTCTCCCAACCTGTATTGAAAAAGATCTGACTCAAGTGGAGTGCTCTTTTCCTTCTCTTTTCTCGCTGAAGTAATCGTTTTCTCTGTTGCTGAATTCTTGTTCGCAGCTGGGAGCCCATTTCCAAGTACATCAATGAGCAGTATGAGAAGTTCCTAAAGGAGGAGGTCAACATCACCCGAAAGAAGCGCATCCCTGACACCAGGGTGCACTGCTGTCTCTATTTCATCTCCCCAACTGGACACTCGTGAGTTAAACTTTATCAGAGCTATAGGTTAGTGAAGTAATCACTCAACCCATCTTTAAGTATCTCATCTAAAAGGGATGTGTTTTTAGTGATCTGTTGGCAAAGGCACTTTATCCAAAAACATTTCATTTCTGATTAACAAAGCCCTACATCACATGTGCTACTTTATATTGCAGACAACACACACTCTCTCTCTCCTCTGAACACCTCACAATTAGCTCCTGCTGACAACTGTGAAATTGGTCTTTAATGGATAAACGGATACAGTCTTTTGTATATTACAGCCAGTGTATCCCATCTTTCTTAGCCGAGGTAATTGAGACCGACAGGGTGTTTTGTGTGCAGGCAAACAAGAACTGGGATGCAACCTTTGTCCAGCGATAAGCCCACTTTTCGGTAGCATTCACACTGTAAGTCTTTTGTAATTGTTACAAGATCAGGGAAAGGTAATTGGACATATGAAACAAATTTGTTATCCTGATCGTCTTTTCACTGTTACATACGAGCCTTCTGGGAGAATCACGGCTCCTCACTCTACCTACTTCCTCATTTTCCTTCTGTCTTTTCTCTCCTCTGTCTGTCTGTCTGTCTATTGGTCTCAGTCTCCGGCAGCTAGATGTCGAGTTCATGAAGCGCTTGAGTCACTCGGTCAACATTATTCCCATCATTGCCAAGGCAGACACAATGACCATTGAAGAGAGACATGAGTTCAAACAGCGGGTGAGTTTCACCAATGATCCCACTAAAGCTGGACTGATAAACTGGCCAGGCCTACGGAATATATCTGCTTATTAGTTCATTTAAGATATAATGCTCTTATTATAATGCTGTTCTGTACTGACATTTCTTGATACCTACAGGCACTGATGCCTATGGTTGTGTGAAATGCCAGTATGGAAATGCCAAAGTTGTGTTTGAGGTATTTTAGAGACAGTGTCCAGAGTATTGACTAGTTTATTTTTTAACTTCAAAATGTCCTGCTCAGTACATTTCTTGGTCTTTAAAGTTGCTCTAATCAATATTTTAATATGAACAATGGGAGACTGCAACACATGTGATGTGAAAGATGGTGTTCATAGAGAATCAACACCCGACTCTGCAGTCCCACTCTATGGAGCATTTTAGCATCTTTCCACTCAATGTTTTGGTTTTGCTTCCTACAGGTTCATAATTTTTGTCCACAGCAGGCAGCAGTGAAAAGTACTGTACATGAAGCACTTAGCAGCTTAACAGTCAGATATTTCCCTCAGGGGTTGGTACAGACGAAATCAGAGCTAAGCAAATGATTATTTGTTCATCAGCTGACCAGAAACACCAATGACACATGAATGGTGATGTTGGTAACAACTTCAGTATATCAACTTTATAAACAGACAATTTGTCACTGTTGTGTTTATAACTTGCTTCTACCGGAAAGGGTTAAAAAAAAGAGATCCAAAATGTTTATGTGTAGCTCATGGGATTATTAACTCAAACATACTGGTATTTGTATCAGTCTCAAAATCCCTATATTGGACAGCTCATAGATCCCACAGCCTCTGCAGACTTTTGGGTACATGAGCGGTTTGAGGACAGCACTCACATGCGAGTTGTTTCCTGGCTTTGTTTTGTGCTGTAGGTAAGGAAGGAGCTGGAGATGGGCGGGATTGAGTTTTACCCACAGAAAGAGTTTGATGAGGACATGGAGGACAAGAGCGACAATGACAAGATCAGAGTAAGTGGTTCTGTTCTTGCTTTCACACACATTTGCCCCATGATTTCCTTCCTTCTCTCCCACCCCTCTTTTTCACCCAGCTTGCCCTAGTCTCTCTCTCCCACTCACGCACTGCTTCCTCCAAACAGAATGCCAGGGCACTGGGGCATGCTGTATGTTTGTTTCAGCTCATAAACCTTGTGCAGCTCTCTTCTGTACACTGAACCATGTGGACATGTCTCTGTCCATAGGAGGCCATGCCCTTTGCTGTGGTGGGCAGCGACAAAGAATACCAAGTGAATGGCAAACGAGTTCTGGGGAGGAAGACAGCATGGGGAATTGTAGAAGGTGGGTGATATGGCCTCTCTTGATAAGTAACATTTACAGTCCCTTTGCCACAGTAGTAATATTGATGGTCTCAGGTGAAGGACTTGACATGTAAGATATGATGTTTGATTCTGCCCATTTTTTGTTGCAGTTGAAAATCCCAACCATTGTGAGTTTGCTCAGCTGAGAGATTTCCTGATCAGGTAAAAATATTCTGGACTAAAGGAGCAATTAGAAGCTAAGGGATTTGCCATATTGGGAAGCTTTATCTGTATCATAGTATAACAATAACATGAATTGGGGTAAAAGTAATACGGGTGCAGCTAATGATTATTTTCATCATCAAATAATCTGCTGATTATTTTCTTGATTTATCAAATAATCGTTTGTTATTTAGAAGGTAAGAAAATGGTGAAAGAAAAAAATCACAATTACCCAGTCTTGAAAATGAAGATACCCAGTTTACTATCACAGAAGGCTGAGAACTAGAATCAGGACTGTTTTTAAAAAAATGACTCAAATGATTGATGATGATGCTTATTAATTTTCTGATGATCAGCTAATTGAGTTGATAATTGGCTCATAACTTCAGCTTCAAAAACTAAACTTTTTTGTTACTGACACATAATGTTGTGACAGTAAGCATAGTAAATATATAATAAGCATTTTGAAATTAAGGATGTATAATCCTTTGCCTCTGACAGTGTAATTGTGGCAAATCCCATTGGTGCAAGTTGCTGTGAAGGTTCAGTCATGCTTTTGCATTTATTATTTATTAAACCAAAACATAAAGATCACTATTAAAAAAAAAACAATAACACTGACACCTATGTAAACACAACTGGTAACACATCCCCTCTGTACTTGTTTTATAACGCTCTCTCTGTCTCGCTCAGGTCTCACCTCCAGGATTTGAAGGAGGTCACTCACAACATTCACTATGAAACCTATCGTGCCAAGAGACTGAACGAGAATGGAGGTCTGCACCCCATATCCTCCAATGACACCCAAGAAAGCAACCTGTAGTCAGTCAGTCAGTCAGAGGAATAGTTGTGACAGAGTGAGAATAAAAAACAATGCAATGAAGCTGATGCAGATAAATCTATAATCATTGTCACCACGGCATCACTGCATGCTTGGGAACATGTAACTCTGTAAAAACTGGTATCATTTTTTTCTCATTCCAAACTCCACCCATCACTCTCGACACGTCCTTCCTCAGACCATCCCCACAAACAAATATCAGACCCCTCTAGTTTCATTTGAAAGTCATTCCAATTAATATTTGGATGACAGGACAGTCCCACCCAGAGACTTAGTGCCATTATAAAATGAACGTTTTATCTACTGCCAATGCCTTGTCAGTGATCATCGCCCAGGTAGTACAAGCTTAGAAAGTGCCACGTTATTCTGTGTATAAGGGGCTAATTTTTAAGTGTTAGAGTTGTGTAGCAACTGATGTCTGAATTAAGACAAATGATATGATTTGCTCTAAATATTAAAGTCATAATTCCTGTGTAGTCGATGGTGTGCTAGCCAGCTCAGTTGACTGTACGAATTGCTTTTTTAAAATTCTCAGCAGCAACTGTTCATTCGGAGAAAGAATCCCTGTGGCTTAACCGTCAGGAGGGCTTAAACATTACAAGATGTGCAGTCTTCTTTTGTACCCACTCTCATGAACAAAACATAATGACATTTCTCTAATGTTCTTTTTTATGTTTGATTTTTCATTTTTAAAAAAGAGTTTGTGTGCACAGACCTACATACTAAGATGAGAGAAAGCTGCAACATATGAAACACAATTCAATGGGCGGCAGTGTGAGTTTAATTAGTCCACAAGGTGCATGACTGTAGATTCTGTGATTCCATGTTCACTATAACAGCGCACACAAACTGAACATGCTCTTGCAATGACATTACAGGATAATTATAAAACAGATCACAGGTTTATTAAATATTCCATATTTTTTCATGGATTCAGATTGACTTTGTGACCTATTTTAACAGCTAAATGCACAACATGCACCCAATTTTAATCTCAAATCCTGAAGCATGTAATTTAACCTATATTACTTTTATAGAAATGAAAGACTAGCATGGCCAATAATGCCATAAAAAAATCTAATTTCATATACAAGCTGACTCCACTGGAATAATTAACATACAGAGTAAATCAGAAAACTGAAAATTATAATTACTTTTTGCTTGATGTGTTGTGCCATGCAAAGTTTTTGCCACCACACGCTGACGTGATGACCAGTATTTGTGTTAAAGCTATTTTAAAATTACATTCATCCTGTTTACCACTTGGTGGCAGCACTCTGCCACATATAATCAGTGATTGACTACAGTAAGAAACAGGCACTTGGACCTGCTTTGAGTCCTCCTCAGACATTCTGACTCCTCAGCTATTTAGATGAAGTTTAACACAGTCCAGGCTTATTTCCTGATGAAGTTTACAGAATTTGTGTCCTCCACTGCTGGCAGTAATAACTAATATATCTCTCCAGACCAGGTTTACATGAAGCTTTAATAATATCACCCCAATGGTTTGCACTCAAGTGTGAGTGTACTAATTCCAAATCACTATATTTATGAAGTTGTAAACATGTTTACCAAAAGTTGGTTCAGGAAGTCAACATTTATACTGTTCTGCCATGTGCTGTCTGCAGTAGAGGACAAATATTCCAACGCTACAAGTAAATCAATCCTCCAATATCTCTCAATCTTGTTTTGACTCATTTGAATCATTTTATACAACCATAAACGTTTGTGCGATTTTGATATGAAATGTGATGTCTGCAACAAACTGATAATAGTTGTCTGTGATTTTGGTGCAGTCAAGGTTTCAAGCAGAAATGTGAAACAGTGTTCCTGTGTGCATGCTTGTGTCCATATTGCCTGTCTGCTTACAGCCAATGAGTTCACAAATCACTGCAACTTTACATGAACTTATCAACTATTTCTGAATGTGTGATGTGTGCATTAAATTGCTGTGTCATGAGGTAAAGCGCTGCTGTCTTAACTTCTGTAACTACATTGACAGCCCACTGTCCACATATCACTCATCCCTTGGAACCAATAGAACTTCACAGTGTTCATTTATTTAATAACCACGTTTCTCAAAGTTGCTGTGACACATTGTGATATAATTTTCAGTGATATATCTTGAGTTATTTATACATTAATGTCTTATTATTGTAATTTATTCTTTATTTAATAAAAGCACATTCCCATGTTTTTTGAAAGAGTTTTTTTTCATGAATGTCTCAACATGTGATAATTTTATTATTGTTTTTAGCAGTAGTAGTAATTTTAGTAGTAAAAGGCTGTAGTCATACTGCGGGACATCTAATTCCAAGATTACGTGACACTCAAGACAGAGAAGAAGGTTGTAGTGGAAGAAATAAACATGAATTAAATATAGCTTTGTATATAATTAAAACATGATTAGAAACAAAAATTAAGCCAGTAAGCTATTATTGGCAGACGGTTAGTTTTTGCTGGTGATCTCATCCCAGCACTGAACTGCATCTGCTGAGCTGTACTTGTAGAATGCGTCTGGAGGGTAGTCCCAGGAGACGACAGCATAATGAGCTGATGTCTTAGTAAATCAGACAGTGTATACATGCAGATTATGACTGCAAACTCAATGAGATAAATTTGGCTGTCAGCGTTGTAACTGTCGCACAATTTTAGATATAGACATTCCTGCAGGTGTGTCGTGAATGATGGTATATCATGATTAAGAGGCTTATGTGGTAAGTAAATCCAAAGAAAATCACATGAGAATCTTGACTGAGTGTTAATATATAAACCACAATTCTTCACAAACACTGGGATTGCTGAGAGATGCAGTTTATTCTTCAAAAAATGTTGGTGGGTTCTTGACCACTTGTGTTTATGCAGCTCACAACTACCTGGATGCAACAATGTCCATGTTAAGTTCCTTTCTGGTTTTAATTCAATGCACTCCACTGTGCTAGGGTATTTTGGTGTTCTTATCAAAACGAATCTCCTTCGCCCATGTGCTACTATGGATGTGCAACTGATGTGATTAATGGTAGGCCTTTTGCTTATTTTTGGTTTACTTAAAACTGCATTCAGAGACCCATTCAACCACCACTCTCCATGGAGAGACCAGAGATCACAGCGGAAATAAGGAAAAGGAAGAGAGGATGCAAAGCGCTGAGTGAGGGAAGACTGTTCAAACCAAGCCTACATCTGTTAGAATAGGAAACGTGAGATCTCCCCCTAATAAGACAGAGAAGTTAACAACACTGACCAGGCTGCAGATTGAGTATTGGGATGTAGCATCATGTGCTTCACAGAGACTGAATGAACTCGCTTCAGACTCGGAAATAACCCTGGATTTCAACTCATGAGAAGGAACGGGAGAGCAATAGAGAGTGGTACAATGAAGGGTTGGGGAATAGCAATGTTTGTGAATAATAGATGGTGCAACCCCGGGCACATTGATGTTGAAGAGAAACGCTGCACATTGATCTGCTAGCCATTAGCATTCGAGAACTACTGAGCAGGTCATAGCGACAACAGTGTGCACCCCCCCTTCTGCTGATGCTACTGCAGCCTGTAGTTTCACAGCTGTAGACTTCACACCTACAGCTTCCCTGTGTTCCGCTTTCTCCTCTCCATCTTCACCCACTATATTAAAGGCCACACCAGGACAATAAAAAGTTGGATCTATTGAATGCAAGCACAAAGGTCCTCTTCACCTCTCCCCCTGCCTGGTCGCTCAGATCACAACCTAGTGCATCAGCTTCAAAAACAACCCCTAACCACAAGGTCTGTGAGGTCTAAGGAGGCCAGTGAGGCGCTGAGTGACTCTAAAACCACCAACTGGAGCGTGTTTTGTCGGCCAGATGGGGAGGATACTGATGTTTTGACTCAATGTATTACAAACTACATAAACTTCTGTTTAGAGAACACCAGGAAGATAAAGGTAACGGTGTCTCTCCAATAACAAACCCAGGGTGACCCCTAAGCTTAAAGCTAAAAGAAGAGGGTTTTTAGATGTGGGGCACAAAATGGAGCTGAGGTGAATATAAACAGAACTTCGCTAAAGGGGAAGAGTGCTTACAACAGAACAAGGCAGGGGAGGTCTGGAGAGGACTGAAAACAATCTCAGACCATAGCTTCAGGTTCTTGGAGGGGCCCAGAATCTGGAGACTGTGACCGGGCAAATGAACTGAATTGGTTTTCTCTCCATCCCACCAGTATGTACAGACCAGTCAGCATTACTATCATACCCTCTCTGGCTACTGTCCATCCCCTCCCAAAGAGCATCTGGGACAACAGTTGCACCCTCCTCACTCCACTCCACACTCAAGCAAATGACATACCTCTCCCCTCGTCTCCCTTAACTGGGGCCACCCCCCACTTCCCCCCTCAGTCTCTCCCTAACAGCCAGCCAGGTGAGGAAGGAACAAAGGAAGATCAAGGCAAGACAGGCCACAGTGACTTTGCTGACTGATGTGAGCTCAACCACCTTCACATAAATACCAGCAGAACAAATGAGATGGTGACAGACTTCTATAGGAAGATGCCCCAAACAACACCAGTGAACATCCAGGGATTGGATATTGAGATGTTGGGAGCATACTGATACCTGGGTGCTCACCTCAACAATGAACTGTACTGGTCAGACAAGACAAATGTTCTGTACAGAAAGGGCCAAAGTCATCTTCATTTGCTGAGGAGATCGAGGTTCATTGGAGTCTGGAACATTTTATGACAGTGCGGTGGCTTCTGAAAATACAGGTGTCTGCTGGGGAGGTGGAAGCAAGGAGAGGGACATAAAAAGATTTAATAAACTGGGTGAGAGGTCTAGCTCTGCTCTGGACTGCCCTCTAGACTCCATAGATGAGGTGGGTGAGAGGAGGATGGTAGACAAACTGATGTCAATCATAAGCCACATTTTCACCGCAGGGTACAGCTGAGTTTGACTCAGCTCTACTCTCTTTCAGTTTGCCATTGAAAGTAACTGCAGTTTAACTGGGAATTCAGGTTTTTTTCCAAATTAAAAGCTCCATAGAGTAACTGTATCTTAGTAGGAAGCTCAGGATGAGGCTTGTCTTTCAAAATAAAAGTTTCCAATGGTCACTGTATGTTAACAGGAAACTGGGGATGGACCTGGTTTTTCAACATAAAAGACACAGAAAGTAACTGTATCTTAACAGTGAACACACATATACAAATAGATACAAACTGTACACACATACATACATAAATATATACTGTATGTACATAAGTACAAACATACATACACACAACACATACACATACTGAGGGGCAATGCAGATGATTATTCCTTGACCTTACTACAGTTGTCAAATGCAGTTCATCACTACATTCTAATAAAGAAACATGGGCAGTGGGGCAGTTTTCTGGAGAGGCTCTCCAGTTGGTTTTGGATTTGTCTGGGCGGATTTTTGTCTTGTATCTGTTATTAACTTTGCACCACCAACTACTTCTGTCTTGTGGTGTGCCACAAGGCTCTATTTTGGGTCCTATACATTTCTCTCCAATTACGATTCCCCTGCAGATTATTACACACTGTATTTGCTGCTTTTTAAGAATAATCATTAACATGCTACAACCTTTTATCATGTTAACACTCACTGTCACTGCAATATGCTATTTACTTTTTCCACAAAATAACCATATCATATTTGTTAACATTCAACAGTCATTGAGCCTTGTCAGTTTACAGCAAGAATGAAATAAACATATAAAACTTTTATTACAAAGCATTCTTGCTTAACTTTTATTGCTTATTTGACCAGTGTGGCACCACAGACGGGTGGGTGCACGAGTCCATGACTGCTGCCACTGCTCTATTTCCCAGTTTCCTCAAACCTTTATATTGTCAAGTTAAAGCACTTTTTTCACTGAGTCTTAGGGCTCAAAGTCCTCCAGGAGAAACTTTAAGGTGGAAAAATGCTTGAATCTCCAGTATAATTGGCATGGTAAACTATAGATGGAAAGATTTAGGTGATGTCAATTCCTCCCCTTTGCCCAGCTGGAAGCTTCTCTCCACCTCCCTTTCTCCCTTTGTGTGTGTGCTTAATTACAGGAGTAGAGTCAGGTGCATGAGAGTCAGGCCACCAGCTGCCAGCCATCATCATCATGCTGCTCTGTTTCAAATACCTGACTCCTACTTCAACACTCAGCCAGATCGTAGACTGCTACCAGTTAGTGTGCCACACTCAAGCACTTTCTTTTGCAGTTTGCTACTAGTTCCCACTTGCAGTATTTCCTTGGTTATTTACTCTGTTCTCTTTCTCACTAACCTCATAAAATCAGCAGTAGGCTAAGTTTTATATGAGTGGCCGCAGCACAGCATATTTTCCAACTCCTACTGCTCTGTCCACATAGTGATCCAAGTGACCAAACTAATCAGCTGTGTGCAGCAGTTGTGAAGGAATTTTCCCTCTTTAGGTCTAAACATTAAGTTTAGACCTTGAGGCTAGATGTGGAGGCAGAGTTACTCAGGGATCTGGATGATCTGGCTGGGTGTCATTGCAGAAGGCTGACTGGGGATGAGGATGAGGATCTGGCTGGTGGTCAGTCACAGGGCTCAGCAGCTGGGAAAACCAGTGGCATGGGAACCATGGGAATTATGCCTTCTTCTGGGGACTCCACATTGGAACCCCATGACAATAGCAAGGCGAAAGATGGCCGCTGGACATCAGGGTAGCTCGGCAGCTGGTCCACTGAGGGCTTGCAGGGCTCAGGGGAGGTAGTTGGCAGGCAGGGGAGGCAGGCTGGAGACTAACAATCCCAAGGCTAGCCTACTGGGAGGCAGGCCATAGGTTAACAATGCTGAGGCCAGCAGAGTAGGAGGCAGGCCCAAGGCCAGCAGACTATGCTGCCTGCTGGAGGCTGGCAGGTCTGAGGCAAGCATGCCAGGGTGCAGGCTATCAGGCTGAAGGCTATCAGGCCATGGTGCAGGCTGAAGGATAGCAGGCCATGGTGCAGGCTGAAGGATAGCAGGCCAGAGGTTAGCTGACTGAGGTGTGGGCTGGCAGGACAGGATGCAGTAAAATTTAAAACAATCATAGGAACTTCACCAACCAAGGCTTGGAAGACACTAGTTGGTGTGCCAGTGACAAAGCTGCATCCTTGCAGCTGTCAGTTTACTCTGACAACTTTCTGTTTGATAATGTTTTGTCTGACTCACAACACCTGTAGGTCTGAGGTCCATCCATATGACTTGATAATGCTTTCATGCATCTGTGAGATTGAAAGGTTGTTCATTTTACATTTGCAGATCTTTTGTTCGACTTCTGCTTTTAGTTTCAAGTTTTTTGACCCAGCACTTACAAAGGTTTCTTGGACAATATACACTGCAAATCCTCTGAAGTTAATATGAGAGGATTTGCTAATACTGCTGATCCCACTGAGAATCAACACCCCAGCTCATTGTTCGGGTTTGCTTGTCCACCTGACCGCATCTTCTTGACTCTCGACAAACAATTGTCCAAATAACTGCAGACAGATGCTCCAGGTACGCATCAAATGTCAATTATCTAGCAAAAGACCTTGACCTGTGGACACTGCTGAAAACCTATGAGTAAAAATCCATCTCCATCCAATCCATCTGCCTTTTTTTTAGTGCTTGTTATGTTTGTATAGCCCCCTGCTGTTCCCCCATGTTGCAGAGACAATTGACCGTTGTTCACATGTATACGGCTAACCGAATACTCATGCAACTTTCTTTGCCGCTATGAGGAACTATCTATTCATTACACAATCTGCCTGGGAAACCTCACTTTGCCACAAATGTTGAAAATGCTTAAACAATAAAAAGAGGAAACTGTCTACATAAATGGTTTTTCCATCTGCTACTATCAAGGTCCCCTTTGATTATTTCACAATCTGAAAAGTGTTATTTTCTCACAATAATGGCTGTCATAGCTAATGTAATGTATCTTTAATTATTTTGCAAAGCTAAATGTTTCGATTTTAAGACAGTGTGAGTATGATATCTTTCCCTTGAGGTTTGTAAGAAATCCATTACTCTTTGTCTCAGATATTAAACTATGTAGCTCCCTCCTGTGCATACCAATCAATGTATTTTTTAATATGGCCTCCCTAAGGTTTTTAAAAAATATGAAGATATGATCTGTCGAGAAATTTTGCAAAATTAACACTATACAGACAGATGGAAAACTGGACCAAGGCCAGTTATGGTCCCTGCCCAGTTCATTATTTGAAGAACAAAACATACTAGTTTTGGAATCCAGGCAGCCCCTTTTTTTAGTAATCATCTTTCTTTTTCTGGGTTGTATCAATCTGTTTTGCAATGCTACAGCAATCAAACCTCACGTGCTTTCTTAACAGAAATTACACTTACTGGTCAGATGGTGGCACTATAATAATAAAGCAACTTGACATGGTCAGAAGAAAAATAATTCACGTTTGTCTTTTTACTTAGATTCTATCACTCAGGTTTAATCCAGTGGAAATATAGTTTGCTTTAACTTCTGACAAATGTTTTTTTTCCACCATTTAGAATTTTATGAAAAATCTATTTTGTTCTTCTTTCTTCTGCTAGATTGCTCAAGTCTTTATGAAACTTTGTACACAGTTTATGTGGATGTCCGACTTTATGACTATTACACAGACATATGTAACTATTTTGCCGTGGTGTATGGCAAATGCATGTGGCAGGTGGGTCTGCTTCCCTACAAAGCCAGTATCAACCAGGTATTACACTCATATATCTTATACATTATGGTATTACACTATTATACAGTCAGTCTGTCTGCCCAAAACTTTGGTTCAGAGACACCCCGGCAACTACTGGCCAGATTTCCATAAAATTTGCAAAGAATGATGCTAGTACCCAGATAAAGACTCCTAATGATTCTGATGACCCATTGATCTTGCATCTAGTATCACCATCAGGTTCAAATTTGCATAAGAATTTGCATACAAATCATTTCATTTTTGATACTGCACGACCTCTATGCAAGAACAGGTCAGAATAACACAAAGGACTTTCAATAATTGGGTCTGCTTTATTCAAGGAATTTAAGGAATGACACTTAATGTGACCAAGTTTTTAACCAATGTTTGTAAATTTGCACACAAAAGTTATTACTTCAATCTTGTCCTTATTATTAGTATTTGACTGTGTGTGTGTGTGTGTGTGTGTGTGTGTGTGTGTATGCGCACGTGTGCATTTGAGTGCACAAGGTCATGTCTAAGTGTCTATCAACAAATTCATGTACTCCAGAGGATGAATCATTTCCATTTTCAACACTTAATGAGCATTGTGAAATCTGCAAGCTAAAAAGTGAACACGAGAAACAGGTGAACATGCATGCTGCTTTAAAAATGGCTGTATGATGAATCATAACAATATATGAAAAACAAAATCTTTTGGATGATGTTGTATTCTAACTGAATCATTCTTTCACAGAAGCACAGATACTGGAGATACTTGGTGGTAAACTTAGCTGTGTTTTGGAAGAGAACCACTTGAAGGGAGTGGCTGTTTATCAGCGGAAGTACAACTCATTTTCACAACATAGTTCTAGAAAAGCATTTTACTATCAAGAAGCTGCTGGACAGCATCTTAACACAAAAACACATTCAACTCAACCAAACAGCCCCGTTTTGGAAGCATACATAATCTTCAAGGTCATTGCTATCACACACTCATACAGGAACAGGATAAAATGTCCACCACTGCCTCTAGATGTCACTAGACCAAGGACATATGGGCATTTTTTTTCTATTCCCATTTCAGCTGAGTTCCTTATGGAGCTCTAGTCTTCATACATAGAGCATCAACTAACAGTGACAATATGTTTGACAAGTTACAATTCTACACCTTGATAGTTAAAGTATGGATTTCATCTAGCTGCAGTTATTTTGTGCTATCTATAATATTGCTGTTTGATTTACTGTATTTCTTTTATTTTTGCCCAAATCCCCTGTAGCTTCAGAGGTATAGGAATTTGTAAGATCCCAACTGCATTTCTTTACTGTTATTTCACTTACTATTTTATTTCTGATACAAGTGATTTGTTAAAATCATTAAATGATGTGTTCAACAATAGGAGCAACAACACTGTGATTTATATTTAACATGTAATTCAGTGGTACTGTGACATAAATAGACTTTGTTATACTTCTGTATTGGACTGTGATTGTTGAACTTGAATGAAAGATACAGAGGAGCCAAAACTTTGCAGGGAACTTGTAGTTGTTGTGTTCACTGTTGCTGTTTGACATGAGACAGGAGGAAATCAGTGATCATGCAGTGTTTGTTGGAGTTGATTTCAAGCTCATTATTGAGAAGAGAAAATTAGCTTTACATACATGACCCCTGTCTGATGCAATAATTACTTACTTGGACAAAATGGACTTTCAAGTTGATCCTTTGCTTTTAAACAACACACTTTTTTGTCTTTTGCCTGTAGAAATTTTATTAAAGAATATTTTATTCAATGTGGGCTATCGCACCCAGGAGCTGTGTTTTTGAGTCTTAAGGTTTATTCTACTGTAGAGGAGCAGTATATTTTTTCCTTAATGTGGAAAATCCAAAATGAATGCTAAAATTGTACAACTGTAGCACATAGTGTATCGAAATGCCACAGGTCTACTCAAGGACAACTCTGTGAATGAAACTGCACATCTAGTCTGTTATAGCTAAGCAGCCTGTTCACAGTCAGACACGATTATGTTAGCGGGCAGAGCTAATGTCACTGGTGTTTGCTGGTGTTTGTTGTAACAGAACTGTGCTCACCTCTCACTTTACAGAAATAACCTATTTTATGGCTATGCATTTTGTTGACCATACATATATATTTTCATTCTTTTTATTAGCTGTCAATATCATCCCATTATTGTCATTGTCCAATTTGTTTTTGAACTATTGCGCCCTCAGCTGTCCTGGTGAAGAACTATTTGTTGTCTTCTCTTTAAAAAAAATTTCTGTCGAGGTTTTCTTGCTTTTGACAGTCTAACAGCCCTAACACACCATGAGTGTGTGTGACTGACTATGGCTTGTAGGTTTCATGGTGCGTCTGGCTCCACTGGCATGAGTCTGCCTTTAACAGGAGCCTCTCAGCTGAATCATCATGTTGGGGTTAAAGGCAGTCTGTCTGCTCAGCATGGCAAATTTTTATGTTTAGTTTCTCCTTATTCTTCACTTCCGCCTTTTCTTCCTTCTTCCACAATCAAAAGACCAGCGAATGCTAAGCAAAACGTAACACTGCCCACATCTTGTTCTCTCCACACATTTGTTTATCTCTACTTTGAACTGTTAAAAAAAATGCAAAAAAACAAACAAACACAAGGAGCTCACGTAGCTCGTCTGCTCCACGGGTGCATTAACTTATAGTAACAAGATGGCAGTGAGTTTATGTAAAGAAAAATTGCAAATGAAAACTCTCTATTTCTAAATTCATTAAATTAAACAATAAATATATGCGTTTTTCCATTTGTGGGGATTGATTCCATTTTTGTGTGGAAACGTGCAAATTCTTCTTCAACCATTGCAATGTCTGTCTACTTGTTTGTTTTTCATCGTTTTTCTGCCGATTCTGTGCATTGAAACATCGAACACACTTTAGGGTATTATGGCAGTTGTCCAGCTGTATTATTGATCATCAGGCTGTTTCATGTTATCATCTTGTGTGTGTGCTGCCTAATGGAGTCTGTGATCTGCATACAGTTTCCTAAACAAAAGAACTGTCATTGAAAAATGTCACTGTAGAGGCACCGTGTTACAGTGTAGCCTTGCTGGATTTGTTGTGACATGTGGATGACAGACGAGACTTGCCTAACCTCAAGGCTCCTCTCTATTAGACTAGCACTGCAGACCTTCTCTGATGTGCGACAGTGTTAGGAGAGAGAGAGAAAGCAGAGGAGCATGGCTACCACCTCCTTCTCCACCTCACATAGATGTACATGGAGCATGAACATACAACCTGCAAGAGGACAAGATATGACACAGACTGGATTAGGTGCAAGTTTATCCATGGGGACATTTTAACGCTCATGATTACAACATCATCATAACACTGCCTCTGCTGGCCTCATGGAGTACTACAAGTCTCATGCACAAAAGTGAGTCAACAAAATGGCTGACGTGTTTAATGCTGTATAATGTCAGAAGACTACAAAAAAAACTACAGACTATATGTAGTTTATTTTACAAAGTCTTTGTTTTCTTGTTTGTTGTGCAAATCCATGAATGGCAGAAACATAAAAAATAAACTAAGATGTATGTAAAATCCTATTATTTGTAAATAAATAAAATGTAAATATCTTTCCAGGTTGTCACACCAACTCTCCTAATAATGTGCTCAACTTCTCATCCCATTTTTTAAAATCATTATATGAACAACTCAAACACACCTTCAATCCCATGATGCATCAGCTACAATAACACCAGCCTCTGTAGTTCAGTTGACAGACTGTTTTCCAGACCATTGTGTGCCTGACTCCTCCCCCTCCTCCATGTGACCCCTCCCCTTCAGCCCCGCAGTCTCCGTCGGTCGTGGACAAACCATACACCCCCCCTCCCTCCCTATGATAGTGCACTGCTCCCTGTTGTCCCCGGTTCTGCCGCTGCTCCTCTGTTAGTCCCGCTAGATCCTCCATACGAACCGATCCTGGAGCCGTTCAGACCTACCTCACCGGCTTCAGCCTCCGACCTCAACACCGCCGCCGGCACAGAGACTGAAAACCCCGAGGAGGACTGAGGGTTCAGCGAGTCTGAGCGACCGCCACCGACGAAAAGAGGAGGAGTCAGAAGAGGAGAAGCAGTCGTTTCAGTCCGTGAATCCACATCTACTCTGTTCACTAGTGGAAACCCGGTGGACTGACACCACTTCCTGACCGCAGACGGTTGTAGACACTACGGTCCGGAGGAGTTTCGCCGGCGGCTGGAGGAGGCGGAGACCCGGACGGAAAATCGCGGGAACATCGCTGGACGACGCGAAGAGTCGGTGAGTCGCGGTACTGCAACTAGCATGCTAGCATAGCAGCTCTCACTGTGTTAGCATTGTATTCAACACAAATAGATGATGGGCTTCTTGGAAGTTATGAATTTATATGTTTTTTCATGAATTACAGAAAATATTTTTTCTGTTTTTTGGGATGTGGAGGCACATTTTAAAGAAAGAGCCTGACAATTTGGTGTTGTAGCGGGTGAAGAAAGTAACGTTAGCTAGCAGGTACTAGCTTAATGGCTACAGCCGTGACTGATTTTAATAATTTAATAACTCTAATTTTCCTTTTTACTTTAACTGGAATTTATTTTTACAGACAACTCATGTCATTACTGACATTCACTTAAAATTTTGTAATTTCTGAAAACAATTTTGTGAGTTGTGCACTTGCGTAGATTGCTGTTCAACAATTATTGAATTGCTAATGGGCATGAATTCTGAATTACATTACATTACATTTTTATTACACAGGTAACATGTCCTTTGTTTATTTATGTGAAAAATTGAACTCTCTTTTGCACATGACATCATTGGTAACTTGGTTGGAGAACGCATGTACATCAATACACACACAAACATATGAACAAAAAGAAGTCTGTGATGCAGTTCTCTGTTGTATCAAGTATGAGATGACCTCAATAGTCTGGTAGAAGTAATCAAGCACTTTTTCTTTTAATTAACCGACTTCCCCGTTTAGCAAGTGGAAAGATGCATTTGTGTCTTTGATGTATTTGCACCTCACTGAAGTCTCAATGTCTCAGTGAGGCCACTATGTTGTGTTGGTGCTAAAACAAACAGCAAACACATCCAGCAGGCTGCAGGGGGGACAGTTTATGGGAGGGGCATAGATGAAGACAGATTTTGATGAGGAGTTGTCTTCCCTGAGATAATAGGTAGTCCAGGTAATAGAAAGATGATGAATTAGCTTTGCCAATTAAATTGTTGCCCTTGGAAGAGCTTTAATGAAGCATTTTTGGCTTCTTTTAAAGACTTGTTTAATATAATGAAGATTAATAGAGAGCATCTCCAGATTGTAAATCAAGACTAAAAGGGGGCCTACATTGCAAAGAATACAAAAATGGACTAAAGTGAAGAGGAAACTGCTGCATTCTCTTTGGCTAAGATCACATTTATACAGTCAAACCCCCCTCTTGGTCTAAAGTGGTACAGCCCAGTAATTTTCCATGCACCACACTGTCCAGGGATGTGGGTGTGGCTTAATGTCAATGGTAATACAAGACTTTAGCAGTTTTTCCCTTCGGCCTGGTCTGTGAGTTTCTAAAAGAGAAAAAATCTGCATCTTTCTTTATTTAGATCAAGTGATGTACTGATAAGGGATCAATTGAGTGTTTTCTGTATGAACCTGTGAGCCACAAATCTGCCACATTTTGGGGCATCTGGCAGTCTGCAGAAGTGGACTGTTTTATCACATTCATAATGTCTTTAGAATATTGGACTCAATTTAATCTGTACAAAGTAACCTGTTTCAGGTTTGCTTTTACCTTTTGGGAACATGGTACAGCCCTGTTTCTTGGTTCACCTCCCCCACTTCACCCAGTGGCAGTGCTCACATGGTGCACTTGTAATTCATTACACAGTCTGTTTTTTTCTGCTGAAGAGGAAGCAGCCTTGAAAGGCTCCACCTACATTTTTCAAAAGCTTTCCTGTCGGTGTTAGAAGTCAGTTATTTTTTTGCTTAGCTAAATTTGTTCACCTCTCATCCAGTGCAATCAGAGAGAATTTGCTATTGATCGCACAACTGCTCCATCCATTTGCAGAGCTAACAACATTCAAATTTTTACTAAATGAGAATGTAGGGAAATTTGAGGTTCTGCATGATTAAACTTTAAAAGTGAGACCTCCAAAAAAAGACTGTATGTGCTTGGCAGTGGCACCTTTCGCAACCCTGGTTCATACAGGTTTGTTTGTTTGTAAGTGAATGCTGTGCAGCTGCTGGCCCATGATCCACCACAGATCCATGAAAACCTTACCTACATAAGTCTCTGTATGATAAGTTATACATATCTGTGGCGAATTCAACCACATAATTTAGATGCATGAAAATTATAATGTGCTTACATTAAGCAGTTTTAAAAAGGATAGTATAATGCCTTCATATCAGCTGAGATGCGTCTCTGTCTCTGCGTCTCTTAGCTTTTACGATTCAAAAAGATAGATGCCATGCATGAGAAATCAGCCATTTCATATTACTGTTAGAGAGCTACTGCATGCGCCAACATAAGGGAATCTGTGAACATGCCATTTAATAAACAGCTTTTCACTGTTTCCAGCGCATATAACAAACTGTAGGTGCACTTTCTGAATGCTGTAGGAATAAAGCTCATTTTGTAAAATTGTTTATTTGTGAATTCCAAAGTGTATATAATATCCAACTTAAACACTTATTTAGCTGTGCTCTTTCAAAATGACAACAAATTTTGTAAATTTCCCCACTGTGGGACGAATAAAGGTATATCTTATCTTATCTTAAACAAACCCCATAATGGTGTCAATGCAAGTATCATACCAAATACGCAAAGAATAAATGCTTCAAACATCATGTAAATGTCAACCCAAAAGTTATTTTTTCACCATATAAATTGGAGCTAAATTTATATACAGAATTGATCATTGTCTGTAATGTTAAAAAAAAAAATCTGCAGTGTATGTGATCATAATTGAAAATTTCTGCCTTGTTATAATGCCATTTTTAAATATATGTGAATCTAAGTCACATCAGGAGTGATTGCAGGCTCCAATCCTGTATTTTTATTTTTGATGATGGAAAAGTACAACCTAAAATTTCTGTTTAATCCTAAGTTTTTCAAACCATACCTAGTTCCTAGTTCATAAGAACCAGCTTCAGCCAGTTACAGCCGGTTTCTTTGCTTCAGGCTGAAAATGAGAGTGATAAGAAATATGATCTTTGTTAAGTCTCAAAATACCCTGTGTTTGTTCTTCATCATTTTCAATTATGCTGCTATGCTGATAATAAGATTGGCTTGTTTTAAATTAGTATTTTGCATTTTGCAAAATGCACAATGATAATACAATAATAAATTGGTCAGGCCTATATATTTGTGTTTTAAAGGGGCTCTATTACAGAAAATGTGTTCTTATTTGTGATTTTTAAAAGCTAAACTATTGCTATCATTATTGAAATATACTACTAACCTTAAAGAAATGTTGTACTCATAAACCACTTTCAAAGATGTCATTGGTGATTTTTCAGCACTTAAGTTTTTCGAGAAAGAGCGTTTTTTTATGAGACCCCTATGTCTTGTCCCAACCCATTGCCTTGTGCATTATATTTGAGTGTGTCTGCTCCATTCATTTAGTTATGGGAGCCCACTGCCTGAATTTTCACTGCTAAGGCAATCCCCTCTGCGCAATATTGCCCTATTTATCACTATTTGCCCCTTTCAGACATGCACCTCATTATGTAAATGAGATGGCAATATCGCTCGCATGTCTGAGTGCCCAAGACATGGCGGAAATCTTACTAGGTTAGATCTAGTAAAATGTCTGAGATGTGTTGGAATTTCTGTTAGATTAATGTGAAGGACATACCAGTTCAAGGTAACACATGCACAGAAGAATGTCCTCTTCTTTGCCTTACTGAGAGCACTCAATTATTAATTAAAACTCAATTATCATCTCCTTTTAACACACAGGGAACAAAATCTGTTTCATTAACCACAAGACATCATGAATGAGCCAATGTTAAGTTGTTAAGGAGTTTCTTCTTGTGTTGGATCAGTCTTTAAAAAAATATTTTTTTCCTGTTGCAGTGTGAGGAAAAAGGAGTTAAAAAAACCCATCCTCATACAACAACGGCATTAATCAGACCGGTTTTCTCCCTCTGACTATTTTCAGTTTCCACTTATGCCAACTGCTTAAATAACATTCCATTTTCTAACAGCACTGTACAACCACAAGTGGACTGAGTGGTCTGTAGTTCCAATAACTCCAACAGAGTGATTTATGCTGTGGAAAATCAGTCTCGCTAGTCATGTCACATCAGTTTCAGGAGTCGCATCTTATACAATACAAGTGTCAATGTCAGATATCTATTTTAAGTAAATATAAGCACTGGGTTGCACCTTGAGCCACGTAATAGTAATGGGTAAAGCTAACTCAGTGCATGTGCTTCACAAAAGTTTAAATTTCATTCACTGAATCAGTGAATCAAGAGCATGTGGCTACGATTCATGTGCTAAGGCCCCAATAGATGAGAACCTTGAGTTGAGGAGTTTTTGCTTTGCATTGTTTGCCAAATTTGATCACTAGAATGTTTTGTGTAGTCTGTGTTAATTTGCCCCAGTCACCAAATGTTTTGACTGTACAGATGTTAGCTGTAAGCTAGCTACCATTCTACGACCCTGTGTGTGTGAAGAGTGAATGTGTGGCAATTGTTTTGTCATTGTATGGTGTCTAGAAATTGCTTTGCTTTCTGTCTGAACACAGTTTTATTGTGCTGAGTTATTCCAATCCATGTAACGACAAATGGTAAACTGACCTCATACAGTTAATCTAAAGAGACTGATGAAAAATAATTTTATTGGTTAGATTTAGTATAACCACATGCATTCATACATTTCCTCTCCAGAACTGTTGAATGTTCATGCAGTCTAAAATTTTTAAGTTCATAAACGAGTTCTTTTTTACATTAGGTTGTGCAACAAGATAATAGTATAGGGTTACAGTCCCTGGATTTGGTGCTTTGTACCCATCTGGTGCTGTCCCTAGAAATGTCCCTGGCTTTCTCACTATGCACATATAAACAATGCTTGCACTGTATCTCATCTTATTCCCGTCTCTATTCCTCCCTATTACGGCACAGCCACACTGACACCAGGTAGTGATGCTGTTCTGCTCTTCATCCCAATGCACCAGCTCCATGATTTCTTCTGTCTGCATCACTACTCTTTCTCTCTTTTATCTCTTTTTCCACCCTATATTGGCTCAAATGCATAAGCAGTTGGACCTCCATTTCCAAACAAGTGTGTTCAACTATGCTAATGGAAATAACCCACTTACATAAACAGTAATGTTTCTCCAAAATGGCGGCTCCTTAAGAGGTGAGATAGAAAAGATAAATTCGTCACATTTATGGTTTTAACTACTTTTTCAAATCAGATTTTAGGTGGTTCCAAGATGTGTTTTCTACCACTACCAGTGCCAAAACATGCAGGTTTCATGTCCTCTTTAAGGCTCAAGCATGGCTGAAACAAAACCACATCTAAAACTATACTTGCCAAACCTGAAGGCAATGGCAGGGCAAAAAGCCAGCAATAACAGGCTCGTCCAGGCTGCATCAAGCTGTCTCCCTGATCTCTCTCCATCATGGCTTTTGTTGGTCTTTATTCTTGAAGCTAAGACTGACTTATTTGCAGTTGTCTGCAAGCTTGAGCTGCCTGAACAAGATATCTCAGGAGCTGCCATCTTTAGAGAGAGATTCTGGTGGTGCAAGAGATTTCAGAGACCACTGAGGATAAAATCTGAATTACAGCATATGTCACGACAAAGCTGAAGCTGACTTATTTGGAAGAATGTAATAAGCTTGATTTTGAGGCACCAAGTATCCTTGTTGTCAGTCACTCAAAATACTTGCTGTCTCTTGCTTTAAGTTATAACTCAGCTCTGACAAACTGGTGGCACTTCAATGACTGGCAAATGTTGCCAAGTTATGGCCAAAGTAGGTAGAGCTAGAGAGACAAGGTGTCTAGTTCCTTTGCCTTCTGTTTGACTTGTACAAAGGCCCACCCTTATAGAAAAGCAAAATAAAGCACGACAGACTGCGGATGCACTTCTGTTTACACTGCATTGTGTGCCTGTGGACAGGGTGGTGTGATGATGGTGCAACCAATCGCCCAAATGCAGAGGAATACCATTGTTGTGTCTGAGTGGTGTGTTTGAACATAGTTTGGAGTTAGGAAGAAGCAGTTCCCCATACTTCGCTACAGGCTAGCACCAGAGTATTAAACTGGATGCAAGCTGCAACAGAGAGCTAGTGTAGTATACAGAGAAGTGGAGTGGTGTGGGAAAACGTGAGGAGCTTGAACTCTAGATGGGTCGCAGCATTCAGCATTAGCTCCAGGTAGTAGACCAGGTGTCTGAAGCAGTGGTTCCCATCGGCATAGGCTAAAATGAGAGTAGTTCAGAAGGGAACTGACAAGCAAGTTCGTTATAGGGTCACACCCAGTTTGCTGTCCAACTTGACATCACCACAATATTTTCAATGGTGATAGACAAGTTTTGGCACATTTATTCTTTTGTCTTGAGGGGAAAGAAGCTCATTCTTGTTCAGGTGGTGCCACTCCGAGAAGACTGCCAGGAAAGCAGTAATGTGTTCTCCCACCGAAGCATAAGAAGGCGGTGACATTGGCAGTTTTATTTCGATCTCAATTTTCAAAATAAGATCAAAATCTAAAATAATAATAAAGGACCAACTTCGAGTATCTCAGCCTGTCTGTGTTTAGTTGTAAAATGTTTCTGGACATTTAGCAATTAATATCATCAGTAGAGTTTAACAGTATGTTAACAGGACTGAGATCACCAGAGGGAATTGAAATGTACAACGGTGTGTCATCAGCATGTGAGTGGTAGGATAGATTGTTTTTCTATGTGATGTTGCCAAGGGGGAGCATGTATAGACCGACCTGATTTGAATATCATCACCAGCAGTGTCAAAGGCAACAGTGAGATCAAGCAATACTAAAATCAAAGTTCTTGAAGCTTTATGAGTCACTGTAGATCTTAAAAGTCACTGATTACTCCTATGAGAGCTGTTTTGATGATATGACCTGATTAGTATGTATCATATATATTGTGCATTGAAAAATATTCTTCCATTTGTTTGTATACCACCTTTTCAAGTATTTTGCTTAGAGAAGGAAGATTGGAAATTGGTGTTTAATTATCAATTACAGATATATCTTTTTCTTCAGCAGAGGTGAAATTACAGCACACTTGAGAGAAGCAGGAAAAATACTAGTCTGCAGGAAGCTATTATTAGCGTTTATGTCATTTATAAAGCAAAGAAAGACAGATTTGAACAGTTTGCTAAGGATGCAAACAAGAGAACAGGTACATGACTTTAGGCACAGAATTACTTCAGATCTCTGGAGTTAACAAGTGCAAATATAGACATGCTAATGGAAGTCAATTGGCATGAGTGTTAGGCGAGGCTGAATGTATTGCTGCAAGTGAATTTCCCCACTGTGGGACGAATAAAGGTTTATCTTATCTTAAGAAATGATTATACTATCTCTAATATTAGAGACTTTTTCCTGATAAAAAAGAACAAATTCATTAAATCTGGTCATTGAGGGAAACTCATGAGGGTTGTATTTTGAGGGAAATATTGTTATAAAAGTAGAGTGCATTTTTATAGCTCTCAAAATCAACTTATAATTTTTTTCTCCATTTCCGCAGATTCTTTTTGCTATTCTTAGTTTTTTACTGTTTGGAGATGTCACTGTTGGACTCAGTATGTCACAAGATGAAGGCTTTGCAGGAATGTAGTGTGAGTTTGATGTTCATAGATTAAAAAAAAAAAACGAGATCCTGCATGATTTGGAGGAGGTGGTCGTGTTTATCTGTTCTGTTGTAAAAGGTGGTGAAGTTGTCCATAGGGGATGTTCCTGGTACAGCAGTAGCCCTTAAGCCAGATGTGCAATTGCCTTAGTTGACTAACCTTTATGTCACCAGATCGGGGTAAGGGCAGTGGGCCTGAAATAGTGCACGTTTGCTGGAGTTCAAAACAATGTCCACGAGGCAGACAAAATCCTCTTTAAGTTTATCCAATTGATGTATCTGTGCGCACATGCAAAGTTGAGACAGATGTGTGGTAGCTGTAGGGTGGACGTGTTAATCTCCTTAAGGAGGGTGTCCGGGTGGCAGGAGGTGCAGCACCTGTTGATCTGAACATGACAGACCATGGATGACCAACAACAAGCATGGGAGGGTAGTGGGTATGATTGTCCTCAACAACTGCTTCGGTGGATGTCTTGGGGTGCACACCGGCAGAGGCGTGAGTTGGAGGCCCAGAATGCTGCTCGACTACTGGGCAATATGTAGTGTAGTGTGTCTTTGGGTGAAGGACATTGTCAGACAGGAGGGTGGTCTCGGTGCGATCTATGGCACGGAAGATTGGGGTTGTTCACCCAGAAGAGAGAATTCCTCCTCATTCAGGACACTGACTGAGGGCTCCAGGAATTGAAAATTGTTCTCCAAGTGGAGAGCCTCTGGTGTAGAGCAGCAAGGATTGCAGTTTCTTTCGCCCTTCGCCAAAGGCCATGTATCCTCTCTCACAGCCAGTAGGCATTAGATGGGTCCGACTCACCCACAGCAAGGATAGGCCCAGACCAAGGGTGGGTGGTGTCAGAGACTGGTGGACTAGGGCTGAGGACATGGTGTATGAAATGTGCTTAAGATAAGATGAGTTATTCCTTTATTAGTCCCACAACAAGGAAATTTACAAGCCTTAGCCTGGGCAAGTGGAAGTCCACAACTGATTAAAAGGATTTGTCCCAGCGAAAGTGTCTGTCTTGGAATGCTAGCTGTCTACTTAGGCTAGGAACAAGTCATTACCAACTAGCAGCAGATTCTATGAGTAGTACAAATGAGCAGGAATGAACAATTCAGAGAAAAGCCAGGAATACCCACTCTGTCAGTGTAGGATAGCCACAGTTGAGCAACAGTAGAATCTGTTCATGAATTGATCAATATTAGGTTGTATTGCCGACAGAAAGCTCAGCGAAGTAATATAAACAAACTGCATCTGACCAGATGCAAAATGACGCTGTGACGCGGAGTGCAGCAAGGCCTGGAAGGAATCTGAAGGCCTTCAGATGAGCGTAATGAGAAGAATAGCTGTGCATCGTCAGCATAGCAGTGGTAGGAGAACTCAAGTAGGAATTTACAGTGGTAAAAAGTAACCAAAGAAAAGAACCAGCAGCTCATTTTCACTTTGCAACTCTGTAGCCACTTGATAAGACTATCTTACACAGAAAAAATATTAAGGTAATGTAATTTATTTTAATTAACCATGCAAGTTACCTAGCTAAGATAGCTTACTTGTTATGCTATGGTTATCTGTAACAGCACCAGCTGGTTGAAATGGTCCAGTGGAGAGCTTGAGAGAGAAGTTCAAATCCCTGAATTGTCGGTTTTGGAAAATTACAAAAATTGTCAACTACAGCCCTGACAATTCTGATGTTCAAAAAACCACTCTCAAGACGGACTGGGCCTCTTACGCTGTGAGTTAGATGCGTGCATTTTCTGGATTCATTAATATTCTGCAGGCCGGATGGTAAGCTGTCATCCCGTGAGCCACTAGTTGACAGTCACTGGTATAGGGCCACAATTAAACCACCATGAAATTTCAATTTATGGATAATAAAAGTTTCCATTTCAAGAAGCTTTGTTAAAGTTAAATTTAAAACTATGAGAAATACAGTTATACAAATATGTATAATACATGTTTTGGATTTTTTTTGTAGGTGGTGTCTAAAATGCTTGCATATGGATAGCCTAGCTAACTGGTAGCCTAGCTAGCTAGTGATGTACTGTAGTTGTGATTGTAACTGACACAAAAATGGTGCAAATGTAACTGAAAGATCACAATCTGAAGTTCTGTAATTATTATTATTATAATAATAATAATTATTATTATAGTACAGCATGGTTGCCACATAATACACAGAGATGTGTAATAATATGATGTAAATTAACATTCGCCAAGTGTTGCAGGTTAAATACAAGATACAAAAATGTGTTACCCCTTGCAGATCACAAGAAATTAAAAACCTCAAGAGAACAAACCAGTTGGGAAAAATCCAAGCCATATCAGCCATGTTCATGATGAAAGGGATTCTTTCTGCTGTAGCTGTGAACAGCAGCTGCAGCAGCCATTTTGTGCTGTAGCATTCACTGCAAGCGATCTATCAAAGGAAAGGAGTCGGGGTGGGGAAGGTATTGATTAGGATAGCTTGTAGACTAATCCAACTCCTTCAGCTCAGGAAATGTTAGCTGTTTGTTAGGCCTGTTTTTCCACAGAAAACAATCTGTATTTGTCTCACCGCTGCTTTCTACTCATGCCCAAATGTATGTTTGTGGCACAGAGGAAACAGACAGCTTGTAGCACTGTATTTATCCTTCCATAAAAACATCCTGATTTTCATGTAACAAACTTATAAAAATGTGCCTTGTTAAGACATAAACATAGATGAGTTATTGAGACAGAGACAGAAAATGTGATCAGACAGCTCAAGGAGAATGAGCTGCTCTTTCAGGGTTTGAATTTCTACCAGGTTAGCAGAACTAGAAATCACAAAGTTTTCCTGTTCAACATAGGCTAATCTAGTTTTGAACGTCAAACTACAAAGCTCGAATTGTTTGGAGAGCTTTGAATTTGTCATTCACCTCTCTAGCTCCCTCCCTTGTTGGCAAGAACACCCTTCTGCTGCAATGGTTCAGTCCATGCTTGGCTGTAAAACTCCAGGCTGGAGCAGACTGCTGGTGTGGGGGAGGGGTGTTGGTGCCCTGTGTAAGGCTGTGGACTTCAGCTCTGACTGTGTTGTGCTAGCTATAGCTCATGTGATCTGTCTCACTATGTAGTTGCTCCAAAGATGGTCTTCAGGTTATCATAGTTTTACCAGATAAAGGAGGGAGGCAACTGCATGCAGATGTTTCAATTCAGTGCAGTTAATCAAAATTGTTATTGCCTTGTCTTCAGGGAACCTAGATATCTTTAGTTTGCACCTGGTGTTTATTCTGCAGTGTGCCAGTCAACATTCATTGGCTTTTTTTGTAGCCATGACATGAGCTTCCCTCAGCAGCGCATGGCTACACAATAATCACCATGTGCTTACTTGATTCACATGGAAACTCCTGGTTTTGTCCCCCACCTCCCCCCTATTTTTCTTCCCTTTTTTCCTTCTACTCAGCTCTTGCTAGTCTCCACTCATTTAAAAGAAAAAAACGAATCACGCGTACAGTGTTTGAGCAATGGTTGGCTAAGAGGCAGTGCTTTTAGACTGTTGCTTAATAATTCAACTATTTTTTGAAAATAAGTGTCTTTTGACAGTTATATTTTGGCACATGTCAGTTTTTCGCCCATATGTTCTGTCTATTTATCATCTTTCTACTGAAAGCACTGTTAGATTTCACTGAATCTCACAGTGGCCTCAAGTAAAGGCCACATATTCACTCATTTATTTGGTAAGATTAATTGATCTGTATTGTAGGATCCCATAGTCTTGTATTGGAATAAAATGAATGGTATGTAGAAAATTATATTTGAAACTGACATTTGAGGGAAAATTCTGGCCTGAAGGGATGTAAAATAGAATGTAAATGGATATACATGGGAGAATGTCACAGGAAAGATCCACAGTCAGCTGCTGCTTAGAATAACTCAAAGTTTAGTGCAAATGCATGATTAATATTTACTTTGCCAGCCAGGTCATCTTGTTTGTGTGTGTATAATAATTGTTTTTGGTTGAATGATTGAGCTTCAGGCTCAGACAGCCAGCATTTTCGCACAAATTATAACACTTGCTAGCATATCTAGAATGTATTATCACAGTTAAAATCCTGTATAAATTCATGTTTCTATGGGAAATAGTGGAAGATTACTTCTATCTGAACAAAATATTCCTTTTATCAAATTTTCTGACCTGAAAATTGCAATATCATTAAGATACAATACACCACATATTATATTTCGATTTATTTATTTAACACTTTAATAAAATTCGTATTCTTCATTTAACATTAAAGTGCATCCATCAAAACAGGTTCTGTACCTCTTACCCTTTTCAGGATCGTGAGAGACTGGAGCCTCTCCCTTCATGCATTGGAGGAGAGGTACAGGTCATCAGTCTGTCACGGGGCTAACATCTAGACAGACAAACCCATCCACACTCACTTTCATACCTCTGGGCTGTACACAGTTTCCAGTCCACCTGACTTGCATGTCTTTGGACTGTGATGGAAACTGGAGATCTCCCAGAGGAAACACAAAAAAAGGGAAGAACATGAAACACAGCAGAGAAAGGCTTGTTGTGATTAAATTGAGGAGTTGAATACATAGAGGAGCTGTACGTTGCCCAGCACAGACACCTTCCCTGATCACACAACCACTGCTTGTAACCAGGAGATTTTTTAGAAAATCAGTCAGCAAGGGAATATCAAAGCAGCGTCTTGATATTTTGCAGCATGTCTTGAGAAACAGCCTGAATCAAGTCAAGATAGAAATTACATATGTCAGTATAATAATAATAATAGGGCTACCTGTTTTGGGAGAATCGTGCGAAATGTTCTTTTCTTTCTCTTTGCTAAATATTTTAGTAGATCCATTCAACTGTTATTAAAGGTCTCGATGAGAATTATACACATAGAAATTACTTATAATGACTTGGTGCTGCCGTAACATGATAAGATGTTGTGCAAGATATAACAGGCTGTAAGGGCTCTGTGTGGCTGCGCACAGCAGACCAGGTGGCCATTTTGAGTTTCAGTGAATCCAGATGCAAGCAATGAGGGTGGGGGAGGGGAAGACTGCGCACTGTGCGCAGTGATGTAGGAATGCTGGCTCTGCTCTCACTGGCTGACATGTTTTTTTCCACTCAGTATTTAGCCTCCATAGAAAATGTCTGAGATAACTGTTAACATTTTTGTTAGTTTGGTTGATTAGAAATTAAGACCAGCAACATCTTCTGTGACTGACAGAGACAGCTAAGTGTCAGGTTATCGGCATATTGGTTGAAGCACAACTGGCAGCCTGAAGGAGAAAAAGCATTATTTTATTCCACAGTTATCTAGAATTAGGTTCATAAAACATTTAACAGAATAGCACTGAACTCATGTGGAGTGAAAAATGGAAGTAACTGATTCGTTAACTCTTCAGTCACAACTTAAGGTGTTGCTGAACAGTAAGCACAAGACAGTGAAGCTCTAAAGCTGGATTTAGAGGTGAGCACTTTGACATGGATAACATTATTTGAAATCATTAAATCAATTTTACTGTTTTAGAATCCTTTTTTTTCAGTTTTCTCTCAAGATCCATGTATGAGTATGGAGATTTCTGCAGATACACTGTACTTGTTTTATTTTTTCTGAGGAGGCGGAGTTTGTTATAGGATCTGCTCCTGCCAGTGCTCAGCATGCTGCTCGCAGCAGCGCTGGTGGCCATTTTGTGTTTCTGCAGTAGCAGAAAGGGGGGATGGGCAAAGAACGCACAGCAGGGTTTTATTTACTCTCACAACAAAGCTTTTGATGAAGACAGGTGAGGTTGCAATTGAAAGTTCACTGTTAAACTTCATTTCCAGTGTACTACTTATTCACCAAGACATTTCTCTGTCTGTTTTCAGTCCCAATTAGTCAAATCAGGAAATTACTTAAAATAAACTATTTTGTGAAGAATCCATTGGTGCACACTTCATTAAGGGAAGTAATTATGCTCAGAGTCTATTTTTCAGTTTTTAGATAGGTGTTCTTTGTTCCTGTTGAGTAAAGAACCACCCCCGTGTTGGAGTGGTTCAGTCTGTTGAACAGCAGCCCTCCCTGCTCTGGGAGAGGCTGGGCGGATAGAGGCTGCTTACTGTGTCAAGCTGTGCTCCAATTTCTTGCTGTGCGCAGCTAGCATGACACTGTGAGACTAAAAAAACGATATTTCTTGCTTGGAAATGTAGAGTGCGTGGCAAAAAACATACATGATACAGTTTTGGCTGAGAATCTTTCAATCTCAAATGCAGTAATTGTACTTCATCATGACAAGTAGTTAATTAATGTTTCTGAAGAAAGTACTTATTTGGCCTTTATCGACTTGCTTTAAGGAATTACATCAAGAAACATCAGCTAATAAGACCTAGCGGTAGCATTTAACTTTTTCTGTGGAAATCCAAGACAATACACCCTCTGCCCTAATTTAGCAAACCTGTAACTGCACTTTGACTGTTAGGTTATTGGAATGCTTCATTCTTTATCTCTTTTGTTTTGAACGCCCCACCCCCACTGCCTCCCGCCATCAGAATGGTTCAGTCCATGTTTGACTTGGAGAGGCTGTTCCAGAGGGAGAGCGAGAGAGCATGTGTGTGTGTTTGTGTTTGTGTGTGTGTGTGTGTGTGTGTGTGTGTGTGTGAGTGAGAGAGAGAGAGAGAGAGAGAGAGGGGGAGGGCGGGTGCAGCTGTCTCTAGATTTGATCTGCTGTGGGTGTGCAATTTAGCGCTGGCTGTGCGCCGCTAGCTAGGCCTTGACTAAAGTGCACGTTGTGCTGCTTTGTCATGTTTAAAGTGCCATGTTCTTTGTCATGTTAAAATGTGTTTGGTTATTTTTTGATATGACATAGAGGAAATATACGCTTTGTTACCACAGATAGGCCTTTAAGAAAGCATAGTTGCTTTTAAAAAAGATCCTGTTTTTATTTTGGTGGAACAGTCTGAACTAGGCTCCTCCCCTTTACCTTCAACATTTTCACTGATCTTTTAAGACCTGTGGCCCATTAATAAGCTCAACAAATAATTAAGTTTATCAAGTCCTCCTCTCTAATGTCAACTTTTCATTACTTAAAAAAGATTTTTTTCCATCATAAGTTTGTTGAACATTTAGTTTTTCAATTTCCAGATTTCTCTAGTGGGAGATGGAGCTGCTTGAGGGAAAATTGTAAACTCTTTATTTGGGTTGATTCCATTTTCAGTCATCATCATCATCAACTCAAAAATAGAATTTCTCCAAATCCTGTGTTGATTTCTTTCAAAGTGACAACACAGTGGAGGTAAATTAAGAGGCATCCAAAGAAGAAGATGTGAAGCTTACAGGATGATGTGTTTTGTGCTGTTTTAACAAACAGAACATTAAAGCAAACTGCAAAGCCATCAATGCCATTGATTTTCCTCAGTTTTTGATGGATTAGTCCTTTGCATGATCTATAAGAGTGCTTTTATGTGAGATCATATCCTGAGTAAGTTCCTCTGTGGTCCACAATTAGAGGGACTGTAGTAGGCTGAGGCTAACCTGGTACTCAACTCAGGGGCAGCGAGTGCTCAGCCTGTTGCACATGTATGCAGTTCACATAAAATCTGAAATCTAAAAAAAATGTAAATCTAAAATAAAGATTCAGCAGAGAGATAAGGGGAAAGGGTTTATTTACAGCTATGTCAGGGTTTCTTCTTTTGTCTTTGGCTGACCATGGTGAAAATAAACCATTATAGCACCAGAATCCATCTTAAAACAGTAGGTGGTGAACCCTCAACATTTACAGGACCACAATAAAGGTCAAGCAGTGCACTCCGGTAGTATTTCTGTGTGTTACAGCGTTGTCCTTGACCTTATTTTTTGTTATTAAGCTTTCTTTTCCTATGGTGTTATTTTAGAAAGCAGAGCCCCCCCCTGGTCTGAATGGTTCAGTCCGTTCTGGCTGTAACGTGGACTATTTTGTGCTAGAGATGGGGGATGGGTGTTGCTAAGCAACAGTGTGTGCAGTGTACTTCCTCTCTGTCTGTGCGCTGCTAGCTAGTGTTGGGATTGATAATCACCACGCTGCACTTCAAAATGTTGTAGGCACAAGATTTGATTTGTATCTATGTGTGGTTTCTGCAAATATATCATGCACTTGCACAGAAAGAAAAAAACATTCATCTCATTTTTCATATTTCATAGTATGCATTATGGCAGAATGCTGTGTCAGGAGCATTGATCTGACTTTCCTTTTTAAAGGGTTTAATTAATATCCAATACAGGCTCATGAAGCCACACACCCTTTATAGAACATACCCCTGCCAGGAACAAGATGGACTAGTCCTAACTGAGTCCCTCCTCCTTTCTTTTATGTTCTCCTGCTGGCCTCTCAGCCGTTCCCTGCTCCCACAATCAGCAAATACATGGAAGGCCTCAATCCCACACATCCTGCTAAAGGTTGACATCTCTTTGTTTTTAAAGCATGTTTCACATTTCTCTCTATCATTGAAATCTAACTCAGCTTTTGTCATTGCAGCTTCACTCTCTTCTCAAGGTTAGCTCTGGATGCTGGTAGAGGGTGCTATGCTAGTTGAAGAAGGTAGAGTTTTTGCTAATTGTATGTGTTTGTTATGGTTTTTTTAACAGGAAGTGTTCGTTTCAGATATTCTGTATATGTCAGGGAGTTTGCTGTTATTTTTCACAAATGTAGCTGATTAACAATGTTGGTAGAGACATGTTGTTACCTGCAAACGCGACACCTGGAGGTCGCATGCTTTTTAAACATAGTTTGTTCCTGGTCATATTCACATCTTTGGGCAAAGTAAGAAAAGTTGTTAACTTGAGTCATGCATGTTCTGTGTCCATACACACATGTGACTGTACACAAATGTATTTATAGCACTGTCAACACATTTGTAGTTGTGTGATATATTTGGTCTGTATGTGAATTTCACAAAGATCACACAGGTATAAAGAATCTCCATTGCTAACAACCGTTAAGGTGGTCATTCATTTTTGTTTCTTTTTATTTTTTTTTCATTTTTATGCAGCACTTTCTGTTTGCACATCAAGCCCACAGGATTGTATTCTTTTAGACACAAGTGCAATTGCTACCACTATTTTTTAATAGGGTCCCATGGTGGGACAAATGGTTGTATGGAGTGAGGAGACTGCACTGTTGTGGCAGAAAGCTTTGAACAGAATTTGGGCATCCCCATCAATCACAACATGAATTAACTGTAGAAATATTTGTGGTTTTCAAACCACATATTAGAGTCATAGTGCACCTACAAAATGGTGCTTGAATTCTTTTTGCCTAAAGTGGCTCTACACGCACCGGTTGCTGACGTACACTGTCAGTGTGGATATTTTCACTGATCTTGCTTGTTGCTGTTTATTTGTTCCTGCTGCACTGTGGTTCACTCACAGACTGCACTGAGTGTCAAGGAGTACGTTCCAGTGTTTGAATGGACCACAATGATGCATTTTTGAAAGCTGGTGTAGCCAAAGCCCAGCAGGTTACAGTAAACAAAGGTTTGGAGATTGATTGGTATTTGCATGTCAGATACTGAACCGTTTAAAAAAGGCTGTCATTTGTATCAGCCAGGGACATACCTTGGAACAACTCCTATCAGGGATAAAGGCTTCCTCATTAAAATCATGTAACACAGTCTGGATACTGTTCTTGGGAGACTAACTTGCTTTGCCAAATTGACATGCTTATCCATGAATTATATCACCATGGCTTGTACTTTGGGTTTGTGATCAACTTTCCCATCGTCTTTGAAACAGCCTGCGATAATGTGGTACTTTTTACGTTTTTGTTTGTTGCTAGCTTGGCCTCAGAGAGACTCAATTTTGAGTTCTCCTGCTGCAGGACTGACTCCCTAGTCAACCTGCTCTCTAGTTGTTTTGAGTTGGAGAGACTTGCATGTCTAGTTTGACAGACTTACTACCACCTTTTGACATTTGACCTTCAGCTCAACACCTACTCACCTGGCGTTGAAACAGTGGATTGCCGAGGCAAAGCTCTGGAACAACAAGCAGCTGTTTTGCAAATTGAAAGAAAAGAGGTTGTGAAAACCCAGAGAGAGAAGAGTAGACAGTCTCTCCATGTCTCCTGTTTTTTAAGCCTCCAGCTTAGCATAAAGGCATATGTGAAAAATGCCTTGTTTGACTGAGACGATATTCTAACAATAAACACAACTGAGTGAAGCAATAATTTAAGGATTTTAAAATGAATTATTAAAATATGCTGGAAGTTGTGTAAGCCCTCTCTTTTGTGCATTGAAATCGGAGCATGTCGGATTGTTGACACCGGTTAGACGCAATCCTACGGGTGATGCATCTGACAGAAGATGCATGAAGGAATACAGTGAAGCACTGGAAGTCTACTTGATGTTTTCTGTCAGCAGTCAATGCATAGCATCACAGGAAACAAGCGTAATGTGCATGAAACACTGTCAAATTCATACACATGTACTTTCACCTCAGAGTCATCAATTTGTTTGGGCTAGAAAAACAATTGTGAAATTAATGTTCTTTTGTGTTTATCAAGCTTCCCCAGGAGTTTATACACAAATTTGAATCTGTGTGTATCAATGATGTTGAAGTGAATTAAGTAGTTTTTTTTTTTTTTTTTTTCAATTATCTAGTGTTTGGTGACCTAACTTCAAATGTGCATTAAATACCACACCTCTGTCTGTGCATGCTCATCTGACATGTGAAATGATTGCTTGATTTATGATTGTCAGGCTCAGCAGAGGAATGACTCATGTACCTGCAGATTGTCCTATTTCTAAATATGGAGTGATAAACTTAGTCTGAGCTTAAAAAATATTTATAATAAGTTCAGAGTTTTAGAGTTAATATATAAATATATAATGAACCCAAAAAAAGGCTTAAACCTTCACTGTTTTTTAACCCCAACACAATAAAAGTGGCTGAGGATTTAGCTGTAGGAGTTGATGAGTTGGACATGAGTTGGAAAGAAAAACATTTGGATAATGTTTAACTTTGGGTTATTTAACATTTGTGTTTAATAGAATGAAGTCTATATATTCTACATTGTGTTTACATTGGCAACTTGCTGAAGCCTTGGGCTGAAGAGAAAATCCCCAAAACAGGGTGGTGCTGCAACCTGATATGTATGGCAGAGAATCACGTTCAGCTAGCTACTGAGGGCACATTCTGGCAGCAAACAGCAGAGCTGACGGCCATTTTGAGTTTCTGCACTGAATCCAGGCGCAGTAAATGAGGCCATGGGATGGGGGAGGGGGATATTATGCTCTGCGCAGTGTGCAATAACATTGGAATGTGAAGTGTACCAATGATCGTTCTTGCATTTCCGTCGGTTATTTGTTTATGCTGACTTCTTACATAATGCTTTTCTCAGGTTAGATTTAAAGCAATTATGCTCAAGTATCGTCCCACCTGTTTTTACAATAAGGAGTTAATTGTGATTGCAGGAAGCATACTTGCTGATATGAAAGCAATGTGGGAATGGCTTTCAGTGTTGTGCGTATGCACCAAGATCTCATTGTGCTGCTGGAGCTGTACAGTGTAAAGTATACACTCAGTCCAGATCAGTCTTCTTAGTGAACGTTGCATTTTTCCATGCACATGTGACAGCTTGCTAAGCTGCAAAATACACATGGCTAAATTGTACAAGGCCTTTTCAGATGGCTCTGTCAGCTGTAGTATTGCAGGCCAGCAATGCAGTAACAGTAAAGCTAACCAACTTAACAGTGTAAAACTGGAGCAGCTTATTGCTCTCACCAGATAAGATTTGTGTTCTGTTCTTACGCTGAACCAACAGACAGATTTATCTACATACAGTATCTACCATTGAACATGTCTACTTTGTAACATTAGAGATGAGTTAACAGACAGACTGATTGATCTCAGAAATGTAGCCACCACTCATTCAACAGCTGAAAAACAAACCCTATGGTTATACATTCTTGAGCTGACATTCACTAAAATACAGACTGGTGAAGTGATTTGTATGAAAGTCTGTATGACAGTCTCTTTGACTGTTCTGGAAAGCCATTTTCCTGTTTTGAATCTTTTTCTTCTTGACCTCTGTGTGTGTGCTTTGGTTAGCAGTACCACATTTTTTTGCCAAAATGAACAGGAAGTTAGCCAGAACTGCTAAAACTGCAACAACAATCATTTCACATGCAGAAACATGAAATCAAAGTAGATAAAAATTCCTTTTGTAAAGCTTTGCTGGCCTTTAAAAGCATGATTGTAGTAACATTCCGAAGGCTCAAGGAATACGGTTTGACCTAATTATATCAGTTCTTAATCAATGTGGATATGCTTTATTGTCATCGACATAATGGTACTTGCAGTTTGGTTAAAGTCGTAGTTACCTTACAAATAAATATTTCCTATTGAAGCCAAGGACTCAGTGTCAGCTCAAAGGATAGAGATAGACTGCTTAATTCAGAGGAGCTACTTTTCGCTTCACATTTCACTTTCATTTAAATTGTCTGTGGATTTCATATATAGTTGATTTTGTCTTCCTAGTTTGAAGCTAAAATAGAAAATTGACTAAAAACGCATCCTTTTCCCCCCCTCAGTTTGTTGAAGAATTGTAGTGAATCCATGACCAGGAACCTTTCGGCTTAAAGGTGAGTTATTCATCAATGATTTATTTAGGGTATGCACTCCATGTTACTTAGTATCATAGTACAATTCTTGTTTGCTACTGAATGTAATATGAGAATTAGACTGCAGCACACAGCTTTAATGCATTTGTAATTCTGATTTCCATAAAAAGATCAAATCATCACATACATGATGAATATGAATATACATGAAATGAATGTGCATAAAAATATGACAACTAGCCTCAAACAGTGTATGCTACAGTCAGAACTATGTACGGACAATCCCTCATGGTTTGCATAGCCTCTTCTCTGCTGCCAACACAGCCTCAATTTCCCTGTTCTGATTTGCTGTGGGTTGAACCAATAGAAAAGTGGGGGGATGGGAGGAAGGTCGGGTTGCTGCTGTTGTTAATTTCAATGTCACTTCTGTTCTTTGGATCGGGGCTTAGATAAAAATGAAATCCATAGGTTAATCAGAATGAAATGAAGGAAAAAGGAATTTGTCAGAGCAGTTAAAGCTTTTCTGACTGACATGAAAAAAGCTGTCTGGCTTGCTGAGCTGCACCTTGACTGCTGTCACTTTAGGACAGATACAGCAACGTGTAATCAGGCAGTAAGGATCTGTCTGACTTGAATTTGATACTGAGTCAAATTTTGTAGTGAAAACAGGCCGTTGGGAACAATTTTGGTTTGCAGATCTCTGTGAAAGAAGAACCTTCTAGAAAAGAACAAACGAGAAGGCCATAGTGCTCTACAGTGACCTCTAGTGGTTTCTCTGAAAGTCTGCAGCCATTTCCTTACTATGAGGCGCGTGAAGTCCAGGACAGGTTCACAAGCGAAAGAAACTGTGACTGTCTGACTCTAGCAGATATCACTAGGGTTTTGTAGATCTTTCCTAGAGTCATCATGCCTGTTGATAGCGTCTAATCTCTCCTTGTAACTCCACAGGCAGCAATGGAAGTTGTTGTGACAGAGGAGAAGAAGAAGATTTTCCGTGCTCGGAAAACCATGAAGATCAGTGATCGACAGCAACTGGAGAGTCTTCACAGCACCTTGCTGACAGCTGGTCCAGGTTTGTCCAACACATCTCCGCCACCTCTGATGAATGGCACACACAAAGAGGATGGACAAAAAGCAGGGGACAAAGATCAAAACAACATATCGGACTCAAACTCTCCCCGCGCTACATCTCCTGCCTCTCAGGCCTCTCTGAGCTCTCCTGCGCCTTTCCTTTCACTAAACCTGTCCCCTTCCCCTGGCTCATCACAAAGCCCAAAAGCAAAGGAAGGAACTCCTACGTCTCCCACATCACCATTCCACTCTCTGAACTTTGAACTGAAAAAGATGGAGGTAGAGGAGGAGGAGGAGGAGGAGGGGAAGAAAGGTTCTTCGCCATCCTCATCAAAGGAATCTGTTACACCAGCATCAACAGAATCTAAGGAAAACCAGGAAAAAGGTGCAGAGGTGAAGCCGGAGATGGAAAAGAAAGCGGTAAATTTCTGGGACATTGTTTGTTACAAACTTACATAAACACTTAAGCATTTTACAGTGTACTAGTATTCACTTGGGTTTATTATGGATTTTTTCAGACTATGAAGGTTAATGTAGAAGTGTTGATAGATTAAGAGTCCAAAAACCTTTCAATGAATTGATGGTTAATTGTGTTCTTCCTCAGGCTGAACAGACTACAACAAAGGACCCAGTTGTGGATTTGGCAAAGGATTCTGTTAAAGGTTTGGTTCCATGTTCGTCTGTGTCACCTTCGGTATCTGACTGCACAGAACCAATGGATACAGATAATGCCACTGTAAAGGCCAAGGACCCCGAGGCCTCCACAGCCAAAACACAAGACGAAAAACCTTCTTCCCCAAAATCTACCAATTCCAATTCCTCTTTCCCTTGTCCTTCCTTGACTCGTCCAGCATCCTCTGAGCTTCCTCCTGACCTAAAACAAGAAAAGGAAATCAAAGAGGACGACATAAAAGAAGAGGAGGATGACAAGGAGGATGTGAAGAAGGGATCAATTAATGAGACAAAGATGGAGGTGGACTCAGTGAAAATAGAGACCAAAAAGGAAAAAACTGAAATTAGACAAACCACAAAGCCAACTCGGCCGTCATCCACTCCACCATCTAATACAGGTATGAGGGAGTGGACATTTTGTCAGATAGCTGCAACATAATTACTCAAGTTCAACAGAAATCCAAAGCAAAGGAACCAAAAACAATATTAGTTATATTCAAAATTTTATATATGCAGAGCTTTATGGTCTGTTGTTCTAGTTAAACCAGTTGAACCCAAAATGGAAGGCTATGGAAATTGCATAGTTCAGGGTTGTTACAGAAAGGCAGTTGTAGGCTATTACATGTTAATAAGATATCATTTGAATTTGTACCAAAATAATTTAGTATTGGGTGACTGGGTACATGTCCTGTAACGTATTTGAGTCACATCTGCCTGGTAAACACCCTTTAACCTCCACACTTACGATTTGTCAAAAAAGCTTTCTGTCAAAAATGTCTAGTCTCCAAGCTCAAGCTGTGATACCCAGGTGATGTCACTAGAGTAATTTTGTCAGACTTGACAAAGCTCCTACAGAGTGACAGAAGACATTATATAACTGTTTTCACAGACTGTGATTTACTGCCTGTAACTTATAAATTGATTTTGACATGTAAAATCAAGTTCCATGTTAAGACAGTACAACAGAAGCTCATATTTTACAAATCTGTAAGTTTATTAAATCAAATGGGAAGGATAATTAGAATGCGTTCATGTGTTAAATGGCAAGTATTTTCTATATACTAGAAAATGTACCTTGATCTTCAGAAACTTATCTTTAATGATGTTGCTTTTTTATGGTAAAAGGAGCTAAGCATAAACATTTTTTAATACAGGCCAGACCATCCCAAGGTACTAGAACTTGTAAGGCTGAAGGGAAGTTTCAATTCTTGTGTAAGCAATGTCATATTGTTCATACATCCACTGGAAACTTCACTTTAAACATAATTGGATTCTGATCACTGGACATCATATAAAGTTATGCTGACTGGTTTTGAAAGACTGTCTAATGCACATTTAATTAGACACAAGAAATCCTTAAAAGCCATTAGTGTTGCTGAAAGCCATTAGTGTTGTCGAAATCTATTTTGCTTATTCTGTTTCATACTGCTTCAACTGAGACTGACCTAAAACAGAGGAGTGCCAGAAAGCATCAAGGCATAAAAGATTTAGGGCAATGAATGGCTCACATAGTGTACTAACCATTGTTTTGTTTCCAAAGTAGTGCAAGAGGAGAAGGGCTCCACCTCTGGACTGAAGCGCACTTTATCAGAGGGTTACGAAAAAGATGGACAAACTGTAAAGCGAGAGGGGAAGAAGCCCAAACTGGAGCGTGAGGAGTTGGAGGCTCAACTGGAACTTAAAATTACTGCAAAAGCAGGCGGTCACCATAAACTTGAAAAGGTTTGTATGCAACTTTCCTGCTGCACAGATTTTTTTTTTTTACCAAAGTCAGAGCCAACTGAACATTTCATCCCTTAATTTTGCTATTTTATTTATTCTCAGATTGTGCAACAGTTGGTGGATGAACGGTTGAGGGTCATGCAGCTGACCATATTTGACAAACATTTCGAAGAGCTGAAGGACAGAGTAGACAAGATCGACTGTGCCACTAAACACCAAACTGCCATTAACACACTCCAAGTAAGTAGACAGTAACATTATAATGTAAAGAATATATTTGTTTTTAATAAGAAGAACACATGCAGCGTTGTAAGATGCTCTGTTGCTGATTAGTGATGTGTAGCGAAGGAGTAGCTAAAATTTACTCCCCACAATGCACATATGTGAAGTCCACCTCTCTCTCTCATTTGTTTAGGCCAAGATAGCCCGACTAGCAAAAAAGTTTGGGGAGGCCAATCAAGCGTCAGAGAACAAAAGGAAACATGAGGTAAGAAATAACTTTCCTTGTTTTCCATGCTACAATCGTTGCACCTGTTATGCAAGTAATATTGTATTAAAATGTTCTGACATCATGCTGTCTGATATCCACAGGCGCTTGCTGCTGCTGCTGCTGCCAAGACTGCAACTGTTACAAACAACCCTCAAGCTCAACGGTAAGGAAGATCAATCTCTCATCTAAATCCCTGTCAACCATACCATATATTTCAACTCATGAATTTAGCAATGAGGTTCTCAGGGCTTTTTGGGAGTGATTTTTATCACTTCACTGCAGGCTCACAGACCATTTCATTATTTGAGAAAATATTTAGATTTTTCAAAATTCCAATCATAAATGTATTTAAACATGTTAGCAGTCTGCACTTTACTATTTTGTGTGAATATAATTTGGCCTTTGTATGAACGTGACAATACCGGACTGAAGCCAGTACTACACACGAAGCCGTTCACAGCGTCAGTAGTTGACATTGTCCCGGGTTGCTATCTGTAATCACTAGAGACTGAATTTAAAACTAATGGACAGAAAAAAGAATCCCTACCTCCTCCAAATCCATACCTTTTTGGAAACCAAGATTCCAAGTCCCTTGTTCGGTTTGTCAGGATCAACTTTTTTAATCGCTTAACTTCACTCCAAATATTTCTTAAGACTGGTTTGGAATAAACACACACACATGTGCCAGTCTGTGTTTTGCACCTGCAAAGTAACCACGCGTGGGTCCAGGTCCTGAGTCTTGTGACGTTCTACAATGTGAAGCCTGAGCGTTTCCTCAGGCAGTGCAGAGTGTAGTTAAAACTGCACCTCTCCTCCCAACAGCGTGCTGCGTCGACAGGCAATAGAGACGCAGCCTGAGGTGCCCAGAGCAAGAGAGGTGCCCTCTGTTGGTAAGACTCCTGCACTGTCTGTCGAGAAGGAGAAGAAAGACGAGGAAATGGAGGAGCAAGAGGACAAGGATATGTCTCGTCATATTGCTATGGCAAAAAAGCTGGCAGAATTCAGTGAAGGACACTGCAGAGCAGACATTAAACTCCGCACAATCACTTCCGATTTGGAGAAAGTGCTGTACCACAACTGCAGGAGAAGCTCAGGGATTCCCAGACCTGACCGTTACGCATCTTACATATTCCGCTACTTGGTCCCATATGATGTCTACTGTGATTGGGTGGCAAAGGTCAATTATGTTGGATTATTGGGCAAGGAGGCACTGCCCACAAACTTAAGGAGGACAATGAGGATGTACATTGAGCGTCGATTCCCTCTACTGTCTTGTGACGGCTGGAGAGAGATTCGTGACGTTATCAATGAAATACTACGAGTGAAGAGAAGACCGGAATTTTTTCGAGAATACGATGAAAGAACTGCTGTGTCATTTTGACAGTGTCATGTTACAGGAACAGAAGCATACTGGGACAATTGTCATTATAGATCACTGAAATTATCAGAACATTTTCTCTAAATATTACTCTCATTGAACATACTGTAGATTCTCGTCAGCGTTCATAAAAATGAATTGCATATTGAAAAAAGGATATGAATCCCTAGTCACTTGTACATAAGTTGTGGAATTGGCGCCACACTTGAAACCGTTACTGTACTCACATACTGAAATGCTTTAATGACAACTCTGACATGTACTTCAATGATGAGGTGGAATCTTGCCACAAGTTGTTTAATGATGAAAATTGAATAAAATTAAATATTAGTTAAACACATTCAGTCATCTTCGAGTTGTGGGCATAAACCGCTCTAAGCGTGAACAGCTCTAAGCATAAGCACTCTTTCTAAACAGGCCGGTCCGGACTTCCATGGAGGTAAAGCAGACTCCAACTAGCGTTTCTTCATCCGGCACGGCTGGTGAGTAGCAGGAATTCCTTTATTCTGGATGTTGTGCTGTTTTTTTCATTTCGACAGAATAACCAGAGGCACCATGGTTAGCAGTGTCCCCTCCCAGCAACAAAGTCATGGGCTTTAAATCTTGGTCCAGTTTCTTTCCACGTGTTTATGTCGTTCTTTCTGAATGCTGTAGTTTCCTTTCACAGTGCAAAGAAATATTTTAAAATACCCAAACCAACAGTCAATTGATCTGACTTACAAGTGTTGTTTAGCCAAACATGGACGGTCATGTTCCTTCATTGCTATTAGTAATTTATTTTGAATCAGTCTGGCATACTACTGCTGCTGTAAAAACTTACTAGCATACCAAATCTGTGGCTGAAAATAGCCCCCACCATGGTTGTTTCCAAATATGATCAGCTCTCAATTGTTATACCTTATTTATAAATGAAAGTGTTTTTTTGTAACATTTAAAAAAATTCCATTTTCACTAGGAATGAATGGCATGGAGCAGAGTACCACAGACAGGCTTTAGGCAGTCAGAAAGTATCAAGAGATGGACTAAATCATTGTTGTTAATGATGATAACAGAAATATAGAAAATCACCAGTGTTATTTTTCAAGGTTTCTGAAAAGTGTGTGTAAGTGTGTGATTGAATTTGTCTTCATGTTAGTGCCGCAATAGATGTCTACCTGTCCCATTGCATGCTCAGATAGGTATTAACTGCCGTGAGCCTTGCTAGTGAAAAAACAATGGATGGGTATAATGAAGGCTAATCTACTTCTGGTTTTGCAACCTTTAAGCAAATAAATAGTTCATTACAGTAAGTAATAAGGACCAGATGAGTAAAGGAGTACAAAATGCTCTTCAGTTGAAATTCTATAATAATAATAATAATCAGTCATTTTTCTTATTTTCCACAGCAAATCCAGTCTTGTCAGCTCAGCCAGCCCCCACTGCAGCTCCAGTCCCAACCCCCACTTCCACTGCCATAGTTACACAGGCCCCCATCCTGCAGCTGATCACCTCCACCTCTAATGCTGCCTCCACCTTGGCCACTGGCATCACCACTCAGAGTCCCACAGGCACCCTGCTGCTAAAGACGGCCCCTGGCAGCAGCATGATGGCTACGGGCCAGCCGCTGCTCATCCAGCTGCCTTTGTCAATGACTAATGGCCAGACAGGAACGCTGGTCAACATCCCAGTTTCCTCTTTGTCCACAGCCAGTTCACTCAACAAGGCCAAAACCACTGCTTCCACCACCACTTTTATACTCAAGCCTGCTCCCGCCATCACCACGGCACCAGCCTCTGCCCCAGCTGCTGCCACCGTCCCAGCGCTCCAGGCCTCCACTGGCCAGATGTCATCTGCCCAGATCTCTCTTGCCCGTGCTGTCTACCAGGGTGGCGCTGGGGGTATAACTACACCCAACGCTGGGGTATCCGTGACCACAGCCAGGACACCGGCTCAGTCTGTCTCTGTAGCAGGAGCAATGTCTTCAGCCTCTTCACCCGCAACCTCTGGGCCGGCAGCGACGGGCTCCACTGCTCCAGGGCCGCCTCAAGGGACGTCTCTGACATCAAAGACAGGTGGGGGTGTATTTTGATTAACATGACTGTTTTTAGAGGTATTTGTATGTCTCAGCAGCTTGTAAAAATCCAGTTTTGGGTCATTTGGCCAGTCCCAGAAATGTCAGACTGGAATGTTGAGACTCACGTTTGGCTCTTCTTGTTTCATGTGACATTTAAAATGCGTATTATCATTGTTTGAACAATGTGCCTTTCTTTGCTATGTGTCATCTCATTTATCTTTCCATTGTCTTTGTCTTAACCAAAGAGTATTGGGGCGATAACATTTATATCTTCGCTTTTGTCTCTCTTTTCTCAGACAACCAAGCTACAGGATCCACTCCCTCCAAAGCAGCTGCTCCAGCAGCACGACCCAAAGGTTCCGTCATCGATCTCACTGAGGACGACGATGATGTACAAGGTAAGGTCGAGGTGCAACTTCTCTTTTTCTCTCAATGATTTCATGATTTGTTTTTGCATTCTTTACCTGAACACATGCTATATTGAAAAGAAATTTTCAGTCTAATTATGTTGTACTGTATGTTCCAGTGACAGGAGTGAAGAATGCTACTGTTGCAGCTCCCTCACCTATCCAGCGTCCTCACCCAGTCGTCAGCATTCCTACCAGTAAGACCACCACATTATATTGGCAGCTTAAAAGTTGTGACAAACATACAGGATAAACCAGAGCACTACACTGCATCCTGGCTATTGCACACAATTACGATCAAAAATTGTTTTCTAATTTTAAATAAAAGAAAATGAAAGAAAATACAAAATAGTTAAACTGATAACATACTGTGTGTTTTACATCTGAATCATACCTGTGTAATTTTTTGTGTGCTCTGTCCTCAGGTGCAGGAGCAAGGTCATCCCCGCAAAGCAATCAGAATTCTTCCAGCAATCCTCAGCTGACAGTCCTCCACCGCCCCTCACTGGTGAGGATATAGAACTGCATTTTACATATTTTGCACAGCTGTAGATTTGCATATCATATTAAAGGTGAAATCTGTATGCTAACAGGCTGCTTATACGGCTACCATTAGTCCAGTTGTCTTTGCCCACCAGACAGATTTTTGACTGTAAAACCTCCAACAGCTGTTTGGAAGTTGAAAATGTATTTATCTTAGCTGTTGAATCGTTCTCCATGACCTCTCCAACTCATCACCACGGTTTTCTCTTTTACAGGACTCATTAAAATCCCGCACTGTAACCACTAGTACGCCAACCCGAGGATCCAACATGGTATTGCCCCCTCTCCCAACTGCACCCGCACCTCCACGCCTACCCCCAGAGGCTGAGCGGACGTCACCTCCTCAGCAACCTCAGCTGAAGCTGGTGCCAAGTCAGACCGGCATAGTGCTGTCATGGTGCGTGGTAGAAACTGATCGGACCTGTGCAGCCGTAGAGAGCTACCACCTCTATGCATTCCATCAAGACAACTCAAACAGTAATGCAGCACAGCAGCACTGGAAGAAGATTGGGGAGGTGAAGGCCCTTCCTCTGCCTATGGCCTGTACGCTGACCCAGTTCCAGTCTGGCTCCACTTATCACTTTGCGGTTCGAGCCAAAGACATCTATGGTCGCTTTGGCTCCTTCTGCGAACCTCAGTGCACAAACGTCATCAGTTCCAGCGCTAGCTGAACAGTTATGGAATGGAAACATTTTTTTGCATTTGAAAGTCAGTGAGTTCCTTTGCTTCATTTTTGTGTTAGGAACTCAAATATTGTGCGTTGAACACTTACAGTATCTGTAAATATCTCTCTGCATAACAACTGGACTGACTGACTTGGAGAACTGAAGCGGTAAATGGTTGGTTTTGTCTGGTTAATGTATGTAACGTATTTTTTTGTGACTTAAGCTGTTGTATAAAATTGAATTACTTTGTTCCTCTACCAAGTCAGATATTTATGTTGTTGACTCCTGTTACTCTGACCCAGATGTCTTTTGCTTTACTTGAGAATACATGACAGGTTTATCAGTGTAAACTCAGAATTGCACAGAAATGTATAAATGTGTGGTAGAAACTGAATGATGACTTTTGTAAATTTTGTCTGGCAACCAGACTTTGACAAGCATAATAAAAGGTTTTATTAAAGTCTTGGGTTACTAAGTTTGTTTTATCTACCACTTCTCAGTTCACAGTTCTTCACTGCAGTTACAGATGCCACCAATCTGCCACCTTGAATACAACAGTGCACAACAGAGACAATGGCACCTTGGTAATAGGATACAAAGATGTCTGTGACCAATATTTTATCAGTTCAAATGGAGAAACAGTACTTGGCACAGAAGCACTGAATGCTTTTTGTCTCCCTTCTATTGTGATCCGGATGATTTCTGATCTGCTGCAGCTTTTTTCCTCAGAAATCTCACAGCTACTGTACATATTAGGCAGCCGATGATGAACCACATTATCAAGCTACATTGTGTACGACACAGCCCACCTAAAGGTGTCACACTTCCACTGACCAACAGTTGGCGGTAACACACGAAACTCATAAACATGGATGTGAAAAATTCTGGATTTAAAATATTTTAGAAATCAGCTTGGTAAATGTTTGATGAGGAAGGAAATACACTCCAATGTAAACATTACTTTTGTTTGTTTATGAGAAAACTCCACGGCCCTTTAACTCCTCTTTAATTTAGCTGCACACAGACATCAGCGACTAGCATACTGGTGCATATCCCTAGATATGCCTATAAAAGCATGTGCAGAGCTCCTCCAATAGCCCAGATAGCCCTGTCTTTCATAGTATTTTACTAGTAAAGTACACGGTTATTAATTTAATCAAAACAAATAGACCTGACTCTCACAGTCAACATTCTATTGAGTGAGTAGTTTTATATGGGCGGTCAAAGATTTTCCTCACTTCAGCTCTCCAGAAAAGGGCACTGGGTAACCACAATTAAAAGGACTATTCATCTTGAATCATCATGAATCATGAATGTGCACAGCAAATATAATGTGCCCTTGATCCTTTGAGAGCTAAACGGTAGCCCTGACGGTGGCAGTAGTAGAAAATCAAAAGGCTTCTTTGTTGAAGTACGGAAAAGATGCTCAGTTGGCAGCTTATAGTTTGGTCTGATCGTGGTGCTAGAGCAACAGCATTGTGTCCCAATACTATTTAAATGTGGGACACATCCTCCTGAACATGTCAGGAGGATCACTGAGGGCCAAGTGGAACCACTCAGGGATCTAGAGAGAAAGGCAGCACCTGCTCAGAGCGATGGCCACATGGTCCATAGAAGAGTCAATGAAGCTAACCATACAGCCCCAACAAAATCAGATGAAAAACCTGGATGCCAGAGTACCTGGTTCAGACATTATTGGGGAGGACTGGGCTTCAGGGAATCTAAGATCACTGGACTATAGAAGAGAGACTGTTGTGAGGCTCAGGTAAAAGCACAGAGGAACAGAGACTGAAGCAGGTTCTGACAGATCGCAATCCAGACACTGACTGTGGAACAGATGCAGAGAGAGACAGATGAAGGCTCTGAGAGGCTGACAGTTGTAGGCCGGGGGATCTGAGCTGGTAGGTAACAGAGAAGAGGAGTCAGCGTCCAGTTGAGGTTGAAGAGGTGAGCTACACTAGACCAACCAAAATGTATTAGAGCCGAATCAACCGGGAAGCAAGAGAGAAAGACCAACTGGATGACTGCTGGACTGATGACTGGAGCGGTTGACAGACTGGTTTACTGGGTAGTGAAGAGTCATACCTGGATCCAGGGAGGCTACATCGATGTAAAACCTGGAAGATGGCGAGGCAGGAGCTTGCTGCCGGATGCTCGATGGCCTCCCTGGCCGAACTCTCAAGGTGCGTGCAGATCAACAGACGGATGTCCACCATTGTCCCCGTCATGAAAAAGACCTAAGCCCTCTGCCTGAACAACTACCACCCTAGCACACACCTCCATCATCAGTTAGTCAAAACTTTCTTCACCTCCTCCCTTCCTCATTCACTTGACCCACCGCATTGTGCATCACTTCTCCACATCCTGTTCTTACCTGTTCCCAAATGCTTCTCATTAGACATATATACATATTTACTACATTACCAGCAGTATTATATCCTATTTTATTCTGTTTGCATATGTTATATTTTATTCCATTATTTTAACTTCTGCAATATGTTTATTCAACCAATTCATAATTCTTTTTTAAAAGTGAAAATGTATTTACTGATGACAATTCAGGTGACAAATTTTAGGCTCCACAGAAACCTACGCTTTCTCATTTCACGACCAGCTTTTCATGATCATGTTCATACACAGGTGCAAAAAGTAAAGAAGAAATGAGATGCCATAAATTGCATAATCACAAAATAGATAAATAGATAATAATTCAATTAATAATAAGGCCAGGTCACTGTCAGTTTAACAGTTTATTAGGACTAACAAACATCATTATTATCATTCATTTTGTGCACATTTATTTTTGTATGCTGAAGGACTGCTCTGTTGTTTGTTTGTTTTTTAATCTCTGACTGCTGACTTCTCACTTCTCCTAACCGGCCGCTAGGGGCCGCGAGTGATCAACGCCTGCTTCACCCACCTGACCACAGACACACCTGGAGGTCGAACTACCAAACGAGCTCAGCACACACAGGCTTTGTTTGCGTGAAACTCCTCAAATTCAATCACACATAATGAGCATCAGCACGGTGAGTTTTAACTTTCTCTGTTTCCATTATAAAGGTGCGTTTGGTTCCTGCTTCAGTCAAGAGAAACACGTTGTGTTAATGGAGACTTATGAAGACTATAAAACAATATTACAGCAATAAAACAACGCTGTTACTGCAAATAAGACAAGAGAGGAATGCTGGCAGAAAATTGATAATCATGTAAGTTAATATATTTATTTTACCTCTCAGCGCCTCCTGTTTATTTCTAACTTTTAATCTTGATCCAGCATATTTAAACATTAATATTAACTCAATTGTATTTAGGTCTGACACTGTCCCATAGGATACATGGAAATCACTTCAGTTTTTGGCCAAATCAAAGAGAGATTAATTTTATTGATTGACTATTATCTGTGATTAATGCCAACAGACTAATAAATATTCTGGCTTTATCTTCTTTTAGTGCTTGGATGATGAGCTGTGTAAAATTTAAAGTGTTAAAGTGAAAACTCTGGTTTTAGGATCATCAGACTTTGTTCACTCATTCATCTCCCTTCATGTTCATAGTTTTGTGATGTGTCATGTGTAAATCTGGATCATGCTGAGGTTCCCACTGAGCTGCTTCTCATTCAAGCTCATGAACAACATGGTGAGTTTATTTTACATGTCTGTCTAACCTACACCTAACTACTTCTGAAAAGAAACTAACTTAGTTTGTCCAAACTCCTCACATTTTTGTGTTATTGTTTTTATACTAATTAATTTTGAAGCAGGTCAAGATTTAACCACTTAATGCTGCTGGGTAGTTTAATATGCCACAGATCATATTGTAGAGGATGATCATGTGTTTTACATGTAAAGTCTTGATCTGTAAAGTAACTATATGTGTCAAATAAATACTTAATTAGTACCTCTAAACTTTACTGAAGGACTGTACAACCCCAATTCCCAAATAGTTGGGACGCTGTGTAAAATGTTTGAATTTGATGGTTTGGAAATCATGTAAACCCAATATTTAATTGAAAATTGAAAGGTTTTGCTGGCATCAAATTTAAAATGAGCATATATTTTTCATAAAACAAACTTTTTCAGTTTCCATATTTCATATGTTCTCTTTGCACTATTTTAAATACAGGGTTTAAATGATTTACAAACCTTCAAAATCTGTTTTTATCAACATTTTAAACAGTCTCCCAACTTTTTGGGAAATTAGGGTTGTATTTGAATAAATGCACTTTAGTTAGGTTTGAGATTTAAAACACATTTCACTGTTATTGAAATACTGCTGGGAAAGTTGTTCTGGACGAACGCTGTTGTGTAAGATCCCAGTTTGATAAATGACGCTAAGAATGAAAAACTTTAAGCTTCTTCATGATGTTTAAAAGAAAATCAACATAGAATATAAAATGTCTCCTCGTTTGAGGATGACGAGTGACAGTTTAGCCACTATTAGGCTGATACAACTTGAATATACAAGGTCTCTGTGGACAACATAGTAGGAGGCATCAAGGAGACATAATAACATCAATGCTTTTAATAAGACACCTTTTATAAAATGTATTGCTTGCAAAGACTCTTAAATTAGTAATTAATCTCCAACTGAAGCTCATAGTTGACCATTTTATGTTCATCTCTGAGCACAGTGTGACAGTAGAGGGAGCCATTGCTTTCCTTATACAAACAATATTCTTGACAATTGTTGCAGCAGCTCTTCCTTACTGTAGCACGATCTAATTCACAATCCTATAGAGGGACCCACCTCCACATCTCGCTCGCTCTCTCTCTCTCTCTCTCTCTCTCTCTCTCTCTCTCTCTCTCGGAGGGGGAGGAGAGGAGTGAGTGAGTGAGTGAGTGCAGTTTGAGTTGTGCTCTGCGCTCTCTGCCAGCCAGAGGTGTGTTTCGGCTCCACTCTCTGCATCTCTGGGCAGCAGCATCCCACCATGCAGCCAGCTTGAGTGCCATGTCTAACAGCTGTGTTGGCAAAGGGTTACAGCTCATCTGAAGGGAAGGTAGCATCTTGCTTTGAGGAGGACAGAAGATAAAAGAAGACTGACCAGTTGCAGAGAGAGGGGGGATAAAACTGACAGCCCCCCCCCTCGACTCACTAAACAGAGCAAAAACGGAAGGCTTTGGAGTATTCAATTTTTTCTTTCGTTTTATATTTTTCTTATTCCTCATTGCGGTGCTGGGAGGTGCTTCATCTTTTCATATAGTCTCTCTCTCCATCATTTGCCTCCTCATCTATTTCTCCATCTACTTGGTGTATAATTTCCTCTATTTATGAGTGACAGAAAAGCAAAAGGAGGGAGGAGTTTGCTTTTGATTTTTGTGTTTTTGTCCTCTCTTTCCTCCTCTCCACTCTTCCCTCCATTTCACCAAACCATATCATACCTGTCGGTCCCTCCTTGCCGTTTCATTTCTAACTGCTGCCATCGCTTCATTATCCCCCATCCTACGCCTCTTTCTGTCTCTAAAGTCTGATGTTATATGAACTTGGATGAATTTTCTACAAAGACAACTAAAAAAACTCTTCATGAATGACTCTTTTTTTTTTTTCCTTTTCCTTCTCTTTTGGTCCCTCCACACCCATTTTCTTTGCATCACACTCTTGCGGGATTCTTAAATGTTACTCTAGGTAGGTTAACTATCGTTTAGTGTCTGTCTATCTGTCTGTCTGTGTGTATTTGTGTGTGCTTTACGTATACATAAAACACACATTAACACACACATGCACTCGCACACTAGACTATGCCTAGAAGAACAGTGTTCAGTGAGTCGATATTGGTCTGGTCTCGCACGATTCTTACACCCTCCTCATCCGTTCTTCTCATCATGGCAAAGTGTGCCCATTTTTAATTGTTGTCTTTGAGAAATCTTTTTCTCTGTCCACATGTCACTTCCCTTTTTCCATTTGATAAAGATATCAATTTGTTTCGCAACCTGTTGTGAAGTAACAAGAGAAGAAGAATTAAGTTTAGTCCTGAGGGAGAATGAAATCAATTTCTTGGCACGCTTGGCGTCGTTTTATTTTTGATCATGATTTGGCAAAGTTGGGAATATCTAGTCTAAACTAAATCATATTCTCTTTGAGAAGTTTGGAGCCATCTCAAGTCATCAGGAGTGTATCCCATTTCATGCTTGATTTCATTTTCATTCTGCCAGTCCATCAGCAGCCATTAGTTCTTTTACTGCCCCTCTGCCCCTTCTCATACAACCCTCCCATCACACACACACACACACACACACACTCACTCTTAAACCCTAAATATGCTCCTCACTGTCATCAAATCATCTCTCAGAATTGAATCCCAGTGCTTCTGCATGTTTTCAATTTTCCCTTCCCTCCCTTCGATCGATTTTCATCCACAACTGGACATTTTTCATTCCCGAATCTCTTCCCCCTCCGCTTGTCTTCATTCTCATCCTCTGTCAGGCGAGAGAACCCGGGTTGGCATTCGTTGAATGTTGAACAGTGGATTAAGCGGGTAATGCCTTGCGGTGGATTTGAGGTGTAATAGACGGTGTGCAAGGTTGTAGATAGAGACAGACTGATAGACAGATAAAAATAGAACTTAATATCCCATCTCACCTCCACCCCTTTCTTCTGCTCTGTCACATTTCCCCCCCTCTTTCTTTACTTCTCACTGCCACACCTTTTTGGGAGCGCTGTTTTAAAGCATTACCACTGCTTAGACTGTCAGTTTTTAGCCTTTATATCTGCGGACATCTACCTGAAAATTGACTGTGAACTCAGCCTTAAGGTGAAAAATTGCACCCAGTAGTGTAGGCCCACACCAGCCACTTTAGCCTCCTTTCATCCCTTTTCCTGAGGACTCATAAAGTTTCCTAATAAACACCTCTTTCTTGATTGTTCGGAGAGTGGGATGTCACCATGAAGGAATATGAAGGACCGCTCGTTTTGCTCTGTCTTTGCTTTTGTGTCTCAACTCTGCTCCTCTGTAAAACATCTCCACTACAGTCTATAAATTATGTGTTACAGAAAAGAGTTAATTAGGTGAGTAGTGAATTAATATAGCACTCACTTCCTCTTCGCAACTGAGTGTCTGCACATGCATGAACAGTAGGTGTATGTGCACTGAACCTGTGTGTGTGTGTGTGTGTGTGTGTGCAAGAGTACAGCTAATGGAGCAAGAGTGTGCATGTGTGTGTGCATTTGAATGTCAGCATGGTAAGATGGAAAGTGTATCCTGCATGAACTTTCATCAGCAGGTTCTCTGTGAAGGCTATTTTCCACCACATTTGCTCGTATTGTCAAACCTTTCTTCGCCCTGCTGGGACTAATTGGTTGTTTATCAGGTCATGCCTTTGGTCTTTATCCGGTTTCAATATATTTACTACTGTATCTCTAAGAATTTCTCACGCTATCACTTCTCTCAACGAGCGAGAGAGGTTTCTCGTTCAAGGACTGTTTTTATTTCATGGCAGAAACCAGCCCAAAGTTAATTCGCTCTGTTAATTTGGTTAAATCTCTCTCTCTCTCTCCATCAACTTACATCAATCGACTCTCTCAATTAGTCCAGTGCTTTGTGCAGGTGCATGCATTCATTTTAGTCCTCGTCCTTACTGTGCATTTTAGTTGGTTGAGGTTTGTTAACCATTGCTATGCTGATCTCCCCCTCCTCCTCCTCCTCCTCCTCCATTACATTTTCTTGTTGTTTCCTGCTTGATGGATCTCTGAAAATGAATCACAGATCGAATGTGACTCATACACCAGATTTACCGTATCAGACTCTTCGGCATGACCTTAATGAGTACACTGTATACTATATATGACATACTAGGCTGTATGTCTCAGAGCACATCACATATTGGCCAAGTGACCCAGTGCTGTTAACTTTTTTACATCCTTATACTGAGTTAAAATTGTTAATTAGCCAGCTAATCATCAACAAATAGATAATTAACAATGGCTTGAAAGAAAAAACTGAATTTGCTTAATTGGTTGAATATAAAAAGTAAATTATTCCCAAACCAACGTATGAATCCAGTCTTTTGCCTTTGCTACAATCTTACTAAAATGAGCCAGGAACTGAAATTGACAGCTCAAAATATGTCATAAGACTTTCTGTTGCCACTCAGCATTTAAAAATATCATCAGATTTCTTTTCTCATATGCAAACTTAAGACATAACAGGGGTCTTGTGGCGGCTTCCTCTTAAATATTCTCCATTAACAGCGTGAAAGAGCGGGCCCCCGCCCTAAAAGTTTCAACTTTATTTTAACGGAACGTCTTTAAACCCAAACAGTCTAAATGATTTACGGCGTTTTTTTTAAAAGAGTGGTGGGATGTTGCCACGCTGTGAGCACACAGTAGTTTAAATATAAAGGCTTAAAAGGGCACGTTCTCCTCTTGGGTTTCAGTCTAATGAAGGATTTATGTTGAAAAGAGGAGTCATTAAGACTGTTAAGATGGAGCACATCGGGAACACAAAACAGTTGATTTCACATCAAAAAGTCTGTCTGTAAAGCAAACGATGAAAAGTGGTAGTGAAGTAAGGAATTAACATGCATGCAAACATTAAAACCTTTGCTTCAGTAAAACTGGCTTCCTCACACCAAATAACATAATTCAACATTTTGAAAAGCTGTTGATTCAAAACCTAGAGAGGAAACTAAACAAACAAATAAGCCTTATTATACAGTTGTTTTATGCTCAGGTTTATTTAAGGATCTACTGTTTCATTCTGCATGAGTGAAGCTATTCGTGTCATTTTAATACTACTATGAGAGTCAGAGATAATTAGACTTTGAAGGAGTCAGTCAGAAAGATGGAATTTTTGTAAATAAAATGTGTTGAATGAATAATTCATTCCGCTGCCAGACGGGATTAAAATTCCTCACATGCAGATATCCTCTGACACTTTTCCTAAGGCTAAACTGTGTATACCTGCAGTACATATCCGACTTCCTCAAAATACACAGATGTGAGCATATAAATGACGACTGCTTTGATCTGTTGAAGGCTTAAAGGATGAAATATTAGAACATACATTACTGTGGCTGCAACTAACATTTCTTTTTTAATATTGATTAATCTGTTATTTTCTAGATTGTTTAATTGCCCCAGTGTCACCTTTTGAAAAATGGAACCAGAGAATTTTTTTTTCATTTGATGAAAAGATATTATTAGAAATAATCAGTTATAAGATAGTTGCAGATTAATTTCCTATTGATCATCTTATTGTTTCAGCTCCATTAGAGAGATTACAGCCACACCAAAGTTATTTTCACTTACCGCAAAGTCAAAACAACATAGCATGTAAAGAATTGCCTTGTTCTTCTTCCCACCTGTTACACTTAGTTACTGTAGTAGCTGTTCACTGTAGTAGCATCAAATCTAACGTGACTCATCACAACCGTTACTAATTTTTGACCTTGGAGTTGTTTTTTCATACTGGATTAAAGCAGGAGTTCATTAACGTTTTATCTTTTCATCCAAAATTATAATACAGCGTGTTCCAGGAACCATAAATAACCAGCTGAACATCAACATTAGCCTACTGTCAATAAAGGCACAAGTAATGATTAAAATATGCAAATTCAGATGTCAAAAAATCATGTAAAGAAGTGTCCTAGTAACACACATTATAAACTGATACCAGTGTGACGGAGGGCCATATTTTGAATTACGTGAAAACAAAAGAAATAATTACAGAAAACATTAGAAGTGAGTCATATAGATACTTTTTATAATGTGATATTGATGTATATTGTGATATGTTTTAAAAAAAATGTATTGGGGAAACTACGGATAAAATAAGCAGACAAGGACGTCCATTTTGGAGCAAATCTGTGAAATGACATATCTGACAAATCAAAACACATTTTTATTTATCACATTGATGTAGCAATCACACAAATGGCCAGTTAAGCCAATTAGCTATTATTGAATTGCAACAAGTGTTGTTGTAAAATCTCTAATGACTAATCTACTGTAATAAACATCAGAATATCATGTTGGGACCCGCCCGTAAAGACTCCGCGACCCACTTTGAGTCAGCACCCACAGTTTAGGAAACGCTGGATTAAAGCCAGTGTAAAACAAAAGCGCTGTGAGCGTCTCCCATGAAGGAAATGGCACAGTAATATAACCAGGCAACAACATTCGGCACATTCAGATTGCAGTGAAAGGGGGCATGTAGACACAGGGGCTCGACTGAGCTAAGCCTTGACCTCAGAGGCAATTGACTTGTGTACAGAGTGGCACTCAGCCTTCACCGGCAACACATCTGTCCACAGCTGTGCTCGGCCATCTGACTCTGTCCTTCTCCTCTTCTCCCCTTCAGACTGAGGCAGAGAGGAGCGCAGAGCGGGCCGGCGAACTGATCATCATGACTGGCTGAAGCAAGCGAAGGCGAGGAGGTGAAAGAAAGCCAAAGAAGAAGGAAGGGGAGGGAAGAAGAAGAAAGAAGAGGAGTACCCGCACACACACACACACACACACACGCTGCTGCTCATCTCCTCATCTCCACGGCAACTGTGTTCACACACTTGCAGACTTCTGGGAGGAGACCTCGGCGAGCTGCATCACCAGCGTTGGAGGAAGGGGAAAGAGAATCGGATGGAAGGAGACGAATGAAAGAACGTCCCTTCATCACTCACCATCGTTCATCTTTTAGTTCCTTTCATTGAGTTCAGTTGCACGCTGACATCCTGAGTCGAGGGTCAACTTCTAAATTCTTCTGAGATCTGGGTCAAAAGCATATTTCAGCAAGGTTAGATCTGTTTCCCTGCAGATGCATCTTATCGAGATTTAAAATCATTGTTTCTAAGCAATCCACTGCACTCCTCAAAACAAAGTCTTCACGTTTGCACTAATAGATTTTTAATGAATGATTAAACCCTAATTATTGTAAATGTTATTACACTTCAAGAACAGTCGTCTTCCCCCACACTGACAAAGCCCCAGCATCGCCCACCTCCAGTGCTCATCCCTTCGCCCTGTGAGACCCCACCTCAGTTTTCTGCGCGCGACTTCATCTGTCTACCATCCCTTCATCCGAGGCTATGAGAGGAGGAGTTGGATCCCAGATCACTCCATCATGCCAGTTCTGAAGAGCAGAGAGGAGATCCGGGCTGGCAATGTTCAAGGTAGGCAAGTGTGTCTGTGAGCTTTTCCTCAAACTTTTCTCCAAAAAAAAAAAAAAAAAAATCCACTCGCTGTTTATTTGCTAAGGTGGATTTCAGCTGAACTTAGGCTTCAAACTTACCATATCACAATTTGGCCTAACTTGGGCTCTCATTGCCACTATTGATGAAGCTGTGAGACTATTTGTTTGATTAATTAAGTGATTAATAAAATGTCAGAAAATAGTGAAAAATTCCAATGTGGCATCTTCAAATTGCTAGTTTTGTCCGACCAACAGTCCAAAATCTGAAGATGTGTAATTTAAATTATCATATTTGAGACGCTGGAAATGCCTGATATTTTGAAAGTTGACAAATCGATTGATTGACTAATTCCAGCTGTATCCTACATTCTAAAATCATTTCCTGTGTTGAGTCACCACCTGTAACTGTTAATAAGCAACAAGTATAACATGCAAGTGTTTTGTTTTCTGCTTGTCCATTATTTCACCCCAATGTAACTGCAGAAATTGTCCTCACTTGTGATAATGTTCTGTAAAATAAGAGGTGGAACTGATGGGTCGAAACACATCTGCAGATGTTTTGTGTTGGATATTAGAGAATACGATATTGGATAATTTATGGTGACAGATCTGGTGCTTCTTGAGATAATGGCCTCGAGGATCAGCCTCAAGGTTTGTTTTGGTCAACTTAGGGAATCGCTTGGCTTTTTTTGATGGAGTATAAAGTAGGGAGCAGTTTAGTCGCAGTGACCCTGAACATCACTTCAGAATAATATAGATCCTAGAAAGAAGAATCTTCTGAGGATCTGTATTGGAATGATTGTTGGTTGTTTCTTTTCAAAGTTGGTAAATAAAAAAAGCAAATAGTTGGACAGTATGTGCATAAACCTTTCTGTTTAAATGTACGTGTGGGAGCCTATGGCAGTGTTTTCATTTTGAGCAAAACCAACAGAGGACGAGGGAAGAGAAGGACACGAGGATGAGGGGAAAAAAACCCATTCATATTGCAAAAGAGGAATTGTCTTTTTTTTCCCGGCACACGTTCTTTCTCGCGGTGCTTTGTGAGGGAGCCCAGTGTTGAGATAAGGGATAACGAGGCAGTAGCTTCAATAAGCCCATCAAAACGCAGAGTTGTGCTGCTTCACAAGGGAAAACAGGTCTAGACAATGGTAACGGCATAAAGCGAGAGAGCCTGTGGGGAAGCCGGAGCCTATTTTACTGCTGAGCTTGTGCTCCTTTCAGCAGCCGCGCACGGGTTCGACTGATAAAAGGCACATTTAAAAGTTGGAGGGGCGTGTAAAGATAATGGAAAGGCATGTCTAAGAGGCCAGGTGACAAAGAGTCCAAGAGAGGAGAGAGAGCAAAGAGAGCAAAATCAGCTCTAGAGGAGAATTCACACGTGACGTTCACGAGCACAGGAGGAACTTTTAGACCAGTGGAAAGTGTGTTTGAACTTTTTACAGTCATTTTCATCATGCGTGAACATTGCAACAGAAAATGTGCAAAATCCTGTGTTCTGTCACGGCGTCCGGCTGCTGCCAATGGAGCCGGTCCAGGATTTGTCCCTCGGTGGCATTGAGGATTAGATCGTTGGCTGGATTGTTTTTTTTCGCTTTGGGTGAGACAAGTTAATGCGCGCAAATCTAAGCTTTTCCACATTTGCATCCACCGACTCAGGATCTGATGTAACTATCTAATTATGATGTTGAAGCGTGACTAGAGGAGGTGTGTGACAGCTGGTTATGTCCCGCCCTCTCACAACACAACAGCTTCGGCGCCGAGACAGAACTGCAACCTTGCTCACACACGCGTTATGCTGCACAGACACGGCAGCTCCCCGGTGGCTCACCACAATATTTCAATCAGAACTTCATCTCCTGTCTCAACAGTTGGCTATTGGCTGACGCTGCAGGCTTGAAATGGCTGCACGTGAACTGTGTTTCTAGGGCAGATTTGCCATCTGAAAAAAGAAGAGGGGAGAGAACATGTCAGAGAGGAAGCAAGGGGTTAAGGCGTGGCAGACAGAGGAAGAGACAGGCGAAGATCCAGGCGCAGGCGGTAAATCCAGAGGGAGCTTCACTGACAGTGGATGAAGGAGGCAGCTTTGTAGACAGATGTAGCTCTGAGTGCGTGAGCAACAAGGCCTAGGAGGGGCGTGTCGTTGCAGCGTCGTGATGCTGCGTGTCTTTGGCGAGCGGGCCAGGTAGAGGGGATTACTGGATCCGAGTGTCTGCTCTCTTGTCAGGCGGACGGCCCGGGTCCCCGTTTTGATCGGTGGACCGTGAACAGAGTGGCGGCAGTGTCATGAATATATGGGCGTGGAGATGTTGACGCCGGGACTCGCAGCAGACAGCCGGCTGAGTCAGTTTTGGATACGAGCCTCCTGTGACCAGCTTTACAAATGTTGATTGAGTCGTTGAAGGATTACAGGTGCTGAGCAGCCTGGTGTTTATTGTTTACTCAGAGCTGGAGAGAGAGAGAAGGAGAGAGAGAGAGAGGAGGGAGGGAGAGAAGAGCAAAGCAGTTACACAATGCCTCAGAAATACCTCCGTCATCCATGCATTTTCAGATTTTCTCAAGAAATAATCCACGCAGCACAAAAAATAAGAATATATTTTTGACTCAGTTGCCAGTTTTCTGAGCTGAACCTAATGCAGTCTCAAGGCTGAAACAGGCTTCTCTAGACTGCATGTAGGTGAAGGCCAGGGGTTCGTCCATGTGGCCTTTTCTTCTTTACTTGTACATATCACATGTGTAATGTTTACTTTTTTAATTTCTCTGTTTTGATAGAGCTGCAACGATTAGTCGATTGATAGAAAATTAATCGGCAACTTTTTTGACAATCGATTAATGATTGCCATCATTTTTCAAATAAAGCTTTTGCTGGTTCCAGCTTCTTAAATATAAGTATTTGCTGCTTTTCTTTCCATTGATGATAGCGAATGGAAGTTTTTGGCTGCACAAAAGAAGCAATTTGAAGTCTTTTTGGGCTCTGGGAAATTGTGATGAGCTTTTTTCTTTTGACATTTTATAGGTTAAAGGAAATGAAATAGTGAAAATAACTGCTAGTTGCCACCCGTTTCAAACCTGCCTCTCAACAGGAGTTGGATGAACCAATCTGCCTGCTTGATGTGCAGGTCTGCTCAGCGCATTGTTGAGATCTGGGAGGTGTGTGTGTGTGATACCCACAGCACCCATCTTTGCATCAGCTCGCAGTTTATATTTATCTTTTAATTCCAGTTTAATACAACAGCCCTGCAAGAAATCCTACCTCTCTGAAGGTTATAGTGTTTTTGTTGAAACTATTTTTAGTGAGTGTTTTGGAGGGTTAGGGAGCTGTTTCTAATAAGCTCATTCTATTTATATGAATGCGAGTCGACTAAATAGAAACACCTTCTGCCGTAAGCAATGCAGTATTTAAACATAAAAATCTAATTCAAATGAATTAGACACACCACACGTAATTAGTCTGAATTAATTCAAATGCAACCCATTCAGTCTCACTTCAGATGATGAGCTAATGTTACTGTAAGACAATTTTACAAAGTCAGCAAACAGCCTCACAGTTTTTCATCATTTGTGCATCTGTGTTGCCAAATCCAAAATGTGCCTTCACATAGCTCTTCTGAAGGTTTGGTGTTGTGGTTATCTGTTCAGCTTGGCTCGTAGTTTTCTACATTTTGCATATACAAAGAGAGCAGCCATATTCTTAGTTAGATGGACAGTGCATTTTTGCCTGTTTTTTTTTTCTGTACACGGTGATGAATTTAACTACACATGGTTACAGATTTAATGCTAATTTTCCATCATGTTTAAATGGTGGGTAGAAAAAAAAGACAGTCCAGACTGGCAGTATTTAATCAACCGAAGTGTAAATGCCATCCCATTTTTGTTAGCGACAGAAATTCAAGATGCCTCTTCTACCTCTCCTCCTCTATACCTAGTCATGTGTGACTGTGAGAGAAGGAGGGAGAGCTAAGAATAGAGAAAAGGGGGCCCAACACTGTGATGCCGCCTCTACCCAGCTTCTCTGTGTGTTACTGAAGTCAGCAGGCGCTCAACCAGTTTTCACTGATATGTGTTTGTGCAGGCTCTGTTTAAACTGAACACGGCACAAACTGTGGCTCTGTAAGTCACTTTATTTCTCATTGAGGTGTCAGATGCAGAAATGGAGCCACAGATCTGTCTTTCACCCTGTATATGTTCACTAATAACGTGATCAGAACGTCTGGGCTGGCACATGCAGAAATTTCATCAGACACTTCCACCGTTCATGTCGTGCCAAAGGGAGGCTTTCTGAAGCTCATCCACTGACAGTCAGGGGAGAGAGTCAGAGAATCCTGTTTCATATAGTTTTTTTTCCCGACGGATAGAAGAGGCTGATAGAACAAACGACAAGATCTGCGGGCTGAGAAAAGGGTCGAGGTGCGGAGATGAGAGGAGCCGATGGAGGGTTTGATAGCTGAACGAGATTGAGTAATATTTGAAGATAGTGTCCTCAAAAGGCGCACGAGAAACAGACATCAGGACTCAGGAGAAATCATGTCAAGCAGGCTTTGCTAAGAAGGGATGATAAGATGATAATTAAGGGTGAGAAGGGAATAATGAAAGAAGTGTTTGATTGAATCAGAAGAAGAAATGGGTCTTAGTTAAACTTAACAGGTTCAGATCTCATTCGCATAAACTGCCACACAAATATTAATACTTGCTCGCATTTAGATCTTTTGCATTTAGAAAAACTAATATGTCTCAGCCACAGATTCTACCCATGTAAAGATAATAATCTATTTTGATTGACACCGTCAGAGGGGTATTATTTTAACCATGTGGAGTTGAACTGGACTTTTTCAATTGTTAGAAACACGTCAGTTTTATATTTATTGATCATTTTAATCTTTTTTGGATGCGATCTCTCACCAACAGTCTTAATTTACACCCGTTCTGAAGAAATCTTGACAGGTTCAAATCTTCATTTATGTAAACTGACACACACCAATATTAATCCCTGTTGGAAATAGGGATAAAATTATTCTCATTTCCATCTTTTATAATTAGAAAAACAGTTCTGTCCACATCACATTTTTCTGCGCCACTCACTCTGTTGCCTTGTTGATATTTCACAACTTTATAGCAGCGCTATTAGCAGGTGGCAGCTATTTGACATCTCCATTGGCTGTTTGCTAACCTCTTCCAAGTGTCAATGAAGCTGTCTCCATTTGACCCTCAGCAACTTGTCAATTCATTAGCCGTGACTTGAGACTGAGAGTGGGTTTGCAGAGCAGACATCTGCAGAGGTGAGGAGGTAATTGCCCCTCCACATATACAGGCTCCAACATGAAGGATCAAGGCAAGCTCGGTGGGGAAGATCTGCAGTTGTCATTTATTTATTTATTTCCTAAACTAAGCGGAGGAACAGGTGATCAGCAACACAGAGGCACGGCTGAAAGGTAGAGCCAACCTCTCGGGTGGGAGGTAAATTGGAAGGTGAGGAAGGAGAAAAAGAGAACATGTGTCTGGGTCTGCTGCCACATTTAGGCCTAAGTGGAGGGGAGTGTGTTGGCTTTTATTACGGAGATTTATTTGTGTTGGATCAGGCCTGTGCGGTTGGATCCTGAAATAAATGTTCCAGGTTCCTGTTGGGCGAAGAGCTGAGATTATTAGAAAATTCATTTTGATGATTGTTTGAGTCATTTTTCAGGCAAGTTAGTTCACTTTGACGTCATTGTAAACCGAATATCATTGGGTTTTTGAACTGTTAGTCAGACAAAACCAGGAATTTGAAGATGTCACATTGGGCTTTAGGAAACTATGAAAAACATTTTCACTATTTTATGTGCCCCCCAATCTTCGAATCACTGACCTCTCCCAGGGTCAGTCGTCATAGAGGATATCTGGCTGCCATCTTTAAAGATAAACTTAATTGCAGCCCTGTTGTCGTGTTTTGAGGTTCTAATGTTTTATTATAAACTATGCCTCTTTTATACTTTTTAAATTTTGAGAACGTTTGTCTTCCATCATATTTGATTGTGATGAATTCATTATTGTTGGTGACTTTAATTTCCATATTGATGACACTTCGAATCCCATCTCTAAACTATTTTTAAATATCACCTAGTTTAACACGTTAAGGGCCCAACTCACAACCATGACTACACATTTAAACTTTCTCTGGGGCTAAATGTAAATAACCTTTCTGTCAGAGACCTTTTGGTGTCGGCTCATGTGTTCATCTTCTTTGACACTGTGGTTCAGACTGTGGAGACAAATAACAAAACACCTTACTGTTATTAATGAGCACACAGTGGTAACATCCATTCCCCTCTTTAACAGTGCCATGAACAATAAGACATATTATTCAGATACAAATGATGTCACAAATGCTTTTCATAAACTATGCCGATCCACCCTGGACAAGGTTGCGTGTCTAAAAATTCAGCTACAAAGATAATAAGTGCAACTCCTGGGATGAACGAGACACTTGGAGAGAGTAGGAAGAAAGTGGAAATCTAATAAATTCCAAGCGCACGATCAATCATTAAAAGATTTATTACAACTTTATAATAAAGTGAAGGAGGCTCGAGGCCAGTACTTTTCACAGTTAATCTCTGCTAATCAGCATAATCCTCGCACTTCATTCAATACCATCAATAACCGCATCAATCCCCCACAAACAACCGCAATCGCCTTCTCTCCAGCACAGCGTGAAAAGTCTATATTAATAAGATAAATAATACTGAGCACATATAACTCCTCCTGCAACATCTATGGATATCCAGCACATCTATAGCACTGAATTCTTTATAAATCACAACCATAAAGACTTTCAAGAGACCTTTGCTAACACAAAGTCGAGGATGTAATCAGTTGTACATTATCTAATCTGAAGAAAGGCTTTGTTCAATCTGAAAGCTCTTTTTAGATGAGGCAATTCACAGTGAATCAGTAGATCCACTTAGATTGAAATGAAAGCGCAGAATCATGGCGTGATTCACTGCTCAGATAATCTTGTGTGGTTGTGATGATAATGAATAAGATGGTCAGTGGTTCTCAGCTAATAATCTCAGACTTGATAAAGTGTGGAGAACCAGGACGTCGGTCAGGTCCTGATGAACAGCTCTTTGGATGCTCCATTTGATGTGTTTTATTGAGTTTGCTTTATAGAGATGAATGTTAAATGAGATACAGAAGCTTTTTTGTAAATTAATTATTGCTGTTGACAGTTGGTAAATAAATGTCAGAAAACACTCTTCACAATTGTTTCAATCTTTCCACCTTTTTTTAAACACACAAAAATCATAGGTCAAAGTCTCGAGGTCAATTAGGGTATAATTGAGCAAATTTCTGTTCAAAGACACGGACATCAAGCTGTGCACATAATGGGTTGGTAAAGTGGAATAAAAATAGAAAGGTGTGGTAATTATTAATAATTAATGCTCAGCCAGTCACATTACTTGTCACACCTTTAAACAGCTATGCAGATTATAATGGCGCCTTGTGTGCTTGGCTCTCCCAGTGGAGAGGAGAATACAAACCAGCTTCTCCCAGCAGGAAAATAATGTAGCTGGAGTTAAAAGATATGAATTAAAAAAAAAAACGCCACAAATGTGCAGCTAAAGCCAGGTTGTGTTTACATTTGTGGGGATCCTTAAACCCAGTCACCATGTTTTCTCTACATGATGATGCATAGTTTTACGTTGTAAGACAGCGACGCACAAAATATCACCCATTATGTAATAATTATAATTATATTGTAAAGTGCATTTTCTTTGGTTTATCTTGTGGTATCGGCAAAATATCATTAGATGTGACATGATGTTGGTCCAAATTCACAAAATACCTAATTTGAATTTCCCTTTTTTTTTTTTTTTTGCCATGCACACTCTGCAAACAAAAATGATACAGAATACATGAATATATGAAAGATGCAAAAATACTAAACAAATGGACAAATGGGCATTTGAAGAAGAGGAAAATAGCAACATGCATAAGTGTCTTTTCACGCCCATGAAAACTGGGCCCAGAGGGGTCTGTGGTGACTGAAGTGGATCATTTCAACCTGCTCTAAGAAACATGAAAAGTGAGCTTTCTTTAATATTTGTTATCAGTATGTAGCAGTTTGAATATATTATTTGCATAACACTTAAATAAATTGAACAAAGTGACATGGCCTGGCACGGAGGGCTCGCTTGCAGGCAGTGCAGCTACAGGTGCTGGCAGACGTGTAAGGACGCCTCGTGGGGGACTACAGAGGACCTGAGCCGGTGTGAGGAGGCCTCGGGTAATTAAGAGGAATTATAAAACAGACAAGGTGGATTGTCGGTCTTTCGTGGCAGCTAGTCTCTGGAGTCTTAGGTGCCATAGGCTTGCTGTGAAAATCTCAAGAGAGCTGTAGCTGCTGAGTGCTCAAATTACCACCAGTAAAGTAGTAGGTAGATTGTGGGTAGAAAACTCCAGTATTATATTTCAGCTTTTCAGAAAGGCCAATGAAAGAAACTTGAGAAAATATATTACTGAGGCTGAGAAAAGCATCTGACTGGCTCTTTATAGGCTGCTTCAGATAAATAGGGGCAACATATTGTATCAGAATGACTTATAATATCCTTCAGAAAAGGAAAAAATAGGCTGTGAACCAGTAGTATCTTGCATGGACTCTTGTGACATTGTACATGTTGCAGAGTAGATGCACTGTGTAGCGATGAAGCCGAGGTGTTTGAGACCCTCTGAGGCTGTAAAGACCCCTGTGCTGCTGCAGAGAGGGACACGTCACTTTGGTGCTAAATTAAGTCCAGAACAGGAGATATAACCTCAGTGGAATAAATGGCTTCAATGAGGTAATGAAGACTTTGGGGAATAGATGGATCCTGCCTCAACCTTGCGTTTTCTTCATCTCTGTGCCTGTGTGTGTATGTTTTGTTGTGTATGTATGAGCGCCTATGTATTGCTTGTGTGTGTGTGTGTGTGTGCTATCTGTCTCTGTCAGTTTATTTGCCTCTGATGAAGAGACCATATAATGTTATTTAGAGAGTTGAAGCAGCCTCGGTGCGACAGTAGAGATCCGTAGTGCGTCTCATTATAAGTGCAATTAGCAGAGAGAGGATTCTTGACCAGACTTAAGTGCACTTAATGAAACACCCAAGACCCTCTTCAATAAACTAGTGTTTGTTTTTTTTCTGCCATTCTGGTCGTTCTACAAGACAGTGGCGAGGTGACAGATTATTCAATAGAGAACGCTGTATTAGAAGATTACGCTGCAATAATACTACATGCTATCATAACACAATCGGTTGGTTACTGAGCCTTGATCTATTTTCTCTTGCCTACACTGCTTTGCTAATTCTATCATTCTGGGGTTTTTTTAATCTCATCCCACCCTGTTTCTAAATAAAAAAATCTTGAAGCATCCAAAGGAATCAGCATGATTTTGAGGATAAGTCTGGTGATATTCTATATATTTCTCACTGTCAACAAATCTTATGAGAATCAACAATGAAATCATCCAAGTTGTGTCTGTGTAGCCAAAGCCTGATATAACTTATTCCTCTGTGCCGTAGACCTCCAATCTATTAAAAACATATAGTCACGCTCTGGCAGTGGGCGACATGTTCCTTCATTACAATTAAAATAGGCACTGTAGTTTATTTCAAGTCAATCTCAAAATAAATATTAGTAAATACTCACCAGGCCACCAAATGCGCATTAATCCAGGGTTGAATAATCTGCAATAAAAGTTTTAATTACGACTGTTTGAGTAATGTTTGCTAAAAACTTGTGTGTCCATCTGTGTAGGAAATTACTGAGCACTTTTTAAAAATGAATTGAGAAACATTTGAGACATTTTTAACCTCTTCAGGGGGAACAAATGGGTTTGATGCTGAGAGCCACAGACACAGGAAGTTGGAAAGTGCTGAGTGACGAACTAAGGCCGTGTTCAGACTGACTTTAGCCCTGCATGAAAACAGGAAGCCACATCATCCATTTGAACGAGGATAGTTCGGTGACGTAGTTTGCTCCCAACACACAAGGCTACGAACAAAAACTTTGTGTTGTTAACATTTGGCTCAACTTTTGCAGGGACGCAACACAGTGCCATCCCATAAAAGCAGTTGAAAATATCCTGTCTGAGAGTATTATAAATTGCTGTGGAGCGTTTTGACTCTGATGAACCTTAAAATTAGTGGATCTGTTACTCAGATCTATCATCCTGGATCATGTGTCATGTCTCACTATTAATCAGCACATTGCAGCCTCGTGTGTTGTTTAAACACAGTCTGTTTTTGGTCTCATTGCTCACTGAGTCATTGATTGTTTCTGTCATTTCATAGGATTTATACAATATGTAATAAAATACAGAATATAGCCACAGGATGCAGTTTGCATGATCAAATCTTTTTTGCGCTGAACAGAAGGAATCAGCTCAATCAGCCAAATTAAAGCTGCGAGCAGCAATCAGCAGGTTTCAGGCTTCACAAAGGTGAACAAAGTCACTTCAGCTAGTTTAATTGAATTTAATCAAAATTTGAGTTTAATTTAATTAGATTTGAAAAAAACTCTTTGTTTATGTTCATATGAAATCGCAGGATGTCTCCAGTCAGTTTAATCAGGATTGTTCAAAAGCATCATGTGTTATGAGCAAATATGTGACAGGCCACGCCCACTTGCATCAATCAATATGGCTGTTCAGATTTTACATAATACTTACCCCATCTGAAATGATGAAATTCTGGGACAAATGGTGTGGGACAAATTCCTGCTAAGCCCCCCCGTGAAATGTTGGAGTTGATGGCGGCCATGTCTTTGACCGACCTTCTTTTTGACCGACTCATTCATAAAAGGAATCTGTATCTCAGTCCCACAATGCTGTAAACCCAATCTGGTGTTGATACAGTCAAAACACAAAAATTCCAGTTATTCAGTTTCATGTTTCTAGTTTGTTTGTGACAAATAATGATAATAGACGAGCACAAACTCAATAAAGTTGAACCCTAAATAGCCTTATTCGTAAATGTGTTTGCTCGACACTTCTGATCGCTTCAAATCTGTTTTATTATAAGAGTTTTCAACAGCATTATGGTATATTTTTGTTTGGCAGTATAGTGGAGAGTCAGTATATTTTACAGCAAACATTCAGCTCATAGTGACAGTCGACTTTGTGAGAGTGAATTGAATAATTACAGAGGATGTAAATAGAACTTGTGCTGGTTTCCGCCACCCCTGCAGAAGAGCCATTATAGCTGCATGATGTCTGATTACCTGACTGAACACAACAATGTCACACAGCTCTGACTGACACGTCAGAATTAACGTCATTCACCTAAAACCGGGCAGGTAATTGAAAACCTAATTTTTCCCGTGACCGCTGGCCGTCCGCTACTTTTAGTGCTACTGCTTTTACCAACACTCTTATTCTTTATTGAATAAGAGAAAACAAAACATTCATGAACCAGTGAGGGCACACATGCAATTTTAGAGACAATAGACTTAACTCGCTTCATCTTTCACTAAATTTCGCTGCTGATACAAAAGAATATTTTTGCTTGAACCCAGAGGAAGCTGTCTTTCGTGAAGTCAACAAAAAGTAATTTTCTTTTCCTTTGCTCCTTTTTATTGTGTGCAAAGGTCACCTGCACTGAAATTTGAATACCAGCTTCTTACGGTCTTTTCACTTTTCCCTCTGTCCGCTGAGATGTGTGAGACCCTTTCTATTTGCTGCTGTGAGGTTTAGGTCTGTTTAGGTTAGCTGGATAGATGTTGAATATAAAGATCGCACACCATTTTACCTAAGGATTATTCTAAATCGCACACTGACACCGGCGCTAATGTCCTTATTTTGTGACTTGTTCGTTTGTAGCCTTATAGCCACAAAGTGTTTATCATAGCAAACAAGTTGGGCGGATCTGTCAGAAAACCGGTCTGCAGTTAATAAGCGCATTTTTGAATTATTGATGATATATTGTAGTTGTGATTGTAAACAGAAATGTCAAACATTGTCACCTGCTGTGGCGTCTCTCCGGGGAACGACGAGACCTTTTGAACAAAAAAGAAAACGCTCGATTCTGAAAGATTTTTCTGTTTTACGGCTGTCAGGTCTCGCTGTGTGCATATATTGTTAAAATGCATTTTTTTAGTTTATTAAAGGACACTGTTATTTGTTATCATTTATAAATATTGTCTGATGCAGTGTGTGCTTTAGTGGAGATGACAAAAGTACCACTCTTACCTGTAACTGACCACCCACTGAATGTAAATAGGCTCCTTAATAGATATGCCTGTCAGCTTATGTTATCCACAATGTCTTTCAAATGCTATACCGAGCAGCCCACCACATCAAGTCTCCAGGGATATAGTAGAGCCTGATAACGATGGCCTACGTGTTTTTTAAATAGCGTGGCAGATTCAGTTTTAATGTCTCAGGCTGTTGCTCGGAGCCTCTGCAGTATATATATATATACACTATAGTCTGTGATCCCCAGCAATATTCAGGACGAACATCTGACCATTAAACGTCCGCACATATTCATTACTGCGAGAACGGACGGAGGACGAGCCGATCAAGGCGCACGGTTCACGGCTCGATTGATCATGTGGAATCTTTATTGGCAGATTGAGAGTCCGTGAGTGTGAGTGCGTGCGGCCGCGCGTCTCAAGCAGCGTCTGGTTATTCTATTGGCGACTTGTGCCATTTGACAGAGTGCTGTGATCAATGCTCTTTGTAAATGTTAAGCGAGCCTCCGTCTTGTTGGCATGATCCAGCTCAACCCAGAGGCGGCCGCAGGCACGCACACAAACCTGACTCTCTGTGTGTGTGTGTGTGTTTTGTGCATGTATGGGTATGTGAGAGCACAAGCGTGTTTACATGTTGGAAAATCAGATGCCATATAAGCCATCAGGTGGGCTCAGATGTGGTCTGACCCCAACAGTCGCTTGACCCGCAGTGCGTACGTTGAAACCGTGTGTGCAGCCAGCTCAGTGTTCATGCATGTGTGTGCTTAGCGGTGCACTGGGTAGAAGGTTAGTCACGTCTTCAGAAAATTACCAGATACAAGCAATGCACACATGTGGGTGTTTTGTGTAGCCGCTCATTGCCACTTATGCATGTTTTCCCTGCACCGCATATGTTATTGTAATTGCTGTGTAAGTGCTGTAATGGGCTCACGGGGGCACATAAATCCATGCGTCAGCTTGCACTCGTTGACGCAGTGTTAGTGAATATATGATCCACTCTTGACACCCTCCATTTAAATGTTATTAATTGGGGGTCGTTAACGACGGTGGAGATGTTGCATGTAGGTCTGATTAGTCCAAATGTCACAGCGGCTCGTGCTCGCAGGCCAGATGCTCCCTCCATTGTGTTATTTCAGTTCATTTGCCTGTAGCCCTTTTTGGGGATTCATTTTTAATGCGAAGTACACTAAAAGGCGGAGCAGTGGATCGTCTCTATCTGCAGGAGTGCATTAACTTACCTCAAATGTGTCTGTGTGGAGTTTGCGTGAAGGCGCTGTGCTATTTATTTCATGTTACAAGCGTTTTATTTTTGTCAGTCAGAGCCGGGCGCGGCGATATGTGCCAGCACGGATAAAAGTAAATTGTGTATTATTAGGAGAGGGCACACACTGCATGTAGCGCGCTGCATGAATTAGTGCGAGTGTGTGAGTTGTGTGTATCTTCCTGTCCATCAGGGTGTTATGTGGAGGCATATTTGAATTGTTACTATGGAAACCGAGCGGCGCTGTTATACAGAAACACACATCCGAACGGGTCTCTGTCTCCGCTCCCTCGTTCACTGTCACACTTCTTGTATTATTTTGAAAGATTTTCCTCCAGCAGTTTCCCTCCGGTGCCCCCTCTCACTAGATTCATCAGCGCGGTTGTAGAATTTCCATCTTTTATTTTTCTCCTGGATGGATTCCATCCTTTTCCTTCTTGCTCAGTTTTTTCTTTCTTTCGTTTTCTTTAACCTCCTCCCCACCCTTGACTCGTCTTCTATCATCGTGTGCTAATCCTCTGTTCATCTTTCTCTCAGCTGTGTTGCCCTTCCACACCTCCCTCCCTCCTCTGGCTTTCTTATTGCTGTTCCTTCCTCCACCTCCATCTCTTTTGTGTATGTCTCTATTTATTCTCTCCCTCGCCCCACTCTTCTCTCTCCTCTTCTCTTCTCTCTGCTGCCTTCCTCCCACTTGTTTCCTCCTCCTTCTCTCTCTCTCTCTCTCTCTCTCTCTCTCTTTCTCTCTTTCTCTTGGCTCTGCTGTGGCGCCCCCGTGGAGAATTTAGCTCGTTTACAATTAGCATGTGCACCTGCAATTAAGCCTGACAAACCTCTGGTAATTAGACCTTTTGGACAAAACTGTTTTTTTTACGTGGAGATCACAATTTCCTCCTCTTCTGATTCTCCACGCTGTCCGGCCTCTCCTCTTTGTGCTCGCCCAATTTCACACATTTCTCCTTGCTTTCTGTCGCTGCTTTCAGTCCTCATAACTTCTCTCCCTCTCCCTTGTTTCCTTTGGACTTCTTGTTTTTCGGCGCTGACTGGATCGGCTCCGTAACACATGGGGCGCTTGATAAATAAAAGATTAGCGAAGGTGTTGTGTGAGCGAAGAAGAGGAACGAGCCTTTTGCTCTGCCCTTCATTTATCCCTCTCCTAAAGCGCTCCTCTGTGCTTAATTTAGGCTGTGAGCATGGACGTATACTCATTAAGATTCCTCGTCTTTATCTATGCAGAAAATAAGCCCAAATTTGTCCTCTCGATACACTTTTGAAACGTGTGCGCTCACACACACACACACACACACACACACACACACACACACACACACACAGTAAGAAACCACAATTTTCACATCAAGCTATGACTAATTGTGTTTCTCCGAGCCTGTCACCTCCCTCTGCTTACATCTTTCACTCCGCCTCTCTCACTTTCTTTCTCCTCTGTACTCCAATCCACTGCTCTTTGTATGGCTGCTAATACGGGAGCAGTAAATAATAGCAATAATAGTAAATAACAGGTCTGCAGTTGACTTCAAAGAGGAGCGAAGGGATCTCAGAGGGTTGGAGGGAGCGACTGAAAGAAAACATGTTTGGAGGGTAAGAGGGAGAGGAAAGCAATGGAAGCAGTGTGGGAGCGGGGAGAGAGACGAAGAGACAAAAAGGAGAGAGAGAGAGAGAGAGAGAGAGAGAGAGAGAGAGAGAGACTCAGTCGAGCCCGGTCTGAGTGTCTAATGGTCACTTAGCCTGGCAGCTAGTCCATGAAGCTGTGAGGCTGTCAATCTGTCAAAATGCACCCAGTGCTGTCCACACACACACACACACACACACACACACACACACACACACACACACACACACACACACACACACACGCGCACACACACAGCTCACTCACTCTCTCCTGCTCTGTCTTTGATGTGTGCCACAGGGTTCCTCCGAGGAAGTCGCAGCACAGTATAATGGATGTGGCGTTGTCACTTGATGCTCTATGAGAGCTCACAGGCGTCTCTCAGTGTGCGCTTTGCTTCCCAGCTATGTGGGTCACTCAGTTTGGCAATTAAGGGGTTGAGTCATCAGTATTTTTTTCAGATCCTGAACAATACTAATATAATACTGTACTAATATAGTTTTAAAATTCTCTTTATTGGTGCTATCAATAACATGGAGCCAGGAGCGATGGCGTAATTACAGAGTATTTTTTCAGTTAGTGAAACGTGCTCCAGCCAATGTGGATCCATCAGATAAGAGGAAAAGGGAAGATAAAGAAATTATAGATATAAATAAATTCATATGCACGGGAACATACATTAAAAATGGGGGCAAGCTCTGATTATCAGTTTAGCAGGACATTGATTTAACATAGTTGAACCATTCAGCTATTTTTCACACAAAGGCTAGTTTGTGCTTCATATCTTATTTCTACATATGTTGTTCGTCCATTTTCACAGTTTTTTTTTTTTGCAGCCATTCAAACTATAATACTATAAAGATGCTCATTTCCTTTGTAACACGCATTTCTCTCAAAATTTTCCCCCAAATTACAAAATGATGGTTAATACAGAACAAATGTTGAATGATGTGCTCCATTTGTTTTTGTATTATTTTATGAAAAGAATATGACTCAAATTGAGTCTCCCCACAGTCCCTCCATAATTTCGATGAAATTGTTGAGTAACTTGCCGGAGAGGTGTGAAATAACAGGTATATTTTCCAACGCATGGGCTGTTTTTTTTAGGTTTGAAGAGATTTTTACACTGTGCTGTTTGTGGACATTAATGTTTTAATGGTTTTTTAAAAAAAAACTTGTGGTCAAATTTAAAGAGTTGTACATGAGTTTCCTCTGTCTCTCTCTTTCCCTCTCCTTCCCTCCAGGGACGGCATTTACACTCCTCCACAATGCTTGTCAGCCTCCACCCTTCTCCCTCCCGTCTTCAGGACAAACGCTTTGTCTTCCCCTCCTCCCCCCATCATCCTCCTCCTCCTCCTCCAGACCGGCCCTCTCATCATCCTCATTCTCAGCCTCGGCTGACCCTGCCCCTCCTCTCCTTGTCCCTCTCTCTGCTCCTCATCTCCATACTCCTCGTGCCTGTCTGCGAGTCTCGCAGGGGTGGAGGTGCAGGTACAGGGCCTGGAGGTGCCCAAGGTGGACAAGGTGGCCAGAGGGGAGGCGGTACCCAGAGGGGTGTAGTCATCCCTCCTCAGTACTCTCCTGGCTTACCGGCTCTTCCACCAATCAGTCCCAAACTGATCAACTCCCTCAGTATTGCTGTCATCCTGGTGGGCAACTCTAGTGAAGTAACGCTGGGGGTTGGACTTGAGAAAGAGGACTTCCTCCACATCCCTTACCCTCCTAAAGTCGAGGTGGTCACCATGAATGAGACCGACCCCAAGAGCATCATCAATCGGATCTGCGCACAAATGACGAGGAACTCTCTGCAAGGTGTCGTGTTCGGAGACGACACGGACCAGGAGGCCATCGCTCAGATCCTGGACTTCATCTCTGCACAGACACACATCCCCATCCTGGGCATCAGGGGGGGCTCCTCCATGGTCATGGCTGCCAAGGTAGGAAAACTTGTTTGCTTTTTTGGGAGGAAAAAACATTGAAATATGAATTGTTCATCAATATTTCGATGCATCATCAAGACCAAATATTGAGTGAATAGTGAAGTGGGAAGAGTAATCTTTTTTAAGTTGTTCCTTCATCCAACAATAACAGTTGCGCGGGTTCAAATCCAGTTGCGCAGGTTCAAATCCAGCTGACAACACAGTCTGTTTGCTTATGGCCATACCACCCTGAACATGCCTGATCTCAGAAGCTAAGCAGGGTCAGGCCTGGTTAGTACTTGGATGGGAGACCGCTTGGGAATACCAGGTGCTGCAAGCTTTTCTTTTTGTAAATTTCCCCACTGTGTGACGAATAAAGGTTCATCTTATCTTAGTTACACCAACGTTTTCAATCTAATCTTATAATGCGCATTTTTTTGGGTGACAAATCTATAAAATTCCTCATAATAGTTTTGCTCAGCATATTTAGTAAAAGCTTTTTGGATTCATTTATGATAATAGGGAAATGGAGAGAAAAGTGAGAACTTTCTCGCACTTTTTAAAGATGCATCAGCCTCACACTTGGTGCTGCTTCTCATTCTAACCCAGCCTCTGCGCTGATTGATTTTGCCGTTAATTGACCTCCTCTGTGAGCCTGACGTCAGATTGAAGCTCCTGACAGTGAAGTCGACTCAACTCTAAAAGGACTCACAGCGTGAAACAAAGGAGTACATAACAAGTAAAAAAAAAAAAAAATCTCTGTGGGATCAGGATACAAGAGAGCTGGCATAAACCGGGCTGCACGAGGAGATCCAGAAATGGAACAATAGCTTTGAAATGTATCCTTAAATAATGTTCTGTTAATAGGCTTAGCAGTGTTTAAGTCCCTCACGGAAGAAGGACAGAGTCTATATGACGCTGAGGTTGGGTTTTTGATGGTGCAGCCTAAGTCTCGGAGAAAATGGGACGTATGATAGAGATTCTCTGCAGCTGCATATTTTTTGTTTTTGGTAATGGTGTTGGTAACGTACTGTGTTTAGTTTTCAAGCTGTATTTAGTTTAGTTCATTGTTACCAGTTGAGTAGGTTCACGATATTTCCTATAATTGGGTGTCAATTTCTTTGTTGACTGTGGAAAAAGTAGTTTTGCAAATTAAATCTTAACTCGAGGTCGCTTCATTAGCTTTTTCCAGAGCTTCCAGCCACATCTCATGGTCTTCATCTGTTGATGGAATTTGTTCAAATGCTTGAGAAAAAGATAGTAAGAGGATATAAACACACTTTTTAGTAAGTGCGCTTTGAGTAAAGATTTTTTTGTCAAACATTTTCTGCAAGTTTTCTGACAATGCTCTATTGTGCTAGAGGCTGCTGAAGAGATAAAAAGAGATTTAACAGTGGAAACACTTTATTGTCCTCCAACATCATTTAATTACAGCAATTCAAATACAGTAAAAAGTGATTCAGATTCAGAACTTTATTGTCTATCACATGCGTTTGTCTTTGGCTCATAAATAAGTAAGAACAACAGGCTGTAGATATAAAAACAAGTTATTGCTGTGCAAGAAGTAGCAAAGTGCACAATATATGCTGGTGTGAGCATGCAAATCCCCCACTGTTGTTTATAATGTTAATGGCAGAAATTCATGTTTTTGTGTGTGAAATTTTTTAGAAAACAAAACCTTCAAACAATAAAATCCTATTTGACTTTTCACAAAGTTTAAACTCCTTGGTTTGTGTGATTCAAACACTGTGAGAGCATCTGCTTACATTTTATAGGTCATTGCTGGTTTGATGTCGTCCAGCCAGAGACGTGTGTTGTTGTAGGAAGGCATTCTTGTGGTGGAAATATCTCGAGCACAAACTAATAAATGGTAGAAACTTCATTCACTCCACTCTTACACTGCACTTTACTCATGTAGAGTGCCAGATCTGATTAGGTTAGGCTAACCCTAACTCCCTAACCCCAACCCTTATTTTTCATGAATTATTGTGCATAACGAGCACATTTTTAGAGCCTTAAAGCAGAGTGTTATAATCTGGAAATCAGATCTACCAGCTTTACTTGTTGCTTCACAGAAAATTTAAATCAAGGCAATCTCTCAACGTGAATAAAGGAAGGATCAAATAGAAGCTTCAATATAAAGAGAATAGCGTTACAACAAGGCGTGATCTGTCCTGTGGTCTTCACACTCATTAAGTCTGCAGGGCCCTGTCTTATTCTCATCTCCAAAAGACAGTTGCATATAAAAATCCAATAGTGGATGCAGAACTTGATGGAGGCAGAGATGATGAAAAAGGAGAGGAAAAGAACAATGGAGTCATGATACCATAGAGGTAAAGGAGGAGAGGACAAGAGAATAAACAAGTGAGGGAGAGAGCGAGGGTGAAGGTTATGAAATAACACAACTTGGTGTGGGTGTGAAGGAGGAAGAGGATTTTGCTCAGCATATAATTACCACATTTTACAGCTGACAGAGAGACAGAGGGCACAAACTGAGAGTGACAAGAGGGAAAGCGAAGATAAGAGTGAAGCAGGCATGCAAAAGCACTGCTGAGGGAATACGGCACATAAGAGAAAAGATGGAGGGAGGGGGAGGGCTACCTGTGTTGGAAGCATCATTTGATGTTTAACACAGTTTTTGAGGAAATCTCAATTTCCTGATTACCATTCACTCGGCTGGTTCTCCTTAAACCTTTGTTCTTCCTCTGTTAGTCATATTCTTTGTCAGTCACACACACACACACACACACACACACACACACACACTGCGGTGGACACAGTTGGCATGGCAACCACTTGCTTATATATTTCTCTCTACATACTGTATAAAAGCAGTTACAGAGCGAGAGAGAAAAGAAATGATTATTTCTGAGTCTGACAAAGGCAGCGCCAGACGAGAAAAGAGATAATGCTCTAGTCATGGAGGAGGGGGTGAGGTCTTGAATAGATGAATGAATAGATTAAAGTGTAAAAACAGGGGTGGAAACACAGGGAAAGAAGATCAAAAAGAAGGTTGTGAGACAGTCGGAGAGGTGAATTGCATTTCACTGTTGTGAAGTAGTCGCTCTGTAGCTCTTTCTATGTCTTTTTTAATGTTTTATTCAGAGCTTTCCAGTCACACGAACCTGGAAAGCTGCAACCGCTTTGATCAATTGATCATTAAACTCCTTAGGCAAAAATTCAATGGTTCCAGCTCTTCACATGCAAACATTTGCTGTTTTTCTTAGTCATTTATGTTAATGAATTAAATATACTGCATTTGGATTTTGGACTATTCGTTGGACAAAACAAGTAATTTGAAGACTTCATCTTGGGAAATTTCTGCTCTTTCATAACATTTTATGGACGGAACAATTCATTGACTCCATCAAGGAAATAATTGTTCGTTATAATTAAGCCATAATAAAAACAATCATTAGTTGCACCTGTAGACAAGAAGGAAGGAAGAAATAGCAATAAAAAGGACATTAAAAGTTACTTCATGACAATCTTACATGTCAAGTTATTGAAGTTACCTCATATCTCATTGTTTCATTTCAAACATGGGCCCATCGTCTAGTCTGTGGGATGTCTCCACAGAGCACCTTGTATATCATAACTCAAACAACTGTATGTGTGTTCTCCGGATTCAGACATAAAAACTAAAACAAAAAAAATGAAAACTCCAACATACCCTCACACATTTACTGCAATAAAGAAACAAACAGTATTAGTAATAGTAATAGTTTTTACTATTTTCAAAACTTTTATTGATCAAATCATAAATGGAGAAACCTAGTTTTAGATTAGTAGATGGCACTAATTTTCCACCTATGTCACATCAAAATTAATTTCAGTCAGCCAGGATTTAAATAGAGGTATAAATTCTTATTTAGATCTTATTTAGATATGGATTCTTTATTCCAAATGTTTTTTTCAGCTATTAACATCCCATCGCTACAATCTTCAAAAACTTTTTTATTTTTGATAAGATAAGAAAAATATTCCTTTATTTGTCCCACAACGGGGAAATTTGAAACAATGGGGAAATTTACGATAACAGAGATGACAGATGTCTTGAAATTGCAGTAATTGTTTCTATGCGTAGTCTTTTTTTCTTTTTTTTAGTCTTCTTTTTATCTTAAAGACAATCTTCCATCATGGTGAACAGTAAAGTTGTATTATTTTTTAAATACAGGAATAAGTTAGCCTGGAGGGGGCTGTATGAACGCAGCTGTGTGTGCACACGTCTGTGAAAGAGTAAGTGAGTGATTTTCCAGCATCAATAACTCAATTCCCTTCAGGTTGCCAAGTCCATTCCTTATCAGTCCACAATTATGTCTAATCTATTGTGCTCTGAATCCTCCTGAAGGCCTTTACTTCAGGCTTCTGTGTAGGGCGAACCACTTGATTTTCCCACATCTTGTCACTTAGCAATTTGATTTCCATTCATAACAACATTGAACACACGTGTCCTTTTCGTGGCATCTGATCTTTAAAGCGTGTTATTCCACATACTTCACAGTCTCAGTAGAGAACTGGCCTGATACCTTGCGGCACTCCTGGCTTTATTTTCCTTTCCAGCACCCCATTATAATGAATCAGTGACAGATGCAGGTAGGCCCATTATGCACCAAACAATTTACACGCTTGCATTTAGCCATTAATTCACTCCGTGCCATGTGTTGGTATTGGCATAATAGGCGACGGAGTTGGCCCCGGCCCACACTCAACTCTGGCTCTGGAGACTAATGAGGTCTTCCAGATCTATTGTTGGGACTTAAGCTGTGTGTATTTCTGCTTTTGTGCACGTGTGTGTCTGTGCATGTGTGTGGACACTTAGAGCATGCTGGTGTTCAATGATAATAGCCTCTTTGGCTGTGTTTGGGGAGATTACAGCTCTTGTTTTCACTGCAAACAAGGTACCTAGAGGCGCACAGCATCCTGATACCATTTCTCATGATCGGTCCGGTCCCCAGGATTTTGTTGTTTCATTCAACGCTGCCTACAAGTTTTTAACCATGCGGGAGGCTTAAAAATCTCACTTGTTGTTATATAAGTCTCTCTTGGGGTCAAAAGCTGTCTGTCAGGTGGTCAGTAGTAAAACTCATGGATGAATGGACCGCTGTGTCCTGCCTCTCTTGTGGTGTGATCTCTCAAATCGAAAAGAAAGGCAAAACACTGAGCATAAGAAGAACAAACCATTGTGCTGCTTTAGAAAAGACTTCTTTTCCTCATACAGACACAGCACTGCCTGCCAGTGAAATCTGATTCACCACTCCTTGATTGATTACAACAATTATACACCCTCTCTATCTTAAAATAGGCATCCTGTGCACAAAAGTGTGTGAGGCCTTCTTGTAAAGCACACCAGGGAAGTAAATTATTTCGTGGACCTGTTTCGGCCACTTCGACCCACATTATTTGACACGAGCCAGACCTGCTGGTAGCTATACAGCGATATGTAGGTAGTGCAGTCAGTTGCAGCTGACACGACTGTTTGAGCTGGGGGTGCACTCCTGTTTTCTCATCCTGTTCTCATTCCCAATTTGTGGCTTTATGAGTCCCACTGCCTTTCATCCTGCATGCATCACGTATCCCATTATTCTTGCTGGTTGTACATGAGGGGATAATGGACTGCCTCTGTAATGCCCCCTTTTGCAATTAGAACCAATCCCAAAAGATAAGAGAATTAAGGGATGAACTACAAAAATAAACTGCACATACTGTATGCGTATTGCACTTGCAGCTATTATCTGATATCGTTCTTCAGTCTTCCTGCTTCTGCCACTCTCATCCTTAAGTCCTATTTAGACAGAATTAGTTTTCAAGAAAATGTGTGGGAAAAAAAATGTGTGCAACGTAATCATAGACGCAGGACATCTGTAATGTGAAAAGCCAATTTGCGCAGGAGATCTGTCATCAGTTTCAGAAATTACACAGAGCCGGAGAGTCGGCTCCATTTGTGCGACGTCGCCGCAACAGAAATGCTCCACAGCTGACGCCAATACGGCAACAATTTAGCTTGTTTACAAGAGCAAAGGAAAGTCTGAGCAAGACTGTCAGTTTGAGCTTCTCTGATCTGAATATCACAGTAGTTGTTATCAGTCTCACAGATCTCATTGGGACAAGGCTGCTTTTTTAGATTATTTCATTGGACGTGTTAGGATTATTTTGTAGGAATGAACAGTGAAGAAAATGATTGAATGCGACTGGAACAACGCGCTCATTCTCCGATAATGATTACTTTGCCCGTCCTCTCCCTGTAAAACTAATCCCATCCTATTAGAGCTTTAAACACTCTTTCTTCCTCTCTCACCTGCTCTGTCTTTGAGAGATACTATGGCAGTCTGCGTTTGATTGATGTTCCTATTTTCCTGGCTTCGCTGTGCATTTAACCCTGTCAAAGTCCAACAGATGGAGCCTGGGACAGAAAGAATATCTGTAACCCTAAAATAAATTTCCTTCTGTTTTGTGTATTAAGTACTGTATGAGGACATGGACGGCTGTCTGTCAAAGCTCAAATCTAAACAGCTCAAACTAATCTGCGATGCCATGAAACTGCTCCTGTCAGTCTGTGAAAGCTGTGACAACGTCTGGGGTCGTTTTGTTGGGATGTGTTTAGTGATTAGTGATAGAAGTTTCCAGCCGCGTCTCCTAGAAATGATTTTGCAACAGAGAATACGTTTGAGGAGAAACATACTGTGACGCCACTCGAATATGTTTTTAATCAAATGAAATTGAAAATATTCTGCAATATATCTCCTCTTGCAATACAATATATCTTCCCATGCCAACTACAGCATGATTTATGATTTTATGGTTATGTTTAGATGTTGGTAAATAACAAATGATGCTGAAGAGTCTACAACCACACTAGCGGCCCTGTTAAGCTGCTACACATTGGGGTCCTTTGAGATAAATGCTGACATCAGCGTGCTAACATTCTCGACATGACAATGTTAGTTGTTTGGCATATTACAACCCCAATTCCAAAAGAAGTCCATCTTTTTAATTAACATTTCATTAACTTTAACTTTTTTTGGAATTGGGTTTGTATTATGTGTTTGTTAATTATCATTAAACAAAAAGTACAACTGAGGCTGAGGCATTAGTTTTGCAGGTATTTCATCAAGTATTGAAACTTGGAGTTATATTACTGCATCTGTGAAAAGGTGCTAGAGGAAAAGTCGGGGGATCAGCAACATCAACATGAATGTCTATAGAAAACTTTGTGCCAATCAAATAGCTGTTGAGTTCAGTCTCAGGTAAAGCAGTGGATCAACGAACAGCATTTCCATCTGTAGAGTTACTGAAATAACAAGAAGGACAAGACTAAACCAAATCATATGCACTTCCATCACTGGACGAATGTGCCGGTGAACATAATCCATGCAGCGAATACTTTTACCCTTTAAAAACATATGTGGGGAAAAAAAAATAATACTATATAATTAATTTCAAGAAGACAGGGTTGTAGCTTCTTCTCATCTCAGTTTAACAGTCATGAACAACAAGGAGTGATTTGACCTTTGCTCACTTGTACACTGTATATAGCGCAGTAGAGAGAAGTGTACAGTAGGTTCAAGTTTGTGGAGCTAAATATTTCATGTCAGTGCTGCATCCTGAGTGCTGGGCAGTAAGATTGTTTTCAGAGTGCTTCCAGGATGAGACACATTTGCTCATCATGCTGTCCTGCACTCCCTCACAAACACACACTGAAATCAAGTGAATCAGGAATCGACATGAGGTCTAAGAAGGCGTGAAGCTAATACCTTTCTCCCTCCTCATCACACCCATTTTTTCCCATCCTTTTCCCACCTCTGCCCTAATTTTCTCTTCTTCGCTGCATTGTTCTCAGAGACAACAGCGTAAACTGTTAATGAACGTGATCCCACCTTCGCTGTCCCATGAATTCAGTCCACACTCGCACAGTTAGCTTTTTTCCACACTCTCTTTTTTTTCCCAGATAAATTTCTAAATTCTAATTGTGCCCTTCAAATGAGCTGCAAATCCTCTCCTCTCCCTTTTCCTCTCTCTTTTCGCTTTCCCTTTCTCTCCATATAATGAGTTCGTTTTATCAGCGGCCGTGCTGTGCGTGGACAGGATGAGTAATTTTGGAGATCACAGGAGACTTCTCTGCATTGCACTGGGTTACAACAGGTTGTCAGAAGGCTTTGGGAGCCTCACTTGCCTTCTCCCTGCCAGCAGTAACTATCTGGCATTTAAGTATTTCACCATATGAGGCCTAATTACCCAGCTAATCTTATTATGTAAGGTAAAGATGCCATATTATTCAAATGAAATGAGATTAACCTTTTGTGACACAGTGACAGTAGGAAGCTACTTTATTTCAGGTTCCTCACCAGTTGATGTTTTTGACACAAATGAAATGTAGGCATATTTATCACTGGGATTGTCCTTGCAAGACACAATCAGCAGCATAACGAACTTAGGTTCGCCTTTACCTTCTTCTAGTGGTCATGTGAATTATTGCTCTCGTCTGTCAGAGGCACAGACAGAAATAGCGTGATAATGTTAGAAAAAACACAATAAAAAAAATCTGCTTATGTACGGTGGATGGTTCGGTTGTCAAAGCACTTTGACTATTGTTTCCTGTTAACCGTGATTGTTCCCTAACCTTAACCAAATAGTACTTCATTAGCAGTTTGTGTGGCTAAACATAACCAAATCTTAACCCTGCATTAATTGATTTTTGGCACCTTGGTGGCAGTGCATTGACAATGACGTTATCAACATTGATACGGCAAAAGTGTTGCGTTTGCTTATTTACACATCCAGCAGATATAGAGCAACATTCATCTGGAGTCCTGTTTCTGGACATGTGATGAGTGTAAGGCCAATAATTACTCTCCTTTTTAGCTCTACTTTTGGTCTCCACCAACTCCTGAGGGAAATATCTGGCTCTCTAGCTGCTAATTGCTCCACTGTGTTCACCACCGACTTTGTCAGTCTGCTGTTTGATACTACGGAAACGAAGTTGATGAGAACGGTTCGACTGAGTCAAAGACTAAATGTTGCTGGATGCAAAACCAAAATGATGAGTTGAAAGATGATAAAATGCTATGAAGGAAACTAACGAGTGAAGTAATAATTCTCTGTGGGTTTGCCATTCATTTCACATTATACATGAATAATTTGACATAGTTAATGTAAAACTATTGATTAGCTTTAACTGTAGTAGTGGTAAATGAGAAAATGGTTATATTAATAATTTGGTAATTTTTTTTGAAAGGCACACATAAATGATGTTCTGCCGATGGGGATGTCAGATTAGGAAACGCTCTAACGTGTTGTTTTGGAAGGCGATGACAAACAGCACATTTCGTTGTTTAGTTTAGAGGATTTGTTGTGATCGTTGCCTGACAAAGAATTTGTTCCCACGGCCGCTGAAAAAACAAGCATTGATCAGATCGAGTGATGGACTGTTGTGCTTTGTGCTATTCTGTTTATGTGCCAATCACAGCAGCTGTCTGTGTTGGTTTAAAATCAGACCATCAAGTGGTTGCCAGTGGGATTGAATATATTCATGCTGACAGATGTCTCAGTCATGATATCATAGAGCTTCTACCCGCTGAAGCCGAGGTGCTCAATATTAAAGCTGCTGTAAAACAGAGGAAGTCTCAATCTTGTGTTATTACCAAGCAGCAGTTTGCTAAAGGCCACAAGTAACACAGATACACATCAGTACTTTCTGCTGTAATTTTCCACCTTATAGCAACATATTCAGGCACATCTGATTTGACACAGCTTCCAAAGATCTGTTTCCTCAGAAAGTTCAAGATGACCCTCCTGCAGTGTTCACCATTTACTGTATCATCGGGGGCTTAAACTTAAATCAGACTCTCACTATGTTCAGTTTTTTTTTCTGAAGCTGTACATATTAGAGGCAGCTCTGGTTCCATCGCTCATGACTTTGAGCTTCATCATGTAGTGGGTTTTTTTTATGTTTGGGGAATACAGAGAGAACAAACAGTCAGTGAGAGATAAAAGATACAGAGATAAGAGCCGGTGCAGAAAAAAAAAATTGTCACATAACGCGGTGGTTTTCATGGTTTTGCATCAGGCCGAGGAAGGGCTCTTAAAGAGAGCGAGCCGGCTGACTTGTGGGTATTTAATCCCAAACAGGCAGAAAGGTTGAGTTTGTTCTAATTGCATGGAGCTGGGGAGGACAGTCATTTGCATTCATCAGTGAGCCTCCATTTGTTGGGACTGAGATAAGGAAAGAGAGAGAGGAGCAATGGAGGAAGCAGGGGAAAGACACATTTTGGTGCAGGAGTGAAGTTTTGTTCTTAAATCATCCTCCTGAATGTATGTGCATATGTGTCTGTAGAACCACTTGCTTTTATTCACATTTCCTGGCACTGTACTGTGAGTGTAGGTACTTATCAGCTTTCATATGTACCACTACCAATATATCTGCTGAGCTTTTGACAGGTACTGTGTTTTGGTATGTAGCTCTGATAAAAAAAACTTTTTATTTGCTCTAGTGAAGCCTTAGTACAAATGCCAGAAAATCAAAACAGACAAAATCTTTTTTAAAAAGCCTTTCGTGTGCTTGACCAAAGTGGAAAACTTGTCATATCAAAAGAAGAAAAAATTCATTTAGATTGATGGAAACAGATATTTTTTTCAGATACGCTTTGAGGCTGTGCTACCTGCCTTTTCTTCTTTTTGTGTGCCGCATGTTTTTCTTGGCCATGCGTCTTTGTATGCCCCGGCCTGTGTGCGCCAGCGATGAACAGCGGGAAGTAATTTCTGTTGGTGACAGCTGGCAAGTCTCTTCGGTAGCAGGGACTGACACATCCGGCTCAGTGGTCTTTATCTATGGAGAGAGTGACACCCAATGAGTGGCACCTTCGCTGGCACTCGCTCTCTTCTCTCCTCTAATAAGCCTTGGCCTGATTCTCAACACTCACACTACGCAGCACTCAGACCTCCTGCTGCGGTTTACAACGACGTCCGCTGGCCCTGAGCGTATGCTCGAAGTCTGCTTAATGCCGCTCAGGTGGAAAACACACATCCAGTGTGTGCAGCGTGTTTGAGGTAACTATCCATCATTCATCTGAACACCGTTGTTACACAGTCGCCGGCCGCTGGAGCCATCAAGCTGTCACTGTGCAGAGAACTGAGTCTCTGAACTGTTGCTGAGACAGCTAAACAATGACAATGATGGAGTTATAAAATGAGTCTAACACATAATTCCTCATGTACTAAATAGCAGTGGCTCTCCACCCTGGGGGCCACTTTCTATATTTAGTACAAGGGATTTGAAATGCAAGTGCACAGAAAGCCTGAAATACAGTCGGTGTCAGCTACTGTGGAGGTATTCTAACACAGAGTAAGCATGAGAGGCTTTTTGGACGTGATGAGGAGGGAATCTGATTTTTATTTTCATCTGATGTGATATCACACAGCACCTTTTCAGGGAGCTGTAGTTGTGAAGAGTCAGGTTAGCTCGTGCTATGAGTGTGCACTAGCTGAGGCTGATTACGCCGGGGCGAAGGCAAGAGGTGATGTGACACTGCAGCTGTTAGCCCCTGCAGAGTGTTATCACACACAGTCCTGTTTATTCAACACACACTGGTGGGGAGTGCCAGACTCGAAATATTCAGCTTTACTGTATAAGGGCTGCCTGTCTCTCTTTCTTGGCTATCTTTCTCTAATTTTCTTACTGTGGATTCCTCACCCTCTCTGTCTTACTCTCTTCTTCTCTATCTTTACACCACATCTTTCTCTCTTGGCTTTTCTCTCTAATCTCTAACCCTCTTTTTTCCCCTTTTTTTCCCCCCTTTTCCGTTCTTCATCAAAGTAAGCCATCGCTCTCCGGCGAGCACCGGCTCGAAGCTTACATTCTCACCCTTCAAAGCCACTGCTTGTGTATAAGTAAAGAAAAATGAAAATTCACCGTGGAATGATATGGATGTAATTCATCCTCCCTCAGTCACTGAGTGGACACAAGACCTGAAAATAATATTGCATTGTGTTTCTTTCGACTTTCTTTGGTCACACAATGCAGAGAGTTTAACAGCAGCTCTGCAAAGCCAGACGTGTACATCACGTACTAGAAAACAGGAAGTAGATCTGTGCAATTGGTTGGCGAGATCAAAAGCAAGACAGGTGGTGATAAACATCAGAGGAATGTGTTGGCCACTGATACAGAAGATGTGTGACCTGCTACAGTCTCATACAAGGAAGATGCTTTTAGGTTTCACGTCTCTAAACGTTTGTTTGTGCTGTGGATGCCAAATTCAGAGCTGTGACCATCAGACGTGTGCCAAACAACATGACCTGCATCATCAATGTTCAGGGATTCAAATAGCTGTTGTGCTCATTAACAGCTGTTTCCCCCAGTTGGAGAAACAATCAACTGAGAGGTTTTTAGCTTTGCTTAAGAACGGGGACGTCGTCTTCCTACATAACTGACAGGTGCCGAGTTACATCTATGAAACACAGCAACAGAAAAATGGCCACAAACGTGTTGATGTGATTGTCACAACTTCACAGGCTGTTGCAAGTTTATAGAAGTAACAACTATTAAGTCAACATATTGCTGAGCTGCAATGATTCATCAATTAACCAATTAGTTGATCAACAGAAAATTAATTGCCAATTAGATGCCAGATGGTCTCTGGTTTCAGCTTCTCACATGTGAAGATGTGCTGCTTTTCTTTGTCATATATAACAGTAAATTGAATATGTTTAGGTTTTGTACTGCTTCCAAGCCAATTGAAAACTATGCATATGTCAATCGCTACTTTTTGGTTAGGGCAAAACAAAAGTAAATAATCCCCCCTCTCAAATAGAATTCAGACACTATGAACACAATGTCACTAAATGTGAAATTGCATTCCATGCCATTCAATTCATGCCAGCAGCTCGACATGGTTCGTAGGATTTGATCATTTATCTTACATATTATTATAGCTGCAACAATTAGTTAATAAATTGACAGAAAATTGAATTAATTAAATTAAACTATTTTGACACTCAAATAATTATTTTAGCTTTTTTTAACAATGGCAACATTCTCTGTTTCCAGACTTACATGACAGTAAGCTGAACATCTTTTGGATTCTGGACTATTTGTTGCTCAAAACAGGACATTTTACGACGTCGCCTTGGACTGTGAGAAATTTTAACAGGCATTTTATAGACAAAACAACTGAACAATAAAATAAAAATAATGGCTCGTTGCAGCTCTACAGTATGTTGTTGTGCCTGAGGGGAGGGTGTGGTGGTGTTCAGGGACGTTTTGTTCTGATGAGGCAGTGACATAACTCTCTCTCAGTTGTTGTGATGAGACCTCATTATGTTGAATCATCAACCATCTACCACAAAACAACGGAGACGCTAGAGGGACATCCACACATGACTCGCACATGCAGTTCATTATGGACGCGACACCCCCCACCCCAGTGCATACAGCCAGTAGGACTTTATATACAGTCCAATTCTGTCAGCCCAGGTTAGCTTGTGTTGGATATGTATTTATATATAGTGTATGTGTGTGTGTGTGTGTGTGTGGATGAGTGGGTGGTCCCAGTCTGTCACGGACAGTGAGACAATATATGGAGAATTTGGCCCCTGCAGCCTGATCTGAAGGAAGTAATTTAAGAAGTGAAATCACAACAAAACTCAGCACTACAGCTACAAGTACAGCTAATAACATTAGCAAGACAATTTGTCACTTCTTTTCCCCAAAGGGCCAAACCTATAATTGAGCTACCAGCATAAGTGGCCTGTAATTGAGCTATTATCATTGACCTCAGGTGTGTCAGGGGATGAAACCATGTGCAGGGATGTGCTCACGTGTGTCTTCTCTCATGAGTAGCTGCAGTGTTGACGCGCGAGGACGGACATGTTCATATATCTGTGTGCATACAGTGCAGTAGAGTGTAAGTCGGTATTTTTTTCACACTAATGGCATCTTTAGCAAGACCGTTTCTATGGAGACCGAGTTGCCACGGAAACACTGCATGTCTCTTTGAATTAAAAATGTCTTCCTCCATCCCTCACTCCTCCCTTCTCCGCGTGTCTCTCCTGCACTTTTTGCTTCCTTGTCCTCTTCTTCCCTGACTTCCCCCAACTTTGACAGGCCAGCTGCTGTCAGTCAAAAAGTCCCGCGCTGTTAAAGGAGACGCGCACCACAAATGGAGGGAAGATGGTTTTTGCATCTGTGCTCTCCAAGAAATAAAATAAAAATGAGGAGGGAGGGCATCTTTTTTGGAGGGTGTGAGGACTTGGTTTTTAATCAAAAGCAACATATTGAAATAGGAAGGAAACGTTGAATGGCATTCAAAAAGATAATGACGACGGGGAGGATGCTGTGAACAGAAGAGCGGGAAGATTGAAGGAGGAAGGGAGGGCTACAAAGACGGAGAGAGAGAGAGAGATAGCTGATGAAAGGGAAAGGGAGAAGTGATTGATTTTTGCTCTCTCTGATGCCTCTGGTATCTGTGTAACCACGCTGCCACACTTATCCAGCCTATCTGATTTAACTGCGGGCGCGATAAAGGGAAGAGAGAGGGAGAGATACGTGCATACAGAGATAAAGAGTTTAGGAAAAAGAGGCTCGGAAAAGAGCAACAGATTGAGAGAAACGCAGATAGAGACAGAAGTGAATGGAGTTATTGGGGGTGAGTGTACAAATTAGAACGTGGAGGAAATTGCCCTCGTTCCCCAGCTGCCGACGGCCGTCTAAAAGCCGAGGACGAATGAGAGCAATGCTTCAAGGGAAGTGGAGGGGGGTGCAGAGGCACAGAAAGGGAAACCGGAGTCAAGACGTGTCGAGGAGAAGCGCGTCATGACAAGGTTTTGAACCGCATGTCTTTCATTGCACGCTGCGCTTGACTCCAGCCTGCACTCTCGCCCTGTGTGCTTGTTAGAGAGGAAAGCAGGATTGAAAAGGCAGGGCGTATGGATGAGGGGAAGAGAGACAGAAGAGAGGGGGGGAAGGCAGAGGGAGGAGAGAGGGCAAACATGCGTTTTGACACAGTTTACACCTGTAGATCAGCCGGTGAACATGTTGTAATACACTGCAGCACAGCGGAGAGCGTTCGTCCTCAGTTCACTTCTGGTGCCCGAGCTGATACATAATCCCATTTCTTTTCTAGTTTCCAGCAATGATCACACAACTTTGGGTCACAGCACAAAACTAATTCCTTAATGCATGTATGGTCAATTCTAAAATATTTTTTTCTCTAATGCAGAAAGAGCCTTTATTTGAATCAGGCTTATAATAGAGGCTGGACCCTAATTGCTCCTGTTTTTTTTTGAGTATATGTCTTCATAGTGTAGGTAGAAGCTTCCCAGTTTTCTCAGCCATCCCGGTTTTGATTTGCTTTTCAGGTAAATACTGTGTATGTTATCACATTATTTATTCCATCAGTACGACATCAGAGTCATGTCAAATTTATCCCCCTGCATCCCTAAGTTGTTGTAAGCAGAAATACTGATTTTATTCACTAATTATTTCTCGTCACGTCCACTTTCCCATGTTATTTTTATTCCCAGTTGAGCGACTGTCAGTTACATGAAACACTTCCTACACAAATGTCTCACATTAAAAGCCTTCTGGTGGCCCGGAGGACATAATCCCATCTATCCTGGTAGGCTTTTAATGTGAAACATCTTCAGGAAGTGTTTCATTGACAGTTATAGAAAAAGTTATATAATAAGCAATGAAGTGAAAACAGTACATGTTAGAAGCTGTGGAAGGTGAAGTGAAAACAGCACAGTGGAAATAATATTAATTCTACTTTATCGTTCAGCAAATATCAGTTAAATAAAGGGCTGATTTTTCCGAATGCCTGACGCACTTAACGTTACATGAAGGCAAAATCACTGTTGCACTGTTACAGGTCGCAGGTGTAACACAGGCTGATGCAGAAAACTCGTCCTTCTCAAGTTATCAAATGACACAAGTTCTTACATGTACTTTAACATGATGGACGATAGAGAAATATTTAAGCAAGGGACTTGTTGTTCCCCCCTTTGTTTTGGGTCACCTCCCATAAATATTGCATTTCTCATTTGTTGATTTTGGTAATTTTCTTTGTTGTTTTCTTTGCAGTGTCAGAAAGAGACAAAATAGACTAAGAGAGAGATTGAGAGTGATGTTTGTTGGTGACAGATTTGGAGACAAATCCCAGTATTTTACCAATGTTGAACTGGGACCATTCCTAATTACAAATTACCAACAGACAAAGTTTCTGTGTGTGCGTGTGCTTTATGCAGTGAGAGCAAAGTAGAGAATATGTGTCAAGCGTTAGGCTATTTTTTGTTGCAGACATTTTGATTCATCAATACAATAAACGCACAGGTGCAACTAACAACATTAATGATGACTCAGTTCCATTATTTGTCCCAGTAAACAAATATGCACAAAAGCAGGACCCGGGTCTTCACAGGTGTAGAGAGTGTGCTCGTCATGTGAAGAGTTGTGGCAACAAATTAGAGGAATTTAATTTCACAGATTTTACACACGAAGTTCAGTTTACTAGTCAAGAGGAGCACTGCTCAGTTTGTGCAGACAGTTGTGTGTTGTCTTCTGCAGCTCTGCCCTGATAATGTCATCAGCGTCAGGCTTGGACAGTCTGTAAAACAGTCTGCTTTCTGTAAATTTATAACAGAAAGCATGTTGGTGTGGGTGTGGAGTTTGAAAGACAATCAGAAACAGAGGGTCAAACAAAATGTTGCTATTTGTTGCATCTTGGGAAATGCTGGGACTGTAAGGATGTCTCAGCCTCTGCTGGTCCTCCCAGAAAGTCTGAGAGTGAAAAACAGATTAAAGTAATTGAACCAAGTGTAAAATCAACAGAAAAAGCAGTTCTGTTTACTTTAAGGATTTATCTGAAGGCAAAACGTGTTTTTATCAATATTCAATCTAATCGTCTATATTTAGGCTTTGCTTTGCTTTCTCCTTTTCCTCTTTCTCCTTCTCTCACATACGCACCGATACGTAAGCACACATACAGACGCTCGCCCACCAGTTGGTTAGCCGGGTCATATGGCTGCCAGGGTCAGGTCTAATTGGCTCTCTGGCTCGTTCGGATTGGTGGAATGTGGCCCAATCAGCATGCAGAGCTCCCATGTGTCAGTGATTAATTACCTGCGTTCTCCACTGTGCTAACGAGCTTAATCAACTGCTCGTGAGGAGCTTTCCATTAACTTGCAGGGCCAAAGGTGATGCTAAATTGACTCCCTCTCTACCCACCTCCTCCCCTCATTGCCTCACTGGGTTTGTTGTTTCTGACAATTTTCCTTGTGTTAGCTTCATGTAGATAATAGGTTTAAATTCTTCCCTCTCTTCTCTTCTTTTCTTTACTTTGAACGGTTTCATGTCTGCGACTTTGCAGTTGCTCCACAGACCTGATCTCATGTGTTGTACTCCGACTTCATCTGTGCCGCTCTGTGTTAGGACAAGGCTGTGGGCTTGACTGACATGATGTGAGTGCTGCGGGAGCGTCAGATGTAACAGCGGGAGATTGAATCAGACAATTAATTGTATCTTCCTCGTGGTGCACACAGTGGCGATAGCGATGGAGTGGTGGAGAAAGCTCGAGGCAAACATGAGTTTCTTGTGCTTTCAGAGGAGTCTTTATGTGTGTGTGGGTTTCGCTGGGCATTGCACGCTTGTGGGTGTATGTGTTTGTATGAGAGTGAATGTGTTTGTGAGACAAAGAGATTAATTTATTCTGAGTAGACGTTCAGCTGATGATTATTTTTCAGTAGCTGGTGGTGCCGAATTGAAGACATGATGGAGTCTTTTAGAGAAGATAATAGAAACCCTCTGGTGTTTTAATGGATTTTGATGTTAAAGCGCCGGATGTGGCTTTATCCCATCTGGTGTACAGTGAGTGAAGGAAAAAAAACAACCTAATGCTAATGTGCTATATCTCAAATAGGTTTGTAGAGCTTACACTAAACAATTAGTCAATTAGTTAATCGATTAGTGGATCAACAGAAAATGAATCTGTCAATTTTGATAATTAATTGTAATTTTTTAAGCAAAACTGCCAAAGCGTCTTTGGTTCCAGCTTCTCAAATGTGAATATTTTCTGCTTTTCTTAGTCTTTTATCATAGTAAATTGTATTTTTATTAATTTTTTGGGCTGTTTTGGACTGCTGACCAGAGAAAATAAGACATTTGAATATGTCACCTTGGGCTCTGGGAAATTGTGGTGGATATTTTTCACTGTTTTAATGAAGAACAAATTATTAATTAAGTCATTCAGGAAATGATCAGCAGCTGAATTGATAATGAAAATACTTGCAGCGCCATGGATCATAAAGCTGTGAGATACAGAAGATCCTCAATATTTCATATTTTAAAAAAAGTCATTAAAAGCTTTTGGTAGTTGATGGTTATATTTGCTGCTGTTGCAGCGCAGGACAACCTCCCACCAGAGCTGCTCGTCATGTGTCCCTTTTCAATTGTACTCAGCTGTAGGAGTGTGATTAAACAAAGGCACAGTACAGGTGTTCCTTTCAGTGCTCCAGCAGGTCTCCGAGCATATTTGCACTTCATAATTGAGAATTAATAAATGGGAGTATTGAGCGCGTTAATTAAATAATTGGCTTTTTAAGTGACAGTTTGAAGTAAGAACCTTCAAAATAGAGTACAACACGGGGGCTTTTATTCCCTGAGTGACGACTGAATGCAGCCGCCTCCTCCGAGTCTGTCAGCAGTGGGCTAACGCCGCTCGCTTCGCCAAAGCATAAGCCATGTGGCGCTCTGCCTCGTTCATTTCCTCCGCCAGTGATCGAGCCTGCTTCTCCCTGCTTGCTATGAGATTTGCAGATGATGTCATTGTTACTAAGTGTCACATCAACTCAGTAAATCAGGATAAAGTTGACTCATCTAGACAGCTTGTGAACATGTGGCTTAGCTGGTAGCCGTCAGATAGGTTGTGGGTAACAGATACTGTAACTGGTTCGCGGCTGAATGTTTGAGAGAGTGATTATTTACATTTAGACAAGACGTGCTAGAGGGTGTAATATTTACTACAGGACATCAGAGTGTAAGAAAGTGGGTTGAACAACACATTGAAAGTCTTGTTTTTCTTACTAGTGGGAATGAAAATCTGAAGTTCATGTTCCCGTTAAAGAGGAGATCAAAATTAAAGTGGTTTATCTTCTTTGGAGCATGAATGTGTTCTGCATATTTCATGCTATCTGTCTGTTAGATTTCACAAATATGCTTCAGTAAAGTCGACATTTTGTGCCAAGGTTGGACTTATAGGAAAGAAGAGTCAAGAAAGGAAAGGGTTCATTATTTTGGAAGCAATTAAATGAAATGGCATGTTTTCCATTAGATTTTAATTTCTTGTTTCCCAGAGTAAATTTTGACCTGATGGTGGTTTTGCGAGGAGGAAAGAGTCATCACAACTCTTCAAGCTGTGGCACGAGAATGACCATAAGTGTAAATTTACTTAAATCCAGCCTTGACTTTTTGAAATACCTTGTCATGGACCAAAGTGTTGATGAAGGAGGAATTTGAACTGCTATAAGTGCTTGTTGGAGTTGGTCACTTAAATCGTGTAGTAACACTGATTAACAGCATCATCCTTGGGCAAAAAAACAAACATTTTTTATCTCCCACTTTGATAGTGCACACTACATATTCTGTAAGCAGCAAGCAGTCATATAACCAAATTTGCAAGTCTGTTCATGGTAGTCAGCATTGTTTGGCAGAAATATGCAGTTTTTAACTAATAACAGCTTTCTGCAGGGAACCGGTGAAGTGAACCCACTATATAAGTAGCAGGGACGTAATTTGCATGATTTGATTTGTGAGCTTTACTCACCAGGTGGGGAGGAGACGAGAAAGCTGCCTTCCAGTCACTGCTGAGAAAATCAACCTATAATTATACGTATAGGTGCTGATACACTTTCCACTCCATCGCTGTAAACACAGCTTTAAATAAAATAGATATATTTGAGAAGTGCAATTCAATGCAGTTCAGATTTAACTGCAGTAATCTGGTTCCATACCTTATATATTTTACTTATCCTACAATGCTTTACTGATATGGCAAAGTGCAAAATGTAGGGTGCTAGAAATAACTTTAAAAAGTAATTCTACATTATTAATTTGGGCCTAATTTTCCTGAGCTCACTTTTAGAAGCAGACCCAAACATTGAGAGCTCTGCTGGAGCTGGAGCTATTTTTGTTGTGTAAACTGGTAGAAGCTTATCTCAAATCTTGCTTTCCCCCCTCTGGAGGTATAAGGCAATATTTGTGTGTGTGCGTGTGTGTGTGCAAATATGTTAAAATCTTTGTGAATATATTACGGTTTTCATAAACCTCTGTACAAGCATTTACTTTTTGATGTGGTGTAGTTTGCATGTGAGTGTGTTTGCATGTGTGGCTTCTGTTAAATCTTACCAGCAGGTGCAGGTTGTGTCCTGGGACATTTGGTTGGACCATTGTTCTATTTTCTCACATGGCAAGTGGCTTCTAGTGTTTCTGTAAAGGTGCCCAAACAGTTTGGAAGTAAACGCACACTTTCAAATTTAACAAAGACATTTCTGCCTTTTTTGTGAGTCACCTCCAATGGAAATGTTGATTTATCACCAATCTCAGAACCCATCAAAAACTATTTAACCTCTGGGAGCAACAGCCAATGTTTCAGAGCTTGGATCACAATATCCAGGTCAAGACCCAAGAGTTGAGAAACGATGTCTACGACCGGATTATTTCACAAATAGATGCATATAATTTTTAATAAAAGCTAATCAGGAGCTAAATCATCGTCAGACAAAAGACGATGGGTTCCGAGATTGCACTTCGGCCAATGCATCCCGACTCTTAACTGCATGCAACCAAAGCCTGCGATGTGATTGTTCAATACTACTTGCAGACAAACTGAAACCAAAATGCTTTGTCTTTTGCCCACAGATTCTGTATTCATTTGCAGGTATCTGTTTATTTTGATGAAATTAGTAACTCTATCACTGGGGGGGAAAAAATGGATTTTTACCAGACTGGACTTTTCTTCCTTTCACATCTAAATGCTGCTGCTGTATTTTGTCCCTAATGTATCCAAATTAGTCAAGTTGCCCTGATGAACGAATAATCAACTACAATTCCATTAAAAGAGGCAAACCATTGACTAAATGTGTTTATTGCTGGGATGAATTTATCAGTCACATTTACACACACATCACAAAATTAGCAAATAACATCCTATTACTTTTATTATTGCCAACATAATGATAGTGAATAAAAAGATATAATAATAAACTTTTTATTTGGAAAGCACCTCTCATCCAATGAAATGCAGCTCAAGTGCTTCACATAAAAAAAGACATAAACATTAATCAGGGATAGACATTTAATGGAAAATAAGATGGAAAATAAAATCTGCTGGTTACTAACAGTAAAAGTAAGGATGAAAATAGAATATAGTGAATGCATAACATCAGATGGAAAATAAACCCACTGAATAAAGGTATTAAAAATAAATTTTAAAATTGAGTATATAGAATGCATGAAATAAGTCAAATACAAGATTTTGAAAGCTGCCGTGTACAGTAATCGGGTCAGCTTGAACTAAAGGTATAAATCACTTTTTCAGCATCTTTTTGATTTATAAATAGTTGTACTTTATGTTTTTAAGGTGGAAAAAATATGTATTCATCACATTGTTACTGTGGGACTTGAATTTTAGATCTGAACCTAGGAAAACACAAAGAGTTGTAACTTCAAATTCAATCCAGAGAGTTGATATCCCCAGATTATAAAACAGTATTTTTCTTTTTGTTTCAGGGCTGACTAGTGAGATTTAAGTTCTGTCCTTGTTTAACCTAAAGGAATTATTGCTCATTCATTTATTAGTAATGGACTCCATAGCTGAAGCATCATTTGGTTCAGTAGAGATGTAGAGTTGCATGTCATCTGCATAACTATGACTGCACCAAGTAGCAGCATATAGAGTGAGAATAATAATGGACCAAGGCAGCTCCCTTGTGCAACCCCAAAACAGATGTCATGTTTCTCAGATACATGATCTCTAAGACTGATGTAAAACTTCCCTTTGGTGTATGCTTGAACCAGTTTAACACAGTCAGAAAGACCATCCAACCTTTCAGGACCATTGGTTAAGACACTGTGGTCAATCGTATCAAACACTGCACTTTAGTCTGAGGTTGCTGATTATTTTAGTAAGTTGGGTATGTTCTTAGGTATTTTCAAGTATCTTACTAATGAATGGAAGGTTGGATATCAGCCCATTGTTGGTGCATTACCATCTAGGTTAATTTTTTTTTTTTGTGGGTGAGGGTGTTTATAATCGTCAGGACGTGTTGAAACACTGTTGAACATCACCTTTAAATAAAGCTCTAGCTACAGGGTCAATACGTGAGATGGAGGAGTTACACTCAGCCTTGCGAAGCTTTGTTAATGTAACACAGGTGATATTTCCCATGGTTGCATCTTTTTTCACAGGGTTTGCTGAGGTCATCCGTGTTTACATCTGCAGCAATGCTGGCTCTAATTGAAACTGTGTTGTTGTTGAAGCACAATTCAAGTTCTTCACAGTTTGATACAGAGAATGGGTGAGGGCCAGTGTTGAGCAGCTGGTCAGTAGTGGAGAATAAAAGTAATCCTATCTTGCTGGATGTATTGCTTTGTTATAGACAGTCATGATGTATATATTACATTGAACTGTGAGCCGAGTTTTCCTCCATTTTCTTTCAGCTGCTCAACTGATTCTCTTAACACTGGTGTTGTTTAACCATGGGGAGATTCTGCCAGTCGACCTCTTTTTAACCTTTAGTGCAGCAACAGTATTTATAGAGGATGACAAAGTATTGTGGAAATTTTCAACCATGTCATTTTAAGAGCCGTCGGAGCTGCATGACTCAAATGATGTCGTAATATTGCAGAGCCTGTCGAGGAATCTCTTTTGAACTAAAAATTCCCTTTTAGTCATTGTTAAGATTAGGTTGGCATCAAAAAGACAGAGTGATGGTCAGAAATAGGTAATACTGAAACAATCTTTAACCTTGTTGTTATCAGTCCAGAATGTCACCATGTTGATGAGGAGCTTTGAAGATTAGGTTTTACAGAACCAGCAGCACTTAATCTATAGAATCACACTTTATCACATGTTATCGCTTTATCAGTGATTACATTACATACACACATGCGCTTTCTATTCTGTCTCTGTTGTTGTTTTATGATCTGAGCATCAGCCTCGTATCCTGAAGATTGTCCAGTATAGCGAGCGGTGCCATCATCATCGCTCCACTGGCTACTGTGGGAGTGAATCACATTTCAGCGTTTCTGAAATCATTTCCTCGACAAAAATAGCAAGAGTAATTCAATCAGGGCATTATGGGATGTTTAAAATGAAGTGTACTGAATGAAGCCTGGAAAGAGACGTCGAAACAGGGTCATTGATAATTAAACAGCCGAATATGGGATTAATTATCTCACCGCGTGTGTTTGATTAGAAATATGATGATGAAGCACGTCGGGCTCAAACTGTGGGAGATTGACAGTAGCAGCGGTGGCGCTCAGGCTGTGAGGAGGAGAGATAGACAGAGGGAGGAAGATGAAAGGTGGAGAAAGACGAGTGTGATGAAGTGGAAAAAGCGGAGTGTTGGAGGGAACGATGTGTACGCCGCCACTTTTGTGTGTGTTTTTATGTGTGTGTGTGTTTGTGAGCCCCTGTCTCTGTGAGTTATAAGGGTTTGCCTGTTTTCTCAAGCGAGACTCCTCTGTATCTCTCTCTTTCTCTCTCTCTTCCTCCTGTTCCTCTCTCGCTCCGTCTCTCTCCCCTCCAATCCTCTCCCACCAGGGCTTGTTGAGCAGTGGGCCGATATGTCGCTCTCCCTCTGCAAATCTAATTGGAGACAGGCTTTCATTGGCATGACATGGAGATGAGTTGCCAAATCCTTTCAGCCCTCCTGCTTGAGGCTTGCTCCCCTCAGCTCTCGTACACTACTGCACACTGACGCGGCAGCTGCAGCCGCAGAGGCAGGCTCGCCGCCGTCTACGGATCCGGAGAAGTGCCCGTGACAATCTGAGCGAAATCAAACGCGCCCAGCGCTCGCTGTCTTAATGGGTTTAAATCATGCAACAGCTCCTGACACTGGCAGACATGTTTCATTTGAATATGACACTGAGAAGGAGAGACGCCGGCACTGTGGGGATCGATTTGTGAAAAAAAAAAAAAAAAAGAAAACTTTGTGTTTTATTTACGCAGATGAGTGTGTGTTGCCTTCATCCACTGGGCCTCCAGCGAGTTCACCGAGAGTGTGGAGTCACAGTCTTAACTGAAGGTTATACTCACATGTGGATAGGCTGCACTACAGTACCTCAGGGAGCGGGAGTGAGACACAGGTTTGTGTTACTAAGCTTGCTCTCTGGTGCCGTATCTTTACAAAGGTTGAATAAATCCTCCAAAGTGATTCATTCCTCCAGCAGCCTTTTTTTTTAGGGGGGGGCTAATTCACACAGCTAACTGTTGCAGATTCAGTGCCACTACACCTCGACTATTTTGAGATTCCTGCACAAAGGCTCAAACACCAAAGCAGTTGTTTGATGTGACTCAGGATGAGACAGAAGCAGTGGGAAGATGCAAGAGGGGATGCATGATTAGTGATATAAGGAAACAAAGGCGAAACTGACAATAATACATTAAGTGGTCATGACCTGCCGCAGAATAAACGAGAGAAGAGATTTCAAAGTACATTAGTGGAAAATCTTTCAAAGCTTTGTCATGAATTTACATAATTCTTTTAGTTCAAATGCTCATGATACAAGACATTGGGATTTAGCTGCACTTTGTCATTTTAACTTAATAAACAGAACAAAGCAAAAAAGGGGAAAAGCAAGTACCCAATCAATTCCTACATGCTTATTGATAAAATTAGTTTGATAGATAGACACAAGGCAAAACAGTCCAGACTGCTATCCTGCAGAAACAGCTATACTGTAGATGTTTTTCTCATTTGTGGTAACTTTTTAAATTTACTAGATTTTTTTTATTAGATTTGTAGAAGCAACCACAGCGAATACTACCTCAGAAAGTGTTATATTTGCAAAACACATTGTTAGTCCTCATCATAAATATTTTGGTAAATATGTTTCTAGGACAACCATGCTTCCTTATTTCCATCTTACACCATCTTTCAGTGTGACATCATAGTTGTAGCCATGAAATGCACATTAAAGAACCTTTTATAAGCTTCTTGTCTTAAAATGAGTCCATTTGAAACAAAGTCAGCCAGAGATGGCATTTTTTAACCTTGTAATGACATTGACTTAATTAGCCGGTTAGCGAGAGAGATGATCATCATTCAGACCAGAAATGAGAAGCTGGTTTCATCTACCACTGTCTGAAATCAAAGACTCATTGTTAAAACAATTACTAAGAGTTTTGAGTGTGAAATCTGCCGCCGTTATTATAAACTGCACATGTACGAGCGAGAACGACAATTTAGATTACGATGATATGTTGGAGACTCAGAATCATTAAAATAATTGTCTGTTTTTGTCAATGTTGGTTATGTCTCAGACAGAATCTGAAAAGTTGTTAAATTGTAAAATGCATCTTGAACATATTTGAGTCTTTCTTTTGTGATGATTTATTTTTAAAAACTTTATTTTTATGCCACAACCAAAGAGACGCGCTCATACCCATCCAACCTGCCGTCCCTCCAGTACTTTTCAACACTGTCTAATCCCATCTGACAGCAGAAATTACAAAGTGTAACCCACCTTGCAGGCAGCAACTTGCAACTTATAGAAAGGAGACACAAAAACGGAGCTTGAAAATTAGGTGACAAACCTTTCTGAGGCTCGTGGTCGAGTTGTGTATGATGTAAAACGACAGGCAAGAACGCGAACAGGCAGGGATGACACGCACAGACTGAGCCCTGCAGGACGCTTCACACCTCTGTAATATGAACTAATGGAGCTGCAGGACATTATGTAAAAGCAGAGGACAGAGAAGAAAAAGATAGGGCGAGGAGGGGAGCGGGTCAAGAGAAAGAGAGAGGGAGGAACAAACTGACGCTAATACCATGTGAATAAAGGACAGGAATTAAATAGGGGTGATTAGGATATGAAAGAGAAAGTAGAATGAGATGATGATTAGCTGTAATCTAAGAAGGAGAGAATAAAGTAAGCAGTGCCCTCACGATCCTTCTGAATGGCAGGTTCTGGTCTTGAAAGTGATTACACCTCTCTGAGCCCACTTTTAGAAAGAAAGAATCCGGAGAGAGCGATACCGAGACAAAGAGGGAGTTTAGGGCATTGGAAGGAGAAATGGATACTGAGTGAGTAAGTAAGTGAGAGAAAAGGGAAAAAAAGCATGATCCAGAACAGCTCAGTGGTGGAAAAGAGAGGTGGTGAAAGTAAAAGTCAAGCTGAGGGAAGTCAGTTCACCCAAATCCAAAAAAAAAGATTTACCTATTACCTATAGATTTACCTATTATCTCTAGTGATGGAGATAGTTTTGTTCAAGTTTTCAGATATTTTCATCTGAGATTTCCGCCACTGAAATACAATGAAGGCAGATGGAATTTCAGTTGCGTTGCTCAAAGCATTACAAAATAACTTTTAAATAATTGATCATTAACGTGCTCTTCCAAAAACAACGTCCTGGTTAGTGTGGATAAACCACAGAACACAACAATTTTGAGATCATTGAGATCATGAATTGCACCAAACGTCCCTCGAAAAGAAACTCTCACCTTTTCGTTAAATTAGATTTTTCATTTTATTCATTCAATTTACTGTTAAATTATACATAAATGTCTAAATGCTGTATTGAAGTCTGTTCCTCACTGCCAGGAATACAATACTGGTGCAGAAAAAGGCTGTAACCTTTATTTATGCAACTACTATCCACAAAGATTTTCATTATCGATTAACCTGCCAATTATTTTCAAAATTTATTGATTAATCGTTTAGTCTATAAAAGGTCAAATAATTGCTCATCACAATTTCCCAGAGCCTAAAGTGACGTCTTCAAACTGCTTCTATTATGCAACCATCTAAAACCATAATTTACTATTAAATAAATGACAGAGAAAAGCAGCAAATCCCTACGTTTCAGCAGCTGGAATCAGCAAATGTTTGACATTTGATATGAGTGAAACAATTAATTGGGACATTGATTGAAACAAAATAGTTTGCAAACTGAAAAATGGCTTGACAGTGTGTTCCTACTGAAGACACACATCTTGGGTCATAACGATGTAATTAGTTTTTGTTTTTTTTAAATGTTCAGTTACTTCCTAAAACGGCTGGGTTTTTAGCAAATTGTACTCAAGCAGGAGTAAATAGTGCATTTGCTGGGGACTATTTTCAGCCACAGATTAGTGCACATGGCGCTTGTGGCTCATTGACGTACGGCTAATAGTTGGACAACAATGGAGGCCTGTGGCACAGAGAAATGAACTACATCAGATTGAGCTACACAGACAATACTTTCAACTCATTGTTAGTGTTGGTCTTTAATGGGATTTGTTGACAATAAAAAATAGAGCTTCACCCCTTAAAGACAGGAGGAGGTGTCAGTGTGGTAAACAGATGGAAGGACAGGTAGTGAACATGGTTAAAGGAAATGACTGGATCCACAGATGGAATAATAATGTCAGGGTAAATTGCATGTAGCACTCATCTTTACAATTCATTACAAACGGAGCACGTTGAAACAGAAATGCTCAAACAGTGATGGATTTTGATGGAAGTGTGAGGTTAGAGGTGAACGGTGCATTAGCTGTCGTTCACGCGTGAGAACACCTTCATTATGTTCCTGAGCAGAGTGTATTTACTCAGTGTAGGTAAAACATCAGGTTTCAGCCTGCGCGCGCGCGCACACACACACACACACTCTCTCCTCCCCTTTCATTTCCACCGCTGCCAATCCCTCCACCATCACTTGACACTGCGGCGTTATTACCTCATTACAGTGAAAAGTAGGTAACTGATCATTTCTGTCCCTGTGGGTAAAAACGTGGTGGAACGGGCAGATGGGCTTTGATGTGGAGTGGAGGTAGCGCACCTATCTCGAGGAGTGCTCAGCCTCCTGCATGACTAACACGTATGACCGATTGCACACGTGGATGGATGCTCGTAGCTCGTATATGTACGAATGCACATGAACATGGAATTACAACACAGAGTGTAGCGGTGCATGCGAGTTTAAGTCGGTCTTGGGGGCATATGTAAACAGCCAGTGAAGAGTGAATGTTTCAACTCACCTTTTTAATTTGACATTGAAGTTCAAGACAAGTGAAGCGAGTAAGAGATAATTGATTAAAAAGTGATGTCGTCCTCTCATCACGCTATGACGTGTGGAGAGTCCTTGATTTCAGCTAGATTTTAATTACATTCTTTGTCTAAAGTGCAGACTAACAGCAAAGGTGACGAACTTCAACAAGAGACAGATTAGGAGATTGAGACCACTGTCAAGACTGTGTAGGGGAAACATCTAGCCTGGCTCTCTCCAAAGGTCAAAGGTCACCTGCCATCACCTCTAAAGCTCACTAATACAGGTTTTACACCAAAATTAGCATGTATGTGTGTTTTTTTTTTTTGCACGTAAACCCACTAAAATCTCGCTATTGACTTCTTTCCCATTGCTGGTAGACAAGTTTGGCTCACTGTTTTTTTTTTTTTTTCTGGTGTGTCACGTTCAAGGTCACGACCATACCGTAAAACAGGGAACAGTAGAAAGCAGCATTGAATTCAATTCAATTCAATTCACTTTTTTTTTTAAAAAGATTCATCCCTGAGTGGCAATTTGATTCCAGTGAAATTGTTATGGTGTTTACTTTTTATAACTTTTACTTCAATCTCTCTTTCAAACTCAATGCCGACTCAACAATGTTGCCTTGCACCCATACATCACAATGACCATGACAATTAGTGATGTAGCAAAATTAGAGCCTGCAGACTTTTTTTTTCACATTATACATTGTTTTAATATTTAAGCTTATCATCAGGTTAAAATTTTAATCTATCCTATACGTTAGTTTATGACCACATACTTTGTGTTTGGTGCTAACAAGCAAATTTTACGATGCTAATACCCTAAACATTGGAGTGTTAGCATTGTTGAACATGTCACCATGCTGACACTATTTCAAAGAAGCGCTGTGCCTCTTTCCAGCCTCACAGAGCTCCTAACATGTGTCCATCTTCTCATTTGACTCAGTTGACTCCGCTGATGGAAACATTTACTTCACTTCTTGAGCGACGTAGACAATGAAACGGTTAAACAGCAGCCTGTGTTTAAGCATGACCCAACACCTCCAGTCATCTCAGTCACCCTTCAACAATGTATTTGACTGTGGACACTCAGAGGACCCCTGACATGATGCTGTTCTCATTGCAGCCCCCCTGCCATGGCGCCTCCGGTCACCAACATTCATGAATAATCCATCTTGACTTCTGTGTCCCGATGAGTCGCTTGGCACTTTCACATTGGTGACTGACCTTGGACTAATCCAGGACACCAGACATCAGGCACCTGAAGCTCCAAGAGCTCTTCTCACTTTGTTCTCTCTCCTTGAAGAAAAATATTTTGACAGAGATATGTGTCCACACATATGGTACCCTACATTAAATATCATTGAACCAGGTGGCCGTCTTACCTGATGTGTTCTCAGCAGAATACTAAACGTGTTAACATAACTGTGATAGGCCTCCTTGTTAATGAATGAGTCACCTAGAGTGTTTTTGAATATTTGTTACTAGAAGGGAAACCTTTTTAAAATATAATATATAGAGTAGAAAAACGATATTCATATTAGTAGTAGTAGTAGTAGTAGTACAGGTTCAGAGCATAAACAGCGGCTTCACGAGTCCAAGCTATAAACAGGACTGTATTTGTTCCTGAGGCGTGCAGAAGCTGGACACGCTCCATAATCATCTGTGCCCTACCTTCCAGTTCTCCCTCGTGCTGTATGACTCATGACCTTGTTTGCTGATTGGCTCCATGTCTCTGGTTTCCAGGACGACCACTCCATGTTTTTCCAGTTTGGTCCGTCCATCGAGCAGCAGGCCTCCGTCATGTTGAACATCATGGAGGAGTACGACTGGTACATCTTCTCCATAGTCACCACATACTACCCCGGCTACCAGGACTTTGTCAACAAGGTAAAGAAACACACATGTAGACACTTTGAAGTGTACATGTAGTACAGTATGTACGGTTTACAGTAAACCTATGGACATTATCACCAAGACAAACCGTTATACATGATACACCACTTGGCAACAAGTTTATTTACTATCATAAATGACAAAGAAGAGCAGCGAATCTTTACATTTAAGAAGCTGGAACCAGCAAATGTTTGACATTTTTGCTGGAAAACTGACGAGTAATCGATTTTCAAAATAGCGATTAATTTTCTTTTAATTGAGTAATTGCTTAATCAACTAATCATTGCAGCTTTAATGGAGAAATGCCAAATGCAAAAGTAGTCGAGTTTTAAGTTGAATCTAAGAACACACAGCTTCTAAAATAACTTCCCTCATGTTGTCAAAACTCCCAAATTCACCAAAATTAATAAATGAATAAATAAAAATGATGACATGACCTTTGTGTGCTCATTTGTGGTTGTCCTTCTGTTCACTGTTAACAGAATGTTCTGCTAATTAGTAATCATAAAAACATTTCAGTGGGAAGAGATGTTGCTGTTGAGTTTTTTAATCTAACCTTTTAAGTACTAAACATGACAAGCCAAATTCCATCCATTGTACAGTACAGTGGACATACATGGAATATATATTGACTGTATACCTATACAGATCTGTAGGTGTGTACACCACTTATGTGCTGCACTATTACCAAGACAAACCTTTATATATGATATCCCACTTGGCAATAAGTTAAGGCCGAAAATTGCAAAGAAGATAAATGTATTCCTTTGATAAAAACTCGTTCCAGAAGCAGCAGGATATTTATTATTACTTATACAGCTAATGGCCGTAAACTTTTCCAACCGTGGATTCAAATGATAGAATCACTCGCTCTGGGTCCCAGACACATTAGGTATTATTACTTTTGTCTTTTGGGGACCCATTATAAGAGGCCTGACAGATACTGTAGTTCTTTAAATTGTTTTATAATCCTTTTATAAGACATGTTTTTATCTGTTTAATTTTTAATTTTTTTTTTTTTATTGTTTGTTTAGCAAGGACTGTGTACAATAGATGAAATGATCCTAACAAAAAGCAGCTATTTCTGAGGATTTTAATAAATTCAAGCTTTTGAAAATGATAAGGTTTGGCAGAGTCTGATATACTGTAAGTGGGTAGCGAGTTCCATTTTCTGATTGCTTTAATGGAAAAGGCAGATTGGCCGAACACGTCTTTTTGAATGCAGCCACTCAGTGAGGCTTCGGCCGCCTTATCTCCACGGCTGAGAACAGACTCTTTAAAGTGGATGGTACGAGATCCTGAATAACTTTGAACATCAGACGCTCATCTGAAACGAATAAAAAGTTATTGAAAGTCAGCTAATCATATTTCTTAATAATATAGCAGCAATGGCAGTGTCTTTCCTTTGAACAAAGTTAGAGTCTTCGTTAGAATCTGGTTTAAGAGGAAAGAAACATATTAATCATCTAAATGGGGGTGAATTAATGAGTTTATTGTCTATATTCCTCTGAGGGACATTTCAAAGAGGTCAACTTAGCTTTGTGTTGAATGTATATAATGTATAGAGCCTAATATCACTTGCTATAGTTTACTGGCCCTACTGTAGGTCTGCAAAATATTTTAAAAAATATAAAGCCCAATTAAGCAGGAAGAAAAGTTTACACCAGTTCATATTTGTGCAGCCAGTTATTACCAGCAACAGAAATCTCCTTCTGTCTTAACATCCTCTCTTAAGCAAATATAAAGCATACTTATAAGATTCAAGGTTTCTTTTTCTTCTTTCAGCACAGAGGAAAATACTTTGTTCTGCCTGTGTCCACCTTGTACAACTCCCTTTACGTTGATTCACTGAGGGAACAACAAGTTGTACACAGGTGCACATAAGCTGTTGACCCTGTGAGGTTGTGCCTATAGAAAAACAGAATAGTCTGAGAGTTTCTCCTGTGTGTATGAGGATATAGCTTTAAGATTTGGGAAAGAGATTACCTAATCTCACTTTTTAAAAAAATCGACCACCGCGTCCTACTCCCAAGAGATGTGTAAAGACATTTTTGCAATCTGGGAGCTGGAGGAGGAGACATCTCAGTCAATTTTGTTCCAGCACGCAGCCTACACTTTTTAAAATCGCATCTCCCTTTCCCATCCAGGTCCGCAGCACCATCGAGAACAGCTTTGTGGGCTGGGAGCTAGAAGAAGTCCTCCTACTGGATATGTCAGTGGATGACGGAGACTCCAAAATCCAGAACCAGCTGAAGAAACTGCAGAGTCCTGTTATTCTGCTCTACTGCACAAAGGAGGAGGCTTCCACTATCTTCGAGGTGGCCCATTCTGTGGGTCTCACAGGTTACGGCTTCACCTGGATCGTGCCCTCGCTGGTGGCTGGAGATGCAGACCATGTTCCCTCTGTCTTCCCTACAGGTACACCCAAACACCAGAGTCCGGTTTCACAAAGACAGACTATGACTTAGATCTGACTCCTGGTGTCACTTCAGAACTCTGAATTCATCTGTTGTCAAAGCAGCCTGATTCTTGAATATCTTAAGTAAGACTATGGTAATTTGCTGTGACGAAAACAATTTTAAAAAACTTCCCGTTGCAAAAATTCTCAACACGCAGACATGTAGCCGAACTGAGATACTGATGATCATGTTTTTTTGTGGGTCAGTGCCACCGGTCAGCTGGTGTCACTGATTGTTACAATGGCAACATGGAGCTTATTCCACCATTAGCCATAACTTTTTGGGCTTAAAATGAATAAAAAATAAGCGAGTTTTTCTCAAACTGTCTAACTGGTATTAGACTAATGTAAATAGTATATATGTAGTATAGATCAATATTAAGAAGGTCTAACACTAAAGACACTTGATAGTGATATCAGGAGGTTGCACTTTTGTGTGTTGTGTTTGTAAGTGTTTCATGAGGTTGCTGGTGTTAACCCCTTTTGCACACAACTACCTTTTGTAGCTGCATTTTTATTACATTTAGTAAATTGAGCTCACGCTTCTGAACATGTCGCCCTGTCAGCCCTGACTGCAGAGCACAGAGTGTAAACACGTTCTTTCACAAAGTCAAACGCAGTCGCCTGATGCTGGCACCTTCGTCATCATTACGTTAGACTGGATTAACGCCACATAAACACCGATAGCGTCACAGTTTTTCCAGGAGCGTGTCAGTATTTTGTTACTGTCCATCAAGAACAGTAGCCAATTTAGTACCCGTTCTCGACACCCATCCCTGTAAGTAGGAGGTGGTCTTAGCATTTCATGGTTTAAATAAAGATCTCATATGATCAAAGCATCATACCACTGCTGATTGAACCCCCTTTGAATCATGTGACACATTAAGTGTCACATGTCAAATTTTAAACATTAAGTCAATATTGCCAGATTAATTATGATGCTTTTTTTAAAAATCATAGCGGGTACAAATAAGACATATCAGTATATTATGATTCATATCAGTATAATTTTTAAGTCCTTTGAAGTTCAGCACACACAGAATACGCAAGCCTAATGAAGGACTGCATCAACAGGATCAGTGTCCACCTTTGCAGGATGTAAGTTACTGACCTCATCTAATCTTTAAACAGAGAATCAGAGGTCAGACATTAAACCAACTCATTCAAGCAACTCCTCTGCTGTTGTTGAGTAAAACCCTGAAATCTCTATTACATTATTACGTGGTAAGTTTTTTTAAAAAGAACTTTGTATTGAAATGTGGGCACAAGTGGCAGATGGGCTTGTTTGCATATATGCAAATGTTCTCCTGGTGTATTTGCACTGTGCTCTGCCAGTCACTGCCAGGGTGCATACTGATTTCTGTTAACCTCAGGTAAGAAGGTTTATCATTTGTTTTGGAGTTGGTCATATTTGATCATTTTGCATCAACCTGTTCTGCAATAAATAGATAAATGTGAACTGACAAGTTTTACTTTTATATTGTGACTATCAGTTCTAATAATAGTCTGAGCTTTGGCCTCCATTGTTAAGAGAATATTATTTTGAAAATATCTGTACAGGGAATGGGGGCAGGCAGGAAAGAGCCCCCTCTGTCATTTGGCACCATCCCCCTCACCAAGCATGTTTGAGGCAGTTTATTTGAAGCATTTACTCCTGCAGTTCGACACCATCAACACAAAGGCTGCCTGAAAATGCAGGTTAGCCTCTTTCCAACACATTTACGGCGCAGGTTCCAAATATGAACACATAATCCAAACCAGCCACGCAAAGTGACCCGAAAGCGCACTTGTTTATGGGTGTGAGAAATAGATGCTGACATCTGATAGCCAGCAGTTCCTCACGCCTGGAAAGCCAAGCATAACAAAATGAGCTGAGGGATGTCCGTGGTCTCGACTGGCACTCGCATTCAGCTGTTTTTCTCACGCGTTTTCAACCGTTATGAGGATTTTTAGTAAACAGCTCCACTCTGGCTTAGAACAAATTAAAATATTGTAGGTATGATTGCACTCTTAATTTTGCCTCAGTGTTTTGCCACTTTTCAGCCTCCTCTAAAATGCTTTCATTTTTGTATATCTTTTCCCCCTCTGGCTATTTTTCATTACACTCTCCCTCCGCCTGCATATTTTTATTCTCCCTCTCTTTCTCACACTTTTCTGTCTCTCTCCACCTCCTTTTCGTCTTTTCCATATTTCTTTCTACTTTTTTCTTCTCGCTATGGAAATGCATCCCTTCTCTCACCTCACTCCATCTCGCTCTCTCTCTCTCTTTCCCAGGGCTTATCTCAGTGTCATATGACGAATGGGACTACAACATCGAGGCCAGGGTACGTGATGCAGTGGCTGTCATTGCCACGGCGACCTCCACCATGATGCTGGACCGGGGGCCACACACCCTGCAGAAGTCAAGCTGTCTCGGGACACCTGACAAAAAGGGCTCCAACACCGGCCACTCCAAGGAAATACTGAAGTGAGTCAATGGGAAAGGGAAAGCAGGGCAGAGGGGGAAGTCGACTGAAAATTGCATTTGCCCAATCATAGTTTACCAACTGAGGTGTGGTGCATGATCTTGTAAAAGTGTTTTTGCCTTTGCAAAGCTAAAAACACAACAGCAAAAGTGTAAGGAATGATCCACACTTTGTGTTTATGTGATGGTATTAGTGTTATTTAGTGAGGTTACAGGTTACATTAGGAACATTTATCCTGTGTGAGCTACTATATCTTGATTTGATTTTGGGAAGTTTATAACTCAGCATCTGCAGCCAGACTAGTGTTAGATAGAGCTGTGTTTGCCAAATTCATCAGTGATTCTTCACCCTCAAATCCCTTGTAAAAGTGAAGATAGAGTTTGAATATATGAACAACATAAATCTACCCACTACGTTGCTCGTCCACTTACGTTTTCTTTTGATAGTAATCATCCAAACCATTCATTTTATTTAGAATACTGTACTGTACTTGGGCTAAGGCCATGTTCAGACAGACAACAGCCCCCTCATTCTTTCAATGACAGCTGGCTTTACCTACAACACACAATCAATGCTGCTCCTGATCAGAAGCTGGTGACAATGCTGATTTCTGCCTGGGACTTTTAGCCTCAGTCTTTATACAGGGATCTTGTTTGAGCTTCTCAGCTATAACAACAGTAACAAAGTGGAGCAGGGCTTTGTAAAGGGTCAGGTGAGTAAAGAGGTCAAAGGATAAAGCTTCCAATTGCCCCTTCAAATGAACAGGTTTGTTTTTAAATCATATTTTCAGCACAGCTCCTTTCTCCTCGGGAGCTGTAACGTCAAATAAACAATCTGTGCTTTTGATTAAATATTGTTTTGAGTTTGAGCCCAGGTCCAGGAAAGACAATCTTCCCTGCTGAAAAAGAACGTGGCAAATGAAAAAGCAATGAGCTATGTTCACCTAGTTTTATAAGCTTTGAAATTTATTTTTGTACAGAAAAATGAGCGGGGCGTCATGCACAATGCAAAAAAGATGGGCTGAACAAAAGCAGATGAAATCTTTTCTTTAATTCATATGAGTCAGAGCCAAAGGAACCGGCTGGTAAAATAACAGGGGAACAAAGTGTAGCTTGGTTCTCAGTTGCTGATGCGCAGTTGGAACTATCAAAATACATCCAACAAATGTGCGACCACACACATGCAGAACAACGCGGACCACAATTACACACAGAAATACAGACACGTTCCCTGAGGAGAGCCAGAATTTGTTTAATTATCCAATAAAAAGATGAGATGAACTGAGACATTAGCTCTTGTAACAACATCTCGTCTTACCTTCAGCTTAACCCGCAGCACTCTTTAAGGGAAAATATCCTTATTTTCCTCTTCCTCTGAACCTCCTTGTTTTGCTTTTTTGGCACATTACAGAACAAGCAGGAGCATTGGTATTCAATAATTAATCCCCCATTTAACTTCATAGGGCATGCTTTTACTGTTCACATTGATCAGAGATTCCACAGCTAATTGAATGCTCGAGGACAATCGGATTAATGAAGAAGGAGCCAAAGAACAAGAGTGGGGTTATCACCATCAGACAGCAACACGCACGCAAACACATCCACACGTGTTGTTATAGGATGACATTTAACTACTCTTTAGGGCTTAATCTAATAAAGGCTTACTGATGTCACTCATTGTTAGATGCATTTGTGCCTTACAAAACTATGCCTGCCTTTCATCCCTCTAATATTTAACATTTTTTCTGTTTTTTTTTTTTTTTTTCCCTGTCAGTTTGAATTTGAAGAATGCGAAGAACTAGGGAAGCATTATGCAACCTCCCCTGCCACTACCGCATTAATCTCCAAGTTGAGGTTGATGTATTACTGTAAATTTTAGTCTTGTCTTTACCCGTGTTTCTGTTTTTTAATATCAGGGGCACTTATGCATGCCGTCTAGGATTCCGCCACCAACAGGACTGAGATAACAATAACACCACAGCCATGAATATTTCAGGCCCCAAAGGACACTATCAGACACAGGGTTAGCTCTCAATCATCCTTCCCGCACACACCTGGGACGCTGTGTGTGTGCGAGTGTGTGTTTTCCAACCAGCCATTCCATTTTTCTCCATTCGACTGAGCAAAGGTAGAGAGTTTGGATCGGTGGATTTTGGTGGTGACCCCGGAGGCTAGAAGCAGCCTAACACACACACAGACACACATACACACATAATTCCACCTATTCCATCCCCTCACCCCCAGAGACAGAAGCAATAATAAGGCCATATGTCTCCGCGTGGTCCTGTATACCTACAGGCCACAGTGGGCTGCATGCACGCTGGATAAGCATGCCATCCTGTCAACACTGATGGACGGAGATGGGAGGCCCCAGTGAGTCACGCTCTCAAATTTGTTTAGGGGCTGCTTGACCTTATGGAACACACACACACACACACACACACACACACACACACACACATATAAATGCATAAATACATGCATGCAACGCAAGCGCTCGCACGCTCCGACAGAAATAAGCAAACACACATACACGCAGAGCTCCAGAGGCCATCCATTGTTTCCTGCCAGACACAGAGGACAGGAACGCTAGGATAATGAGAAAATGTGCTCCAAGTGGTTTTGGATGAGGCGCTAAGGGGCTTATTTGTGTGTGGATGTTGTAGGGAAAGGGATGTTTTTTTATTATTTGCTTGACTGTGTATGCGCACTCGCGTTCAAATTCCCATCAAATCCCTGCGCTGATGTAAAACGCCGCGCTGGTAGATGTGATGTAAGAGATGATTAATATTTTGTAGTGAGTTTGCTTTCATGTGATCTGACGAGACATTTGTTTTCATATCTGTGGGCTGGCTGCATGCGCTCATTTAGAGCCTTCCAGTACAGCTCAGTAGAAAATCTTTTCTGAGGTCCATTTGACCCTTGTGCTGCCTCCTATGCATGTAAGGCGAGCATGTTCCTTCATCCTATTTCACCTTTAAAGTAGTTTTTCCTATAGCGGGAGAGCAGTATTATTGCGCTTCTTAATGGGCACAATAAAAGTGACTGACTAATAAATCCTGGAGCTGTTTATTAGAAGGCAAGTAGGCTGTTTCATTGTGCTTTGAGGCATCTACAGCACAAATGACCGTCTTTTTTTTCTTAGACCGTTTCTTGCCAAAGTGGCTCAGAAATTTACTGTCTGTGTCACTCAGTTCATATGTCTTTTCTTTTGTTAACCTCTTCTCCACCGAGGTCTCTGTCTGGACTGTGTGGATACTTCAGTTTTACTTCACCTGAATACTTGCTGCTTTTCAGCCCTTTGTTCGTCTTTCTTTCCCCTTTCTCGCGCTGTGATGCTCATACAGCCGTCCTCTCTCACTGAAAAGCACTTTCAATTAAACTAAAAGCTAAAATGTTGAATCAAAGAGGAATGATGGCGCTCCTCCTCCACCCCCGCACCTTCTCTCTCTCTTTCTTCCTCTGTCAAAAACTGTTGATCCCAATTTTCTATACATTGTAAGGAAGGATTAATGTGTTTAAGGACGGGATTACTTATACTGAGCACAAATTCAATTCATTCATTTTGCTCCATGAAAAGCAAGTTTTTTTTTACGTTGTTAACATTCTTACGGTGTTTTTTAGATGCTAAAAGACATATGAGTGAAATAGTCAACACCATGGCTGAGCATTTCACATACCTGCCATACTGTCAACCTGCGGGGTGGGGCTGCAGTGAAATGAGGTGAAACCAGGTGTAGCTATGAATGTGTATTTTGCTCGTTTCACTATTTTCAAAACCACGGGAGAGACATGTTCTGTTTTTGGTTGCAAAAAAGGAGAAATTTGCAAAAGACAGAGAAATGGTTTTCCAGAGCAAAACTTCATGTTCCATCCATTTATCCTGGAGACACAACATGTTGGTCAACCAGTAAGTTTTATTTTACTTGTGTTTTACTGTTGACGTGTCCAAACAAATCTGTAGTGTGCTAGATAATGTTAGCCAATGCTAGCCTGTATGAAGTTACATAATGAGTCATATCGAATGCTGACAGGACATTTTACATGACTCGGGGGTGTTAAGGCAAATTTACTCAACACAGTTTGTCAGAAAGCTAAGCTACTGACTTAAATGAGGTCTGTGTGTTTGATAAGCTACAGGTGAGCAGTGGAGGGGTGGGTGGAGATAGAGGCGGGGACTGTTTAGATCATACTACCTGAAGGCAAAGGTGCAGAGTTACGTCTAAGCCAACGTATGATATGAAGGAATTTTTTTCATGGAAACATTTGTACATATATATTTTGATGTGCAGAGATGTTTTTAATCAATGTCAGGAGAGAAACTGTAACTCTGTCAACTCTGTCCTCGCCCCTAATTCCTGTGAGCGACATTAGAAGAAGAAAAGCTTCAGAAATAATGAATCAATATTATTTACTTCTTTGAATGTTCAGTTATTGGCTCAGTGAACACCACTGCACATCTGTCGCCCTGTATGTGCTGCTCACTATTATAATTATTGTTATTACATGTTTCACTGTAATATATTTTTTCTTGAATATTTGTAGGTTGATTTACTTTTCAAAAACTTTACTCAAAAAGAAGGGGGTGGGGGACTTCCAATAACTTGAAGCAACACAGCAACACCACAAAAACTATATTAATGTTTATCATAGATTCCCTGCTGCCCTCCCTGCATTTTCTCTCATTCAGTAAAGACTATAGAGCCACTGATAATGGATTTTTGAGACTGATACCGAAATCAATATTGGAGAATTTTAACTGGTATTTGAAATGAACATGAATATTAACATATCATCAGCATTTCTGTAATTTCTTGTTACTTATCAGCCAACATATACATTGATACAATACATTTGCAATAAGCTAATATCAGCCAATATATCTTATATATTATATATAGCTTTAGGAAAGACAACCAACTGTGTTAATGTCAGGTGTCAAGTGTGAATTCATATTTTCACTCTAAGTGACCACTGAATGACAAATCTACCCTTATATTCAATCTGCAGTCTGTGATGTTCAGTGCATTCAAGCAGTTATTTTGTCATGAATGTTTTGTTTTCTTTTATGTTTTACCTCCTCATCTTGTACTTTAGTTGATTAGGGAATCTTGAATGAAGAGGCTGACGTCAGGGGAGAAATCATCTTTTTGCTTTTATGATGTTTTTCTTCATATGATTGTTAAAAATCATTGCAAATGTAAGAGTTTTGAGATCCTTGATTCAGGGAGACTAGCACCAAATGTTTGTTTGTTGACAGTACACGACATTGTCTGAATTTGACATATTAGCCACAAAAGTAAGAAAAATACATCAACAAACAAGTTAATGCAAAGTGCATGGCCAATAACTTTTAATATTGAAGTGTTTTTTGATGGACCTCTCCTTTAATGTGCCCCTCAGCAGTGCTGTTCTAACAGTGTGTGCTGTCAAATGGAGCGAAGATGTCTCTTTGAATTGTGTTGAAATATTCATAAAAATTCTGCACTCACTTGATACAACTCTGGTCCCAAAGTTGGGCTGCTGTGTGAAACCATATCTATTCCTTTTTGACATATACTCAATAGAAAACAGTACAAAGACAATATATTTAATGTTTGACCTCATCAACTTCATTGATTTTTGTAAATATCTGCTTATCCTGAGCAAGAAAAGACTGTGAAAGTTGTGGACTGATCCAAAGACACCTGTTTGGATCATTCCACAGGTAAACAGGTTCATTGGTAACAAGTGATAGTATCATGATTGGGTACGAAAGGTTCATCCTGGAAAGGCTCAGTCACAAGCAAGCCAGACAGACGGACAGATGGAAGGTTCACAATCTTGAATTCAGGTTTTTCTAGAGGTATCAGTTGTCTGCAGAAGAGTCATTTATTATAGGAAATGTCCACACACTGACAAAAATAATAAGAGCTTCTTCCAATGCCAAAAGAGCCAACTTTTTACATGCACAAATGGAGGCCAAATATGACCAAAAAGTTAATGTTTCAGTCAGAGGACCATTGTGAGCATGATATGTAATACAATCAGTTTAAGTATGCTGTCAGCAGTGGCCAATCAGGAGAAAGGTAGTTGTTGGAGTTTCCCTGTTGTGTTGAAGTGTGCTTTGGCAAATACCACAAGTAAGATTAGATTATCAGAGAAATTATTAGAAAGGTTTCTCAGCATGTGCCAAATTACCTCCTTTTCTCCTAAATATAATCATGTGCTCTTCAGGCCACGCATTACACATGACCACTAGAAAGAAGTGTGTATGAGTATTTGAGGTTTGTGGACTGTGGAAGGTCAGCGTCCTTCTTCACATTTGAAATGAGAGAGAGTACTCTCTCTGATACAGTACTCCGTCTCTCCAGACGCCACAGGTAGCCTGTCTGATGTCTCCTGCTCAGCAGGGGTCCTCATGGACCCAGATCACATGGAGCTCCTGTGGACTCACTTATTAAAGGCTGCAGCTCAAAGAGATTCAAAGCCTAACATCTTTCCTTATGTGCGGTCCGCATCACTCTCTGTGTATTTATGCTGTCAGATCTGTGCCACCAGCAACACTAATAATAAACAATGAATAAACTGAATTTATCTTTTGTGATTAGAATTTGTACATGTCTTTTTAAAATCAGCTTTAAAAAAGGATATATCCAAAGTTTTTGTTGCATTTAAGTGGAAGTGCAAGTAAAACCCACAAATTCAAATTCATCTTGCAGAAAAGATTTTAGTTTGTGGCAATTCTTCAAGGCAATTGGGAATGGCAGTCGAGTTACAATAAATTATTTACAACAAGGCTTCTTATGCAAATTATTCTGCATGTTCTTTTTTTAACACTTTCATGAGGGGCTCAATTGCTGTTTGATTATATCTGCAGTCACACATGATGTGCGCCATTTGGGAGACTACACTAGAATTTTGGAAACATCAAGCCCCATCGGTGAAGCAGTTGTTCCCCACACATTGTAAAAAAACAGATAATATTGAAAAAAATATTTTTGAAGAGAAGTACAATACATAGCATGGTACGGCAGTGCAATTTTGATGACTTGACAATGCTGATTTAAATCTGGTCAGTTTTTTTGCTGACCTCTCATACTATGAACCTGTTCCAGCTGAAGCTTTTTCATTTTTTGTTTCCTGTTATTGGCTAATGTCCTACCTTGTCTTGTGTAAAGCACCTGTCTGTAAACCTGCCGTAAACTCAAAATGTTACAGGTTTTAATTGTCTTGCAATCACACATAGGCCTCTCTCATGAAAAGCTACTGCCACCCTGTCTGTTTTGTTCTGGAGTGAACCCTGAGTGGTGCAGCTCTTACACCATATGTGCTCTCCCTTCCCATAATTTACCATATTCTATATTTGCATATTTTGCACACAGTCACTGTTTCCATCCTGCAGCATTTGTAATGTGTAATACACATTTCATCAGGAACTGGTAACGCTTCAGAGGCAGGTCTTCTGCAGTCATCCCAGATTATGAGTCATCCACCCAAAACTGATACAGTATGTACGTGTGTGTGTGTGTGTGTGTGTGTGCGTGCGTGTATGCGTGCACCACACACTTCCTTACACGCATGCACGTCAGGGATATATATTTTTGCATCCCTGCATTGCAGCGACAGAGAATTTGTGACCCTGTGCAGCTTCACTCTGAGATAAAAGAAAATCATATCAAATGGCTCTGAAATACGTTTGAAGAGATTTTAGAAAAAAGAAAAAAAAAAAGAGGGATTGTGTCCATGCCATTGATGATTCAGTGTCTCTGTAACTAAAAAATAAATTCCCTTCACAGCCAGTGATTAGTTGGGGAACAGTTGGTGAGCAAGGCGCACACAAGCGCTGCATATGGCTGTGATGAAGCCGCATGAGGTTCTGTTAGTAGCTCAGTACTTTTTTTTTTTTTTTTTCTTCCAGCAGAGTCAGAGGGGAATTCTGACATGAGAAGGGATCAAACGGCACATAAAAGCTACATCAATCGTACAGGGCTACAGAATGATAAACAGAGCAGCCTCCTCTGCTGTAAATTCACAGTGTGTCTTTGTGAAGGCACAGGTTAATGTCCGGGCAGATGAATCCTATTGATGTGTGATTCGATACGCTACTCTGAGGTGAGATGGAGACATTGATCTGAGAGTGAAAGACAGCATGAGGGGAAGTGGGTAAACACTCAGGTTTAGACAGAAAAATACTCCTCTCTCTCTCTCTCTCTCTCTCTCTCTCTCTCTCTCTCTCCCCCCCTCTCTCCCTCCCTCTCCCCATCCTCTCTCGGGTGAGATTACTGTTCCCATGGCAACGCGGCTGATTGCATGAAAATTGCTGTGGTTGTGGGTGCCATGGCAACACATTACATCACAGTATACTGGTGTTAGGAGCCTCTTGTTGTGTTGCGGTTCTGCATGGACGTCCATGCGTCACCCCGTCATGATGGCACACACACACACACCGCATGGGTCAATGTGGCCTCAGGACAGCAACAAGTTGGGAGCTCCTGAGCCTCCACCCACTCCGCCTTGATCTCTCTGGTTCCCTATTCAAACTGAGATTATGTTTAGAAAGCTAATCCCATGTTACACAGGCATTACAGCACTTTCAGTGTGATGGCCAGCCCGTATGCAGCAATAGGCATTTCATGGAAGCTTGAGTCATATTATTGACTTGCTCAGAGCATGTAGCCTACTTAGGTCTGTGTGTGTGTGTGTGTGTGTGTGTGTGTGTGTGTCTGATTTATACTGCTTTTGGGAATACACACCAGACTAAAGACCAGTTAATTGAGGACAGCTGGTGCAATTGGGGACAAAAGCTATGTCCCCAAATTGGAATACATTGATTTTTGGGTCAGTGGTAAAGGTTAGGTTAAGCTCAGGTTTAGGCAAGTCGTCCGTAAAGTTAGTGTAAGTCTGCTGAAAATGAATGTAAGTCTATGTAATTTCCCCAAGAGTGACATAAGTAAGTGTTGTGCATCTATTTTTATGAGAACCAATTTGAGTTTTAGACCTTGAGAGTGGGGACATTTTTGGAAAGTGAGGACATTTTGGCTGGTCCTCACTTTTGGACAGTGTGTGTGTATGCCTGTGTGTACGGTCCATGTATTGCTCATGTTGTGGGTGTGTGTTTCCACGGTCACATTGTGGGGATTAACCCAAGTCTTCACCCTTAAAATTTAATGATTTACAGTTTGTCCCCATAACGTAAATCATTCAATTTTAAGGGTGAAGATTTGGATTAAGGTTTGGGTTAAGTCCAGGTTATAGTTAGGGTAAGTGTCCAGGAAATGAATGTAAGACAATGTAATGTTCTCTGAAGTGATGGAAGCATGACTCTGTGCGTTTGTGTGTGAGGTGGGATATAAATATAGTTGAAGATATTGCAGATAGAGGTACTGAATGTTCCAGTAGGAGGTACTTGTGATAAAATCTTGGGTAAGTTTCAGGTCCATTGCTCATCTGTTGTGTGCCTTTTTTTTAATCGCCCGTGAATAGATTTATTGTCTTTCTTTCACACTGTTGACTTGGTTGGAGATGATGGTGGGTAAAATGTGCACGGCACGTCCTTAAAAAGTCTGCACACACACACACACACACACACACACACACACACACACACACACACACACACACACACACACACACACACACACACACACGGCCCCTCACTCGTTGCATTCAGACAAGATATTTATTTCTCCGGTGGATTGTTTCAGAGGCAGAGCGTCTCCATGGTGATGGCAGCCCACAGATCAGGACGAGGAAGCGTGAGGGAAGGAGGCGGCGAGGACAGAGATGATTCCAGTTTATCTGCCACTGCTGTACACTTGTTGACACACATAGTATATGCTGATGTGTATCCACACAGGCGGTTAATACACTCTCTGCTCTTCCACCTTTCTCTCCTGGTTTGTTGCTGCTCTCTCTTGCAGCGTCCCTGGACTCCTCCTGCATGTTTCTCAGTCTAATCAGGTGCCATAGGTTTCACCAAGCTTCAAGAAACCTGAGCAACCTTTGCAATATTCAGTCAATTAAGGCGGAGAACAGCAGCATCAGAAGCAGTGCTCTTGCTTTTACATACAACGTGATCATGAGGTTGAATTCTGTGACTCTGCTTTTTTTTCTTTCTTCATAAATAGGATATATACTGCTTTTATACAGTACAACTTTATTTTACTAGGAAATCACCTTGCAGAGGTTTAAAATGTCTTTTACAGCTACTGGTCCTTGCCAAGACAGCAAGACTGCATATAACAAAGCTTACAACTACCACTAGTACTGCTAATAATAATAGTGACAATAATAATGATAATAATCAGAGTAATGCAAAAAACAAACATGATACAATATAAAACAAAACAAAAAAACCCAAAGAAACACACATAGAGATAATACATATTTATATACACACTATAAAAATGTAATTTTAACAAAGCCACTTAAATAATGTGGGTTTTGCTGAAGTGACTTAAAAGAAGATGCTGATTTTCTGTCAGGTCAGAGCACAGTTGGGGTGTTTTGCCTACAAAACCTACAGCCAGGACCTCAGACCTGCAAAATCATTATTGTCTTTTACAGTTATAACAAAGACATATGATGAAATACATAAAAATATGTAAAACGCAAAGAGAGTAATCAAAGATCAACAGAGTGGGTGTCAGATATTATACATATCCATCTCCAGACATTCTTCTCTGAATTCATTTCATTTTTCAGAACATTACTAGTAATTTGCTGCCAAGTATTTGAACTGAATATTTGACAGCTCTGAGTCATTACAAATACCAGCTGTGTACGCTTTGTGATTGAAATGTTTTGGCTCAAAATTTCAGTGTTCAAGACATTTGAGAATATTTATAAAATCCTGGATTTTATGTGTGCGCTTTCTCCCACCGCCCCCTCCCACTGTTTTAAATTGCGAGTATGTTGGCATTATGACATCTGTAGAGAAATGATCAGCCTCTCAGACTGTGATAGCTGCAGCTGTAGTGGTACTACTTTCTTTTGTAAAGCTGCATGAATCAATATTTAATCATGTGTAATGTGAAACATGTTGCTGTGATGAACCCACAGAGGATTTTCAGTCAACTCTGCAGCTCCAACTACTGTTTGGTTCAGTGTCACAACTCTCATGAACCTTGTTTCAAACAGCAGACAGACACAGTTAACGGTGAACATTTACCAGCTAAAGAGGCGAATATTTTCCCTCAGGGGTTGAAGAGCAGAAACAGAACTAAAAGAGAGGGAATATTGGACTTACATTGACCAGATGGCCCAAAAAACATTATAGAAATGACTATGAATGTGCATTTGCTGGATGTATGAATAAGCGGCTGTTTGGGGTGATGATATATCAGTGTTGTGTTTACAGCTGTTTGCACTGCCCCCTATAGACCAAAAAATCAGTTAATGCAATTTTTGATATACCTTAAATCTACAATTATGTTCAAGTCGTCTTGGTGTCATTGTTGTTGAAAAATGTATAACCACAATATAAATTTTGCTGAAGGGACCTTTATTATATACATCCATTATGTGTTTGTAAACCTCAGTTGTGGATAAGAAACAATGTTGAAAGTCTAAATTCTGCAGACACGCATTTCTAACTCGAACTTGAATTCTCCCTCTCAGGTACCTCATGAACGTGACATTTGAAGGCCGAAACCTGTCATTTAGCGAAGAGGGTCACCAGATGTTCCCCAAACTTGTCATCATTCTTCTAGACAAGGATAGACAGTGGGACAGGGTGAATATCTTCTTCTTCTGTTCTACTATTTCTGCGTTCCTCTCTTCCTCCAATCTGTCTTTTTTCCTGGTTTGTATTTTTCACCCTCTGTGATCTGTCTGTCACTTTATCCCTGCCACTTGAAGTGCCTGTTACAGTAGCCTGTATATCACACAGCCCTCCTCCCACTCACTCACGCAGGTTGGCAAGTGGGAGAGAGGCTCTTTGACGATGAGGTACCATGTGTGGCCTCGCTTTGAGCTGTACTCGGCAGCAGAGGAGCGGGAGGACCACCTGTCCATCGTGACTCTGGAGGAGGCGCCGTTTGTCATCGTGGAGGACGTGGACCCGCTCAGCGGCACCTGCATGAGGAACACTGTGCCGTGCCGCAAACAGCTCAAACTCAGGTGACAATTTGAGAGTTGGATTTTGACTTTTTTTTTTTTCCTCTTTAAGACATCATTTTTTGTCAGGAGTCACAGGAGTAAAAAATGTGTTTTCACCATGTGAGTCCAGGAGTCAAGTGCTAAAAATAGAGCTCTTTTTCTCAATGAAACTTAGTGTATTGATTTATACATTAATATGGCAGCAAAATGAGTTATTTAACAGTTTTCTGGTATATTGTGCATGTATTTAAAGTCATTTATGAAACCAAACAAATCACAAGTAATTATAAAAGAACCTAAAACACCAACAGCTGCATCGGTAGTTTAGCAGAATATAATGCAAAGTAAAAAGGCAAATGAATAAATGAAACACATCATAAATTATTGTACATTTTCCTTGAATCTTCCCTTCGGCTTCTTTGCGTATTATCCTCTCGTCATTGCAGCACGTTGCAGTGATTCTGCTTCTTCTTCACTGGAATTATTCTTTTTCATCCTCTCACAATCTCTGTGTCCTGCGATTACCTCCACTTGCTTCACCACTGCTAACTAGATCATTGTCTTGGTTTCTGTCACCGTTTCCCTCCGTCCCCTCCCTCCTCTTCACCCTGACCCTCTTGCTATCCACCTCTCCTTGGTGTGTGATAATGAATTTTCTTCAGCGGCCTCCTTTTCTATCACTCGCCTACCTGAAATCTCCTGAGGGTGTCCTACATCTTCTGGCTCAGTGCTTTTTTTATTGACTGATCTTTCACCCTGTTCTTTCTCCTATCCCCCCCACCCCCCCCTTTCCTCCTTCCCTCGGCCTGTCTGTCTGTCTCTTCCTTCAAAGGCATCCTCACATGCAGCATTTCAGAGATAGGCAGCTCTGTGCCACAGAGAATATGCAGGATTTCTCTCAAGCCAAAAATACTCCACGAGTCAGATGCATAGAGCTGCGTAGATTCGCCTTCATATGCACCAAAGGAGAAATATGTGGACACAAATAGATCCTTGTTATACGGTGCATTATCATTATTGGTTAATCTGCTGATTCATGCTTCTCTGTGTCAAAGATGATGTCTTGTTTTATCCGGCAAACAGCCCAAATCACAAAGATATTTAGTTATATTAGCTCTCATATATGACAAAGAACGGCAGCATATCTTCACATTTTAGAAGCTGCATCCAGTCAATGTTTGATGATGATGATTGATTGATTAGCACGTTAATTTTCTGTCCATCAACATTTATCTAAACCTGGGTGTTTTACTGAGCAGTTCCTGGTGTCGTTGGAATGAAAACCTGCATCACATGGTTGTTTTTACTTTTATTTCATTTCACCCCTTCTGCTGTCCTCTCTCTCTATAATCTGCTAGTTTTATGTACCTGAACCCCAAATAAATTCAATCTTACTTTGCTGAAATCTTTTCTCCTCTTCTCTCCATACCACCTACCAGCAATCAGACTGGTGATTCAGGGATTTACATCAAGCGCTGCTGCAAAGGTTTCTGTATTGACATCCTGAAGAAGATTGCCAAGACGGTCAAGTTCACTTACGACCTCTACCTGGTCACCAATGGCAAACACGGAAAGAAGGTTAATGGGACGTGGAACGGCATGGTTGGAGAGGTGAGGACGTTTCTCTTTATCTTACACACAAACACAATCACTCCATTTATTCAACGTGTGTTTGATAAATTGCTTGCTGTGATTCTGTCGGATTTCACTCCGATAAACCTGCCTTAAGAAGCAGCTTTGCGTTGATGGTAGAGCATGTACCACGTTTTAAGGCTGAGTTCTCACTGCAGCCGTCTAAGTTTGGTTCAAGTCAGGGCCCTTTGCTGTAATCTCCTCTCTCTCTCTCTCCACCTGCCTATCCTGTCTTTCTCCAGTTATTCTTAAAAGATACACAGAATGACAGTTTAGTCAATTTCATACAGACCTGCTGGCACGTCAGCTGATTGTGAATTTCACAGCTGGCACAACACTGGAGACCTCGCCATTCAACTGTTATTGAACGAGCAGAGCGACTGAATACAGCAGCTTAAACATGTTGCTTCCATCAGAACCAGTGCACCAGTACATTCGCTAGTACTGCAGCTCTGCTTGTTAAGCATAATTGTGGTTGGTGTGTCACTGGTGGCAAACAGTGTCCCTACCACCATGCATTCCTCCATGTGGCCTAATGTCTTCAACATGCCTCCCTGAAGACATGCAACACTATTTATTATGGCACAGTGAAAATAAAAGTGATTTCCAAAAAAAAAAAAAAGCGTCAGGGATCAAATTTAACATCTGTCGTTCTGTAGAGTGAGAAAAGTTTCGAGTGCAGCTGAGAATGTGGTTACCAGGCTTCTCTGTCTCTCATTTCATTTGTTTAATGCAGCCTAATTGAATCCATTTTAATTTTTAACACTTGCGTTTGGTGAATTTGACGAGGAAATTGCTGATTTGAAAATCCTCTCTTCGTGACAGAGCATGTATGCCAGACCAACATGTTCATGTTGTCTAGTTTCAGGCGGTGCTGGGGAGCTGCAATAAACAAACAAACTAGCAATTAAAACCAAATGCAAACCAAATGTTTTTGAGAACACACCAACATCGATTGGAGTTTCCTCCTGGCTGAAAAATCCAACAACTGTGGATTAATATGTGTTGAATTTGTGTTTGTTTATTTATTTTTCTTTATGTTCATTTATATAAGGTTTGTATGGTTTTTTTCTCTCTTCTCCTTTGGTCATCAGTTACTACTTAAGCAGTTTGTAATTGTAACTTTATCAATATGAATGCAATGCACAGACTAAATTGCTTATGAAAATGTAAAAATACATTAAACGCACAAGTAAATATGTGATCTAACAGCTAATACTAACAGCACTACAAGTGGAGAGAGCATTTTGGTGCCCACAGGAATTCATCTGTATGACCGGGCTAATTATATTGTCTCAATGTCTCTTTCTCTCTGTTAGTTCCTCGCTGTCTCTGTCAGCTATCGAGCACTTGTTCCCCCACAACCTGGCCTGAGGGGGAGCTGTGATCAGCTCCGCAAAAACCTCAAGAGGAGGACAATGAGGCTCCTAATCAGAGATGGAAAAGAAAAAGATGTAGAGAAAGAGAAAGCGATTGTAAGAGAGAAGGAGGGAGGGAGGAAGCAGCCTCAGGGAAAGACCCACTTCTCTCCTGCACACACATTACACATTAGACATCCAGCACAATGCAGCCTTTACAAATCGATGCGATGTCCGACTTAATTGATCATGGCATCAAGCGAGCGACTTCATTATAATCTTAAGAACACGTATGAGTTGAGATGTGCGGGGTAGTGACATTACATTATACAGTATTTGTTGTAAAATTCCTGAAATATACATCAGCATAAAGTCAAGGTTATGCAAATGTGCAGTGCATGCATGCGTGGATACATTAGTCCATGTCCTTTAATGCCTAAGTAAGCAGCTAATGATTTAATTTGAACGGGGGAAAACAGGACGCAGAAAACAGAATGAGAGAACAGAGAGAGCGGGCCTGAAGAAGTGTAACAAGCAAAGAGGAAAAAAAAAAAAAAACCAGTGCATAGGATTCCTGCTCTCTCTGGCGTACATGTCCCTTATTAACAGTCTTTTGTGCTTCATTTTTATTCATGGCTCCAGAAATATGCCATTATATAGGCTAAATATGCCAGAACACACTCAGGGGGAGGCTGGGTTGGTAGGGGGTCAACCACTGACCCAGTGTAGTAATAATCCCCCTCTTCTCCTGCTTCCATTTTACCAAAATAACATGTTAAATACTTGGCAGAGATGGTGGCTTGTGTAGGAACTACAGCACTTTTCCCATCATGCTTCTTTCACGACAATCCTGGAAATACACCGCACGCCCGCTGACCTTTCATGTTTCCCTCCTGTCTGTCTCTGTCTGTCTGTGGTTGACCCTCAGGTGGTGTTGAAGAACGCCCACATGGCGGTGGGTTCGCTCACCATCAACGAGGAGAGGTCAGAGGTCATTGACTTCTCTGTGCCCTTCATTGAGACAGGGATCAGTGTCATGGTCTCTCGTAGCAATGGGACTGTCTCCCCCTCTGCCTTTCTTGGTGAGCAGATGTGCAACACCATCACTTACACAATCATTCACACGTATGATGTCACATAATATGACACAGGGAGAAGATCACGTAGGTTTTTCACAAAATGAGGACATTGTTTATGGGAATTGATCAGTTTGCTCTGGCAGCACAAACCATAAAAAGTTTAATAAAATTTGTATTTTTCAGTAAAAATCACTAAAAACCAAAATGCATGTTGGTTGACATATGGTTGAGACCAAAGTTTAATTCTTGACCTCAGAAACAGAAGTTGACCGAACAGCCTCACCACCAGGTCCATTGAGTGACTCTTCTGGAGCTTTCGTATCACAGACACACACACAAGTTGTCATCATTTGTTCAAACTTTCAATTTTCCATTTTTCTGAACTTTTGTAAAAAGATTTCAGTCCTGGTTGATTTGGCAACACCCATGTTTACTGTGGTAACAGCAAGTGCAGTTTAATACGACAGGTGCCTGAATTCTGGAGGCAACGGACACTTGTTGAGCAACTACTCTTTTGGACGTAAAACAAAAGAGCAAGTTTATTTGTTCACAGAGCAACCAGACAAGCACATGTTGTTTTAATGAGGAAGTCAAAGAGGGTATTTTACCCATCGTGCCATGAGCAACCATGATCTGATTTCATGTTGCACACACATAATGAATACACAACAGCAAGGCACAGAAACATTTGTCACCTCGCTGAAAATCTGAGTCTGCAACTCTTCATCTAACAGCTCCTTTTTATTCCATTACTCCCTGCAATATTTAAAATGCATCCAAAAAAGATGTTGTAAAAGTATCTTTGCTGAACTGTCCTCTGTGATGAATACATTACAGCTCTGATAGGGCTTAAGCATTAAGGCTGTTGTCAATGAATCCAGCAGGAGAATGAAAAAATATATAGAGAGATAATTGTAAACACACTGAATGGCTTTTGCTGCAAAAAATAAATAGCATCAAAAGTGGGCATTGATACTGTTAAAGTGCTGAGAAAAATGAAACCTGGCAACTGCATCTGCTGATGAAGGTTGTGTGATACAGTCAAAAGCTTCAAAGCAGCTACTAAATGGAACTTGTAGTGGGATTGTTTTGTTAACAGCGCTGTGGTGTTTGTCACGCTCTGTTCTGTGTGTAGAAATTGCAAAGCAGAGTGCAAGTGGTGGAAAATGTGCCCATTTCAATGAGTGCATCTGTCCATTCACACCTACCTACCATCCTCTCAGTTTCTCTCTTGAGAAGTGCTTGTTACTGTTCACACAAACTCAGATGAAGTCCATCAATGTGCGACAACGAGCACACAGCACATCACGTCTGAATACAAATAATCATGTTGATACCAGGGGGTGATTTTATAATTTTCCTTAATTTGCTTTAATGAACTTCCTTTATCTCCCACAACCCTCCCTCCCCTTCCCTCTTCCTCTGCACCCTACTCTCTCACCCACTCCTGCTCTCTCACCCACTCCCCCCCCTCCTCTCCCTCTCTGTGTTTCAGAGCCCTTCAGTGCTGATGTCTGGGTGATGATGTTTGTGATGCTGCTGATCGTGTCGGCCGTGGCTGTGTTTGTGTTTGAGTACTTCAGCCCGGTGGGTTACAATCGCTGTCTGGCAGACGGACGAGGTGAGAGGATTGCAGACACACACACACTCACACACACACACACACACACACACACACACACACACACACACACACGCTCTGACTCAGTCAATCCTTGCTCCCAAAAGGTGACAATGAGGTACATTTTCAGGCAATCTCATGTGCTAAAATGAAGACTTAGTTGGCATATTTTGTTACCTTGCACCATTCAAACAGAGGCCTCCATGCGCTAAATTACTTTAACAATCCCGTCTCAGTGAGTGCGACTGGAGTGCTGGGATTTACTCTGCTCGGTTTCTTGAGGTACTTATCTCCATCTACAGTCACTTAGCCCCTCTACTAATGAAAAGGATCATTGACAAGAACCTGATAGGTGATCTTAAGTATTCTTATCACTGCGTGAACAAAGACTCCTCTGTTCTTGCATTACAGCGTCTTTTTCATTGTTGCATTCTCAAATATTACACAACATTGCTGCACCACCACAGACTGTAAAACCAGATGAATACACTTTTATCTATTACCATATATTAAAATATGTGTCGGTTTTAATGGTGTCTGACAGGATTGAACTAGAAAATAAGATAATAAATTGCCTTTTTGTGTCACATATACATTCGTATTCAGCATATCTCATTGATATAATAAGGCATTATGTTGAATACAAACTTAAAGCCGAGGCCAGAGCAAAATTCTAAGCAAAATTATTTTAATATTGATCAATGGTTAATCAGCTCATGCCTGAATAAAACTCCAGATCTCAAAATTCTGCTAAAATATTTGGTATTAAATGTACATAAAGATCAAATATAAAAGTGAAATTGAAAGTTTTATAAATGCTCAATTATTTTAATCAACTTAAACCTACTCATCAGACTCCTCACTCTCAACCACGGACAGCAGACCGGTGGCAAGTGACAGTTTGGCAAGTAGGCGATGTCAGCAAAAAAAAGGGTTAGGGTTAATTTTAAAAAGTCTTACCTAATGTCTTCGAGTAGACTGGAATATTTGAAACACCCCCCTAGTTCTGGTGACCTTGGTTGGACCACACCCGTCTTCGAACTCTGCCTTTATTTTGATCTAAACTCCATGACTGCATCTTGCACATCTGTCCACAGACAGACATATAAACACCTGGCAAAACACTCACACTGTGGTTGTTCCCGTGTCTCCAGGAACACGACACGATGACACACTCAGATTCACAAGGTGAAAACAACACCATCCTCGCTGTCGCGGCTGGTAACAGCACTACCCTGTTCAGTCAAATGTGGTTCCAGCAGGCCGTTCGAATCAATTTGCCCATCAAAATCAATGCTTCAGATTCAATCTATTTTTTTTCTCCAGGTTTTATACACCCAGCCCTGTTTGACTCTCAGGATTGCATTAGCCTGCCACAACGGCAGCCACTCAAGATAAAATCAGAGAAATGTTATATTGCAGCCTTTTTATCAAGGAGCAGAGAGGATAAGAGTAATGGTGTTTGGTTTGGAGTTGTGCTTCCTGCCGTAGTGTTTTCTGAATGTCTTCTGTCACAGCAACAGTTCAGGGCCTGTGTGGTTTAATCGCTAGGTTATGTAAGGCTGTTGTCCTATACCACTGCTCCAGCTGTAGCATAATTGTAGCCTGCTGCGTGCCCATCTACCCCCCCCTCTCTCTTCCTCCTCGCCTCTGATGCCACAGAGCTACAGTAGGTAGTGTTTCCATCCCGCTACCTTGTCATAGCGCTATAGAGGTAGGTGGAGCAGAGTTAGTCTGTAACAGTAGGTTGTCACAGCGGCAGCTCGAAGGGCGGATGTGGACGGCGCAGAAACGTCTTGCGATCATTGACAAACTAAAGGATGGGAATAAATCTAGTCTTTGTCACCGCCATCCATCAAGTGCCTCCCACAACGGCGGTCGTGAGTAAATGCAGATAAAGTGAAGTAGTATTTGTGATCGGTGAAACTTCTCGCATCCTCTTTCATCTTTTCTTTGTACACCTCCTCCTTCCCTCCGTCCCTCTTTCATGTCTCTCTCTGTCTCCTAGAGCCCGGCGGTCCCTCCTTCACCATCGGCAAGGCCATCTGGCTGCTCTGGGGTCTGGTTTTCAACAACTCCGTCCCCGTGCAGAATCCCAAAGGCACCACCAGTAAGATCATGGTGTCAGTGTGGGCCTTCTTTGCTGTCATCTTCCTGGCCTCCTACACTGCCAACCTGGCTGCCTTCATGATCCAGGAGGAGTATGTCGACCAGGTGTCGGGCCTGTCAGACAAAAAGGTGTGAATTTGAGGCAATGTGAGGGTTTAAGGAGAAGCAGGTGTGTGAAAGTATGTAATGTGGGGCGTTGTGAGATCAAAGTGTGGACGGATATCTGAGTCTATGAGTTTATGATTCATGGCTGCATCTGATGATTATTTTCATTTTTCATTTTTATATTTAATTTAATATAGTTTAATAAAGATTTATTTATTTTTATCCTGCTGTTAATAGAAAAGATAAGACATACCTTTATTCGTCCCACAGTGGAGAAATTTACAGACAAAATCGAGTTATTTAAACAGAAAATGATGGCTGGGTTATATCGTTGAATAATCGATTTAGTTATTTAGTTCAATGGTTCAAAACTTTTTTGCCTGACATACCTCCACAGCACTATTAGAAGAGCTCAAGTGCCCCGTGCTTGACACCAACCATCATGTTTCAAATCTGTTCATTTAAATTGATTTAAAAGTCATTTTGAAGTGTTATTCAACACTATTAGTTATATAAAAGTGTATAATGTTCCAATATTTTTTTCATACAATTGAATCATCAGTGTTTTGGTAGGTTTGGTCACAAATGTATTTGTAAATGTATTTATCTGTTTGCTCGCTCTCAATCGCAACACATGCTTTACAGGCTGGTGGCAGAGGTGTGCAGTCAGCCTGTTGTAGCTGGTAGATAATCACATTTTGTCACAATAATTGTACTGAAATTATCCTTACACCAATTTAAATTCCTACTTCTGTGTATATTTTCCTCCTAAACACAAATATGTGAACATGTTTTTATTTAAATCCGTATTTCTACTTTTTCAAATTAGCCTTTTCAGGTACCCCCTGTGGCAGAAGTGGGAATCACTGGTTCAGTTGATAATGAAAAATACCCATCACAGGATGATGTTTTTGCCTGTTTTGTCTAACCAACAGTGCAAAACTCAAACCCATTAGTCTGCAAAGATAAAACAACAAAGGAAAGCAGCAAATGCTCAGATTTGAGAAGCTGGAACCGAAGCGAATGTTTGTCATGTTTGTTTAATAGATTACTTAAATAATAAAATAATAACAACATTGATGCAGATTGACTAAGCTTTTTAGTTTCCTATGAAACCGTGCCTTCAACTTAAACTTGATTAACTGACTAATTTAGAGCTGAAACAATTAGTCGATCAATTGATTAGTTGAACAACGAGAAAATGAACCAGTTTTCTATTTTCTTCAAATCTATTAAAATCGATTTTCAAACAGAAACAGCAAATGTTGCTCAGTTGCAGCTTCTTAATTGTGAGGATCTGCTGCTTTTCTTTGTCTTATCTGATTGTAAACTAACCCGCCGCCTTGGGCTTTGGAAACCATGATGAGCATTTATCACTCTTTTCCTAACATTTAATTGACCATGTGATGATGCGTTACTTGAGAAATTAAATTGATTAATCAGTAATAAAAATAATCATTAGTTGCAGCCCCTGACTAATCATTTCAGCACTTGTTTGCTTCTGTGCTGGAAGCTGGATCTTTATTTTTGAGCTTGATCCGGTGTACAGTACATGTCTAAATGTGTCCTCCAGAGTCTCCCATGTTTGTCTGTCTTAAGCATTTAGCTAATTTTGATTTTCCAAAAGCATAGTCCCATGCTCCTGCTCAACGGTGCATTAAAGACTATTTGATGCGGCTCAGTGCCTTTTCCATGCTAACGAGCGCTCCTCTGTCATTTTCTCTGTGTGGTTTCTTTTCCCGAAAACCCCCCACAACAGTTCCAGAAGCCTAACGAATTCTCGCCGCCATTCCGGTTTGGCACGGTGCCCAATGGGAGTACAGAGCGCAACATCCGCAACAACTACCGGGACATGCATGCTTACATGACCAGCTTCCACCAGAAGAATGTAGACGAAGCGCTGTACAGTCTGAAGACCGGGTGAGGAGGAGAGAGATGGAGGGGAAGGATGCAGAGACAGATGTGGGGGGGATGAGGAAGGAGGGATTTTAATCTCAGCAGGGAAAGAAAAGAGACAGCGTTATGAGCTGTGAGGTCCTGTACTGATGCAATACAGAGAAAAGATGATCAAGGAATGAGGAGACAGAGGAAGAGGGAGCATTCTGGGCGATGTGGGTGGGCAGCCGGTGGATCTGTGTGTATCTGCCTGCCGCTGGCGCCCAGAATAGCAGCGTAGCCTGTGGTTGCTGTGAAAGCTAGCTAATATTCACTCTGTCTGCCTCTCTCTATCAGCTAGCTGATATCTTCCTTTCCTATTCACTCTTTCTGTCCACCTGTCCTCCAGTGTTTCCATCAACCCGCTGCTAAAGAATTAAGAATGCAAAGCAGCAATGTAGATCTGGTGTTGGTGAGAGTTTGAGCTGAATGACCACAGAGGCCCGTTGAGGCCCCGAGGCACCGTTTGATGGTAGTTTGTCACCAAGCTGGAGACTGTCATGTCAATTCACCTGTCAGATCACTCAGGGTTGATGTGAATAGAATAGAGGGTCAGTCCTCAGCTGAGATGGTTTGCCTCGCAGATCCTGACACACCTCGGCACATGGTCAGTTTAGTTATTAAGTTTAAACAATAGTCTTGAGCCTGAAGATCATTTCCTGACCTTGAAAACTGCAGTTTGACAAATGCAACACAAGGTCCAACGAGCTTTCAATCATATCTCATGGCTTTCTTCAGCAGATGGAGTTGCTCACTTATTTTGTGGACATGGTTCAGGTAGGGGAAGCTTTAGAAACATGTTGGATCTCGTATTGAGATTTGTTTGTTTGTGTGAAACCTGTTGGAATAGCACTGCTGCACTTTTTCCTATAAGGTTAGTTCTTTTATTTTCTAAAAAATGTTAACTTATTTTAAGATGTTAGCCATAGGTGGTCTATAAAATACCACAGGAAAACCGAGAATAGACCAGACATTTATTGTATCCAAAGTCACTCAGTCCATAGCATGTGACTCCTAAATATCCTTCAATGCAATGTTGCCCGGTAACACCCATAAATTTCTAATAATTTTCTTGAAAGAACAAATTTGTCATTAATTATAGCTAAAAAAAAAAAGAGAGAAATAATTCAGTTGTTACTTTCAATTAATTAATTCCAATTAAATGCAAAGCTACCGTATCGGAGTGTTTCTTATTCAGCGCACAGCAGGTCGGCTGAACATGCAGAAAAGAAATAATGAATGAAATAAAGAGCTGCTTTTATGTGGAAATTATTCTGGAAATTAACTATTTTGAAACTGCTTAAATTAACTAATATACAGGTAGATGACTTTATAATTGGTACCAAATTACATAGTTCTTTCCCTTAAATTTTCCAGAAATTATAAGGAATTAAAAACCCTTTATCCTTTGTCATTAAGAAATCATAAGTATCCTAATGTCTCAGTTTATTAAAAACTTTTGAATAAAGTTGAATGACTGTTACTTTGGGCACATTCATTCACTCTCACTATGATAATTGTTGGTACAAGAGGCTCCATAAAACAATGTCAAAGTGTTCTTCTGCCACATTTTCCTTCCATGGCACCGTGTAGCAAACTGGACGCCTTCATCTACGACGCTGCGGTGCTGAACTACATGGCGGGCAGAGACGAGGGCTGTAAGCTGGTCACCATCGGGAGCGGCAAGGTGTTCGCCTCCACGGGCTACGGCATCGCCATCCAGAAAGACTCGGGCTGGAAACGAGCGGTGGATCTGGCCATCCTCATGCTGTTTGGAGATGGTGAGGGCTTAAATGATCGTGTTTTTATTTGAACGAAGAAGCCTTAAAATATCCCTGAGCCAGATACGCTCACCAGGTTTTGAAGCCAAAATTATGACATTTCTATTTAGCTTTTTTTTGGTTCTTTTTGAAAAGCACAAATCTAATCCAGTATCATATTCACACATTTTTGGAGACACTGGTTTAAATGGTGTCCTGTTTGTTTTGTTATATCCTCACAGTGAATGTTCCATAGATAACATTAGTGCACCATCCAGGAGATAGTTACAGGACAAACAAACGGATCCACTATTTTTAAGAGATTAATTCATTTCACTCAATACAAACAAACATTAACTTCCTCGCAGTGTTGAATCACCGTTACAGGTTTCATGAAACAAAGCACAGCAATGATTCACGTTGAGAATCTTAAAATTTTGTTTTACTCTCATCAGTGAGGTCAGGTTGGTCATTGAGTCATTGAAGTAGCACTTTTACTCCAAAGGCAGTCGGTGCTTGTTATGGTTGCATCCCAGGAACCGGGATCTACCAGCAAGATCCCGGCAGTCAGCGATGCTGTAGAGCTGCAGGGTGAGGCCTCCTCATCCAGGCCGTCCTTCATCGAGGCACCAGCAGACCTGAAACGCTGCAGCTGCTGTTGGAGAAGTGAAAGCTTGAATGTGGATGGATGGATATTGTTGGACTGTTGTGATTGACATATTTCTTCAGTATCACATGGATTTCAGTAACAGGGTTCACAGACTGGCAGGCTGAGATGGTGGACTTCATTTAACATAAAAATAAGATAAGTAAATATATATACATTAATATATTTTGACATTTCAATAAGGCTAGTTTTTCAAATGTGTCACTGACAGGATTTGAGTTTTAGAGCTTACTTATATGAACCACATGCTCATGTTTACAATATAACTCAGTCCCTTTTTTAGCTTTTGGTCCAAAACTGACTTTCCTACTGTGTTTGACATATTAAAAGCAAAATCCCTCCCTGATTTAGACTCGTGTAGAGTTCTAGGATGTTCTTTCTGATAACTACTGAACCGCCTTAGAAGAAGCAGACATAAAAAGCTGTAAAGCTCAGCGTACCATTTTAAAAAGTGCATAAATAATTGAAACCTTTTACCACCTCCAATGGCTGATAAGTGATGTGCCGGGAGCGCAGGAGTGCCGGGAGTGTTCACAACCAGCACACATGTTTTTGTAGAAAATATCTGTCGCAGTATGACACCGGCTTCAACAACATGGTGGCAGTGTATATTGTCTGACTACACCAGCAGCTCACCATATGAATATTTATATCAGGAGGAGGTTGAATCCTGGGACAGTATCCCATCGGTGTACTGTATGTGCCGCAGAGCAACACTCTCAGTTTGTAGGTCGGGTTTTGTTTTGAGCCCCAGCTGTTGTTGTGTGTTTCGGGTAAGGACCGAGAGAAGCCAGCAGGGTGCCTGGCGTCGCTCTGAGAGAATGACGAGTGCAGTGATCCACGAGGGCCTAAGTATCGAGCTGCTGCTCCGTCATGATGAGACGACTGAGACACTGGAGGTGGTGAGACACTTGAGGTGGTTTGTGTACGTCTTTAGACACCTCCGTGTGAACGGGCTCTGACCTCTAATGACATTTCCCATCAGTCTGGACAGATAATGAGGCAATAGACCCACATTATGAAACAACACTCGCATCTCATAACTGTGAAGTGCTGCTGTGCAAAATTAAACTGCAGCTGAACTCTGGTGTTTTGTTCACGCTGGAGATGAACTGAGCCCATTTAAACACTTCTTAAAGCTTCAGATCCACATTTCACACACTGCAGCAGGAACTTACAGTTTAAAACATATTACAGGAAAGCATCAGTCTGTGAAGCAGGATTTATTTTCTTAAAGCCAGTTATTCTGCCAACAAAGATCCTGAAATAGTTTTATAGAAATTTCTCATCACTTACTTGGTTTTTCCTTGGCCACTTTTTTTAATGGACACCTGTTATCATGTGATGTCATAAAGCATATTTGTTGTTGATTGACAAGTACTTTTGCTGTCAGAAATGAAATGAATGTACATCATGGATTACTGCTATTGCTTTACAGTGTATCCTGCACTTCCTTCATTTGTGACGAGGGAGGAATGAGGTTCTATGGGGAACATGGATGTGGAAGAAAATATTGTAAAATGTATCACCAGCCTTGGTTTTGGCAGCACTTTCACATTTTATATCTTGATATGATGTGAATCTTTGCCTTCGGAGAAGACACCTACAGTAGCACTCCACCTCCAGAGATAGTATGTGCTCCATACTGCTCGAGCTGCCAGATCATATAAACGTACAGCATGTTGACACACACACACACACACAGGATGGCCTTCGATGTGCTATCACTTTCCATTGCAGTGTGTGTGATGGATGAAGGGGTCAGTGCAGAGAGGACATTCACATTGGATCAGATCTTTAGGAACTAAATTGACTCAGACCTCGACATACTCTGTTGAGTGATGTTCACTAAAGTGCCAGTGTGTGCTTGCATGTGTGTGTGTTTGTGACATGTGACTGTGTGCGCTCTCCGAAGATCAGACAACATGTCTGCACAAATTTACCAAATGGAAGTAAAGTCTTATTGTTCTGTCAAGTGCGTACCTGAGGCCAACACATCAGACATTACCTCTCATTACTTCATGTAGACCGTTTGGCTGTCAGCACACATATGTGAGTCCAGATTAAGAGATCAGACTCATCGATGTTTGCTCATATCTGTCACGTCCTGTTAAGAGTCCAGATATGAAGACGATGTAGGTCATACTGTACGTACGTGCAGAGGGAGAGGATCAGAGATGGCCTGCTAATGTGAAAACTGAACAGTGCTCAACAGATACAGGATCAGGAGGAAACAAATGTTGAAGATGGAGGAGGAGAATGATGGGAAAGACGATGATAGGAATGAAGGGAGGATTAGAAAGCGGAGAATAATTAGAATAATATAGATTGCAATTACATCATAGATTCTGCTCATTGATCCAGTTACAGTTCTTAATCAATTCCTATTGTGAGTCAGTTGGGTTCATATTGTTGGGTCGATAACAAGTACGAAGATTTAAAAGCACAGAGTGTGAATCCAGGAGAGCATTAATCCTGCTCGCATGTCACTGTCATTGAAATCTGCAGGATGATGAGCAGAATCAATAGTGTCAAGAGTTCAACTGCTGATACTTTGGAACTGGTTCTTAATGGGAACCACTTTGAAGATGTTCACACAGATATTTGGGCAACAATTAATCTAAAAATCATCCAGCCCTGATTGTATTTGTTTCATGATTTTTTTTTTTGCACCACTTTAATGTTACTTATTTAGAAGGAATTAGAAATCAAATAGGCATTTTTTTCGTCAGCCATTTCACCTTGCATCGTAAAAGAAAGTATTACTGATAACATTTATCATCGCAGTTTGCAGTTTTCACTAACTCTTTACATTTTTCTCATTGAAGGAATCGACATTTTGGCAAACATGCATCATTGCTTTCTTTCCGCGACTTAGATGAGAAGATCGATACCACTCTTATGTCTATATTAAGTATGAAGGTGGAAGCAGGAGCCAATCAGCTTAGCTAGCTTAGCATAAAGACTGGAAGCAGGGGGAAACAGTGGCCTGTCTCAAAAGCTTGCCCCTCTAATGCTAGTTCATTAACACGTTGGGTACTATTTGTTTAATCTGTACACAAACGTATGTACACAAACAACATTTCTCAGGGAACAACAACCGAGTGCAGTGACTTTCATTGATAATCACAGCGAGGTTGCCAGGTTTGGTACCATTGTGCAGACACATATACTTAAAGTTGTGCTTGACAACTGTATCTGGCAACCTGTGCTACAGCCTCAGATGCTACACAGAAATGCCAGGTGGATGGATTGACTGTCAAGAAATAGTCCCGACTCGTAACACTGTTGCTTGTATATTTCTCTTTGCCTTTGGATTAAACAAATGAGACATAAAGTGTTAATTAGTGAGCTTTAGAGATTGGACATAGCCAGTCTAGTTGTTTCCCTGCTTCCAGTCTTTATGCTAAGCTAAGCTAATTGCCCCCTGGCTCCAGCTCTCTGGTTAATGCACAGACGTGACAGTGGAATCAGTCTTCTCATCAAATTCAGGGGAAAACATCAGAGAGCAAATTTGACAAACTGATTATTTCATGAACAGAACAAATGCAAACGGCATTACTTTTCCATTTGCTTCCAGATTTTATGTTTGTCCACTTAATGCCTTTCTGTTTGTTGCTTGTCGTTATGATAACAGCTGATGACCTCTCTCTGTAAGACTGCCACTTTCTTTTCTCTTAATGAGGTTCATTTTGGTGAGAAAGTCTTTGTGAAAACTTGTTAACAGCTGTCTAAGACAAACAAACATCCTTACACAAAACAGTGTTATGCAAGCATTTGGAAAATGCATACCCCCTTGATCTCACACAGACACACACACACACACAAAACAGACCATCGATGCAGATCAAACAAATCTCTGTGGACGTGTGCTCCCCCCTTTAGCAGTCCCCCCAGAGATGTGGAATTGAGGGGGGCATTTATGGCGGAAACGCTCGTCACATGACCACACACACACTTCCTCCCTGAGGACTGTCAAGTCCCAGCAGGCAGTTGCTTTTTCTCCCACAACAAGGAAGGGATAGCCTTGCATAAGCAATCCTTAATGAGGATGATCCTCAGGGGGGGCGTTCAGTCAAGATAATGCAACCTGACATTTGTTGCACGTACATGAGACCTGAGCTGTTTTTGGCATCGACTCCCCATCCCAAAAATGCGTCCTCGCCTTTTGCGTTCACACTCACATGTTCAGACACTGACGGGCAAACTCATCCAAGTGTGCGGGTCACATAAGCAAACACACAAACAGTAACACTAACACATTGATACAGTAACCTGTGTGTGCATATGCGTCTCTCCTTCCTCCAGGTGAGATGGAGGAGCTGGAGGCCCTGTGGCTGACTGGCATCTGCCACAACGAGAAGAATGAAGTGATGAGCAGCCAGCTGGACGTGGACAACATGGCAGGGGTCTTCTACATGCTCGGGGCCGCCATGGTTCTGTCATTAATCACCTTCATCTGTGAACACTTGTTCTACTGGCAGCTGCGATTCTGCTTCATGGGCGTGTGCTCCGGAAAGCCCGGGCTCACCTTCTCCATTAGCAGAGTGAGTGCGCTCGTGTTTTATTTTAGGCCTGACCTTTGTCCTCCTGACAGAAAGATCACAGCAGTGGTTGTTTTAAAACCACTGGCTGTGGATGAGGTGTATCGAGTCGGTCAGGGGAAGACGATGACTCACCTGACTTACCTGTGGCTTTTTTAGCCCAGGCAATCATTTAACAGCGAAACATAAGTCAGAAGCATCCAAAGCTATACAAACAGAAAAATCTAACTATCTCACTTTGACATTTTTCATTTTAATTGTTATTCATTTTACAATAATGAAATATTACTACCAGTACAAAAATTGATTTAACCCTATCAGTTCCAGTCCAAAAGCTGCATTTTTTGCTGTGCGTTTCAAAGGTGCTTATTCGTTTAAATTATTGTATTGCATATTTTCTTTATTAGGAGAACCAGGACGATTTGAAAATGAAGAAATTATTTGCACAAGATTTACAAAATGAAAGGTTCACTGAAATCTGTGATTTTTAGTGAAATCAACTTCAGCCATTTGCTCCTTTAGTCAAAGTAAAGGTATAGGAATGCTTAAGAACAGCGCACTCGACGGCAGGGTGAAAAGAGAGAGGGGCGAGATGCAATAATTGTTTTAATTTGGGGATATCAGCACACATTTTAAGACAGTCTCTCCTCAAAGGCATTCGTTGTTGCAAACAAAAAGTAAACAAAAGAGAGGGAAAGAAAGAAACCTAACCTAAGATTCTCACCTCCACACACTTGGCCAATTGCTGCATGAAGTGGGTGATTGTCAGTTTCTCAACTTCAGAAAGTTGCAAAAAATTTACCACTATTAATATACGACTACTCAGGTTTTACTGAAACTATGTCACTAACCTTTCTGGCTTCATAGAGGTCAACACCCAGAATGTGAGTTCACTCAACCGACTCTTCACTTCAATAAAAGGCGCAGGTAGCTCTTTAGGGAACTTAAACTTTACACCCTCTTTGCCTGTTAAGGACAGTGAAAAACCACCAAACTTTGATGTCACATGTCACCTGGATTTCCATAACAATATACAAGAGGCATTTGCAACAAGCCTCATTGCTCATAAGGAGCATCACTATTGATATGTTGACCAACCACCATCAGTCCTGGACAAGGTTAACAAAGCCCACAGTCTCTGAGAAAGTCTGCTGTTTCTCAGCTTGACGTTGCTGAAATAAAAGCCCCTCACTGTGCTGCGTATTCTCAGCCGGTGACCTGAAGGTGTGTTTGTGGATGTCGAAGAGCTCGTCTCAGTGTTGTTAAGACTCTTTTCAAATGGGTCATTTAACAAGGTGTCTCAGTGTTATTGATGCAGGTTGTTTAGGTCCGTATAAATAGTCACTCAAGATGTAATTCATTTGCATAATGCTACCTTTCAACAAAGGGGTCAGGGGGGGTGTGTTGTTGCATGCAAATTGTCTCCGTTATTATTTGCCCGAGAAAAGGACACCAGTGTTTATGTGTTTGGTGTTAAGGCTGAAGGTGCTTCTAATTGTAATGCAATTTGGTTTACAACTACTCAGACTAACCTGAAAAAAACTTAAAACACAGATCTGGCCTTGAGCACTTCAGAAACACACGCAGAAACACTTATTTTTTTGTTGAATTGGCAGCAATCTCCCTCTGTCTCTGTAGCTTCTGAAACTAATATTTTTATGCAAAACATAAACAACCCTTTTTGTACGGCAGCTTTAAGATTTACTCTCTACTCTAATGTGCTCGAGTCGAGACTGATTTTACTTGTTGCATTACAACATCCACTTTAAGTGCGTACACAGTTCAAGAGTGCCTCCTGTTACTGTAGAGTGGTTCCACAGCCAGACGTCTGTTCTACATTTCCATGGCTGCTTTAACACTGAAGTTACAGTGTGAGAGAGAAAATATCAAAGATAGTGCTGCATTCAAGAAAATTGCAGTTCATATACAGTATATAGAAAGTTAAAGGATTGACAAGCGATGAGACTACAAAGGGCTAATAAAATAGAGAGGAAGAAAAAGAGATCAGTGAGGAAGAGTCATGATAAAGAATAAAACCAGCGGCAGGACAAAGGCAGAGTAGAAAAGATCAGACACAGCGTTGTGCCAGTAACCTCTGTTCTATTACCTTTCACAGCAGCTGTAGTTGCAATAGATGTAGAGAGATAAAGACTGACAATCCCATTGGAGCCGCTGCCGCTCACCCGAGCACCCGGAAATGGAGATAAAACACACACAAAGAAAGAACGGAGGCATAAAAGGAAATGGGGTTGACGATTCAGATTCATGAATGTAGCTCGGCGATGGGCAAAGTGACTAAGAGACAGACAGAAACTGTTTCTGACAAGTTGACGCCTTTGAGGAATGTTGGCCAGCGCGCTGGCTGGTGGGTAGTGTGTCCTCGACCTTTCAGATTTGGCTGTCGCCTTGACCACAGATTCCCTCAGCCCCCATTTGAACACGCTTGTTTGACTTCATTCGCAAAGGCTTTCCCCACTCTTGAAAATCCTGCCTTTACCAACAAACACAGCACACACACACACACACTGATGGATAATGACATTTTAAATAGAAGATTGTTAACACATGTCAGGGGTGCAAACTGAAACACCTTTCAGCGAAAATTGCCTTTTTGAATCCAAAATAAGTCATTTGTATGATTCATGGAGATCCGGTGGGTTTTTTGGGGGAGGGTCTTGTGAGGACAAAGTCACAGGAGAACCTGGCACCTGAAGAGGGCTGTCTCTGGGGGGTCAGTTTTTGACTGCCCGTTAAGCTTGGGACTGTTAATTAGCCTGATAAGGTTGAGTTGTTTTGATTTACTGAACTAATCATGACAATTTGGACGTAACATTAGGTGTTAACATTATTTCCAAAGAGCCTAACATTAATTAGCACATGTGTTATTCCAAATTCCTCTTGTATAACATTACTCACATTAGGGCTTTGTGATTAGTTGTTTAATGTTACTGACGTTACCATTTTGCAGATGACTACATCATAAGTTCAGCTCCTCAGCCAGACTTTTCCGGCACGATGCTATGACGCCCATTGAACATTATTTATTGTTTTTTACAGTCTGGGGACAACGTGCAACAGCGACATCGTTCCATCAGTGTTGATTGTCACTTGCCTCCATGCTGCTTCCTACTGTTTCCCGTTTTCTAGCTCCTATGTGACGTTGAATATGACACACCAGAAAAAAACAGAAAGGCAAACCTATCTACTGGCAATGGGAAATGAGTCAGTTGCCTGTTTTTAGCTGGTTTTAAAAAACCCACATACACATGTTCATTTTGTTGTAAAAAATTTTATTGGTTACCCTTTTCACCCCTGTGTCTTGGATATCGAGAGAAAGTCAGACAAAGTGATTCATTTCCTTGACAGTGTTTTTCCATGAAAGGAAAACGAGTAAAACAATCATGAGGTAGAAAGCCAGTGGCACCAATGTCAGCTGAATTTAAATGACATTGATTAAACCTATTGATTGGTGGTCAAAACCACGAGCTTACTGGACCCCTTCTGTTATCAATCAAGGCTTTGATCTGCTCCTCTGCCTCAGTCCTCAGTGTTTGAGGTGGAGTGCTGAGCAGCAGCTGCGAGGGTCCATGCTGTTCCCCTGAGAAAAGTCATTTATGAACTCAGCCCCTATTACTGTTTAATAGTGTGTAAACAATAGGGTGGTCAGAGAGAACATGGCAATGCATTAACCTCTTTTTGCCTCTGTCTCTTTGTTTGCGTCTCTCACTCTCTGTCTGTCTGTCTGTCTGTCTCTTTATGTGTCTGGTGTTTGACTCTAACATTATATCCTCTTTGGTTCTTGATCCAAACATTTTACTGTTGTTTTCCTCTCTCTTTGGCTTCATATCTTAACACTCTCACTCTTATCCTTTCTTCCTCCCGTGGCCTGTCTCACCCTCTCTTTCTTTCTCTACCTCCCTTTTCTTGTAATTTTCACACTCCAGGGTATCTACAGCTGCATCCACGGGGTTCAAATCGAGGAAAACAAGTCGACCATAGACTCACCCTCAGCCACCATGAAGAAGAACATGAACAACACCCACTCCAACATCCTGCGGTTGCTCCGAACTGCCAAGGATATGACCGCGGTCCCAGGCATTAACGGCTCCCCACACGCCGCTCTGGAGTACAGCCACAGCGGCCGTGACTCGGCTATCTATGATATCCAGGAGCATCGGCGCAGCTTGGTGGGCCACCCTGTAGATTGTAAGTCAGCGCCGCCCTACATGCCAGAGGATAACATGTTCACTGACTACATCAGCGAGGTGGAGAGGACTTTTGGCAACTTGCCCCTGAAGGACAGCAACCTGTACCAGGACCATTACCTGCACCACCACCCGGCCTCGGCTCTGGGTATGTCCGGCCCCCCGCCTAATAGGCCGCGCAGCTTAGGCAGCACTAGCTCGTTGGAGGGGGGCATGTTCGATTGCGACAGCTTAGGGGGAGGGGTAGCACCCATCTTCACCACCCAGCCCCGGCCCTCCATGACTCACAGGAATACCAATAAATTTGACCTGATTGCTGGCCACACCCCTGCGGATTCCAACCAGGGTGGGTTCAAGGGAAGCAATGTGTACGGCAGGTTTTCTTTCAAAGGAGGCGCATCCAGCACGGGGCTCATTGGGGGTCACGACAGGTACTGTGGTGGGGGTGGGGGAGGCTCGGGGGTGACGATGGGAACATTCGCTCTGACGTTTCGGATATCTCCACGCACACTGTCACCTACGGCAACCTGGAGGGCAACAACAAGCGCCGTAAGCAGTACAGGGACAGCCTGAAAAAGAGGCCGGCCTCAGCCAAGTGCAGACGGGAGCAGGACGAGATAGAGCTGAGCGGCTTGAGGAGGAGACCCCACCACCACACCGTCCACCACCACTTCCCACACGGGCCTCAGGCGCACCGCACGGTCTCACCCTCCCTGGAGCGGAAGAGGGGAGGAGGAGGGGGTAATTCTTCACCTTACTTGTTCCGCAAAGACAAAGAGAACCTGAGGGATTTCTATGCGGACCAGTTCCGCTCCAAGGAGGGCAAGGCCAAGTGGGAGCAAGAGGGTGGAAGTGGAGGAAGTGGTGTGGGCGGTGGTAGCGGTGGTGGTATCTGTAAAAGCCTAGTACCTGTAGAAGACTTCCTCAAAGGTAAAGGCAAGAAGCCAGAGTGTAAAGCCGGGCTTGGGTCAGTGTCAGCAGGGCAGCAGGCCCACACCTGTTGGGAGAAGGGGGTATCTGGGATGGGAGGGGGGGGCATAGCAGGGGGTGACTGGGAATGTCGAAACTGCCACAGTGTGTGTCACCATGGTGGAGGTGTAGGAGGCAGCACGTGCCCACCTAGCGGAGTTGGGGGAACCAGCAGTCGCCCCAGCTCCGCTAGCTGCAAACGCTGCGACTCCTGTAAGATCCAGCCAAGCAACCTTTACAACATCAGTGAGGATAATAACATGGTGTTCACTGGAGGGAAGAGTAGTGTAGGACCCAGCCAAACACAAACTCAGGCACAGCGCAGGAAGCTAGGGCCAGGTGGGAGGGTGTTAAGGAGGCAGCACTCGTATGACACATTTGTGGACCTGCAGAGGGAGGGGGCAGGCCGCATGGGAGGGGTTGGGGGGGGAGTTGGGCAGTTTCCCCAGCCCCGAAGTGTGAGCTTGAAAGACAAAGACCGCTTCATGGAGGGCCCCAGCCCATACGCTCACATGTTTGAGAGGTATTCAGCTGACAGGGAGCCTTCCATGTTCGGAGGAATAGGTGGAGATAGGGCGAAAGGAGGCTCCTCTTTCAGTTTGTTCCGTGGAAGCGAAGGTGGGTTGCATCAGCGGTCGGTGGGGGAGAGAGACCTGAGGGATAGAGATAGAGCTATGATGGGAGGTGGGGGCTGTGGTGGTGGTGGTGGTGGTGGTAGCAGAGGGGCCGGGACTTACTCCTTGTCTAAATCTCTCTACCCAGATAAGGTGAACCAGAACCCCTTCATCCCAACCTTCGGCGACGACCAGTGTCTTTTACACGGTGCCAAACCGTACTACATCAAAAAGCCACAGACGCAGCAGCAGCAGCAGCAGCAGCAGCAGCAACTTCTCAACAACAGCCGAGGTGGAGGGGACTTCCGCGGCTCCATGGGCGCAACTTCCTATTTGCCCGCGTCCGCCACAGCCGGGGTGATGTCCAATGTGGCCCCCAGGTTCCCCAAAGAGCTGTGTCTGGGCGGGGTGGGAGGGCCCATGGGGAACCATCACGGGGCCAACAAGCTACTGCCCGGGGGCAGGGACACGTTAGGTTTGGGGCAGGGACAGAGACCCTTCAACGGTGCCAGCAATGGACACGTTTATGAGAAGCTCTCCAGCATTGAGTCAGACGTCTGAGGGTGAAGACGGAGGAAGAAGAGAGAGAGGAGATGAAGTGGGTGAAGAAAAAAGGGGGACAGAGAGAAACATGCAGAGGAAAAAAGAGAAACAGCACAGGCTGATGACCTCTCTGTGTGAAGAGAACGAGGAGGCACGATACTGTGTGTGTTGTTCTCACTCCACTAAATGGAAAGAATTTGGACGATGCGCAGAGGCCACTGCAGGCTAAGCTGTGGTGAAGTCCGGCGGGAGACAAGTTTTTAATGAGAAGAGAGGATTCTGGTGCTGCTCTGATGCTCAGAGAAAGATCGGGAGGGAGGGAGGGATGGAGGGAGGGAGGGAGGGATGGAGGGGAAAAAAGTGAAATAAAATCTCCAGTCTCTGCTCTCTTCACATGCTCATTGTCTTTCCCTCCCTCCTGCAGTTCTTTAACACCAAAACAAACATTTTGTTTAGCAAACGGAAATACAATCATGAATGAGAAATCAACACTTCTGTTGAAGTAACAGGGTAAACTAATAATAATTGTATTGATAATGTTGATAATATTATTGAATATTATTCCAGTGTTTAATGATGATCGGTTTGGATTGTTTTTAAAATTTATTTATTTAAATAGTTCATGTTACATATTTGTATGATGTTAATTCTTTCTTAGCTTACCAATATTACAGGAGACCGGTGGACCAGTTGTCAGTACGGATCTTTTTATCGGTTCCTGTAATTTGGACTCTTCTTTGCTATTAATTCTTCATGTTTGATTTTTTATACTTTTCTTACTTTCGAGTGCTGTGAAGTGTATGTGAAAGGCATGACTTGCTGAGTACATTCTATGTACTTATAAATTTGCAAAGGTCTTTTTTTCTTTCAGCTGCAGAAGCAACATCATCATACTGATTTGCCGTTTCCTCTCGTTTTTTCTGCTCGGCAGTACCAAATGGGTCTCACATTTTGAGCTGGATGTGCCTTAAAGGATTAGTACTGATTTTCTACACATACGATCTGTTTGGTTGGTAGACAGATCCACCTGCAAACAATTAGTCAATTGATTTGAGAGTGAAAATACACCTGAAAAAGTCTGAGTTTCATGAGCATCACAGACTTTCAGACATTTAACAGATAAAAAGCTAAACATAAATTGCTGCAGTAGAGGAAGCTTAGATTCCTACTTAGATCCCCAACAATCAAAGTAACCAATAGCAGGATTACAAGGGTTAAAACCACAGTGCCATGATAAACATTCCTGTTCCCCCCAAAGTCAGGTACGACAGAGCTGCTGTATGTGAAGAAACACCATTGAGAAATAAAATTTAGATGCTTCTTCTTGTAATATTAACTCCTCAATTAATCTCATTGCAAGTCAATTTCCTTTGAATCGTTTACTAAGGAGCTCAACAAGCTTCATCACTCCTCAAACCCCGCTGTTCATTTTTGCATAGCAGATGACCCAGGAACCAACTACCGATTAAATACATGTAAATCACATTTAATGTGCGCTTGTTGCACTCGACGCGTTTCATTGCATCCGACTCAATTGGCCGTGACAGTTTTGCTGTTCAGGACGGGGACATAATGGACTCTCAGAGTGAAGCCTCCGTTCCTGGGATGAGCAGCCCGGCACGTTAATTATTTCATGATTGCAGCTGTAAGCCCTGCCCGCTGTATTAGATGGTCACATTTGAATGATGGGAGGAGGACAAGTGTTGAACATCTTCAATCTGCTGGTGGAAAGGAGCACGGCAGGCTCATCATTTACAACCACGCTAGAACACAAATAGTCTCATGATTTACAGTCAATTATTCATCACTTTTACAGTCATTTGATGTCATTAGGCATAGAAATGGGGTAAATGGTACAAAAACTGGTTCTCACTATACAGCTGCTGTATAGTGTTCCCCTGTGATTTAAAGGGTTGTTTTGACATTTTGTGAAATCCGCTTGTTTGCTTTCTAGATGAGAGTTAGATCTGAAGATTGATACCGCTCTCAGGTCTGTACAGTAAATATGAAACTACCCCCAGCAGCTGGTTAGCTTAGCTTAGCACAAAGGCTGGAAACAGGTGGAAACAGCTCGCCTAGCTCTGTGTAAAGGCAACAGAATCTCTAACATGTTATGTGTTCCATTTTGTTTCTTTAATTCATACAAAAAACACAACGTCTCACTTCACACTTGTTCATGTAGAATTGTTGTATGTATGTAAATTTAACAAATGAGATATAACATCAATTCAATTTTATTTGTATAGCACCAAATCATAACACAAGTCACCTCAAGGCACTTAACAGACAGAGCAGGTCTAGACCATACTCTTTATAATATTACTAATAGAGACCCAACAGTTCCCATCATGAGCAAGCACTTGGTGACAGCGGTGAGGAAAAACTTGCTTTCAACAGGCAGAAACCTCGGAACAGAACCAGGCTCAGGATGGACAGCCATCTGCCTCGACCATCAGTCAGCTGAAGAGGTGCTGGTAGGCAAATTTTGATACCCTGTATTTAATCTTTGTGCTAAGCTAAGCTAACTGCTTACTGTCTCTAGCTTCATATCTAACACAGATATGAGAGTGGTATCGATTTTCTCATCTCTACATGAAGCACATTTCCCAAAATGTCAACTGATTCCTTGAAGCTATTTTCTTCCAGTCAGGAGGAGCAGCATCATGAGTCTTTCCTTGTGTGAACTTTCTCCCACCATGTTGCTCAAACTCACATTTTTCACCAAAGCAGAACATACAAAATATTTTCAGCATGTACTGCAACCTTGATTTCTCCCTCTGTCGGACCGTGATCCGTTTCACACGCTGAGATTTTGATGAAGGGAAGAATTTGCCCTCAAGTAGGAGGTCCTGTGTGGATTGTGTCAGCTGCAGACATTCGGGGAGAAACAGAATGAAAGAGGAAGGCAGGAGAAAGTAAACGGCATCCTAAAAGCAGGTGGTACATTTAGTAAAAAGCATCACCTTTGTGGTTGATCAATATTTATTTTGATCAAAATGCGTCTCCTAAATCCACAACATCCGACTGTGGTCATCTCTGCTCGAACTATAAAGACAAACATAGAAGTTGTGTTTAATTTACAGCCTCTTGACCATTAAAAAATATGTTACGATTTAAGACAGCTATTCTCCATTTCCACTTATTTATTGTCCCTTAAACCTGACTTTTAATACCTAAGCACAATCTGACTGAATGGGTCCAATACTTAGTTTGTTGTACATCCCAGTCAAAACTTTAGAAGACTTTTCTTCTCTTGGTTGACAAGTCAGTATGTATGATACTAGGGGGTCTCTAGTGTTTGTAAGGACTTGCATGTATACACTTTTTCTTTATTTATGTTTTCTAATCTTAACTTTTAGCCCAGAAAAAAATGGGTGTTTTTTGAACAATATTTGGAATTTTATCAATTTCATTGGTACTGATGATCCATGTAGTACTGTAGGTGTGTGTGCGTGTGTGTGCTTGTTTGTGCAAGAGAAGACACCAATCTAACAGTCAAAATTTTGGTTATACTTAAATAAATATGGCTCAATTGATTAAAAACTTCACTAGGATAGAGAACAGTTTTTTTATTGTTAGTGTTATACAAAGATCAATTTTCTTGATAGTTTGTGTAAATGCTTTTAAACAAGGTTGAGGTCTTGGTTAATACACTCATCGTCACTGAAGAAGCCTTCTTCATCTCAACTACTTTTCCTATTTATTTTCCTTTGAATATCTCAGTACATTTCATTATTTCTGTTATTGTATGTGCCTGAATACATACGCTTGATTACCTCTGTGTGTGCTCATATGGAAGAGACAGAGTGTGTGTGAGAGAGATAACTGTTTCTTGTACATGTATTATAAAACTGTATGTAAATACTTTACCTCACACTCATGGACTTTTGATAAAAAACACTGTACAAAATGGCAGAGAATACATCTATTTGGGATAAATCTTTGAATCGTAGGACCCCTTGCGAAATTGCTTTTGTAACGACTTCAGGCCAGGATATGTGCAATCATTTATTATTACACAGATAATGTGCACATTTAATAAGTCAAGGTTTGTTGATGTGTTTTGATTTTCTTTCGGATTTGGTCAAAGACCTGCTAAGAAGCTTGTTTTTCTCAAAGGACAAATTGTAAAGCACCATCACTCACTGGTACACAGAAAGCACAATAGATTATCTGTTGCATTTTTACAAGGTAGTCTCTTTTCTTTTTTTCCTCCTCTTTGGCTAATCTGCTGTTTTTGTGTTTTACCACAGAAGATCGAACAACTCCATCGCTGAGCTGTACAGATTGTGAAAAATGTACATACGACAAAAAATCTAGTTCACCCTCGCATTTTTTGTATGGAGAGAAATTACTTGTGTGAAGAGAGTATTTCAAATTTGATTGAATATTTAGTAATATTGAAAAATGAGATTAAACACAGTCAATGTGAAAATAAGTGCTGAGAAATATTATTCTTCTGTCTCTTTGGAATAAAAGTGTTGAGTATTAATAAAAAATAAGAAATCTTAAAAATGACCTCTCTTGTTTTCTTTGTCACGACTTGTGTTCGCAGGTTGACAGCGAGCAACAGGATGTCTTTCACACGTGTTTATATTTGACATTCAAATGAGTGCATGTTGTAACACATGATATTATGTCCCACGCTGTAGGTCATCAGTGGATCTGAGATAATGGCTGCAGCTCGGTGTCATCCTCCCCTCCTTCATCTTTTGTTTGCTCCTCGCCATCTTCTCATAAACAGGACTCTCCCTCTCTCTCTCTCTCTCATCATGTGAGATTAATGTTACCCACCAAGTGGTTTTTATAGACCAAAAAGAAAATAAAGACAGAGGCTTGAGAATAAAAGGTGGAGCGAGAGAGAGGGAGAAGGGGAAAATATATCAGGGGGAGGAAGAAGTGATGCAAACTGAACCCAGCAGCAGAGATCAAAGCTCCCCAAAACCTCACTCCCCCCCTCCTCTCTCTCTCCTCAGACTCTTTACTCTGAAAGCCTTGTCCAGCAACAGGAGTTATTTAAAGAAACCTGCAGGTTGGAAAATGTGCCGATGCCTTGTGTGTATAGATTTTGGTGGGAGAATTTTTTTTTTTTTTTTTGCAGTCCTGGATGCTGACACAAAACAAGGTGAGACGGTCGACCTAATCTTTTTTTAATCAGTTTTATCTCCTGCTTCTCAAAAACAATAATCCAATCTTCAGTATCTTCTCTCTCAGCCATCGTTTCTTCTTACTTGTTCGCTCCTTACACCAACCCAACAACCTCAGGATGCAATGCAACACATGTAACTACTACTTGACAATTAACTGTTACCTAGCAACTGGCTCTTTTTCCAGAGATGGGGAGGGATGAGGGGTGAGGAGGAGGGAGGGAGTGTAGAAAGAGAGACAGAGGGAGAGATTTATACAGTATTCCCACAGCATCTTAACTGGATTGGATGCAACAATGCATTGACAATACAATACCAAAATGGAAAGTACAGCCTGAGCTTAACGCCCACACATAGCAGTGTAGAGAGGAGAAGGAGGGAGGCATGGAGGAGGAAGAGGAGGAGGAGTTGATGTACAGATTACAGTATGATAAAAAAAAAAGGAGGGATGAAACATGCAGGGGATTCACAGGGAAACAAAAGAGGACAAGCGATGCAGATGCAAGTTGAAAGAGAGAAAAGAAAGATGGCACGCTGCAGTATGTGGATGAGAGGCAGAGGGAAACTAGTTGCTGTAGAAACACTTGGCAAAGTTTTAATGAAGCCGCAAAGTTTGGATGCCTGTGCCCACAACATGAACACACACACACACACACACACACATAGGCGTGCGATCACCATGCAAACAAACAGTATAATTATGTTAGCAGATAATAGGCACCCCCTGCTGGGCCCATGAGGACTGTTCTTGACTTCAGCTGAGCAAAAACAAAAGATCAAGCCTCCATGATTCAGTTTGTAATGTCCCATGTGATGGCAGCAGCAGGTCAGCACTGACACCCTGTGGCTCCACCGTGAAGCCCTCACTGCAGCTGCTGTGTGGAGTTCAGGTCCAGGTGCACAGGTAGACTGAAGGATGGACCTGGTCTCTGCTGGAGTTTAAGAGTTAAAGAAAAGAAGTGATGACAGATGATAATGGAAAATTAAATTTAACTTAGATGAAACAGTGGGAATACATTTTCTGTCTTGTCTTCTTGTAAAATCAGAAAGGGATTTTTTGTAGTTATGAGTATCTTTGTGTAGTTTGTTTTTGAGAGATACTCCAGCAATTTAGTATTTCGTGCATTCATGGTGTTGGGAGTATCATAAGAGACTGATTTTAAAAGAGGTTCAAGCCTGGTTGAAGCTTCAAAAACACTTTACTTAACTGTGAATTAAATGTACATGACATACTAGGAATAAATTTCCTTCTTTGTCTTGTTATAAAATCAGACTGTCTTTTAGTAGTTATGAGCATTTGTCTTTTTTTTCAATATATGTTTTCATGTTTTTTTTGTTTTTTTAAGGAATACTCCAGTAATGTAGTATTACACTTTTGTGAAGTCGAGGACCTCACAAGAGGCAGAGAGTTTTAAAAATGAATTGAAGTGGTGGAGGCCAAGAAATCCTGACTTTTAGTTCACGTGGTTCCAGCTTCAAAAATACTGGGTCCTACATTTCCCACAATGCAACTCACTAGCATCTTTCATTCAACTCTCTGATGTGTGTTTCCACAGCTCCAGTTTGTAATGCAGGTTTTCTGTAAAAACTTTTAAGTCATGAGCACCATCCATGATAACCCTATATCATCTGAGTTATTATTTTAGTTTGAAAAGACATCATACAGTGTTTTTACTGGATGAGTAGTTCTGCTCATAACCAGTGAACTGAACTTCATGTGAAAAATAGGTGGAATGCCCCTTTAAAGGGAGAGCCCACTGTACATGTCTGTGGCTTCTTATCGTCTCTGGTCATATTTTTTTATGCTCTTTGTTTATGGAGATACAAAGTGTTCAATATTAGCTGAGTTAACAAGAAATAATGAAACATATAATCATATTAATTAATTCATTAATTAAATCAGGCCATTCTTACGCTGCTTCTTGTCACAATTATTGTTTATTGATTATTACATTTCTCTTTAAAAAAAAAAAAAAAATTTCATGAAGCCAAGTCAATCGTGACAAACAGGGCAGTGCCAGTTGTGTGAATCATTTATTGAACTAAAACTGAACATCATATTTGTTTGTCTTCCAGTAAACGAAACAGGAAAAAAGACATATCATGTGATAACAGCTGTAAATTATCTACTGAGGAAGATCATGAGATGTGGTTGAAAGCAAAAACAAAGTAAGTTAGACTTTCCTGCTGCTTTCAACATAAAAAATGAACCACAAAGCTAAAAAAAGTTTTTTCTATATGTGTCCTGACTTTGAACTCAATCTGACAATAATGAGATTAAGAAAAAGTGATAATCACAACAGGTTATTGATTATTAGTTATCAGCTGATACAAACTGTAGTTGTCACTCCTATAAATCATATTGTTATGTTACAAATCTACACTGTTAAAAGCTGGATTTCGTGCATGATCTATAATATTTGCAGAGCCTCTTTCTGTGTCTCAGACTCTCTCTCTCCTCCATCAGTGCCCTCCTTCACTCCTCCTTCCTCAGGACCCTCACCCTCCTCCTCCTCATCAGCCGGCCCCCCCTCACTGGGCTCCTCGGGTTGTACCTGGCCAGACTGGCCACCTGTCCTCTGAGGCTCTGAGGGGCCAGACTCCGCCCACCTCCTCCTCCTCCAGCCCGCTCCTGCTCCTCCTCCTCCTCCTCACGGTATCCATAGTGACGGAGGAGCGGCTGCAGGGTTGAGAGGCGCTGAGAGAGCTCCGTGATGCGCCTGCGCAGTAGGGACACCTCTCTGAACAGGTCGTTGAGGGACTCGGACAGAGGGCGCACCCTGCAGGACGAGCAGAGGAGGTGCAGCTTCACACAACAACTCACAACTCATTTATAGTGGAGGAAAAACTGATGGAGGTGAGACCAGTGTGTGTTTGTGTGACCTGAACAAGGATGTTACAACATCTGAGAATAATTTATCATTGAGTGGTTTAATTATTCCCAGAGTTGGAGACTTGTTCATCATTACGTTCTTATTATATTCTTCAACATCACTTTCAAACATTACACAGGCTGCTGGAAAACTTCATCAAGTCATCAGAGCAATAGTCAGGATTTTAGTTTTAAAATTTTAATCATGAGTCCAAACAACCACATGATGTGAAAGATGAGAAGACAATGTGTGAGAGATAAACGAATGGCTAAAATATATCAGATAAAAGCAAATGAAAGGAAATAAAAACGTAAGGATTGTTCTCTTTCTGCCGACACAGCTGCTCATGAGAGACTGAAGCATCTGTGATACCTGAGGACAACTCTCACAAAAAGTTGTAGTAGATATAGATGTTATAAATGTAAAAGTCACAATGTCTTTAAAGAATGGATGGAGCAGAATAAATCAATCTAAGGCTGCTCAGACAGCATCTTTTAGGATATATTACAGGTGTCAAAGTTACCTGGAGTAGTCGGGCAGCAGTGTGCTGGGCTGAGAGTGCAGTAAAGTCTTGATCTCATTGAAGATGCGTTTTCCCCAGGCGTCTAAAACTCTGGTCACACTGCGCACCGAGGCCACGTTCACATTGTCAGCTGAAACCCAAACATAACACCATCAGGCTTCGATTGAGACAAACAGCCTGAATGAATCATGAATACTATCGGCCCCTCAGAAAAGCATATAACGGTTTTAAGCTCCAAACACTTATCTCATGTCTGCACAGTTTCATAAGTTGCTGCATTTCATTCAGCTCACCCATAAATTATCTTTATAATTCACAACTTCAAACGTCTTTGTCAGTCAGTGATTTACAGGCCCTCGTATCTCTCACCCATTCGAGATCAAACGCATGCTCGTGATTTACCTCCCTCTCTGTAGTTCCAGTACCCATAATCCAGTTCATTCTCCTCGCTGGCTGGGCGGGCCCCACTGGCCATGACCACCACCATCAGCACCATCAACAGAGAGGGAGGGGCCATGACCAGCAGACAGACAGACAGGGCCCTTTTAAACAAGACCAGAGGAAAATGTGTTGAAAATGAACAGATAAACTTCTTGACACATTTTTTCTTTTAATGCAAAAGAGATGAACATAAACAGAAAAATTAAAAGAAGACTCAGCATGCACATGTGCACACACATCTGTATCCAGTTCTGGAAAGTAACTAAATACATTTGAGTTATGATATTTAAGTACACTTTTGATGTATTTCTATTTTTCTTTGAGTATTTCCATTTTATATAGTCTTACTTCACTACAATTATTCAATGGTTAACAGTTACTTTTCACATACAAAACATATGATGGGTTTGTAAAATATGATGCTTAGATAAAAACTAAACTAACCAGCTGTTCATAAAGCCGTTAAAATAAGATTCATTTCAATCAGCAACATAAAAATGCTACTTTTTGGATCATTGATATGATAATGAAGAATAACATAACAGTGACAGGAGCCATCCTGTATGACGCATACTTTTACTTTTGATACTTTTAGGTGCAGTTTGTTAATAATAGTTCTGCTCCTTTTAATTGTGTTAATAATTTGTTTGTAAATTAAAAATCTTCTTTCACCACCATCTGTATTTTAAGTAACGTGATTGCAAAGTTTGGAAAATAACTAAGTACATTTACTCAAGTACTTTAACAAAGCACAAATCAATTTTGTGATTTTACTTTTGTGATACTTTTTATCGCTACATTTAGTGAGTACTATTGTTCTCTCTACTCCAGTACATTCATTTGATGACTACACTTAGTTGCTTTGTGTTTTTCTGTACTTTTACTTGTAATGGATTATTTTACATTGTGGTATTTCTACTTTTATTCAAATGAGTTGCCTACTTGTTCCACCACTTGAGGTGCCTTCAAGTCTTTGAACTTTAAAGCTATAAATTCATAAATCAATAAAAGTACACTATTACTTCATGAGGTTGCAATAATTTAAAACTTTAACTTAAACTCCACTTACTTTCACTGAAGCAACATTTTTGTCCTGTTTTATTAGTGATTTGTGTCTGTTATGAGAATGTCCACAGTCCAGTCTGACAAAACAAAGGAAGTTTTTAAATCTTTTTCTTTTTTTTTACTGTAATCCCATGACTCCAGGTTTGAGTTGGCAAAACAAGAGAGGAGGTGAAAGCAGACGACACAGAAAAGAAGGCAAGAAGCAGGACTGCATCCATATGACAAAGTCTGTGAATCATACTGGACAAAAAAAAATTAGCCGATGACTCACAGTTGAGGTAAAAATGTTTTCAGGGAATGTGAATTTGGAGGCGGATCAAACAGCACAGTGCAGTGACAATCAGCCCTGCGATAATCTGATGCAGCTTGGTTCACATCTGGCCAAACGTATCACTGAACAATCAAGACACAAACCAGGGTCCCTTCACTGTGATGATGGTGGTTTGTGTTTGTGCTGACTTGAAAACATCTTTAAACTAACGAGCTAACTTTGCAAACTAACAGAGCACTGATACGAGTGTCACAGGCTGGAAACTGTGTTGGAAAACAAATGAGCAAATGAGCTGATACTCACGACTTGGAATGATGATGATGATGATGCTCTGGAGGAAGTCCGTCTCTAGTTTGAATATCAGATGCGTCTTCTTCTCTCGCCTCTCCACTCTGTCAATGCTCCAGTCTTTCCTCCTTATTTCTCCCCCTCACTCTCTCTCTCTCTCCCTCTCTTATTTTCTCTGATGCTCTCTCCACCCTCAGCTCGCAGCTGTAATTAGGAAGCGAGAGTCCAGTGTTAAGCCACTTTTTAAAATACACCCCAACACATGCACTACTCCTGCACTCTGTGAGCATCCAGCTGCTGCCAGATGTGTTGCCCGTCCTTGTCTTTCAGATCAGTCTCATAACTCACCCTGTTTTTGTCTCTCCTCCTCTTCACCCCTTCGTGGAACAGACAGGTATATGTGTCTGAGGCTGTAATGTCACTCTCCTGCAGGATCCAGTTTCTAGAGAAATGTCCCGAGGTCTCCTCAAGACTTGAGTTATGGACCTTTCTCATATGTCTCTGCTTGCCACCGTCTGCCCTTTACCCTCACAAAAGCAGCTCAGAGCCTCAGCACACTTTAGAGACATTATTTTATTTGTCATTATTCTGCTACATCAAAAAGAAAGCAGACAGATATTTTCTGGAGATATGGAGAGCAGCTGAGATGTTTAAGGGAGCAAGAAGTTGTCCATTATTAAACTACTACAGACTAAACTCTACACTTCTACTCAACTACATTTCAGAGATTTCAATGTTGTACTATTTACACCACTGCATTTGTTTGACAGCTATAGTTACTCTGCTGATTAAGATTTACATACAAAGTTGTGATCAGTGTATAAAATATGATACATTTTTGCAGATTAAACTGCATAAAGTAGCTCCACCTCCTCCAGCTACGGCTATAAAATGCTGCTTAAATCAGAAACATAAATGGAAGAATATAATATCCGTTAAATCTATTCAGAACCTATAATTAAGTAAAAGTAGCGCTACTGTGACACTAAAATAGTCCATTAAGTAAAAGTCCAGAATTTAAAAGTACAGAAGTATTGGCAACAAAATGTATTCACAGAAGTAAAAGTACTCAGTATGCACAATGACCCCTGTCACTGTTACATTATTAAGTTATTGGATCATTATTGTAGATGCATCAACAAGTAAGCTGATAGAAATATGATCAGTCAATTAATAGTTGATCGACAGAGAACCTTTAAAAGCAAAAATAATTGCTAGTTCGAGGTTCCTAAATGTGAGAATTTTCTGCCAATGTCTGCTGAAGAACTTATGGTACATTGAATATTTTTCTGATATTTTTATAGACCAAATGATTAATGAATTGATTGTTTATGTTGGGAAAATAATCAGGATATTAACTTTAATGTTGCAGCATATTGAGGTGACACTACTTTCAATTACTTTGTACACTTTGGGGTAGATTAATCTGTATCAGTGCAGCATCTATGAACTGGTTATATGTTTTGTGTATAAATTTCTGAAAAGTAACCAGTATATAGATAAAGTGAGAAGTAAAAAGTACATTTACCTCTAAAATGTAGTAGAGATAAAGTATAAAGTAGAGGAAAATCAAGAAAGAAGAATCAAGTCAAAAGAATCAAAGAAAAAAAAGCAAATTCTTCAAAGTTCCTCAAAATTATAGTGCAGTACTTTTTTAAAAGTTCTTACTTCAGGGGATATTAGACATCTAATCCACAATATTTTCCTGCAAATCACATGTTTTCTCTGCTCCATTTACATTATGCAACTCAGTCTTTCCAGTTAATCGAGTTAAAAAGATCAATCTGCTAATCTGTCAATGCGTTTGTAAAGTAAAGGATTTGTATACTTGACTCCCCATGAAAGAGGGAAGATAAGGAGCGTAGGAGACAGGATATGAAATGGACTGAATTATGCTGTATTGACTGGCATCCAGATGTTATTCCAGCTCTCTCTCTCTCTCTCTCTCTGTTTTCATGCTGCGGCTGAGGTGAGGTCAGAGTTGGCCACCAAAACAGCCAGAGGGAAAATGGTGAAAAAGTCAAGTGTAGAGGAAGCGAGAAGGAAGGAGGCGTAAAAGAGGGGAAGAAAAACAGACAGACAGACAATTGGGGTTAAATAATAATAACCGCCTCACCTCAACATCTGCACACCTCAGCTATCAGCCTCAGAGAGCAGTTCAACAGAGAGTTACTGCTGAGAAGTAACTATACCATCCACAGCTGGTTCACATTAACAGCAGGCAATTTGTCACCTTCAGAGGAATTACACACACACACACACACACACACACACACACACACACACACACACACACACACACGTTCCCCCGCCCCTATGAGTCTTTCCCGTCTTTTGTCTTTTAAAAACCACATGACGAGGTGTGCGCTTGTGGCTCACACTTCTGTTTCTCCAACACTGTCTCACTGTGGAGGAAGGCCAACATTACACTTCACATCCAGAGGCTGACGTAAGAAAATAACACAACCAGAAATACTCCCTCTTCGCACAGTACAAAGCAAGTTAAGGGCCGTCTCTGTCCACTCTTATCCTACTTGTGGATGTGTCCTTGCTTTCAGGATTTCATGTGAACTGTCAAACAGAGCTGTAACTGTTCTTTTCATTAGTGCTCCAGTCCTTTAATTCAGGGTCACCAATGAGTCAGTGTCCAGAAAACCAGAAAACTAAGATGAGGAAGTGACTTGGCCAGAAACAGGAAACCCAACACTGCAGTTTATGTACCAACAAAATTGAGAAACACTGAGTAGATACAAGGAACAACCTCAACGAAGAAGATCATAAACAGCCCCGGAAAGACCCCAAAAATCACAGCATGAAAACTCAACTATTTTGGCATCTTTCTTTCATGTCGACCTGGATATTTGTCCTTTTCTTCTCTTCTGTATGCTCAGGGATGAAAAAACCAAGTAAGCCATCCAAACAATATTTTGACTGGCACAAAGAGACACTTTGTGACTCAGTAATGTGCTTTAAGATTGTTTGCAGCTTTTTAGCATCATAACAACAGCAACTAATGGTTATTCTCATTGAAAATCTAATCTTTTTTTGTCCGACCAACAGTCTAAAACCTAAAAAGATTTGGTTTATAATGATTGAATCCAAATCCACAAATTGCAGAAACTGGAGCCAGACAATGTTTTTGCTTAATTATTAACGTCAACAATTGATTGACTCTTAATATTGTTGCAAATTGATTTTCTGTTGATCCACTAACTGATTAATCGACTGATTGCTTCACCTCTAACCTCTATGTTATGTCCCCTCACAGGAATATTCCTGGAGAGGACAGTCTTTGTGGCCTTCACGGGCGAAGACCTCGACATTGAAGGCCAGTTGAAAGTGCCAGCAAACAAAAGCAACGGCATCCTGACGTGCTCCGATCCTTTCAACAAACAGATATATAACTGTGTCATCCCTGAGATGAATGGCAAGCTGGAAATTATTCCACTGAGACTGGAGCTAAAGAACCTGAAGAGTTCAGGAGAATACTCGTGCCAATATAAAACAGCCGAGGTGTTCTGGTTTCTTCGATTGAGAGGTGAGTGTGAATGGAATAAGGAGGATGTGAATGAAAGATGAAACTGAAGAGGGTTTTTAGGGCAGTGACCAGATGTAATACATTTCTTCAGTGTGATCTTCAGATTGGAGCTGATAGAGATGGGAGCTCTTTCTAAACCTTAAAAAGTCATGTCAACCTTTTTCTCCACCTTACATTTAGACCCATTCAATGTGGCCCAATGTCCAGATTATTAATTAGAGAATGCAAGATTCCTTCTTTTGTATCCTGCTACAAACATAGAAGTTAATATTACCCGTAATTGTGGCTTGGCAGCCCTTTTTTCTAGCAGTCTGTTGGCATGTCTGTCGTTCATTCCCCCATGTAGGAGATATTGTAGCTGTCAGAAATTCTTGATATTTCTGATTGACGTGTGGACAGTCAATCAGTAACTATTGATTAAAATTTGTGAATGCTGAATATGTAAGGATTTGTTGAAAAACCAAGAAAGAAAAAGTGATGCAGTGGTGAGACAGGATGTTGAATCTTTATCAAATATATATATGCACATGTATGAATATCGAAGTTCTGGGATCCCTCATTTTTAGATGCAGACAAAAAGGTCTGCTTGGCACAAATTCACATAAATTGCTGGAGAAAGTTGTAGGTCCCTTATTTAAACAATGTTCGCTAACTATCCAGCTTGTGAAGGCTGTAATGCCCACAGAGGCAATATTGAGTGATTTGTTCAATGTTTGAATGGACATGAGTTGTTAGCAACTCCATCTGGTTTAATTTGAAGGATATTTAATGCCCCCCATAGGGTGAAAATATCCTACATGAAAAATAAAACAAATGAGAAAAGTCATAAAAAAAAACATACTTTTGTATAAAAGAGATATATGTTTTTCTTAGTTATCCCTTTTGGGTCCCCTTAGATGCTCGCAGGGTTGGGAACCCCTGTAGGTAAAAATCCATTAATGGACTAATACTGGTGCTGACAATGTGTTCACTTTTTCCTGAAATAAGCAAAAAGTCCATTGATCTTAAATATTTGTATCCAGTGGATGACTTTCCAGACCGTTGAGGAATTTATCAGCTCCAGCTATGATGCATTCCTGGCACATTAAACCATTTGTGGTTTCCAGATGACGGCTACAAGGAGATCATAATGTTGGATTACACAGAATTCATCATACTCGCCATCTTCACCGGTGTGCTGCTGGTTTTCAGTGTGATTGGCTCAGTCTATGTCTTCAGAGGATATTGGGTAAGATGTGCCCTGCTCATAACCTGGCAGAGGTTGAGAAACAGCCTGTGTCAATGTAAGAATATTGCTTTTTTACAGACTTAAAACTGTGGTGATATAATGAACATGAAGCAGACAAGTAGAGGAGTTGAGTCCCATGTTTTCTCATCATTTGTCCATCGACCCAAAATTAATCAGCAACTGATTAATTGTTTAAGCAATTTTTCAAGCGAAGGTGTTTGATTTACTTGCATTTTCTTGTCTTGTGTGATAGTAAATTAAATATCATAAGGTTTGGACCATTGGCTGGACAAGCTGGGGTTACTTAAGATAACTCAATCCATGCTACATGATAATAAAAAAAAACATTTAATCAAAGACATTTTCAGGAAGAATCCTGCACAGATTTCAGCTGAAGTTGGAGTTTTCACTGTTTTCCAGTGTGGTCGACTGATGCTCTCCCAACAAGCTTCTTTAAAAGTGTCTACAGTTTTCTAACATCAGGCAGTTTTCTATTACCTTGCTGTCATCAAGCCTTTTCTAATAAGAACCTGAGATTCACCTGCGATTAGCAACCCAAATTAAATTTTCCCTTTCTAAGATCTTTTTCTAAGATAATAATAAAAAAAATGTGTGCCAGCAAATAAGTGACTTCTTCAGCTCAAAGAAATGTATTATGGTATTACTTTGATGACTTTAGCTGGATTTTGGCCTCATGACAGTACTGCTCCCATTGAGGTCCTGATTCATCTAAACACTGATTCAGAACAAATTTCAGTCACGGCCATTTTGAATCTTAGTGCTGCCTTCGTATAATACTACTAGACAGACTGGAAAACTGGGCTGGACTCTCAGACAGAGTCCTATCTCTAGGACAGGAACAACATTATCTTTCTCGTCAACCATTAACGTATCTACACGGCAGCAAACACTCACTGTTTCCTCATTTGTGATTGTGATGTTTTCATAGCTCAAGTGTGTTGGTAGGCCTCTCCTGTTATCCGCCCAGATTATTATGTAGGTGCAAAGAATTCAATTCAAGCATTTGATGATAAGGGGAGCTGCTGTGAGGTAATGCTACGTCACCCAAAAATCCCCATGTGCCTTATTTTAGTTTTTGGCTTTTTTGGCATTTTCAGAAAGAACGAGTCACTGAATGTGGCAACTCCGGCAGAAAGCAAAAGCAGAACAGAGAAGAAAAGCAGGAGAAAGAGACGGAGGAAGAAAACGTGGATGTAATAACAGCTCCGTCTACGTCTTTCTATGCAGTGAGCACCTTTCTTCTCATCACTATACAGACAGACAATTGCTTCATATTTATTCTCCATCTCCCCTGCATTCATATGTTTGTTATATTTCTTGGAAACTGATTTTGAGGTATTTTCTCAGAGTCTTGAGCCTCGGCCCAGGTCCATTTATGATGTGCTGGACCGCTCAGCTGCCAACACAGAGCCAGACAGACCAAAGAAAAAGGAACCCCAAAATACAGTCAGTGTGAACTTCAGGTGCTTTATTACATTTTATGTTCTCTGTGATAAAACATGCAGTTGCTGACCTGTCTTCTGCTTCCTCCACAGATGGCACAAACCACACATCCCGAGCAAGAAGTATTTGAATCTGTCTACGAGAATTTTTGAGTCATAAGTAAACTTGTTTCAACAGATTGTGATATTTATATCAGTAGCTGATCTCAGTTTGCTTTGCTGTGTCACTGTTACCTTTTACCAGTTGTAGAAATAGTATCTAGATTCTTTAAAAGTAAAAGCACCAAAAACACAACGTAAAAACACTCCATTGCATATAAATGTATTAGCAGCAAATGTTCTCACAATGCATGAAAAATGGCATTTATCAGTGTTACTTTATAATCTATTATACTGTTGGAGTATTATTACAGATGCATTAACAAGTAAGCAGCATTTTAGTGTTGTAGTCAGTTGAATTGGAGCTATTTTATTTACTCTTGGGAGGTTTAATTGACTGTATAACAGTGCACTATATGTTTTCCACCTCTGGTTGTTACTGATAATAGAAATAAAAAAAATTAATTTGTCCCTGGTTCAGCCTGATTTCTATCTTGAAAACACATGATCTGCTTTTCTGTAACATTATATTTGAGTATTTTCTTCTATAATAAGCACCACCCTTTTACACATGCTGACCAATGAAATTGCGAGTTCCTGATTCTACGAGCCAATGGCAACGCTGCTGTCAGTTGGACTTCCTGATTTGGTTTGTTGTGTCTGTCTGCGTTGATCATGGCTGCAGAGGGCGATTTTCTGGCCAGATACCGCGCTGTGTCAAATAAACTGAAAAAGTAAGGCTTTGATTTGCATTAGTTCAAATAGAAACAGGACTGAGCATCAGGATAAGCGGTACATTACTTGACATTAATGCTGCAGATAAGCAATACAGCTAGTGCTAATAAGCTAGGTTAAGCTAACTGTTAGCTTATCGCTGTCATTACTGTCAGCGTCACATGATGTTATTCAGTCTGCCTTTGTGTGTGTTAAATGTAGTTTTTAATGTGAATATAATGTTGGTAGATTTGATGTCTAGTTCAGATTAATAAAAACTAATAACTTATGTTGTTGCGTTACTCGCCAGCTAAGGTTAGCTAGCTACAGTGACTAAAACAAGCGAAGCAGACATTCATTCATTCCTCTGTTTAGCACCTTAACAGTTAACTGACGTGTATTTATATAGCTTTATTTATTAATATAATGTGCTAACTAGCTAATTGTGATATTTTAGAAATTTGAAAGGTTTGTGTTTCCTTGTCGCAGACGTTTTCTCCGGAAGCCCAACGTAGCGGAGGCGAGTGAGCAGTTTGGTAAGAGTCCATCTGATAAACTATTGTAGCCTAACAGTACCTTTACACTGTGAAACCACTGTTACAGAAAATATATTCTGATCAAACTGTTTCTGCACAGTTTTTCCTCATGTTGATTTTCTTGTTTTTCCCTATTTTTCAGGTCAGTTAGCAAAGGAGCTGAAGCAGCAGGACTGCCTCCAGTATGCTGCCTTCTGTAACCTGGCCATGGCTCGGTGAGTGGACATTTATATTTATTGCTTTTGCACCAGATTGACCTGAAGTATCTCACTGTCTAGTCTGATCCACATGCCTTTCATATGCACCTGTGCCGTTTGATCCTGCCCCCTTTGTTCCAATCAATGGAAATCTTTACACTACAACATACAGTGATATTTTACGCAGTAGTCTTCTTCCAATTTTACGGTCATTATTTTCTTTGTTTGCTCCCATGCACAAATCAAGGCCAATAAAGAAATAGTTTTCCCAGTTTGGTGTGGAAGAGCTTCACTAGCTGGCACAGAGTGCAGACCTCAGCCCCATCTAACATCTTTGAGACGGTGCAAACTGCGAGGCAGACCTGGCACCTCACCTAGCATCAGTAACTGATCTCATTAATGTTCTTGTGACTGAATGGGAGCAAATTCCTCAAGCCAGGAGTCAAATTTTGTGAAAAGCTTTCCCAGAAGAATGGAGGCTGTTAGAGCAACTTATTAATGCCCATGGTTTTGAAATGAGATGTTCAGCAATCACATTTGGGTGTAATGTGTAGGTGTTCATATAGTTACTTGTAGTGTATATAATGTCCCACCTCCACATCATATAGGATTATTCAAGTCAGTGCTGTAAAAATCACATTTCACTGTGACACGTTAGTCACACTTAAGAGCTTGAACAGATCGGACAACAACCTCAACAATACATTGAAAGGATGTAGACTCGACATGCTGCAAGAAAGGGTTGTAATTGTGCAATGTGTTATCACCACATCAAATTGTCATCAAAGTTAATAGGTTAAATTATGTCATGGTTTAAATGTAACCTGTATTTTACTTTTATGACATTTTGCAGACACCATTGATCAATTTTGACGACTTAGAAAACTTATATCACCTTCCTGGAATATTCTATCCTGGATATTGTCTGTACATTAATTAGGTAATTTGTTAATTCTCCATCTACCTGTGAAGCATATTGTCATATTTGTTACAGGGTTTCAGATTTGCCATTCTTGAGCAGTGTTTTCAGTAAACACTGATTGGTCTAAAGAGAGTGCTACATCTTAAAGATTTAGTAACCAGTTAGTCAGGCCACCTCATAAAGACACGGTCCAGTGAGTAATGACTCACTACTTGTTCATGTTCATTCACACAGTAAACCACCACAGGGTGACGGAGGTGTTGGTAATTAGCCAAGGGGGAGCCTGTATCATTCATGCTGATGACATGTTTACTGTTGATGGTGCATCTGTTGTTGTTACACGTCCTGAATGTCTTGACTGCAGGTGTGAGCAGACTCTATTTAATGCTCCCGGAGAGGCTCTGGCGTTAACTGATGCAGCGCGCCTCTTTCTCTCATCTGAGAAGGAGAACAGGGCGCTGCAGGCCCCGGGCTTTGATGAGCACCTTCAGGCTGCACTCAACTGCTACAGTTTTGCTATCAAGGTACACTATGAATCCTAGTTTTTGATTACATTTTTAGTGCATAAAGCAACAGTTTTGTTTTGAAAATATCTTGGAGATATATCCTGTAGGCATTTTTTGTGGAATATATGAACAGATAAATGGTTTGCCAGATAGATTATGGAGAACATTAGCTGTCTGGTTTCCACATGTCTGTAGACACCATAAGATAATACTGATGTACAAATGCACTACAGGTGTACATTGAGATGAACCAGCCTGTGATGGCAGCCAGCCTGTGTCTAGAACTTGGCAACGCACTCAAGGTAAAACTTTAGATCAGAGCTTCAAGTTGTCCTAATAGATAAATTATTACTAGTTGATTAATGTTGATCTCGGCTCTTCCACTGGTTTCAACAGGAGATGAACAGACCAGGAGAGGCTATTGTTCATTACCAGAGGGCTGCAGAGCTGCAGACACAGACACCAGTTGAAGCTCTGCTGTCAATGGGAGAAATGGCCACATGTAAAATTCTCACCCGTGAGTTCAGTCTGTCTATTTGCCTCTGATATGTAGTTGCTGCATGTTTTATGTATGTGTATGATATGAATTGATTTTCTGCTGTTTGACCTTGTAAGTCTCTTGTCTTTTTTTTGCAGGTGACTACGACGGCGCTTTGTCAGTGTTCACAGAGATGCAGCTGATGTGCCAGGAGAGAGGACTGCAACTACCAGGGACCAGCACCCCTGTTGGTGAGGCTCTGCATTTATCTACCTGCTTGCTTAAAATAATCTGGTGTATGATACGGCTTTCTAAATGGAGGCTGAATGCAGTGTGTCAAACACCAAAAAATGCAGGCATGAGAACATTTTATATGCTGAGATCAAAAGCTGGAAGTTTAAACAAAGTAAAGGACACCATGTTCTCTTTTGTGTCTTCATTTTCCTGAAAAAAGGTGCATTTTTGGACATTGTGGCAAAATGTGAGATCTCTAGAGTACTACTGCTGATGCTGCTCGAGGTAAGCACTTTCATTTTATGTATAAAGACTAGATATTGCAAGGGGGAAAAAAATCACAATTTCTGTGTAGCTGAAGTGGAAAATACACATTCAATAAGGGAAAACAAAATGTGAATCCAAGTTCTGTTTTTCACTACTCTTATGAAAACCTATATTTTTAACAGTGTTTTAGGTAGCTGAGATGAAACACTGTGTACCCCGTGCAAAGTATTTTTACCACAGATACACAGCAATGTGAACATCTGCCAATACTTCAGTGTCAAACAGCCATTAAAGGCCAAAGAATGAACTGCAAGAAAGCAGAACAGTTAAAGTTTAAGCATTAAAAGTAGTAACCACCTCCACATTAGGAAAGCAACAGAAAATATTGCATTAGTGATGCCAAGACTATTGATATTGTATCACAGTATTAATTATTTATCCCACATTTGTACGCTACTTGCTGGTGCAACCTTTCTGTTTTCCTGTGCAGCCTCCACCTCAGCTGTTACCTGAACATGCTCAGACCCTGGAGAGATACGCATGGGAGTCTTTCGACCCTCACAGCCAAGGTGAGTGTGCCTCAACTATTATTAGACCAAAAAAATGTATGAATTATATACATTCTCTTTTCAGTGGGAATACTGAAATTGTATCACAAATCCTGTGAGTGACATTTATTTGAAGTGGTGTAAACATTGATCTTGACCTCTCCTTCAGTGACCTTCCTGCCTGAGAATGTTTTCCTGCTCCTGCAGTCAGTAGTGGTGAGTTTCATCATCCACATACTTGTACAGTTCACAGGATTTCCTGAAACTTCCTGCCTTCCAAGGAAAAAATGATGGTCTCCGTGGCCTTCATGTGACAGTGATAAATGTGCTGGACTTTGTCGTCCTTTGCCAATGGAATGATTTTATTATTTTTTTTTTTTGCAGTGGTGTCAGTGTTGGTAGACTTTCACATGTGTCTTTCTATGTGAGGCAGTCAATATTTACAGTTCTAGCTTGATGTTTGATGACTTAAATACCCTGAATAAAAAAGACTGTACAGCAACTCATTCTGGATGAACAGCCTCAATTTAAAAGAGCATAAACATTGACAAGACTCTGAGAACTTGTCAAGGTCATCTGAATCTGCAGTTATGCTTTTATTTGTGCAGTGTATAACAGCAAATCTGTTTTGCAGATGGCGTGTCAGGAGAAAGACACGGAGTCCCTCAAGTCTCTTCAGACTGAGCTATGGTGAGCTTTGAATAATGTCTTTTTCCATCTTGCGATGGGGATTGATCAGCATTTGTATTGCTTCTCCATCGTAATTTTCCATATTGATTATGTGTGTCTTTTTTTCCCCTCCTCAGGCCGTTTCTGACTGCTGAGCAGAATCATCTTCTCCACCTGGTGGTTCAGGAGCGCATCACACCGTCTGGACAAGGCATCTAGTACAGTCCAGTTTTAACTCACTTCCTGTGGGAATGATACTTTATATAATGGAACATTCCTGTTTCTGACTGGGTCTGTTGTAAGACCTGAAGAAGTGTTGTTTTCAAAACCTCACTGTTGTAACCTGCACGCAATAGAAAACTTTGCCCTTGTTAAGCAAAGTCACACAGATTTATAAATTAGTGAAAATCAAATAGCATTTGTGTTGTCCTTTATTATCCTTATAGATTAACAGATAAACAAGAAGACTTTGTGATAGAATTTGTTTTATTAATAAATGGTATGGCTTAAATTCCATGTAATTACAAACAAAGCCTTTTATTGCATAGTTATGAAATATGGTGAAATGAAACACCATTGTCCTCCATCCCTGGTTCACTTTATGTTCACTTGTACATATTGCATGTACTTTTCTTATGATAGCAGCCAACTACAGACACAAAATCAAACATGGCTAAAAAGAAACACTCAATACAAAATGTTAAAAAAATATAATGGTTACAATGTACATAGATTAAAAAAAGGATACACTATACTTCAGTTGTAAAATAATGATACATGATTAAAACTACTTGTACTGTAAATTAAGGCTTGTCTTTCTTGATTGTTCAAGTGTTGCAACAGGATGTTGTAGTTTTGCCAACATGCCGTACCTTCACAGACAGTATTTTTTCCCCCCTCGACTCTGGAAACCTGCAGTAGTAACTGTCAGCCTCACAGCGTGATGATACAGGATGATAAGTACTTAAATCTAGTAGGAGTATTTTGAACTACAACATCTCAAAAAGGGCTTTTGCTTACTCTTTCCTCCTCTCACGTGGTCAACTTTGATTCTTGAAGGAATATTTTGACATTTTGGGAAATAATTCCTTCTTTCTTGTCGAGACTAAAATGAGAAGATTGACACCACTCACAAATGTATGGTTTTTACACAGTTTAACAAATCAAATAAAATGTGTTAATTAGTGAGCTTTAGAAGTGCTGAGAGCCAGGCTAGCTGTTTTCCCCTATTTTAATGTTTATGCTATGCTAAGCAAAGCTAACTGTCTGCTGGCTGTAGGTCCATACTTAACACAGATATGAAAGTGGTATCGCTCTTCTGGTTTTACCCTGGGCAAGAAAGTATATTTTTCAAACTGTTGAACCAAACCTATATGTAACTACCTTCTAAAAGACAATGGAAATAATTGATGTATTAATAACTGTATGGTTACACTGCTATGAAATAAGCACTTGTCGGGGCTGTACTCTCCTAATCACAACCATTATTTTGTAGCCTGTCCTGCCAGTTCAGTTCACCCCTTCATGTAATGTAAGCATGATTTCAACTAATAATATTCAAAACATAAACAAATGGCTCATGTTAGCAATTGAACATCATTCCCCTATTTTCCTATTTGCAGATGTAGATCAGCAAGCTTAAGTTTTTTTCCTCCAAATTTTGAAACAAATCCTAATTTCCCAAATTCAAACTGGGAATCTGATCCCAGGCCTGCCCTCATTCCTCTTCTTTTGACTCCCCTCACTCACTCTTCTTCCGCAGGACGAGGTAGGTGATCGCTAAGAGGAAAGTGAGGACAAAAGAGATCCAGGCCAGGACATAGGAGTGTCCGTAGCCGCCCTCTTTGTCGGTGGCGTGAAGCTCGGCTGTGTAGATGGAGGCTGCTATCATTATACACAGGCCTGCAGGACAGAAAGGGGTAATATTGTCATATACACCCAGACAAGGCAATTAAGAAGTCATTATTTTTCCTATCACAAGATAAGGCTCATGAACAAGGACGGCGATTCACTGGAATCACAGTGAAATGAAAAACATGAAAGTTTCACCTCACTAATTTTCCAATCATATAAAGTCATGATGTGACATGTAAAAATCCCAATACTTGTACTTTCTTTTCTGTACTAGTAGCAGTGCCAAAGATGATCCATAATTAACCCTCTTTATTTAATTGTTTTGTGTCAGAGATACTGTAGTTCACAGACTGTCTGTACATCATAAAGTCATAAAAGACCAAATTCAATGTTATGAATGTGACTTAATTTTACCATTCGATTTTGAATACTTTAGTGAATACTGTAGCTTACTGACAGATTTAAGGCTTTGATAGTTATCTTAATATTTTGCCCATGTTAAAGACCAATAATTAGCACTAAAGCTGAAACTCAAAAAATAATCAACAAATATTTTGATAAGTGATTGATTGCTTAAGTAATTTTAAAGCAAAAAACACAAAACCTTGTATAATAAACTGAATACCTTTTGTGTTTGTTTCACAATTTTATAATTATCAGTATGTTCACAAAAAATTATAATCACTTCTGTACCTCTGTTGTACAAACATCCTCTAACCTCAAACGATGATGTTGGTTTCAGCCACATTTGAACAATATTTATTGCTCACATCCTATTACAACCAACCAACTCGCAACGTGCTCTGAAAACACCATCTCAGCGTGACATTTAAGATACAAACCACTATACTTTACTACAGTGATTTTCAATCATGTGTCATTGAGAGATTCTGCAGATCAACAGGTCGAACCACCTGTTGTAGTTCTCGGTTCAACAGAAAACCTGACTATTGAACCTGGTTCACACATGAGTGAAAATCACTGACCTTCTGTGTCTGCATGCATGTTTGTTTTAACACTATCATGCAGACACGCTCTGCATGCTGCTGCTGCTGCTGCTGAGGTCTGCTTGTATAGATTTTGTGTCAAATGTCATGTAAGGCTGAGGAAGCGGAGGTCCGGAGATTCTCTCAACATACTGCAGGACACACGTCAACTTGTATGTTTGCTCTGCTCTTCTTCACCTCCTCTGAGGGAAAGTTAATACATTTTAACATGTTCTGTAGCTAAGACATTTTATGCTCAGCCCTATCTAATGGAATTATTTATACTTAATCAGAAATACAAGTCTAAAAAGACCGAAGCATTTAGCACACGCCCTCCATAGAAATGTACAAATCTCAGCTATAAGTAGAAAGCAAATACATCAATATTTCTTACAGCAGCAGGTCAGACTTTTGACTCCAGGTTACTTACAGGAGATTAGCTGTAAAATTCCAGTGAAGGTGAACCTCTGGCCTTTGGGCAGGGTGAACAGCTGAGCCACGAACACAAACAAGGCCAGAATGGCAAAAACACAGGCCAGCACTGAGGTGGCCTGAACCGTCTGGAGATATTCTGCAACAGCAGGACGACAGAAGAGACACACAGTCAGTGAAGGGTCAACAACAACACAGAGACAAGTCAGTCTGCATTATAATTGCTCTATTAATACTACTAACATTGATTACTGATAACTTTTGATCATAGTGTGGAACTGTACCAACAGTTTTATTAGCATATGATCTCTGGCTTATGGTCATAAATGATGTCTGTTTCTGCAATCTCCGGTCAGATCAAGTCAACATGAACTTTCTCGTGACAAAAGTGACATCTCTCAGATCACCAGTCTAATTCATTAAAATGTGTGTTGTGAGTTTTACCCTCGGGGTAGTTTTTCAGGTTGGTGTAATGCCAGACTGAATTGGCCAGCTCCCACCTGCCCCACAAGTCAGTCGACACTGTGTCAGTGATCCACCAGGCCTGAAAACACAGAGGAAGGTAAGAATAATGAAAAGACATTAAGAATATAAAGACATGCTCAGCCGTTGCATCTCATGCTAAGAAGTATCTACTAAACATATTGTGGATTTACTGTGTCTAAAAAATGTTTAATCTAGTCATCCTGTGTTGACAGATCTATTCAATGTCAGTGTTTTAATATTCAAAAGCTTTGGTGAAAGTCTAAGGAGCTATGTAAGATGTGCATCACTGTGGGTGGCAAAATCTTTTAACATTTGAAGCCTGGGTATTTCCAAGTGGTTTAATGACACGTGCAGGACTGAGCTTCCACAGTGAAACACATATTGCTCGAGGTGATTGTATTTGCTCTGAAAGAACGTGTGGGAGCATTCGGTTGGCATTTATCGCCTCACATGAAACCTTCTTATTCTTCCTCTGAGCACTGGCCTGTATTGAATGAGAAAATAAAAGTAATCATCTCCACTTACATTATCAATGGTGGCCACCAGCAGCAGGATGATGGTGGTGATGTGCACAACAACGATTCCAGCCAGCATCAACATCGTGGCCTTCTGAAAACTGATAACAGGGGAGCGGATGCACACTATTATTTTCCACACACACACACACTTGTGTGACACAGGCCTGTACATGAGGACACATCAGTTCACACACACACACACACACACACAGAGAGAGAGAGAGAGAGAGAGAGAGAGAGAGAGAGAGAGAGAGACAGCTGTCCCAAATAAATACTGTCTCAAACAGCAAGAAAAAAAATTCTGAGAGAAGAGTCTTTGCATGCAAGCCTAAACTCGCCCCTCACGCGCGCGCACGCACACACACACATTTTTCAACCACACACACACATCTGCTGTCAAACATGCTCAGATAACCAATCGCATCTTCAAACTTTTTTTTTCCTTAAAAAAGTACTTCCTCTAATCTGACACTGCAGATGAATCACCATCCATTAGTATGTCTCAGGAAAAAAACTCCTCCTGTGCGCTGAACCACTCAGTTTTAACGGCTTCACACTGTTTCCGTCGACAAGAAAGCGGCGTTTGTTTGGACGCTGTTTCCCAAATGGAGCCGCTCCGTTACGCACAGGCCTGAACTAAAGGCAGCGGCTTTGAAAAGAGCGCGAGAACAGCCCGACACGAAATACCGACACAAAACACTTCTAACTTCAACATCAAAACACAAACACTGTTCTCAGATCAGCCCCGAGCTCAAACACACACTTTGGAGTCGTGCGTAATTGTAATTCTGGGGGGTTTTTTTGCGCGCACGGTTACATCCGCGCAAATCTTCAAAGCTCTGCTGAAAAATCTGTTAAACCATTAAAAAAAAAATCACTTTCCTGCACAAATGATACACATAATCACACATCTCATATGTTACACTCCATGAGACCTGGCTTTACAAAATGGAAACAACGTGGAGAAACATTACCTGAAAGCGCCTAAACGCACGGAGTGATTTGGGAATGTGAAACAGTGTAGACCCACCCAGCTTTGAATTCACAGCATACACACACATACACACATACACACACACTACTCTGTTTTCCCTCTCCATTCCCTCTCTTTCCTCTCACCAAGCCCCACCCAGAAAGTTTCATTTTTTTCCCCCTCAATGAACCAAAAGGCTTCAGGTTGCCCCTTCAACTCCAAACTGAGCCTAAAGAGGAGGAAAATCTTCAAAATCCTTCATGGAGTTTTTTTTTTTTTAACACATCCAACTTCTTCATATGCATCACTGTTTCTGCTCTTTTTATTATTCAAACACCTTCCTACAGACTGGCAAAACTGGCTTCTTTTTTAGTTCAGTTTCTCACCTTGGTGCCACCATCTGCATAACAAACTGTGCAGCTGTACTGTGTTTTTCTCTGAAGATGAACTATAATTGTGGACATACATAAACATGTCCTGTGGCGCAGTCAAAACGTCCTTCTTACTCGTGCTTTCAGACACTTGCTGCTTCATTATGCACAAAAAATGACTTCTCCAAAAATGGGACGTTAAGAAGCGATATAGACAGCAGAGCCCCAGACACCAGGGACGTCTTCATCTTTCCAACAGCAGTCACACTCTGATGGCAACATCTTTTCCAGCATAGTAAAAAGTCAAATGAAATATTGGCTCGTGTAGGTGCAGTTTCGACTGGTGCAAGAGAGCGAAAATTAAAATCAATGTAAATCAATAAAAGGCCTTCAGTATTATTCAGTGTGCAGTCGATCTCCTCACATTAGGCTCCATTGATTCTGTTCTCACTGCAGCCACACATGGACGAGATGGCTGTGCAGGAGCATCACTGAGACATGTAGATCTGCATTCACAAAAATAAGAGAAAGTTAGGAGTGGCCAAATGTTGTCCTGCTTCACTGGTACATAGCCCTTGACCTTCGCTGGTCTGGCCTGCATCAGCGATTTAACATTTATATACTCAAAGCTTTTTTAACTGTGAGGGCTGAAAAATATGCATTTACGAATTTAACCCACCTAATGTCAATGTACTCTCATTTTAAAGTGAAGCCCTGTGGAAACTAAAGCCGTGTTGAGCGACTGCAGAGCATGCAATAAACCTCATAGTCAACAGATGAAGCTAATGCTCCCCCAGGGTTCACATACACAAAACACACACACAGAAGAGGTTAAAAATGAACAGATATCAAGTACTTCAAGTTAGATAAAGTGGTTGTATCACATGTAAATACTTGATAAAAGTTTTGTATACCTGCTGTGTCATAAAAGGTTTCCCCAATTTGTTGTCATTCCATACATGTACATCTATACAAGTGGAGATAAACTCATTCATTGTGCTCTTATATTTTATCTCTTTAAGGCACAATCTATATGAAATGTGACTAAAGAGCATAGACAAAAAGAAGTTTGATCATATGTACTACTTCTCACTTATTTCCTCAGTAAACATTTTCCTCATGAGTTTAGTCTCAATCGCAAGTTCAATTCAATTAAATTCAAAGAACTATATTTATCCCTGAGGAGGCAATTGAAGGCACGAAGAGCAGTGGAGCCAAACAAAAGCAACAAAGTAAGCAAACAAGCAGCAAAAAGCAAAATCAAGAAGATGGAAGCTTTTTTTAAAAAAGTGGCAGTGCAATGCAATAAATATAATGATTATTGTGACAAGCAAGGTGCAAATTATATGTGCAACTGAACAGTGTAATGCAATGAATAGACAGATTTAAACAGTAGACAAATACTGAATTAAACAGCAGTAAACAATGAGGTAGTAAGGTGCAAAAGATATGTAATACAGCATGATGTTCATTTTGTAAATTATGCTCTCATTGACAATAAAGTAGGTATTAAAGCAGGGTGTGCTTTAGGGCATGGCTACCTTGTGATTAAGAAGTTGCTACTACCTGTCAATCAAGGTAGAGGCGTAGCAATGCATATCCACCCCTTCTTCCTCCACAGCTCCACGCTCTCATCCATATATGGTCACGTCTGACTCCAAAAATCCATGATGGCCACGACCAAAATGTCAAACTGGAGGCTTCCAAATGGTAGTCCACAAACCAATGCCTTCTTTTACACAATCTTCATTATAGAGACACGTACATTTATGACACATTGGGTGGCAAAATACCAAAAAATATATTTGTATTGACATTAAAATCTTTTTTCAAGTGGGTTAATAACACAGGCAGGGTAGAGCTTCCACTGTAATTCATATAATACATGTAGTAACCTTTTCTGACATTAAGAAATTCACAAGTTGACTTTAAGACATTTGGTTTTCGCTCTGTTAAATGAGAAAACACAAAAGGTTAGGAATAAATAAAAAAATGGACTTACGCTATCAGTAGTGGCCACCAGACACAGGAAGGAGTACATTAACATACTCAACTCCTAAGATAAAGTCAAACGGACATATTTGAACCACAAACTGTCATATTATAAATAGATACTGTCAGATAGGTATTATTCCTGGCTGGAGTCAAATGATACCATGTTATTAGAGGATTACTTGGCAGACAGTGTATATCTAGCAGAGCCTTTTATCACCTGTCTCAGATGAGAGAAAGCTCGAGTAGTTATCTCTGTTCTCCTTCCTACAAAGAAGCAGTATATAAAAACAGTAAAAGAAATTTCTTTTTCTTCTAACAGGCCTCAGCTGTCTGTCTCGTCTCCCTTCGGGTTGTGGTCTCTCAGTCAAGACCACATGGACTGAGGAAGTGTTCATTTGACTACGACAATGGCTGCTTTATCCTCCTGGAGGTGGGATGAGGACAGATACTGTAATTGCTTCCTTTGCTCTCTTACTGACCACTCCTTCATCTGTTGACAGTAGAGATTCACTCAGTTTAACCTGGAAACATATCAGGATTAAGAATTATAGTGACACTGTCCTACTCAGGTCATCTGTGGCCGGTACAATAATATGAGGCTGAAGATGAAGAATCAAATACTCAGTTTACATGGCCCACTGCCGAGAGCGGAGAAGGCACAGGACGTGCAGCTACTGTGATTTAAGTAAAACAGGAAGAGGGGTGTTTTTTCTGTGGTTTGGCGAGAATCTACACTGTAGGCTCCCCTCTCCTACAGCTGTTTGTAAAGCATCATTAATGGACCGAACAGTCTTTAGAGATATTAACAGACTCAATGTAAACCAAGAAGGCCTTTTAACAACACTCACCTCTGTTCTGAAGGTATTTCCAGAATACTCAAAAGTTTCTACTGTATTACCTAATCTAGGCGAGGCAGATAATATTAACATGTTATTTTGTATGAAAACATATCATATTGACACAAAACAGCAATATTTCAAGTTTTTGTTTATTTAGTGTAACCAATAGTTGGATACAAAGTATCTCAAATCAAAACAAAGAATAAAGATATTTACAGAGTACAACAGCAAATCATCACCAGATGAAACCATGAAATGCTTTTACATGTAAAATCATTGAAAAGTGCCCTGTGGAGTTTTCAACAAACAAAAGTTGTTTTTCCATTCATTGTTCCTCACCATAATGCATTGCATGTATCCTTGAGGTCTAGCAAACATGTTGACTTCATTTCCTTTCTGACAAGACATTTGCAAAGCTGATTTTTCAAATCCAGCAATGTTTACGTCCATGTTTGCTAGCATGGCATGTTACCTTCAACCGTAGCGGAAGAGTGTGAAACTATACGTTTCACATATACACAGGTATGATGTGCCCAGCCCAAAACTCTACAAGGAATCTTTAAACATTAAATTAATTTCCTGTCAGTCGGTTAATCGAATAATCATTTGAGCTCTTATTGTAAATACTGTTGGGTAGTTACATTTATAACAAAGTATCATGTTTTATAAACTCTTCATATGTGTTGTGTTTAACATATACATTTGTAAAGTAATAAGTAATAGTCCAGCTGTCAATACATTTAGTGTAATAAAGGTACACTGTATGAATAGCCTTTATTTAATCAGGTAGCATCACTGCGAACAAGATCTCTTTTGCAAGAGAGACCTAGGCTAAGTAAAGAAAAACCAACAGACGAAACAAAAAGGACACACACAATGTTTCCCTCTGAAATGTAATGGCATCAAAGTATAAAGTAGCATAAAAAGGAAACAACTCAAAACTGTACTTAAGTAGAGGATGAGTAAATTGACTTACTTTACTTTCCAGTTTCCTATTTCACAACTTTGGGAAATAGGTTAAAACATTTTTTGCAGCAAGTAAAATGTTTTTTTTCATCCTGATGGTTAAAAGTCTGGAGTTACCTTGAGAATAGCAGTAAATGTTTCAAAGACAGCAGAAGAAAATGGGATGCTTTGTGGCTCAGATGGGAACACATGAGAGGCCCAAACTGGGGCTGGATTTTATTTAAGTCTACTATCTGTGGATCAGACCAATTGAAACCAAATATCTCTTTTAGAGTGAATACATGTCTCACATATTCTGTGTTACATAACTTTGTGCAATGACTGGGCACTGATAGAGCTATTAGTGTAAGACTCTGTTTTTATTATAGCACTGCCGAGATGAAAATCATTTGAGGGCTATTTTCTCCTGGCAGTAAGTCTGACTAGAAGATTGAAACCATTATATCTGACCCCAGATGGTTTGTCATATCCTCACATTGAATGGTGAGTGGGTGCTTAGCAGGGCTGGTTCCCCTCGTACGTCACTACTGAGTCATTGGAGTTTTTCTATTCCCATCACAACATGTGGGCCTCTACAGTTAGTACAATCTAACATCCATTGTGCAGTGGGAATCCATGGGAAAGATATTATACAGAAGTAGCTGCTGCTGAAAAGACCTGATTTGACATAGTGAAAGGTTTCAGGCACAAATGCTGACAATAATCTTATTCTAACTCTGACTCTTGTGTTTTGTCTACAAAATATATCTTCAATCTTGAGAGACGTACACATCTCAAAAGGCTGTAAAGAGAGGACATCCTACCAATAACATAAATCCACATTTTCCACTTTTCTAAACATACTAATATCACATTTTTAGCAGACATTCATGGTTCCCCCCAACGATTTAGCCTAATGACTTCAGCGACCCTCTGACTTTTCCCCTAGCACCGCCATGAGGTTGAGATTTTTGATTCTGAGTGAAATGTCTCAACAGTTGTTGAATGGATCGCCGTGAAATTTGGTTCAGACATTCATGCTCCTGACAAATGTCATCCAGTCTAAATCTCTTTTCTTATTTGAGTTTTATATACCTCTATTATTCATTTCTTTACTTTCTATACTTATCTGTACTCATTTATGCTGCTTCGACAACTGAACTTCCCTGCTGGGGATCAATAACATTTTTATCTTATCTTACATTACTTGCAAATCTAATGACATCAGCCTCAGCTGTACTCTGTGTTTAATAATTATTGGCAAATGTTAGCATGCTACAATGCTACACTTAGATGACAAACATGGTAAATATTATACCTGCTTAGCAACAGTATGTTAGCATTGTCATTGTGAGCATGCTAATGACAGCATTTAGCTCGAAGAACCGCTACATCTGAGTGCAGCTTCACAGAGCCGCGACCATGTCTGCAGCCTTTTAGTCCTGTTTCTCTTTAAGGGTCGCCCAACAAAAACTGCAGAGGCCACATGCAGCAACAGTGTGCTGAAGTTGTTACGCAGCACACGTCTTCTCACAAAAAATCCCCAGCTTCCTTTTTAACCGTCACTGCACTTTCCCATAACATTCACTCGATTACCACAGTCGTCATTGCAGGGTTTAAATTCCAAAAGTCTGAGCTTTCAAATGAATTCCAGAGGCTCTTTTCTGCCTCAGGACTCTCAGGCTGTCCATCCTGTTACAGCCTAAATCTGCAGTGACACAATAACTCAGAAACTCCCCTGTCACATTTAACTCCACACCTCATGACTCATACCTGCAGAAGTACCCCTTCATCTTTCATTCCACTGCCACTTTTAAAATATTTATTCTTCATCCAAATCATAATGTAGACAGTAGTTCTCAATCTGCTATAAGATAAATCTGAGAGTTTGACAGGGGAAGAAAGCAGATAAAATGTTTCTTCTATAACAAATGTAAGATTATTTTTTTCAGACTTTCCTCTCATCTTTACTTTTTTTTCTTATGACGTACTCAATCATTGTATTATATCAGGACCTCTAAAATGATTCACTCCTTGCTGATGCCAAAATAGGTAGACAACTGCAACATAAGTAGACTTTGCTTCTTTGAAGGGGTCACAAGCGAAAACCTCAAATCAAAAGATGTCGAGGATCAGGAGTCTTCTTCCTTCTTCTCACCAACTAGGAAAATAACACATGAAGATTATCTATGAATGAAAAAGGACAGATTCAGTATTACCAGCTGGTTTTCAACAAAATATCCTGTGTTTGTTTCTGGGGAGTCATAGTAATCACAAAACTACAGAACATGTAGAAGATGTACTGATATATAGACAGAGAGTAATATAGATTATATCACAAAACAAAAGGCGTGGGTCCGATACAATTTGGCAGCTTGTCATGTTTTGGATAAATATGAGCTTAATTAACTTGACAACAGTGAAATTAACAACAGAGTAAAAGTATCATGGTCTTTAAAAAAATCATGTATTTCCTATGCATTAAATTTGACATCATAACAGGCAATAATGGGTGAAAAAGGTAAATATTGCTCAATTCTGGGGCCAAGTGTTTTTGAGAGATTTCAGGAACCCAAATTACTGATTAAATGACAAATACATTACAAACCTGACCTTGATATGCAGCTCTGTTTGTCAGTAGAGGCACTTTAATAGATGACTGCAGTGACTCTACATGCTTAAACTGGAATAATTATTGATGGGAAGTGATTGAATGATTTCTCATCCAGTCTCACCGCTTGTGTCTTGTTAACTGGTCCAGTCTTGATGACTCTTAATTGATCGCTCCCCTGTTCAGGTGACGCCTCTGAGCGCGTGTGAGCAAACCGCATCAACAATCCGGCGATGTCTTGCAAACAGAGAAGAGAAAAAGCTTTATTTTTATTTGTAGCTATCATTTATTTTTACACGTTTCCAGTCTGTCACTCGGTAAGTTTAAGACAGCAGGAGGACGATTTAACAGCTTACCAAGATCAGGAGTCGAACAAGTGGGGACTGATTGAACAGGACAAGGACCTCCAGCAGGGAAACTGGCGCCTGGTTGATCAGGTTATCCAGGGACCAGATCTGCACACATCCAACCAGCGGGGTGGCAAAGAGCTTCGGCCTCAATCTGCTGCCTTTGATGGAGGGTCACTCCCATATTTCAGTGGACCCAGACCTGATGAAACTGAAGCTAACTTTGACAGCCTCTCCTGGACTGTCGGTGAAATCAGCAGGCAACCAGGCTCCCCAGCTTCAGACCCTGTAGACGGATACAGAGCAGATTTTTCAGGTGGAACTTACATAAAGGGCAATTTATTTTACTCATCATCAAAAGTTTGTTTACATGTGTTATAGTAAAAGTTGTATGAGGCGTCAACTTTAGCGAAAGAAGAATCTGATTAATTACCTCAAGTGATGTAATTTGAGTCTGTCAGTTCTGAAGATTATAAGTTTTAAGTAATAAAATCTGGGGGTGTGAAGTTAAAAAGGAGTTCGTTTACAAGACTTCTGTAGCTCCTCATCTTTGCTTGAGGCTAACAGCTGGAAGCTACATTAGCCGCTATTAGCATAACTCACCTGAATCTGCCATCGACTGTCGGCGGTTGAGTTGCATTATGGGTAATGTAGGCCCCCCAGGTTTGACAAGGAAGAAGAAGCATGTGTGGAATAAATACTTTTTTTTTTAATGTCCTTCTTGTAAGACATGAGACATGTACTCGTTAATAATAACATTATTATTATTATTATTATTATTATTATTATTATTATATAAGCAGGAGGGCTTTGAGATGGAGCCTTGGAGGATAAACCATCTCTTCTTTATTTACATGTTGTTTTCTATACTCCAGGTTTTGATGGCATCCAGGGCAAGGTTTTGGGCCCCTCCTTTGAGTCCAGTCCACATTTTTCTGAGTGGCTGGCTATGAGGCCTGTGGTGCAGTGTGATGATAATGTCATGACCTTCACTGCCTCTGGAGAAGGATTCACACACCTGTTAGTGGACAGAGGTAAGATATGGGATACCTCACATGAAGGTTTCACTAGTGCTGTTTGAATGTAGTTTATGTACAAGGGGCACATAGTTCCAGGGCAGAAACAAAAGGCCTTTATTTCACATTGTGATGAGAGTGAATGTAATGCATATTTTCATGGATTTTAACAGGCATGAGCCTGTTTTGCTTTTTATGCTGAAGAAAATGATCACATAAAAAGCAAAATCTTTTATATACATTAAAATTTACAATAGACTCAATGCTTTATGGTGCAAACCTATATTGTGCTAGTGAGCTTTCTTAAAAATCAGTTATAGCTGGCATTTTGGCATTGTTCATTAATCTGTTTTTCCCCAATTAATTGATTATTTGTTTAGGCTGTTAAATGTCAGACAATGATTAGAAATATCTGTCAATGTTTCAAAGAGCACAAGAGAATATTCCTCAAATTGCTAGTTTTGTGTGACCAACAGTGTAAAACTAAAACAGTTATCTACAGTGAAGAAAATTGACAAACCCTCACATTTTAGAGGCTGGTGAATATAAGTCATTGAATATTTGGTATTTAAGCTTCATTAAAGCACTACATTAGCTGTTCAACATATTCTCTTTACAGAGGGAGCCTCCCCTATCTCCCCATTCCAGTTACCTTCATACTGTGGTTACTCAGTGAGGACATCATGGAGTGACCTTGAGATGATGGTGCCTTATGATGCATGTTACATTACACAGGAGGTACCTGTAGCGCCTGCATTACTTTTCCACCAGTCGTTATTCCTGTGTCCTGTGTTCGTCACTCCCTTTTTTGTCTTTCTGTCAGAATGGCAGTTATGTGCTGCCCATGTTGTGGTGGGGCAGCCCACTGAAGCTGTCCTGCCCGGTGCAGATGGCCGCTCCTGCCCCCTCTTCCTCCCCCTCAGTCTTCTGCTCCCCCTACGGCATGGCAGTGCAGATAGCTGGCCAGGAGCAGGATATACTGATGCTGGGAGTCATAGGTACTTTGGCTTTTTTAGGAGATGATGCTGAGTTTTTTTCAGATGATGATTTGTTTTTGATTACAACAGCATTATTGGTTGTGTTTTTTACTTTGTGTGTTGTATTATATAGTTTAGTATACATGGATTATAAGGTGAATCATTGAATTAAGTTATCCCTAAAGCATTTTATGTTTAGAAATGAATTTATCTGAAGAATATTTAAAATCTAAATTTGACACAAGGTCATTCAGTAAATTCACATTCTACAGTTAATCGTTGTATTCATTTAATATTAAGAAATACAGTATGTATTGTGAAAAACTCTTTCAGCTAGAGATTAGTTGATTGTGTTGAGTTTATAATTTATTAATGTCCAGATTAAGTTCAGATGCACAGAAATGTTTGATTTAAATAAAATTAAATATTCAAATAATATAACATAAATATTTGACATTTTTTTCTTTTATTTATTTGCTCTAGTTGCAAGTTATATTTAAATGGAGCAGGTCTTTCAAAGAGTTTCCTCCTAAACTCTTTCCCTGTAATTAGTGCTTTTATACAGTATATAGAGGACACCTTCCAGGAAATTATGGACTGGTTAAAAAAAGAGTTAATGTTTTTTTCCCAACATGAAGGGAACAGACATGCTGATTCTCTGCCAGGAATAAAATTCTGGCAGAGATGCACTAATCTTTAATTTCATTATTTATTTTGTTGGCTTAAAAGTAGTCAAATTTAAATATACTGAGTTGCTGTAATTGGCCTAGAAATGTGCATTTTTTTAAACTGTAGAACGTAAACTCCCCTAAGGTTATTAAAATTTCAATAAAAAAATCAGTGTCAGTGGTAGCTACAACACAGAATCTGAACCTTTATCGACTGAATGACACTACAAAAACATATATAATGTGCTTTCCAGTGAATGGAGGTTGGGGGCCATTTGTATCAGAAGAGTGTGCGCATCGTGTCTACTCCGTTCCTGGGGAGCTGATCTTCTTCATCTCCTACAGTGCTCCTTGTATCATTAGAGGAGTAAGTTATGTAACTTGAATGGTTTTTTTGTGGCAGACTGCTAGCTTCCACTAATAATATTTTTATGTGATACCTTTTTTTTCAGGATCGTCTTCATCTCTATCTTGTATTAGATGAGCAGGAATACATCCTCTCCTGCCCAGTCAATCCTCAGTTTCCATACATCCCCCTCCTCCCCCATCTCCTGGTGACCCCCAGTTTCCTTATATTCCAGATCCTGTTAGCCCTGCACCCACTTCCCCTCCTCCACCCCCTCCTCAAGCCCCAACTCAGGAACAGATTGCTCAGCTTCCTGAATATCCCCACTATCCCTATCCTGGATTCCAGTACCCCCAGCTTCCCCAGGTCTACCCTCCTGGCCCACAACCTGCTCGTCCCCCTCCACCCACTCCTGGCAGTCCTCCTGGGCCCCAGCCCCAGCAGCAGCAGTCCCTCCACCCCACAGGACCTGGCAAGCTGTCCTACTCTCCTGGAGATCCTTACCAGCCTCCTGTGGTGGTACAAGCTCCATCCTCCCCAAATCTTAGCCCTGTGCAGGATAGTTCTCCATCCACCCATCAAGTTCCCAAATTACCTGTTGGTTCTTCTCAATATCTATCTGGTGTGTATTACCCCTACGTGCCGTACTACTACCCTGCAGTGACACCAGCTCCGACCCCAACTACTACTGCTCCTCCAGCCACCCAGCCCCCCAAAATGCTAGCAAGTCCTTATTACCCTCAGTATTATCAGATACCTTACTATCCTGCGCCCACTGCAGCACTCAAGACCGAAGCACCTGCTCCCCTCCCTCCCAGCCCACCGTCTCCTCCCCCCTCTCCACCAAAACAACCTGTACATCCACAGTACCCAGTTGGTCCATTTGATCCCCCTCCTTCTTATAGCTCTTACTATCATTATGGACAATTTCCCTACCCACAACTTGGTGTTGAGGTGCAGCCTGCTCCACTTGCCCCTCCATCACCTCCTCCCACCACAACTCCCACTGTTACAATGGTTCCTAAAAAACCTGGCAGTCCCAGCTATCCCTTCGGCCAGTTTTACCCCCAAAGACCCTTTTATTTCCCGCTCCCCACACCTCCACCGCCTGCCAAAGAGAAACCTCAAACTATTCCTCAGGAACCTCAGAAACCAGTGGTGCCACAACCCACCTGCCCACCTTACACTCACACCATTTGTGGCTACTACCCTTATCCATTTTATCCCTATTACCATCCTCTCTACTCGCCACACTACCATCCACCTTACCCCCCTGTGCCCCAGTATCCACAGACTCCACCACCAATGACCACCAAAAAGCCATTCATCACTACCACCACCATTGCCCCCACTACTACAACTCCTACCACAACTTCTACAGCATCTACCCCAACTGTGCCAACTCCACAGAACCCCCATCTCCAGTGTCTGATGGGGAGGATAGTTGTCTTCCTGCCTTCTGCTCACCCCGACTCCATCCAGGTTAGAGGTCAGTGTTTGTGGAAACATAAGAGCTCTTTGTGTTAGTGAGAAGTTTAACTTTTCACATTGTTAAAGAGAAACAGAAAAATCCTTTTTTCCAATGTCCGTCTTCAATGCCCCATGCAAATAATTTTCAACCAAGCTTGTGGCTGGGCTCTAGGGACTGCAGTGTCAGTCTGTCCATCGGTCAGTCGACCACTTTGGTCCAGAGTGAAATATCTCTGTATCTACTTGACGGATTGGCATAAAATTTGGTACAGACATTCATGGTGCCCAGAGAATTTATCTAGTTGACTTCCCCTGACTTCTCCTGTAGTGCCACCATGAGGTTAGAATTTTTGATTTGTGTGGAAAATCAAAAAATCGCTGGATGGACTGCCATGAAATTTTGTACATGCATGTTCCCCTCCAGATGAATTCTGTTAATTTTGATGATCCTCTTACAATTCATGTCACACCAGCATCAGGACAGCATTTCAATTTGTTCAGTAGTTTAGGATCAAATACTTCCAAAAGTCATGACATTCCCATCAGCCTCAGTTGTGCTTTGTGTTTTGTTTTCTGAAACGAGACGGTTACCATGATAAACGTTAGAACTGCTTGTCATGAGCATGTTGGCATTGTTGCCGTGAGGATGTTAGCATGCTGATGTTAGCATGTAGCTCTAAGCCCCGCTGTGCCTAAGTACAGCCTCACAGAGACAGACTCTTGGTCTGCTTGTTTTTAACTTTCTATATATAACAGCACTCAGTGAAGCTTGTGCAGGAATAAACACAGTAAATGTAGTGTTCATACAAACATTTTATACATTTGTATTCTCTGTTGTTCATGTAGAAACTGATGCTTTGATTCCTCTGTGTGAATTATTGTGTTTTAGCAGACTCCAAGGTACAAACTAATGATGACTGTATTGACTTGTTTGTTTTTTTTTTTTTTTTTATCCAAACATCTTGGCTTAAAAGTGCATTTATCTCTATTTAATGTTGATGGTCCCAGATTAGCACCTATGCTCAATTGACAATTTGGTCAGACATCCCATCAGTGTACCTGCTTTTACTTCTAAAATGTAAATTTTGTTACAGATATCAAATATTTCACAATCATTTTTTCTATCATCAGACCAAATGAAGACGTGGCTGTTCCTCTCCAGCGTGTCTCCCCTATGTGGGTACATGCTACAGATGGCCGAGGACTCTGTGGTAATCCTTCACTCTCCTCTGCCTGCCTGCCACAGCGAGCCACGGGTGAGATCCTCCATGATGCCTCGTCACTGCCTGCAAACGTGTCATCTTGATGTCATTGCTTTTGCTTTAATCATGTCCCTGTTTACAAAGAAATAAGATTGTGTTTCTTTGATGTAGTTTAGTTTTCTGATGACTGGGTGACCTTGTTGAAACACTCATCTACAAAATAGTTTTTAAATTGAAAGTCCCAGTGAAATGGTATTGTGAGAGCATTTTAAATCAGGATATACAGTAACCTAAACGTTCTGACAGTGCTCACAGTTTCTTGGACACCATAAATATTTAGTGGCAGGTTTTTGGATTTAAAAACTTTAAAAATGACAGTGACAATGCAACAGCTACACTCCTACAGACATGAACTTAAATTAGTATGACATGAGATATATAAATAAATAGAAATGTCTTCATGCAGTCTGATACAATGACAGCACAAAGTACAAAATTGTCTTGGATTGCTGACGCTGGCGGTTTGTACCACTTGGGTTGTCACTACAGCGATTTATGACACCAGTCCTGCGTGTATATAGAACACAGATGAACCTTTTTTTCCCCGTCAGCAGCTCATTTTTTACGATTAATTCCATATGGACTGTATGCAGCATTTGCTCTGCATGCATCTGTACTGGGTGGAGTCTTTTTATGTTCTATGCAACCCAACTGGTAAGAACTCAGTTTCTTCTTTGTGTGAGTTGAGCTCAACTTGCAAGACTCTATTTTTAAATACAGTAGCTGAAAACCATGCGTGGTGGTTCATACTGACTTTATTGATCTCGCTCTCTCTTCAGACTCCCACGACCATTTCTCTACCTCTGAGATTTTGGGACCTTTCAATGGCGCAGTACAGAACTCTGGACCTGCAATGCCCCTATCGAACTGCCCCTGAAACTCCTGCACTGGTTACCCCTTCTCCATCAGTGTCACCTACTCCACCAAGGCCCACCAAGGGCAAGGACAGCCTGTCTGTTGTCCCGAAGCCTAAAGTCTTCTGCTCCTCCCAGCAGATGACCGTGGATCTCCCCTCTGGTCCCATCTCTGGAATTGTAGTTAAAGGTGTGTGTGTGTGTGTGCTTGTGAATGTCAGTGTATATATTCCAGGTGCATATGGTTGCCATCAGCTCTGCATGAGTTGAATTTTAACATGTTTTCCGGGGGGGCGCTCTGGTCTGCAGTTGAATGGGGGGTGGGGAAAAGATAGGTTTGGTTTTTTGTTTTGACTGGGTAACACACAGACTCTGTGCCTTGCCATGCTGAGAGCTATAATTGTGCCATTTAAAGTCTACACAAGCATAACTTATTGTGTGTTTCCACATGTACTTTTTCAGACATCAAAGGGAACCAGATGAAGCTCCAGGATGCCCCAAAGCACTGTGGGTATTCTGCAAGAAAAGGCAAGGATGGCAAAATCCGTTTGAGTCTCCAGCTACACTCACGCTGCTACATGAGTGTGCAGGCAAGAATTGACTCAGATTTTTCACACTGAGCGCGTGACCTTTTGTATAATTGACCATTTGCCTTACCCATTAACTCCAGTATAAACATTTTTCTCTAAAAGGGTAAAATGTACATCATCACCGTGGTCTACATGACAGTAAATGGGAGACGGGAAGCTCAATTTTTCTGTCCAGTTCTCATCCCACGATCTGGACAAGGTAGATGGATTTTATGTTTACACCTCTGAAAGGCTATTCAGTTTGCCAAAGGGTGTTTTCTCCAGGCCATTCAGAGTTATTTTAACTGTGCGGCTGACATTTGTCGTGCTGTCCCTCAGAGTGCAACCTTCCCAGCGAACAGCGTCTCCCCTGCGGGCCCGGCTCTGTGTCCCAGCCACAGTGCCTCTCCATGGGCTGCTGCTTCAGCAAGCAGCCCCCTGCCTGCTACTACCGCATGGATGGTGAGCTGCAGTTTGGGTCCCCCACTGGCATTTTCACGCCACTTAGCTGAGTACAGTTGAGCTGTTTTGGGTACGGAAATGTAAGCGCTGCAGCTGCTGGATGTGTGAGGAGGCTCATTCAGGGCCCGCATGGCCTGATTCAAGCTGGCAGTGACACAGAATGTGAAAAGGGTATAAGATACCTTGGGTCTCATTATCAATTGCCTCCTGAGATTTCTGACCTTTTGCTCATCTGACCTTCTCATAACGGTGCATGTGTATCTGTATGTGTGTTTGTGTCCTCCTCCAGAGTGCACTATTGACCGCCACTTTGTCTTCTCCGTGCCTGCCTCCCTCACGGAGCCCCCCCTTTCCCCTTCCCTGCTTGTGGTTGCTGGTAATTCCACCTGCAAACCTAAAAGAGTGACTTCTGACTACGCCTTGTTCAAGATCCCAATGGATGGGTGTGGGACGCGTAGAGTCGTAAGCTTTAATTAATGAAAACATTTCCAAAAACACTGAATATTTGAGTAAGACCCTGAGTAAAAACTGCGTCTTTCGACTGTCAGTTTCAGTTAATGGAGTGTTGAATTGAAGGACTCAAATCCCAGATCCCATAAAAAGACCAAAATAAACAATGAACTGATCCTGCAAGTTTTTCCTGTGTAGCCTAACTGCAGCAACCACAGTTTTTAGACCATGCTATGTTTTTTACTAGTATCCATGTACTGAATTGCATGTCCGATTGTGTCCTCAGATGGTGGGGAAAACGATGATCTACATGGTGGAGATCATCAACAAGGTTCAGTCAATCAGCCTCAATTATGGCACCATAACAAGAGATTCTCCTGTCAGGTCAGAGCTTGTTGCTTTTTGTTATCAGAGTAAAAGTTACCAATTCAGAGAGTATTATGGGTTTCATTTTGACCCAACGCTGAATAAGGTGATTTAACTATGTAGTTTATCTATTGTTAAGTTAGTTAAGGTCTAAATTTAGGTTAGTTACAACTGCAATAACTGTTTTTTGGCCACTTGAGGGAAGCAGAATCAATTTGTGAATATGGTATATCAGCACATTTTTAGTCAACAGGGCAAACTTTTGAGCAGACAGTTGCTTATTTATACATGCAGCAGTTATGGAGCACCATCATCATTCATCTGGAGTCGTGATTGTAGCCACATAGCATAAATGTAATTCCAATATTCACTCTTTTTTTATGAATTTCCTCACTGTGGGACAAATAAAGGTATATCTTTTAGCTCTGTTTTTGGTCTCTACCAACTCCTGAGTAAAATATGCATCTCTTTGCTGCTGAATGCTCCACTGTGTTCACCAACTTGTCGCTAACTGTGCCTGTCTGTCTGCTGTTTGGTGCTGAGTAGGTAGTGGACAATGACAACAACAAGAATTAACTTTTCCACTGACGCTTTAGTCGTGTTTGGTTGGAAATAAAACACAGATCTCCATAACATTCTTCCTCATCCCTCTTTTATGCCCATTTAAAACCTTGATCAATTACACACACACAGTAATTTTCATTCTTAGTTTACTGAAGCTTAACCCTTACTGCCTGTTTGTTCGCAATGTTCCTGGTTTTAATTCAAGATCCCTTCATTCAGTCATCCCTCTTTTCCCTCCCTACATTTTCACATCCAACCACCCAAAGGCAGAACTGCCAATAAATGAATAAAAACAAGCATACTGTGTAAATTTCGAACACTCTTTTTCCTGTCTCGTTCTCAGGTTGTTGGTGGAGTGCAGGTATTTGCCAAGCCCTGTTCTGAGTGTGAGCTACATGGTTAAAACTCCCTCCCTGGGACCTGCAGTTCAGACCCAGGGGGTGTTTGGAGTCCAGCTCAGGATTGCCAAAGGTAGATGGAAATTATCATTTTCTGCCGTTGTGTCTCTGGACCAACCAAGATGGATACAAACTGATAATAACTGAATAACAAATCTGATCACATCCAGTATTTCAGCACTGTATTAATGCTTCACATATATCAGTTGTAGGAGAACCCCTACCTAGCCTTTGAGTGAGTTGAATGTGGTTCAAGAAATAACCTTCCATTCCAACACACCTCCTCTCATCCCAGACTCCCAGTACAGCAGCTACTACCCTCAGTATCACCAACCCCTGCAGATGCTGCTGGGGAAACCCCTCTACCTGGAAGTGCGGCTGCTCAACACTCCAGATCCCAGTTTGGTGCTGTTGGTGCACTTCTGTGTAGCCTACCCCCGCTCTGGGAAAGCTGTGTGGCTGCTGCTCTACAACGGGTGCGCTTCAAAACATCTCCTCGAAACAAAGATTCACTACACATAAATATGACATTTACAAAGTCTTTCACTGAGAGGAACACAGAAAATGAAGGGAAGTATATTTTTGATACCAATTGTCCTGTAATCTAATTTGCTGACTTAATTAAATATTACTCCCTAGATGTCCCAACCCCCTGGACCCAGCCCCGGAGCAGGCTGTGCTGCTTCATCCTAAGCCACCTGCTCCTCAGGCTCAGACCCGTCGATTCACCATTAGCACCTTCCAGTTCCTTCCTGATGGCGAGTTGAAAGACCCGGATGAGGAGGTAAGGATATTACAGACTGAATTCATTGTGTTCTTTTCATCTTACAGTAGTACTATTTTCTTTCTTAGTGTTCTATCAGGACACGGTATATGAAATAATTTAAGGCAATATTTAAAGGAATAGTTGGAATTTTTGGGAAGTATGCTTATTTGCTTTCTTGCTGAGAGTTAGATGGAGGATTGGTGCCACTCTCCTCATATTTGTCTCTTTGCTACATATTTATCCATAAAGTTATTTTAGCTTGGCATAAAGACTAGAAATGGGGAAACTGCTAGCTTGGCTCCTTATAAAGGTAAAAATTATCAGCCTCCCATCACCTCTAAAGCTCACCAATAAACATGTTATCCTTGTTTGTTTAATCCAAACAAACACCAAGGTGTAAAAAGGACAAATTATAGTTTATAGGGCTTATTATTTGTGTTACCTTTGGACCACATTTCCAGTCTTTATGCTAAGCTATGCTGTTTGGTTGCTGGCACTGGCTTCATATTTAATGCTACAGATGTGAGAGTGGTGTCAAATTGCTCATATAACTTTTGGCAAGAAAAGAAATAAGCATATATTCCAAAATGTCTCACTACTGCTTGAAGCATTTGTTCCCCTGTAGTTTTTATGTGCTGTAGCAAGAAAAAAAAAAAGTAAAACGTGCAGCTGTCTGCCTTGAGTGCCTCTGAATTTGCCCCCTGTGAATGAAGTCTTAGAACGACACTTAAGCATTGGATCTTTGTGTAGACTCTGTCTTAATTTTGTAAAAAGCATATGTATATTTGTGAAAGTACATGGCTGTTCACTCAGTGCAAATTCACACAGGTTATTTTTTATTTGGCATAGGCTTCAAGTCCATGGAAAACAAAACCATCGACAGCTGTATCTGTAAATCTCTTAAGTCAGCATTCATTACACGGAGATGTGGAGAGGCCATTTTGTAAACTGCAAATTCTGGCCAAATCTCAATTGGCGGCAGCTGTTTGTCATAGTACACTGCACTCTCGAGACTGGACACTACATCAAATCCTGCTCTTGCCTCCCTCTCAGATCTACTTCATGTGTTCAACTGAGATCTGCTCGCCACGTGACGGGCCCTGTGTCGAGGGATGCTTTGGCCAGTGACGGTGAGGAAAATGAACGCTCTGTCCTCAAATCACCCGCCACACCCGTATGAACTGTGGAGGACGGCATGAAAACACTCATGAATGAGCCTCATTTCAACACTCCTCACTGAAAACAGCCTGAGAGCCAGAAGTGGCTGCAGTTCCATATGACAGCAGGACAATGATTTAGTAATGAGGAGCTTCTTGAATTATTTATTAAGACTGATCCATTTCCTGTTTTTCAGTTACGACATGGAAGACACTTTAAGTTGGTGGAGATGAGGATGATCTGGTAAGCAGTACTGGCGTGTTTAGCTCACTTTTGTCTATTTTTAGCTGTAAAAATACACCAAAGTTACTTTTCTATACTGACCATATCTCCTCCTCTTTCAGGCCTCAGACATCACTCGTTGAAGCACCAATAAAAGCTCTTAGACTTACACTGAGAGTGTGTGTGTGTTTGTTCCAAAGCTCGCAGCTGCTTGATTTTACAGCAGGAAGTGGCACTCCATCAAAAGGTGGGAGGCAGCATTGTTTACATGAACATTTGGCCCTTGTGGACTGAAAGTGATTGAGGCTCAGCCCAGCTTGTTTTGTAGGTTTGCAGCAATAAAAGTAGATGTTTGAGCAAAATAACAGGAGGTTTTGCATATAACCAATGTTAGAAGGCAGAGGGAAATGAGATCGAACGCAGCAGTATGGGGATTGCTTTCAAAATTCAGAATATTTTCAACCAAGTTTGAACACAGTCATGGCCAGATTGACTTGGTTGAGGGGGGACTGAGACAAAAATGAGTTGCTGTGCCCCTGTTGACCCCCACTGTGCAATGTGTACAGTATTTCTTTGTTGGAAAATTACATAGCCCAAGGTTTACTCTGGTAATTTGATTAAACATTTATTTAGGATTATGCACTGTGTCAGCATAAAATCAGATGAAATGACAAAGGTTCTCTCTTCAAGATGAGGCCTAAAGATCAGGTAATAGAGCAAGACCCATAATAAAGGCTCTTATTATGTCAGTGAGTTTGGGTTTTTTTCCCCCCAAATAATTACAATTAATCAAATTACCACAAACAGTACAGTGAACTTGGGGCAGTTGCTGACTTTGACCATGTTTACAGCAGCTTTAGTGTATTTATAATGCACATCACCCAAAGACATTTTCCAGGTTTAAAATATAAACCTCAGACACACAGCTATAGGAACTCATGTGAATGCATGAAGGGGTTTCCAAAGCTTTTTGACAAGGAATTTTGACGGAGCAAATAGGCCCCTTAAGGCCACAACTAACAGCTGGTCAGCTTAGTATAAAGACTGGAAACGACTATCCCTGCACTGCCCGTGGGTAGAAAATGTGCATAGCAGCACCTCTAAAGCTCACCAGTTAACAAGTGACTTGTTCAGTTTGTACAAAATACAAAATGTAAACACAGCAAGTTGTGGCTTTTATGCAAATTATGTGGGACTATTTCGTGGCCGGGAGCAGTGACTTCCTGAAGTCACATAAAAAGCTCACTGTGTCAATGTCATTTTCACATTATGGTTATTGTAAGTATTAAGCAGCATTTTTTGAACTACTACGTCCCAAAGGAATATTTTGACTTAAAGGAATCTTTGAGGAAATTGATACCACTCATTTCTGTATGGTTGACCTCCACCTTTCCACTAATTTCTTGTTTGTTTAAACCATAAAGGTGCTCGGCCAACAAATAGTCTTAGCTCAGGGCCCCTGTGAAAACCTGAATTTGTTATGTTTACATGTTGGCTTTTGTGCGGTTTAAACAAACTAAACAAAATATGTTAATTACTGAGCTTTAGAGGTGCTGGTATGTGGATTTTGCTATGTTTGGACAAAACCTGTTTCCAGTTTTTGTGCTGAGCTATTTGACAGATGTACATAAGAGTGGTGTCACTCTCTCAGCAAGAAAGCAAACAAGCTATTTCTCAATAGGTTGAACTATTGTTTTACTTATGTCAAAGTAGAAATCAATTGAATTTAGATTGATGTACTTTATTTGTCTCAAACTGGGAAATTCTTTTGTTGGAGCAGCTACAGTTTAACACGTATCACATTAAATAACAAGATTACAACATGACATAAAACACCATATAGTGCAATAAAACACATACTTAAAAACCACTGACCCTGTGAGTAATAGTGTAAAGGAGGGGCCATAACACAGAAAATGAATAGTTTAAAAAAAAACATTTAAAGCCCTGCAAGTCAAGAGTAAGACTCTTACAACCAGCTTTTGCTTGTACTCCAATTTGCTTCACCCAAATGCCTTTTTGAAGTCTGTGCCTCTCATGGAAGCCTTTGACCACTGGGTGTCATCCAAGCAATAAAAAAGCCGGAGGAACATAAGGTCCTCTTCCCTGCTGCATGACTCACAGCTGGGCTTGTGTGTGTGGAGACCTTGGGCCTGTGCATTGGTTGTGTAATGAGTTAGGAATGAAAAATCTTCCAGAGCTGCACTGGATGATTAAGCCCCCTATTCTGTCCATTAAAAAAAAATAAATCTTCCAAAAAAAATGATTTGAAAGCACATGCATGAAGACCCACCTCCCCCCCGGTGAAATGCATGGAAGCACTGCGGCACTCTGCGTGTCTTTGCAGGGGCTGCATGGCCGCCTGGCTCGGCGCTCGAACGGGGAGCGGAAGATAGGAGGAGGGGAAGGACTACAGCGAGAGGAGGAGGAGGAGGAGGAGGAGGAGGGAGGACAATTTCCTTTCTGTAACACACACGCTGCAAGATCACACCGGGAAAAAACGTAGAGCGGAAAGAAAAATAATAGACGAGAGAAAAAGAAAAACACCGCAACGCGTCCGTGCGTCGCTCGAGAGAGAGAGAGAGGGGGGAAAAAAACTCGTTTCACGCACACTTGCGGGACTAACATGGGGGGAAGAGAGAGCTCCTGACGAGGATTGACTTTCAGTGAGGTGCAAGACAGGAGAGGAGGAGAAAAAAAGGCGACAGGGAAGACATGTTTGAGGGGCTTTTTTTCCGTCTTGAGGTCGCGGTAGGATGTTGATGTCTCGCTCCTAAAAAACGCGGCTCTAATGGAAAACAGGCCGGTAGGTTTTTTCTGATCAGGAGCCTTTGTTTTGATCCGTGTTTGTCCAAATTGGTTTGTTATGATCTGAAGGCCTCTCAGGCAGCCCTGCAGCACATAAATACCCGGTCAGCAAACTGGAGGCAGATTCACCTTAGAATAAAGCTTAGAATAAAGAAGCGTTGTTGTTTTTTTTTAAATTTTGTAGTGAGGTTTAGATTGAATTTATTATCAAGGAGGGTGATTTATTTTCAGATCAACTCTTTAAAAAAGGGGGTCACACAAAGGCCCACATTAAAGGCTACTTAAGAGACTATTATAACTGCAGAGAAACAATAGTTCATCCTCCACGTTTTAGCTCCGATCAGGGGACACAAGAAGATTTTTAAATGTTAATGTCGACCGACGTTGCATCCATCATGCTGCCCGTGTCCCGGGGTCTCATGGACCGGGATAGAGAGCTGGACACCCTGGCCGGGGTGCACCCCAACGCGGCCGGTGCTCCGGCGGTCGTCCGGGGCATGAAGCGCGGAGACCCGGAGCCCGACGCGCAGACGGCGGCGGCTCTGGTGGACTCGGCCGGGGCGGAATGCAAGCGCCCCCGGATCGACGGCTCAGGAGGGATCGGCGAGGTTGGTCAGGTGAGGAAGAGGAGGAGGAGGAAGGAGGGAGGTGTCTTTTGTCCACAGTAAATGCAGGCACGACCACACACGCATGGTGCAGGGATCTCTGGATGTATATGTGCACGGTGATGTTATTTACATGCATTTATTTTGGGGCTGCATTTGTGATCTAGACACATTTGGCCAAGTGCTGGTCGCAGATACTGTAGTTGCAGTTATACAGTATCTGCAGCAGGAGGGCCCCCAATGGCCCAGTCCATTACCAGCACTGCAGGAAATACCACCACATTGCACAGCTGTAAATGCTGTTAATGCACTTTAAGAGGGGATTGCAATAGTAAGAATATGAACCATGGTGTTGGCTGCATGGTTACTATTTAGTGTTGCAGCTGCAGATATTTACTAAAGGTTTAAGGAGTTGCAACAGTCCAATTTGTATTAAGTCAATCCACTGGGGTGTTACATTGCTGCTCAGACACCCTGTTGCTTCAAAACACCCCACAGAGCATCTCCTGTTTTATGAATATCTGTAAATCCCAGACAGAGGGTGGGGAATGTAAACAAACATGACCTTTATTATGCAAAAACCCCCTCTGCCATTTGGCATAATGGTGTGGACAACATTTGGTTTCGAATGGAGATTGATGTCGGTTTTTGCTGGTGTGATCTTTGAGGTTGGGGGGAGGACGGACAGGAGGGGGTGTTGGAGGTAAACAAAGGCCTCCAGTTTTATTGGGGGAGGCCGCAATCACCCCAAACCTAATCAATCTAATTACCCTGATTCTCTGACCCCTGCTTTTATCCGCTGAAGTCTATGGCCTCCCGTTCAGTGCTTGGATCAGCAAAAGTGATGGACTCTCTTAACCTCTTTTCTTTCAATGTCAGGAGAATCAATTTGCTGTTTTTTTCCCTTCTCCGTAATCCAAAACTGGTCAAATATTTCTTAATAGAGCATCACAGGAGGGCAGGAGGATGCTCTGGACATCATTATGGTGTATTATGTAGGGTGAAGCACTCCATTGGAAGACGGAAAGCTATTTCTCCGCCATTGAAAGCGCCAGTAATGGAGGTGAAGTGGCCTATTTGCTCCTGTTTGGAAAAACTAAATGGCTGGCTTTACATCGCCGTGCTGTCCACGAGTGCTGACAGACAGGCTTAGGAACGTAATGCACTTAAAAACAGATGTGAGTGGAAGAGTGTGTGTGTTTGTGTGGGGGAGAGAGAAGCGCAGATCAATAGCTTCAGCCCCTAAAATGTATTGAACGTGAGCTGGCTGGACAGTCCGGAAATGAGAGTGGGAGAGTTGCCCCCTCCCTCCCTCCCTTCCTCTCTCTCAGTTGGTGCAGGAACAGATTTGCCCTATCACTGGCAGTAAAGAGGCTTTGTTTCCAGCTAATGGGATCACATCTCATACTGGAGGGGGCATTATAACCACACTGATCCTGAGATCCTTATCTGAGGCAGGGGATTTACACAGCACGTATGCACACAAATACATTAGTATGATGCAGATGAAGATTGCAGTGTGGTAGTTTGTGTAGAGCTGCAACAATTAGTCGATTGACAGGAAAATAATCTATTTTCAGAATCGACTATTCGTTTAAGCAAAAATGCCAAAAAGACTTCTGTTTGTAGCCTCTCCGATATGAAGATTTCCTGTTTTTCTCTGTTTTGTACCATTGTGTGTTGAATATCTTTGGACTCTTGGTTGCACAAAATAAGGCATTTGAGGATGTCATGTTGGACTTTGAGACACTGTGATGGACATTTTATAGACTAAACGATTAATTGATAAAATAATGTGCAAATTAATCAATATTGAAAATCATTGCTAAATGCAGCTAAATTTGTGTTTCACTGCTCAAAAAACTATACTGGGTGTCAGTTTGTAAGCTCAGCCTTGAGGTTGTTTAAAACCCTTTTAAAAAAAATTCCCCCTCATACACTGTTTTTCCACTGTGGTCTCTGCCTCACACACACAAACACACACACACACGACAACAATCACCCTCTGAATCCCACTGTGTGTATATAAAACCCTGTGACGTATTTTTATTCCCCAAACCCGGTGACACCATTCATATTCTAGCAGCAAATTGGGTTGAGTGACATTCAATTTTCCTACTTTTAAAAATCAGAGCACTTGGCTTTCAAAGAAACATCTATAAAAATGCACACAAGCACTTCTGTAAAGCTAATCTTCAGAGTCGGGTGAAGGAAATGGAAAATATTACAGCGAACAGTACCATCATAAAGCACCCTGGCTCCCTTCCTCCATCCTCGTTTTAAAAAAAATTTTTTAAAGAAGCCATTTATTGCCGGCATCACGGCAGGAGTTGAACTCTGACCTGTAAATGAAGCCAACACAATGGGGCGTGGTTGTGGTAAAGAGCAATCCATTTGCACCACTCCAGCCCAAGTAATGGGATCTTTCCCATTTGGCCATTGACACTGCTGTTTTTCTCATTAGGGTATGATGTCATCACTATGCGGGGGTGGAAATGCTCCGTCAAGTCAAATCTGCAAAGTTTTCCTCGCGGAGCAGCAATGCATGTATAAATCAGTGCAGCATGCAGTACATGACTGAATGCTCAGCTAACAGGGGCGAATAAGGCTCGCTGAGTGCGTTCAGCAGCACGAGTTCAAATGTTCACTGCTGCTCATAGAAATTAGCTGCTGACCTCCTGGTGCTCATCCGATAGTATGGATTTTAAATGAATATGAAGTTGCTGAGCAGACCACCAGCTAGATGGCTCACAATGAAAAAAAGAGGGAACACATTTTCAGTCTATTTTGCATTCCAGTGCTGCACCAGGGGAAGTCCTGCATTTTTCAGGATGACAGGGGATTCATAACAACACCCCACGTCTCCAGCCCAGATTTTGGGAAATGTTGAGAGGGGGTTGTCGGCTTCGATATCCATCCATCGTGCTGCCGAGCGGCCCGTGTTTTGTTGTCACTCTGCGCAGGAACCGGGGCTCTCTCTAACCTAATAAGGTCTTGCCTGGGGTGACAGTGCCGAGGACAAATGAGTTGACTCGGACGTTAATGTAGGTGGATCCCTCTGTACTTTCATCTCAGCCTCGGCACTGAAATAGAATGAAAACGTCAGCAAGAAAAATGTAGCCTACTCTTGCTTGGAGTTGAGAATATTTATTTAGTTTTTTGGGCCCCTGTTTTTCTGTGATAAATTGCCGGCAGAGGTCTGTTGACTGAATTATGTTTGAGAGAGACCAGCAGAGAGACGCCTGCATGTTTTGGCGCTGGGCTCTGGGGCAGATTTGATGTACTTGAAGTTTATTTATCTTCACATATCAATGGCATTTAAGTGGTTTGTTACTCTTACAGTATTTCTTCTGTGGATATTGATGCTGTTTATAAATACACATATTTACTCACATATTTACTTTATTTAGAACCTAGGCTCCAGGCTCAACATTAATCTGTAGTCAGATGAGTAGTTAGACGTAGATTAATACATGTTTTAGGTGGATACATCAGAACATTGTAAACAAGACTCGGTATATACATATACCATGGATATATAATAAGAGACCTGCTGAAAAATAGTAATTGTAATTTTAAAAAAATGTACCAATTGTAATCAGAACTGAAATGATGTGATGAAGAAAAACAGAAAATCAACCTTCTAATTTTTTTTGATTGTTTTAATATTATTTTTTTCTTTTTCCAGCCTCTCCAATGTGAAGACTTTTTGGACATACAGGAAATATTGAATATATTTGGCTTTTGATCAGACAAAAAGGCACATTTGAATTCATTACCTTGGACTCTGGGACTTAGCAATTGGTTAATCAAGAAAGTGCTCTGCAGATTGATAATGGAAGATTATTGATAGCAGCCGTAGACACATAAAATTGCTTGGGATTATGTAGAGAAATGGTCATTATTACATAGTTTGACCAGGTGTTTTCTGTGCCCTGCTTCACCTGCTTCTTTGATAAACAATTCTTTCATAATCCGTTTTAATGAATCTCTGCTAAACTGAACGGCGGCCAAACATTTCCACCAAAAATGGACATCAACATTGGTCTCTGAAGCCCAGTATGAAGCGAGAGCCTGATACTGGTGGGATGATGCTGAAATAATGATGTCGAGTAGCCTAATCATGATGGGCAATTATGTTTGTGCTGTAAATAATTACATGCAAATTCTAATCTTCTCCAATCAGATGTGAAATAAATTGGGGGGGATCAAAATTACAATTTTATCTTGAGATGCAGATCAGTACAGTGGACATCGGTTTGATTATGTTGCATGTCATTTTGCGAGCTGATACTGCTATTTGATTATTATTATTATTACGCCAGAACAACCGAGGCGGTTTCCAAAATCCACCTCGACTGCAGCCAACACTGCCCTGAAAAAGCATGTGTAGGTTTACTGTGGAAAGTCAGAGGGATGTGAAGTACATTGAGGGAAAATAAACTTCAGATCATCTGGCCGACTGTTTGGAGGCTTAGCACATAAGTGCGTGGTGGATGAAATGGATTCACATCCTCCTGAGTGTATGGAGCGCCCTGCTTCGCAGTTAGGTAGGATGACTCTCCGAGCAGTGAAATGTAGTTCCTCCTCTACTCCTCCTCAGAAGAGCAGCAGTCCCAAGGCACGATAGGAATAGACACGAGTCTTGTGACCAAATTAGACATCACACACACTCACTAAACAATCACACACACACACACACACAGACACCTACCACCACCTGTAGTTTTTGGAGAGGGAGTAGCAGGGTTCATGTGTAAAAGGGATTACTGTCGCCTTGTGAAAAGATGGCGTGAAGGAGAAACCGAGCTTCTCATCCCTCGCTTGTTTTCAGATTTTATTATTACAGGGCCTGCCCCCCTCTCTCCTCACCCCTCCTCCCCTCCTCGCCATCTGTTGACTTCAAGTCATTTTCTTACTTTCTCCTGATTGCTCACCCGGTCTTCCCCTGCAGTCTCTTCTCTTGTTTTAGCCTCCCCGCCCCCAAAACCGCCACCATCACCGCCCCCGGACGAGAATCAGCTGTGCTTCATTTGTCACCAACAACAAAAAAAAAGCCGAAAGAAGGTCGAACCGTGATTATCTAACACCGCATTAAGTGCAAGATCTTTTTGTTTCTCATGTACTGCGGTGTTGAGAGTGAGACCTCATCTTGAGCAGCCCTCCCTCTCTCATTCCTCCCGGTTCCTTAAGGAAATTAAGCACATGACTCTGCTCATGTATGAGTCATTGTCTTTGCCCTCTCCATCTCTTTTTTTTTTCCTCTCATTGCTGTCCATTTCCTGTTGTATTTCCAGCTTTGGTTCCTCCCTCAGCCTCTTGCAAATATGAATTCCAGATGTGTGTTTTAACAACACCTCCCGCTTCACATTGACACAGACCCATAAATCTTTTTTTGTCTCCTCTTCCTCTTCTTTTGTTTTTTTGGTTTTGTTTCCATCCTCTTCTGCTCCATACCTTCAGTGCGTCAGGTTTAGAGTTTGGCCTCGCTGTAAAATAAGGTTTATACTTTATTCATGTTATTCAAGCCTCTAAGAGGTGATTCATTATTTAGAGCTTCTACCTCCCAAAGCCAGTTCACTAAGTACATTTTTGGCTCTGAGATAGACTCACACAAACTGCAGTTTTCGATCGAAAAGACACCCCCAACCCCTTTCACTTCCTCCCCAGCCAAGCCTCTTGCATTTGTAAACATTGTGCTTAGTTTTTAGCAAAATGCCCCCATGAGGTCCGGCGTTAGATGGCTACAGTATTAATCAGGCGAACTCAAGCTGTGAAGCGCGCGGTGCAAAGTGTTCCCCTTGGGGACAGAGCAGATGAGGGACATTGGTTCCAGATGAAAGGAAGATTCGGGGGAGGGGGGGGCAGAAAGAGGAGGGAGGAGCGGAGTTGTTTTCTAATCTAGTGATATGAAGCCAGAGACAGGCAAATCTGTTTTTCCCCCTTCAAAGCGAGTTGTAATTGCTGTGAAAATCTCCCTTTTTAATGGAATACATTAGCATAAAAGCTGGAACACAGTGTTATGAGTACAAATAAAGCGAGTTACAAACTATTTTAGAGAGTAGGGACGTGATTTCTGTTTAATATTTGGCCCCAAACAAAATGAGTTTCTTTTTTTATGCGTCTTGTTTAACTGTAATTACTCACCAGATGTTTGACTTATCTGTCTTTGCTTTCCGCTGACAGAACATTGAGAGGAATGTGTTGGATATTGCATCAGGGCTCATGATGCCATTTCACACCAATGGGCTTCATGCTCGCTGACACTCCTGACCCATTTGTGATTTAAGAGCGGCGGTGACACTCGTTCCTTTCTGCCCGTCTTTCATCTCCTGCTCGCATGATCTCACTCGCCCCCGTTATCACGTCTTTACGAGCAGACAAAAGATCCGCTGGGTGGAAAACTCTGGGGGAGATAGCAGGAGTGTGTCACCGGTGGAGTTAATTTGATTAGGAGTCAGTAGCGCCACAGAGCTGCAAAGTCGAAAATGGAGAGATCAAAAGACTGAGTGAATAAATGAAAGTGCATCCCCAAGTTTTGTCTTCTATTGCAAATTCACTAACCGTGCATCCAAAAATGTGCTCTCTCTGTCTTTCAGAACAACGACCCTTTGACCCTCAGTTACCACGGCTATCCGTCTCATGGTCAGGTAAGGACGTCTTTTCAATATTCCACCATCCTATCTTCTGTTTTGTCTCATCTGCATACAGTATTCATATGGCATTAACATGGCTCAGTGATGCTCTCTAAACCACAAGGTGGGGGTGTAGATTATAATTTATCAGTCGTGTAGAAGAAGACATGCCTCCACACCCTTCACTCCTCCAGTCTTACCCTCCCACTGGTTTTCTTTCTATTCTCAACAGTCGGCAATATTATTAACCACCTTTGAGCTTTTAAGTCTATTTTTTCATGCAGATGTTCTAGTTGTTTTATCCTCAAACAAACAGTAATACACACCCATACAAGACGGAACCAACTGTATTGTATGTTGCATGTGTGATGTGTGTGTGTGCAAGGCTACAATCTGTTTACTGCTATTTGTATTAGCCTGGTGATTGTGTTATTAGACTGCTCAGTTTATGTGGTTAATCCTTAGATCATCCTCTGTTCATCCACTCATCCTCTCATGCTCTGCCCATAATCCCCTCATCCCTCGCTCTCTGTGATGCCCAACAACCTCTGGCTGCTTATCTGCACTTTATCTGTCTTATGCCTTCACTTGTACGCTCTTAATTGCTTCAGTATGAGTAGATTTTTTTTTTTCCCCTGGCTGTCTGTTGTACTGTTTAGAGGATGTTGCGGAAGCCAATTAGCCAGTTTTTGTTTCGCTGGAAGATGACACAGCTTTGAACTGTTTCCTTCTTAATGATAAAGTCCGAGGAATAATCATAGAGGCTGAAGTGTTACCTTGCGCGTTGGGATGTGGAGAAGTCAGTCAAGGACTACTTGGGGGACTCGGAAGTGTGAACTGGCCTCTGACCAGGGAAAAAAGGCAGAGAGGAAGAAAACAATGGTGGGCAGCGGAGGCTCCCTCAACACTGAGGTGCTAAACTGTCAACAGCAGTGTGCGAATGATGCGATCAAAGGCTCCTGAAAGGAAGAGCCTGGAGAGCAACACAGGCCTAATGTGTGAAGAGAGACAAGCCCCCATTTCAGGCGTGGAATATGAAACTTTGCTGGCTTCCTCCATCTGTTAAGCCTTTTTCACTCATGTGATCTGTCCCTGAAATGTTCAGGAACATTTCCCGCATGGGGTCATATGTGAGTGGGAGCAGAGATCCATTTCAGGGAAAATGCTGGTACAACTGTGTCATGAATGAAAGCAGTAACATCGCAGGGACAAGCAGTAAGGGGTTACCTCCATCTGAGGAAAGGTGGTGACGCTTTCAGGCGGAGCGAGCGAACCAATCGCAAGACTCTGATGACGTATTTTAATCTGCGACTTGTGTATGGTTTAAATTTAAGAAGGCAGAATAAGATGCACGTTTGCTCTCTCTGTGCATATTTAAACCTCGCATCAAACCCCATTATAGCCAGTATCTTAGTATTAATATTTAATTACCTACATTTTGTAGTTGGCGCCCTAGTGGCTATAGTAGCTTTCATTGTTGCTGGTGGAGTCCATCTTTCCTGTGCAAAATATAAATTGCTTACCCCTGCACGTGGGATTCATATTAAAACGTGCATGTGTCTGTTGGATGTCATGCTTCAGACAAATATGGCATTTGCATTGGCGCGTGAGTCAAACCATGCTGCGCTGACTTTCCATTACCAGTTTGACGTGCTGAGTTGTGCCAAGTCGCACCCAGGGTGAACAATCTCTGGAGTCGGGTCAAAGCACACCGGACCTTCTCCAAGCTCCAGATCGGCTTTGTCATCAGCGACATGTTTGAATACTAAATGATCTGTAAATGCTTCGTCAGTTTCAAAATCATGACATCAAGGACTTAAGACAGACATGTCATCAGTTAAAGACACACCTTCAAACAGGTAACCCTGCTTTAATGGAGATGCAAATCCCTGACATGCCAAGTCAGACTGTCTCAAGCAAAGCCAGCACATGTGTATGGAAAAGGGCTGAAATACTGTTACGATTTCAGTTTCACCATGTTGGGAGACGACGTTGACTGTCTTCTTTAGTCTTTTTAAAATAATGCGACATGATGCATCTTCTCAGCCCACGGTTTGTTTGGCTTTCCTGTGAAAAAAAAATACGCAAGTGGTTCTTATGTTGCATTTCTGATAGAGTTGCTGCTCAAGGCTTGTTTTTCTGTCCCCAGTGGACGATAGACGTGACATTTAATGTGTCAGAGAAAAATATCTGCCACTTAAAGCTGCTAAATGCTCCGCGGTGTTCACCAGTTTGTCGCTGACTTTGAATGTGTTTTTTAGAACCTATTTGCCGAAAACTGCTCTCTTACGCTGGTGCGAAACAATGTTGAAGGAATGAAGTCGCAGGCTGTAAAACCAAAACAAGGTGCTGAAAGGTGCTAAAGCGCCCTGTAAAGCTGAGAGGAATTGCTGAATATATATTCGTCAATATGAGCGATCCTCTTCAGTATTCAGCCTTGAGCTGCGCTGGAGGTGTGAAAATGTTATTGGGTTTGAATGCAGTCGTGACTTTTGCAGAAAAGTGACTTGGGCGTGTGTTCAAACATGAGACAAACATAAAAATTGCCAGCACATTTATGTAACAAGGTGCATGTCGAGAGAGAGAGAGAGAGAGAGAGAGGGGGACGTCTTTACTTCCTCTCCCAATGGTGCCAACAGCCCCAGTTAACTCACCTACATGGAGAAAGAGAACAGAAGAAGAGAGAGAGAGAGAGAGGAGAGAGGGACTGCGACATGAGAGGGAAGCAGAGGGGAGGGGAAAGTTTGCAGGTGTGACAGAGGCAGAGAAGTAGGAGGGGGGAAGCGTCAGGCTATCTGGGTGAGAGAGGAGGAGGAGGAGGACTGGAGAAGAGACAGAAGAGATGAGCAGGCAAGGGCACAGCAGCAAAACAGAAGGCTGGGGGTAGAGGGAAAGGAAGGAGCGAGTGGGAGAGGGAAAGAAAAGACTGAGTGGGAGACAGAGACTGAAAGAGAAATAGAGAGAGAGAGAGAGAGGGGAAAAGAAAAGAAAGAAAGCGAGTAAGCAAGCGAGGGAGAGTGACAGGGACAGAGGCCAGCAGAGGAGGAGGTGGAAGTGGGGAGGGAGGGAGGGAGGGAGGGGGGATTGGCATGGCAGACAGAGCGAGCGGGGGCAGAGAGAGGGAGATTTTGAATCTGTGAGACAGACAAGAGAGACTGAGCTGGTGAGGTGACACAGGCTCGGAGAGAGGGAGAGAAAGTGAGGCAGCGTGAGAAGGAGAGAGAGAGAGAGGAGAGAGAGAGAGGAGAGAGGAGCGACGACAGTTTGAGTTGTTGCACAGAATACGATGATGGGACTGTACTATCCTTCCGTGTTGTCGGTGAGTGTTTATCTTCGTATCTTTTCATATCCTCCCCGTGTGCACACGTCTGCCGTATCTCTTCGCCGAGGCTGGGGCTCCACTGTACATGAAGCGGCGTCGGGAGCGGGGCAGCGCTGTCATTGAGCATGAAATGTTAATTAACTACTAACAGATGAGGACTCTACTTGACCCCTTTACTAAAGCGGTCCGGTCAGGGCATTTCTGACTCTCGTTAGGACTCGTCGGCCAGCCGCTGCGAGGGGTATAAACACTGAAACTAGTGTAGTAGTAGGCGTAGATGACAGCGAGATACAGGCAGGAGATTGTATCGCCACAATTATGATTCGCTGCGGTGAAATGCACGAGCGGCGATGTATTATTTGCACGCCGTTGTTGTGGCATCTGTTCTCCTGCCCAGAGCTAGAAGCGCACGCAATCTGAACATCAAGAGCCGCCACTGCCAGAAACTGTGCTCTGCCATGTATTATGTATGCTCAGAAGAATCCATGTGAACATACAGTACAGCGTGTTAGTCTGTGCAGCTGCATGTAGCAGTTGAGCAGTAAAGTCTTTAGACATTTCTGAGGCCGGAGAGTGGAAACAGTGAAGGCGCAGGGGCAGGAGAGGTAAGTGAAAAAGTCTTTCTTCTTTATTGCCCCTGCAGCTGTCTCTATGCATCGCTCAAGCCCGTGAGTGAAAGGGACAGGTGTCCCCAGAACAGTTGTCTCTGTCTTTTTTTTTTTTTCCTTCACTCTCCTTCTCTTCCTCCCTTCTCCCTTCTGCATCTCTTCTATTCAGCTAACAACACCTCCTCACTGTAATTTCTGTGTCACACATTTCACAAACACACAGAAGCTCAAGCACACAGTGGGCTGCAAAGTTGGTGCATGAAGTGTCACGTTCATATCATTTCATTTGCTGTGAGTCAGGCTCTCTCTCTCTGTTTGTGTGTGTGTGTGTGTTTCTTCCTGTCTTTTCTCGCGTGTATGTGCTTCTCTTTCAGCTGTACCTTGGATTCCTGCTCTCTTTACTGTTTGACCTCTTTTCTCCCTCCTCTTGCTCTCCCTGGGGCCCTGGCAGCTGTTATCTCAATGTTTTCCTCCAAGAGCCCCTGGAAGAGGGGGATGGGTTGGGAAAGAGAGAGAGAATGAGAGCAGGAGAATAGAAAATTGATTTTTAAGGTGACGGGACACCCTCTGGCAGTTACCAGGGAAGCCCATGGATGAGGGAGCTGAAATTATGCGGAGACGGACAGATGAGAGGAGTTGAAAGAGATGGAGAGCAACACAGAGATTTGACGATATTGTAGGTCAACTGGAGGGATCTAGTTTGCTCAGTGACGCAATTTGTGTGACTGTGGAGCTGACTTTGCAGTTACATGTGTGTAAGTGTCCAGAGCTGCGCCGTGACGGGGGTCATTTATTAGCTCTTTCATAGTGCCACTGTGCGCTAATATCTTGTGGCTCTCGCTGCGAGAGAGTTATAGAGTAGCAGATCGGGTGCAAAAAGGCTGAAATATTTTCTCAAGCCCCACCTAAGCGTGCGCCCTGAGGCGAGGGAGAGACGCCTACCTGCTGCAAAAACTCCGCACACACACACACACACTGCCACGCTTGCATAAACTGAAAACGGGTCGAGAGGCTTCAACTCCTCCACCTCCCACCCTCCCCAGATCTTGTTATTGATTCTTTGCAGGGTTAACAATGATGGTCGTTAAATGATCCCAATGAGCCGTGTTGCCGTGGCAACTTGCATGAGTCATTCATTTTGTGCAGATTGTTAGATGGTTCGAGGCGCGAGGAGAGCGTCGTCGGGAGAGCCATGTGAGGTAAACACCTTTTGCACTATGCCTCTAAAAAAAAATAGAGAAAGATGGTCATGAAATTGCCCAAACCTTGGGTTGCTGTTACAGTTACGCCTCTTTAGCAGCTATTTGCATCTCTAATGGCTCTGAGAGCACTCGCTGTGAGGCATCTGCGTGGCTTTTTAGAAGAACCTGCCTTTGAAATAGATAGGGGCTGCCCTCGCTGACTCTTTGGATGGTGCGGTTGACAGTGACAACACCGTCCTCCGGCTGGCTTGTGTACATTTTTAAAACCACACTGGACAGCCAGATTAGTGCTGTATTATTGCCAGAGCTCCAAACGAGACTGACTCGTTTCACGGTCATATCTAATGTATTGGAAGAGGCGTGTTCATGTTGGGTAAATACACCTCTGTCTGCGAGTTTGTGTGTTCACCTGCACGCATGTTTGTCCGGGGTGGCGTGTGTGTTTTTAATGAGGAAAAAATGTGGACAAATAGTGTCATCGTCTTTTTGTTTTTGGAGTGTTTACCTTTCATAAAACGCTGCAGTGGAGCCGAGCGGACCATTGACACAGCGGGTGGAGAGATGACAGGGAAAGTCATGTTTGTATCCCTGCACGCACGCATGTTGAAGGGGAATCTCCCAGAAATGGCGTGCAGGGAAGGGGGATCATATGTGAGACCCTACAAGGAGTCAGAGGGGGGGGGGTTGCACTGGGAGGAGTTTGTTTGACAAGCAGACATGTTACCCTATAAGGAGATGGAGAAGAGTGTGGGAGGAGGAGCCACAAGCATCGCTCATATCCTGTTGCTATGAAGCAAATGGGCTTGATCGACATGCGTGGGGGCGGGACGTATGCAAGGGTCCCGTCTGGATTTTATGAAGCGTAAAGAACCGAAGCACACAGCAGAGAGAGTGGGAGGAAAGGGAGAACAGCAGCAAGAGGAGCGGAGAAGAAGAGCAAGAGGGGGAGGAGGAAGAGTGATGGAGGAGGAGGGGTTGACGTGGGATGGAATAATTTAACAAGAGGGTGTCTCCTGGCTCATCGCTATGCCACACACACACGGCGTAAACGTTTCTCCAGCTGTTTGCAGCTTGGGTAACATCAGCACGGAGTCAAAAGCCAAGATGCGAGCCGAGCACAACTTCCCCAGTCAGCGCCATTATTGAGCCAGAATGTGAGCCGCTGCTAACAGCATGAATCACATTTTCCATCGTCAAGTTTGTTGAATTAGGCTATAGACTAATGGCTCGAGGCCCGAGAAAGTAAGATACTGAAATGTCATTATTCATGTGAAATGACCCAGTATTGCCCTAGTTAGCTGTTAGCCATGTTCCTCCTCTCCTCCTCTCCTCTCCTCCTCCTCCTGTAGTGTAGTGAGACTGCAGACGGGCATATTTTATAACATGCCTCCTCAGACACACTTGCTGCTGCTAACTGACCCGAAAGTAAGCCAGCTACCGCTCTGAGTCACTGGCTTTGCCTGGCCAACGCATACACAACCCTCAATGCCTCGCGCCTTAACGCCAGGAGAGCGGACGCGCAAAACACACACACGCTGACATGCACACGACGCGTACACAAACAAAACGTACACAAAACCTGAGTGCTGGCACAAATGCGCAGCTTACAGTTCGTCTGTCTACAGGGCAGCGTTTCTCTTCAAATCGACCGAGAATGGCCTCCCTCCGTCGTCTTTGTGTTCCTCCTCTTATCCTGCTATCTATGTGCATTTATTCAGTAGGTGCTTTTATCCCGATGCGAAGCACAAAGGCCACTCGCAGTCAGCAAAAGGCCCATAACTTGGCGGTTTGAGAGGGAGGGGGGAAAAAAAAGGCAGCACGCAGGCACACACTATTTTTGTAGATACCGGGCTATCAGGTAGAGAGAGGGCTGTTGAGATGCGGATAAAATGGATCTCCTCTGAAAAGGCTAATCGTTGAACACAAATACAAGGTTGTTTTTGGCTCGTATTCCCGCTTCTATTTTGGTTTGGCAGAAGGAGCTGCAACAGCCGGGGTTGTCCATTCTCCTGCTAGGCTGTAGTCTGTTTCTGTGCATGAGCAACAACAATGAGGAGGATGTTATGATTGATAGAGATATCATCTGATCAGCGGTATAGAACGGGGAAATGATATATAATGTTGCAGCCAAGGCACGAAAACGTCAAGTTCCAAGGGTGCATTATTAAAGTCCAAGGCACTATCATTCTGTTCGAGTTGCATCACAACTTGTCAAGTCCAAGACTGACTCATCTGTAGTTGAGTGAGTTGTGTCATGAGTCATCAATGTTGGGACTCGAGTGCGACAACACTGGAGCTGTGTTGAACATTTAAATGCAGAGTAGGAGGGTAGTTTTCCCAACAAATTTGACAAAAGGTAGATTTTTTTTTTGCTCCCGTACTGTTATGTAGTCATCTATATTCTCTGCACCGACCATTATGGCGAGGTGATCCCCGAGTAAGGTTGTCCTCAGATGTTCCCTTCCTTTATTCTTACTTGCTGATCAGGTTTAGGCTTATTGTCCTGTGCACATAATTTTGCAGCATACACATGATAACATCAGATTTTAGGCGAGACTGAGCGTCTACAGCCACGTGGTGGAGTAAGGCTGTACTCAAGGCATCAGTATGCTCCATCAGAACCGCTCGTCGAACGGTCGAACAGCCTCCCAAACCTTTCCAGCGTCAGATTGGCGAGGGATGTGTAACCATTTTTGTAACTTCTCTGAAACAAATCATCTGACATTCTCACTTGTAGACACGCGAATGACTAAGCTGAACTTCTCTCTCAAAATCTTTTTGTTTTTCAACTATCACTTTTCATCTGAGCAACAACAACACTATGAATGTCTTCCAGGAGAGACCGTCTGAAAATATGCACTGTCATCCTCATAGTTGAGTCACCTATACCTGCATGTATATAGAAAATTTTACCTCATTGCTGCAAAATGTTGGCAGTATATTGTCCCTGTTCTACTGTCCCCATTTCACCACTTGACCCAACCTAGGTGATCAACTTTCCCTTTCTAGCAAGACACAGGAGCGGGTCCAGTTTCTCTATTTTTTTTTGTCATCCAGGTTAACTCTCACCTGGTGACCCAGAACGTTTTGCTCCACCTGCTATCATTTTTACCTCCACGAGTGACGTGAATCGGGGATGGGCTGATGCAAGACGACGCCATCCAATGTATCATTTAGCGCATAATGTATTTTCTCTCCGGGACTTAAAAGCCTGATCTAAACGGACTAGTTTCCTTGTATTCGCTCTCCTTTTCTGTCTCTCTGAATCGAGCAAACATAATGAATTCAGGATGTCTCATCAGGAGGATTTCAGCTCATGTTCACATTATTACCATCAGTGATGTAACAGTGTGGAGCTTCTTTTTTTTTTTTTTTTTTACAGCAAAGAGGAAGCTCTTCACATATTAACCATTTTCTGGTCTATTTAAAAGCTTTTGTTCATTCGTTAGAGCATGAAATCACAGCTACTATTAAGAGAGAACAACTTAAAAGGATGGGTGGAGTAATGTATGGAAAGCTCTTGAAATCAATATCTTTCCAATACAGTCTTTTCTGTATCCTATTAAATGACAGTTCTTTGTGCTGAAAACTCAGAAATGACTGAGATTTTGCAGACCTAGATGCATATTTACTTGTATATTGGTATTATATAATCCACACATTCACAGGCCATAATAACAGTCTGTGCAAATAAAGAGAGAACATTTTCTGACAACCAAGGTACAAGACGGTGATGCTGCCGCCTGAAACCAAGGCAGCACAGGAAGGCGATGGATGTGAGGGATGTTATCACTTCACGAAAATCTTAATTTGGATGCTTGTGGATAAGATTGGAAGAGGTTCATACAGCTGCAGGGTTTAGAGGAGCGGACACAGCTGCTATTCAAAAATGTGAATGAAGTTGGACTCTGCGGTCAGTAATCTGGCGGCTGTGTTGCTCGAGTGCTCGGCGCTGAAGATGGAGAACGTGGTTTCTATTCTGGCCGAGGTGGAGTCTCTTCACCTGGCAGGAGGGCAGCAGAGACGGGGCAGGGATTTAGGTATGAAAAGAGGACGTGTGCAGCGAAGGGGACAGCAGCAGCCTTTGAGATTCATCATAAACAAGTATTTACTGTATGCTATCAGGGAGAGGAGGGAGCGAGATAACAGGATCGCTTATTTGATTTGGTACGTCGTCAGTCCTGTTGATTATGTGGATTCATTAAGTCTTAAATGGCACAGGGCTTAAAATTTTTAATCTAATGGCAAAATAGTTTAGCAACTGTGAAAATTTAATTTACTATTCAAACACATTAAAAGTAGTCCTTCTTTGCAAGTAAATTATTTCCACCTGACAAGATTGATTTATAGAAACTAGTGAGATTCAGGATAAATAGATACACATTCAAAGCAAAGATATTAATAATCTAATGTTTACTGCGGATGTACTCGTCCCAATGATAAGATACTAAAATACTGTCTGACCTCTCTACCTGTAAAAAGCATATCACAGTAAGTTATTTTGAATCTTGTAAATATGTGACATAATACAGAAAGTCTAAGTTGCATTTTCCGTCTCTGTACCTGTGTTATTTACAAGACAACGTTTCCCCCTCGCTGTTGACTCGCCGCAGCTCTGCTGTACGTGATCCGTGTCGACCGCGTGTATCCCCCGGTTTGTCACTGAGTCGAGGGGCCTGGCTACTGTGTCACAGGTGTGACGCTGAGAAAGGTCAAAAGCTGGGAGACAGATGGCATGCACAGACACACACACGCACAGATACACACACACAGACACACTCATACATGCACACCCACCCACACACTTTTAACACTCCCAAAGGGACAGAGATCTATTGTGCAACTCAGATGGGCATCGCTGCAGCCTGTCACTCACACACACACACACAACACACACACACACACACACACACACAGTGACTGTAGCCAAACAGATGTCTTGAAAGCACGGGGTCTCTTTAGTGGTGATATCCATTTTGGTGGTGGAAAAAAAAAGACACCCAATATTACTTTTACTAATGAATTATTATTATTACTGCCTGCTTTTAGTGCCTCTACTACTACTACTGCTAATAATAATAGTAATAATGATAATGGTGATTAGAAGTACAGAAGGGGGAGATGAAAAAGAACAAGGAGATTAAGAAGACAGTCATATGTTTTTGTTTTTATCATCTACCCACTACTATAATAAACCTTTCCATCTTAAACTTGTTCACGACAGTCTCTTATGTTACGAAATTATTCTTAGATGTCTTTAATGCTTTTTTTTTCCTTGTCTGCTTTCTGAAAATAGTTTAGCAATTATTCTTTCTTTTTCTTTCTTTTACGTCTTTGATCTTAAAGTCAAACAGTGACTGCCTGTCTCCGTCTTTGTAAAGGTTATTGGACAGAGTCAACACCAGAGACAAAATGGAAATCATTGTATCCCAGAATAAGTCTCATATAATGTCAGTACAGTATGTTGTATTTGTCTCTTCACTTTTCCTGCAACACCATCATCAGTTCAAATGATATCTGCCCATACCTGCAAAACTAATAACATTCCCATCAGCCTCAGCTGTACCTTTAGTTTGCTAATGAAATGCATATTGACACACTAAAGTAATGGTGAGCATGTTCGCATCGTCTCTGTGAGAGCATGTGCAGTTATATTAGTGAGTTATAAAAAGATCTAAAAGACAGGGAGATGGTTGGTTTATCTTTTGCAGCCATGGATCAGAGACAGGCCATGCCTCTTCTATCAGTCATCACCTTTTATCGTCCATCCCCCTCTTTTCTCTCCCGTCCCTGCATCACCATTTAGGGTATCCATGCCCCACTGCCAACAGCAAGGAATGTGTGTGTGTGTGTGTTGTGCTCACCATGTGTTTCTGGGTTGCCCGTGTTGTCCTTCGCACTCCGATGTGGGTAATGTTTCGTAATTTCCGGGGGGGAAATGTGCACAAAATTTCTTGGGCAGGCTTCCTTACTAACAGTTGGTCTTTGTGTGAGCGTTTAGGTGTGTGGGTGTTTGTGTGTCAAAGGTGGTTTGTGTGCAGAGGCGTTTGTGAGTGTGTGTGCAGGCGTTAGACACTCACCATTGTACAACACTCTGAGCATGGAGGCATCTGACCCTCAATAATAGATGTGGCTGCAGTGAATATTTAATGGGTGGGGTGGTGGGGGGGGCGTGTAGATGCATGCACGCATTAACACACACACATACATGGGGAAATGGAAATATAATATCCATGCCTGTATGACTTTTAGACTGAGGCTCTTGGGAAAGTGGTCTCTGTGTGGTCGGGTGATGCTCTCAGTAAAAGATACTGTGGAAGTTGGCCAGCCGGCTACTTTAGCTTTCACTCCCGCCTCACCCTTGTCTCTCTTTCCTCAGGGCTCTCAGGATAGTGCTGGCGGTCAGGAGGGACTCGTACCACCACCTTTCTCCGCGTTCCCTCCACCTCCACCGCCGCCCCCCCAGAACGGCCTGGCCCTGGATTACGGGGGCAGCCTGTACGCAGCGGGGGCCGTCCAGGGCCCCGTGGAAGCCGGCGGAGCAGCGAACAGCGCCGCCAACGCTGCCAACAGCCTCAGTGCTCAAGTGAGTGCCAGCCTCTTCCTCTGTGTGCAGCCCACATCAGGTCTTTGACTTGAGAGAGCGCCGAGAGCGAGAGCGTGGAGGAATATGTGTTATAGATTGAAAAATAATAATAGTAAGTCACCGGGATGCACCGATCTGACTTTCTTAATTCTGATACCCAGAATGCACAGACTGACGGATGCCAATCACAGATCTGATTGCCCTTTTTTCTCACATTAAGAAAACCTCTCTGTGTAGAACTGATGAAGATCTCCTCTCAAGAGCTGTAACTTCAATCATTTCTCAAAGAGCAGCTTGCTTCAACGTGACCTTATCACAAATTTTAAAAATGCATTTGAACCCAAGACTGATGTTTCAGAGCAGGGGATGTGAAATGTAAATTTACCCCAAACACTTACTAACTACTAACTATTAACTACTAACTATTATGTACTAGCTATTAGTTCACAGTTTTATTTCTACTACTCTAATATTTCTTTTTCTCTCAGTTGGTCACTCTCAATCTTTCCAAACTCCACATTGTCCATGTTGCTGATGGTTGATTTCTGTACACTTCTGTACACACACAATGAAGTCTGATAAAACAGTCCTGCAGTAAATCCTCCGTTCATGAAAGTTATAATGTTCATTTTTTGTTTATAATGTTTTATAAAGCTATTGATTCAACATTACAATCATTGTGGAGGATACAGTTTGTGGTGTTATGATGACAGATGTTTCTATTATTTTGTCCAAACCATTTATATCAGTGAGGGTAGGATAAACAACAGAAACACCTCTCTGTATGATAAAGTTGAATTATGTTTTTTAATTATCTCCTGAATTATCTGTCACTTTCGATTCTACTTTCAAGCAATATGCTCAGTTTTAGCTGGTTTTAGCTTCTTAAATGTGAGTTTTATATCATTTCAAATTTAATATCTTTGCTCATTTTGTCCGACCAACAATCCAAAAACCAATTTGAAGACTTTTCTTTGGGAAGTTGTGTGGTCATTTTTCTCCCAATATTCTGCCATTGTCTTGACAAAAAGATCAAGAAAAAACCTGTCAGATAATGAAAATCGTCGTTACTTATCTCATGGTATATGTATAGTCTTTACTGATTGCTTGCCAGTTTTCCCTTTCCTCATCTCCTGTGTGTCTCTTCCTGTCCCTCTGTCCCTGCAGTCAGATGGGTCCTCCCAGATCGACGGTCAGTCAGGGGTTGGCTCAGGAGGGGGCGGCGGTGGAGGGACCGCAGGGGTTGACTCGGACGACAAGGGGACCCCCAAACGCCTCCACGTGTCCAACATCCCCTTCCGCTTCCGTGACCCTGACCTACGGCAGATGTTTGGGGTATGTAGACCGGAAAATCCCCCCTTTTTCACTTTGTGCCATCACATAACAAAAACCCAGAGAAGTAGCTTTGGATTAAAAATATGCAGTTTGTGAAAAGAGACCAATCCAGTGACGTCAGCACTGCGACTTCAGATTTCTTTTCACTGTCTATCTCCTGTCCTCAAGTGGGATTTTAAAATGAACAAAACACATCAGTCTCAGATAGAATGACTCTGTTTTTGTGCTATTTGACTAACAAAAAAAACAGAGCTTATACTTGTATGTCATCTCGTGAAAAGGTTATTTAAAGTGATGTGTAAAAATTCGGCCTTGTGCTCGGCAGAGAGGAGGATTGCCTCTAAAATATGGTGCAGAGAAAAGAGCAGGGGAAGATATGGTGGAAGGAAAGACTAGCAGAGCTGGCTCGGTGCCAGCCCATCATGGTTGAACAGTGCTGACACCCCGTGGCAAGATGCAGTACATGACTTACATGCTTGTTCAGCCTCTTCATGTTCTCCCTCTTTTTTCCCTTTTCAGCAATTTGGCAAAATCCTCGACGTCGAGATCATTTTCAACGAGAGGGGATCCAAGGTAGGAAGCTGGAAACGACATGAAATCTCTAAAATGTGTGAACAAAAACGAGCTCGGCAAAAGATTAACAGCTATTTACAACCTTCTCTCAACCCCCCCGCCCGCCTCCTGTTCTCCCCCCTCCTGTGCTCGCAGGGGTTCGGTTTTGTAACGTTCGAGTCGAGCGCAGATGCCGAGAGGGCCAGAGAGAAGCTTCACGGGACGTTGGTGGAAGGACGTAAAATCGAGGTAACTCACCACCCTCGCCCCCTCCCCCTTTTTTTGATTTTAGAAACAGTGACCATTTTCTCCTCTCTTTCCCCTCCATGTCCGACTATGAGAATGAGTTTGTTCTGGTCGTTCTGCCTCAGAGGTTTCTGGATGGCTGTATGTGTTCGACTCTAACCCCTCTGGCTTCACTATAGCATGGTGCAGTGGTGCCGCACACAGATATCTCTTTTGACGGCACTTCCTGTCGATGTTTTACGCTGTCGTTGCTGTTCTTGTTGTTGATGTTGTGGGCTGTCCATTGCACCTTGATCTTAAAGCTGTGTGGTTTGCAAAGCATGCTGGGTGGAGTGGCTACACAACAAGGCATGGCCGGCGAGACGTCACTACGACAGGGTCGCTGACGATATCCGCTTCTGTCACAGCATGTAGGAACTTTTCTTTTTTTTTTTTTTTTTTTGGTTTTCCTGCACCTTTTCCATCACCAGCATCACTTCTTCCATGATCATGATGAGTGGCCATTTTTGGTTTATGGTTGTGTTTATGACTGGAAAGGGCAGCTAATAGCCTCTCAGTTATTTTTCCTCTGAAAAAAAGTGCTTGCTGGTGTCTGTAAGAGGCTACTGTATGTTGCATGGATGGATCATGAGGTCAGATGTCGTCTTGGGACTTTTTCAATCTTTCTGTTAATATTACGTGGGTGCCTCTGGGTGGCAGTTTATTTTTTACGTTTGATGTGTTTAGAGACTGATGCATGACGGGGGCATTTTCAGGGGGCAGTTTTTGGGAATGAGACTGCCGTGAGAAGTGTGGTGTCATTTCTGATGCTTCAAAAAAAAAAAAAGCTGACTATTTAATTTCAGACGTGCGAGATGGATGGTAAAAAAAAAAAAAAATGTTTTGTTTACACACACACCTGCATCCACCACTCCTGAAAAAGAACACCAGATCTCATGGAAGTGCATTTTGTTGTGACATCTTTTTTTTTTTTTTTAATTTGTCAGCATGAGCTCGGATTTCAGTTGCAAATGGCCTTGGAGATCAAATACACCATGCTTTCACCATTTGCTCTGGCTCTTGATTTTAAAAATCACGCTTTTTTTTCTGTTTTTTTCTTTTTTCTTTTTAAAATTTTACTCGCTACTAAAGCTCCTCTGCATGGTCTCGAATGTCCTGCACTCTTCTCTGTCTGTGTGTGGGTGTGCAGAATTAGAAATATGGAGGGCGGAGAGAGAATGAACATGTGAAGAGAAAGCAATAGAAAGCTGTCCTTCCCTCTCCTTTCCCTTTTTTTTTAAAAATTGGTTCTCCTTCCATCTCTCTCCACTCTTTTTCACCAGCCAGTCTGTCTCGTCCGTCTCTCCCAGTTTGTGTGTCCCCATATGCACCCGCATTTCTGCTGTCCGTCCCTCCCCCCATATCTCTGTCCATTTCCCTGTCCTGTGATGTAGTCAGGTAGCATAGAACGAGATCAAGTTTGATTTTGAGCCCTTATTTTGTCCGTTTTTTGAATGTAATCTGGGCAACAATAACGGGTAGTTCCCCCTCAAATTCGATGTTAATTTCTGACCTTTTCTGTTTCCATTTGTTTGCTCCTTTATCAACATTTATGATCTGTGTTTGTAGTGGGTTTTAACCAGTAGAGGCTAGCTTGTTGTCAAATGGCTGATACTTGTAGGTGACTGTTGACACGTGACCTGTTACATCACTTCCTCTCTACCACAGGGTGGGGGTTGCTTTTCATTACCTCGTTTTGTTTATGTTTTTTTTTTTTGTTTTGGTTCATCATTTCTTTCTTACATATATTTTCTCTATTTCCCTGATGATTTTTGTATGTTGTTGTTGTTGTCAGTCTCCACGGTAACTGCTCGCGTGTCCTCACGCCGTTTCCCTGGCAACGGTAAGTTGTGTACACATGGCATCATCTTTGAATGACCCCTCCCCCCACCCCATCCGTCAAAAAAAAAAATGAAATAAAATGCACCCAACACTCAAATGAAGGACTCCTCTACTGAAGGGAGCTTGATTGACTTGATTGACAGAACCCGATTGGCTAATCCTGTGATTGATTGGGGAGGTGGTGAATGAAACGATTACGAGATTAGCCATTGACCGCATGGCATTATAAAGGCCACTTGTATAACTGAATGTACTGCATCTATCTGCAAGTGCAACAACTATGACTACCACTTCTTATGCATTCATTCCAATCACCTCTCTAACTGCATTCAGCATTTAATTCCAGAGCTGTATCCTGCATGGTTTACTCTCTTTCTCGTCATCTGTATGACGTCATGTAGTACTATGTCATCTCTCTGTGTCATGTGTCAGCCAATAGCTGCATTTTTGCACCTTAGTGGGACAGCATGCTGAAGCATGAGTGCTATGTTAGATTTACTGGAGGAGAGGATTATAGTTGTCTGTATATCATGGTGTACTTGATGATCACTTTCTGTACTTTTGTAGACTGCAGACAGTTGTAGAGGTATGGCTGTTTAGACTCAACATTCAAATTCAAGATATGTGTATGTGGATGAATAGTGTGCGCCCCCAAAGAGGATGCAAAGGCAAATCTACTCTCCATATGTAAAATTCACATGAGCCTTTTTAAGAAACAAAAAAAGCTGTCATGCAATAATAATCTAGACCCCAGCAAACTTAAACAAACAACAATTGTGCCACTGATAAAGTAACGGCAGCTTTTCTTTGTTCTGATTTCTGTAAAGAGGTGTCCTTGTTTTACTTTTTGATCAGTTTGGTTCTGGATGGTGTGTGTTGGTGGTTGTGTGCTTTCGAGGTCTTTCTGGTGTGCGACACTGATCTGGAATGCCTGGCAGTGTTTCACAACCATGGTTTGATTTGACTTTTTTTTTTTCTTTTTGAGGAATGATATTTGCATCCCCCATCCTCTCTGTCTTTATATCCAGACTTCTCTCTCTCTCTCTCTCTCTCTCTCTCTCTCTCTCTCTCATTCGTTCTTGCTCCTTTCATCATTTCTCCATTGTTGCTCATGTACAGTTAGATCCAATGTAGGCAAACGGTCAGATGTATTTTGTGTGTGTGTGTGTGTGTATCGCATCTTGTTGTTTCTGTTTGTTCATTAGAGGAATTGCACATTTGGATGGATTTTTCACTCTCTGTGCCTCTCTCTTCTCCACATCATGTATGTGTTTTTCTGTGTCTTTTCATGTGGACTGGCTCCTCCTCCTCCTCCTGCATCCCTCTATATTTCTGTCTTTCCTCTGTCGTTCTCTCTCCCTCCCCGTCCTCCTTTTTCTGTATGATGTGTATTTGATTGGGAGGGCTGCCAACCTTTTTTGACTGGGTCTCTTGCTGCATCTGATGCTTGCTGATTGGCTAGTTTTGCTCACCTCTGGTGATGTGATGCGCTCTTGATTGGCTGCGTGTAATTTGTGTATGAACTCTTCGATTAATGTTTTTTGCATTGTGTTCAACTGATGAATCTGCCGCTTAATTCACCTTCTTTTTCCCTCCTTTTTTTTTTAAAGGTAGCAATATAATGGTCTTGGATTTCTTTTTGAATGCTTTTGTTCTGAAATATTTTGTTGTTTTCTTTGTTCTGTGTGCCAATGGTTGCATTGTTTGTGTGCAAAACTGCCTGACTACTCACCAGGATCCTTGTTTTCAATGTCTTTCTCCTTCAAAAGAAGCGCATGCATCAAATCCCATCGCTGCTCATCAACAGAATTAACCTCTGTCATAAGTAAAAAAAACTGTTTCGTAAATGACACCTCACACTTAAAGCTGAATATGAAAACTCTGACCATCATGTATGCAGATTATCTCCCTCATGTGTCACAGAATATATTCAGTTTAAGACAGATTCAAACACAAACTGTAATGGGATTGAATTCCTCACTGGTTGTTTACATGTTAAACTGGGTTGACTCGGCCCCTGACCACTTTTTCTGGTGTCCAGGTCAATAATGCCACAGCCAGAGTGATGACGAACAAGAAGATGACCACCCCTTACTCTAACGGAGAGGGTCTCGCAACTCTGCCATATGGTAATGCACTTTGAACTTCCACCTTTTGTTTGTTGTCTGGTGACCTTTTTTGGAATCGTGGTGAACCATCGCCCCATCCTTGCTTGTGAATGACTGAGCCTTTCCAGGAGGCCCCTTTCATACCAATCATGCTGTATTCTGAAATTATCACATTCAGTTTTATTCATATTATATCCCTCTGATAATTCCACTGTAATTTATTATATCTGACAAAATGGAAAGAAAAGCTTAAGTTGTAATTGCTATTTTGTTGGAGTCATTGCTTTTGCACAGTAGAACTTTGCAAAACAATGACAATGTGAGTCCACTAAGAATCAGTAATATGATCATATTGAATTGAGAGCTCTGTGCAAACAGTCGGGAAGTTTTATACATCCTCTCTTTACAATGAACAATAAAATGAACAGCAGAGGTCACTGTGAACAAACAAAGTCAAACAATGTCTTGTCAAACTGTGCTTTAAATTTACATTTTTTTCTGTTTTTTTTCTGTCTACAGCTGGTTGGAAGTTGAGTCCCATGGTGGGTGCCATGTACAGTCCTGAACTCTATACAGGTATGACAACAAGGATTAACTTCATAATTATTTATACTTGCAACTGATGGAGACGCAATGCTCAAATAATAATGCAATTGTGAAGATATTAAAGAAGCTGTTCTTTCTACCTGCTGTCCCTCAGTACCGGGGTTTCCGTACCCAGCAGCAGCAGCAGCTGCCTCCACTGCAGCAACCTTTCGAGGCGCTCATCTCCGGGGTCGTGCCCGGCCTGTGTACAGCGCAGTCAGGGCAGCTGTGCCACAACCTGCCCTGCCTACCTACCCAGGGTAAATACCCACACACAAACATAACCAGCAAACTGCTATTGATGATAAAAGCTAGACATGTTATGACTGTCTTCTTAATAAATGCATGTGTTCACTTAGTTAAAAACAGTACATCATAATTGTGCATGCTGTGTGTTTGTAATATACTTTCATTGAGATATTGATACTGATAGTTTGCTGAGCTGAAATACCATTTCCTTGTACCTCAGAGTGATGATTATATGGTACTTCAGTGCATTAGGATCAAAGTTCTTTTAATAGTTGTCTCAGTGGCTTAGGTAGCAGTAGTATCACTCTAAAGTTGGTGCATTTGTATACAAAGAGGTGGTATTTTGTCTTGCATGTTGCACGGTGTGTAATAATCTCACCCTTCTTTCTCTTCTCTCTTTCACATTCTGTTTGGCACCGTTTTCTCACCTCTCCCTCCCTCAATCGTCACTCTTGTCTGTTTTCTGCAATGCCCACATGGTGGCGCATCACACCATCTTTTTGTTTTGTTTTGTTTTGTTTCGACTTTCCACCACCGCTCCTCTGTACTCTCTCTTTTTTCCCCCCCTTTCCTTTCTCGTCTCTCTCTCAGTGTGATGGCCTATCAGGATGGCTTTTACGGTGCAGCTGATCTCTATGTAAGTATACATCTCTCTCCTCTACTGCCTCACTCCTCACCTACGTTTTCCCCCTCTTGCCTGTGGGTTTTCAAGTGTGAAACGGCAAAGACCAAACCCGTAGAGACGTGTACTTTTGGGTGTTTTGATTCATCACGTATAGACATTTTATGTTCTCCTGCGTTAATTGTAAATTATTTTCTTTTTAAAAGTTCAAATAAATTAAACTCATCACTTTTCCTCATGCACACAATGTACGATCGCACATGAAATGTTTCTTCATACAAATATAAAAACAGCGTTCACAGCCCAGCACACACACTTTCATCAAAGTGTTCATTCATGAGTAGACTCCTCTAGGGTTTGTCTCTGTGCATTTGTGAGTTAGTTTGTACCAATGTGATTATGAGTGTGTGTCTTATGAGTGTGTGTAATGGCGTGTGTGTGTGACCAGGTTGACAATAGCTGTTTCTGTTCTCTCTGTAGACTAGTGTTTCAGGACATTAGTGGCAGATTGCCCCAGGTAGGGTTTACACACTCTGTGTGAGAGCCAGTGTGCATCCTCCTCGTCTCCAATGACTGCGTGCTGCTAGACATTATTGACCATCTGAGATTGAAATGCCTTCTCTGTCTTCTTCTACTAACTCACTGGATTCTGACATGGGTGGAGTTGCGGAAGGGGGAGAAAAGAATTAGGTTGAAATTTTGAATTTGTGAAGAATCTGCTACATGAAACATCAATTCACAAAATATCTACAGGAGAGATGGGTTTACATTTCAGGGTAGATTAGGTGCAATGTCGCTTTAACCAAAATCTGCACTTGTGATACAGTCTATTGCAAGATGATAGATCCATCTTAGAGCCAGACTTTCTTTCCCGCAGTGTGAAAACAAAGGCATTTTGTCCCACTCGTCCCTTGATCACCAGACATTCACAAAGAAGAGTTAGGTACAATTCATTATGTCCAGAATCAGTCAAACCTGTAAAGAGAATTAAAACAGGGATAACTGGGGTAAAAATGTAGATTATAGCTTTTTTGATCCCGGAAACGTCGTCATTTTGCTCTATTCTTCATTAAATCACCCTAAAACGTTATTCTATGCAAACGTCACATTATCATGCACACTAGAGAAAATTATAATGTGTCAGCAAGCCAGACACTAAATATATAAGACATGAGTAATGACACTAGATTTATCCAGTCGTCTGAGGGATGTAGAACAGTTTCTATCAGCAGTTAATTCAGACCCCTTCCAGGAATCTCCCTATCTGTTTCACCTGTGGCATGCTAACTGAATCAATGTCGGCATGCAGACATACTTACAAGGCTGACCCCCAGATCCTCCCCTTATCTCCCCCCCCTCCCCCCTCCTCCTTTTGTGTCATTATTTCACTTCTTCTCTCTGCTCATTCTTTCCTTCCTCCGTCAATAACTGAAACCTTTTGTATTTGTAAATCACCTCCAAAGTGCCATCTGGCTCTTTTCTTCCTCTTCTTCTGTGCCCCTTATTTTCATTCTAGTCTTTCCTCCGTCTTCCTCTTCTCTCTCTTACCTATTGTCTACATCACCTGCTCTCTCTCTCTTCATCTCTCTGTATCCTTCCTCTTCCTCCTTCCTCTTCCTCCTTCCTCTCCCTCACCTCCCCCCCCAGTCCAGCCTTCCTCCTCCTAGCAGCAACTGTGTGGTCCTGAATGCGGGGACTTGGTCGTGACTGATCCTTTAGGGTAGAATGCAGCGGTGTGTGTTTGTTATTTTATAGGGATGTTTGGCCTAATACACTGTACGTTCTGAGTTTGGGAAAGCATGCTGTGTCTGTCAGTGATTGGTCGCTGGCCACGTGAGCGTGGTGTGTGCGTGCCCTTTTTTTAATCCGACTGGCTGACTGTCTTCTTACACCTGTAGTTTTTTGTGTCTGTTCATCAACTGTCCATCCAAACATAAATAATGACACAATCATCCTGCCACCCCTTCCCCTTTCTTTAACTGTGTGTTTTTGGTAGGGGAAGCGGGGTGGGGCACAGTTACGGGTATGAACTCTCTCCCTCCATGTCCACCTCCCAGTGGGAAACGTAACGCACTTTAATGCTGCACAGGGGAACGCCACAAACAGCCAAACACATCATGCACAATGAAATATGTTTTTTCCACATTAGTCATGGAGGGAGAGACCCACACAAAGCCTGAGCTACATCCTTGTGAATGCTGTACTGCACCAGATTAGCCAGTTTTGCTGACTGTCTGCTTGTTAATCTTTCGCTCTCTTCTCAGCAGTTTTTCTCACAATGTAACCCTTTAGATTCACCGCTAGTCTGTTAGTGTGCAGAGGAAAGGCAGCAAACCTTTAACAAGAATTTACTCTCGTTTCTGTTTCGTCCCACCTCTCCCTCCATTGCATCCGTCTCCTCTCTCCCTCTTGCTGTCCTCCATCTCTCTCGTCGCCTCGTCACAGGGTGGCTATGCAGCGTATCGTTACGCCCAGCCGGCTGCGGTAGCGACTCCGGCAGCGGCGGCGGCTGCAGCGGCGGCCTACAGTGACAGGTGAGCACAAGCTGAAGCCCCATCTGCTGTGTCTTCAGATGTTGGGGGTGTCCCCTGTCCTCTGACACTAAGTCTGATGACTTTTTAAAAAGCACATCTAAGATCAACACAAGTGCAATTATAAGGAAACTTGAAACCAGCTGTGTGATAATGTGCCTTTATCATATATATATGATACTGGGACATTCAAGTTCAAATCTCACACAAAAAAAAAATAATAATCAGGATATCAGTCTGCAGGATAAGATATCAAGTCCTTCAGATGATGAGACCAGATAAAAGACTTGACATTTTGCCTTTCATTCCTAAACAAATCATAGACCAGGAAGTGAATTTTTTCAACCTTCCATCTTTAACATATTACATGATACCTCTTGTTTGCCGTTTTCTCTTAGCTACGGACGAGTTTACACAGCAGACCCCTACCATGCTGCACTCGCCCCGGCTGCCTACGGTGTCGGAGCCATGGTAAGTCCCGGAAACCCATACGTTGTCACAAAGGATGAGTGATAGTCTATATTTTTCTAACAGTTCCCATGAAAAGATCAAAAGCAACAATGTGTTGAATTGTCTCTCTGAACTCTGAAAACATTACAACTTCCATTTGCTTTCTGTGTCTCTCAGCCTCAAGTTCATTAGTTCCTACTGAGGACTGGGAATGGCTCACAAATATACAGTTTATTATTTTTAAGAAATGCTCAAAAACTCAAATAGATACTCAAATAAGTTGTTGGAAAATGTTTTTAAATGCAAATTATTATGTCATTATTATTATTATTATTACATCTTTTACACCACTAAGACTGGATTACAAACTGGGCTAATAAGGCTACAATATCACCTGACATGATGGGGGCTTTAAGGTTGGTTTTAAAATTTTAATTAATGAATTAAATTAATGTGGCGTTGAAATCAACTACAGTGCCCATGTTCATTGTAATGAAGGAACATATCACCCATTGCAACAATCAACAATGGTAGAGAGACTTTGGCAACGCAGATAATTCTTGTTAGTGGGATCTATTCTTCTAGTAGGATTTATTATTGGCATTAATGAAAATATAGACTATCACCAGACTGATTGGTTAAAGATTAATATCGTTTTGAAAGAGATTTTATTCACTAAATGTTCGTCTCTTATTGTTTCACAGGCCACACTGTACAGGGGAGGCTACAGTAGATTTGCCCCTTACTAAAGACACTACATTTCCCAGGAGCTCCTCTCTTCCATTGAATTTCTCTGAAAGAGCTCCCTCTGTTGTCGTGGAGGTGGACTGCACCCAGTTTTAAAGTGTGGAGTCGACCACAACAAAGATATTTCAGATCCCACCCCCGAGCGGTCCCACCTTTTCTTATATACGCTACTACAGAAATAGAGGAATGCTGTATTAAAGACTGACGGATGGCCTTTACATTAAAAAAGAAGAAAAAAAAAATAAAGACTCAAAATGGCCACCTTCCCTATTGCACGGCTGTATTATAGTCCCCCCTTCTTATTCCCTCGGCGCTCGGCAGCACAAGACTCGGGATGGAGCCCAGATGTTCTTCCAAAGGCTGTGTGTGGATAACGGACATTGAAATAGCTGTCAACCGTGTAAGAGAAAGAGCTGAGCGCTGTGTGGCCTGCACACACTCAACATTTAAGGAAACAAAGTGAGAGGGAAGCGAGCAATCAGAGTGTCTACAAAATGTTGGCACGGTAGGAAGCAGGAAGGTGCATCGAAAGAGCACCTGAAAAACATTTTGAACCAGAATGACGAGTCACTAAAATGATTGAAAAAAAAAAAAAAAACACCCACTGATGAATTTTTGTAATTGCTCCTTAACATGGGCGGATAGTAATGATAGAGGATTTCCAATCTTGCTGTGTTCTGGTAGAGGGAGACTGAACATGGCGGCTTGGATAGACGGTTTATAACACTACAGAAATCACGTCCGAAAGCTGAAGGAAGGAGGTTTATTAGAGCTGTTCCTTACCTCAAGTTTTCTTAGTATGTGGAAATGGTGAACCTTTAAACTTAAAATTGTTATGATATGCAAAGAAATTAGTTTAGAGAAAAAAAGTTACCAAATTGTTATTATTATTATTATTATTGTAATTATTCTCATGACTATTCTTATGAAACCATTCTTTTGTTTGACTCAGCAGCCACTGCTGTCATGGGACATGTAGATCCAACAGTGAAACCTTGGGGTTAAAAATCAGACAATGATCATCCATATTACAAATATTCCACCTTTTGACTATGTGACACAAATCACATCGTCCTTCTCATGCACAGGATTTCACCACATAACACTACGAAAAGTTCAACACTACACTTTGAACGTTTTTACAGATTTTAGCTGTAGATTCAGACTCAATCATCCACCCACAACAACCCCGGGTTTAAGTACTTGTTGATCCTTTAATGTAGAGATTTATTATTTGGATTTTTTCCCTCACGCTCCATCTTTTATAGAGCAAAGTCCAACATTGAATGAGTCTTCCTGAAACATACTTTAGTTGGTAATTGTGTTCGAGACGCTGCCAACAGCAATTACTGAGCAAGAGAGATTCTGTGGGTGAGTTAATAGAAAATATTTAAATGCAAAACACCTTACTATTGTGCATATTTCTATACCGTTGTATTCTATATTTCCAAAACGTGGCTTTTTTGGCTTTTGTTTTTGTTCCAAAGATTTGTAGAAAGCACATTTTTCTGCCGTGTATAAATATATTATCTTTGTTATCGTTATTATCATAATCCTTGATAATCCTATTGCTGTTTTTATTTACTTCTTTTTCATCCTCTGTTTGTGTTTTTTTTTTTTTATATATATCTGTAAGTGTTCCTTCTCCAGTAAGGTGCAAGTTGAATTTCAAGTTTTCAAGTTATTGTTATTATTTTTGCTTTGGAGTACAGATCTTGAGCTGAGAGCGTACCTGAGTGGTGACATACTGAAGGTATGCATGTAACACTACAGTCCACTACAATCCAGGCTACACTTTTATTAGTTTTTGTTTGTTTTGGGTCGATCATAGGAGCCACTTGCACGACATCTGATTTCAAACTATACAGGAATGGCTGGATTTTTTTTTTTTCTGTTTCTGTCCACATTTTTCAGGTGACTGAGACATTTGGAATGAATGAATGTAGGTCTGTAGCACTTTTGGTCAACACCAACTGTGTTTCTTTCTTTTTGGGTTTTTCCGTTTTAATCTTTTTTTTTTTTTTTTTTTTTTAAACAGACTCCTTACATTTCAATGGTAAAATCTGTCAGCTTGACAGGTTTGTGTGAAGATATCCAGTAAAAAAAAAAAAAAGTGTTATCTCTCATGCATAAGCAGGTTAATATTCCAACATGGTGAAAAACAATATGTCATTGTGGGATATGATTTATGAGTTGTGTGTTAAATGAGGCCGTTATGTTTTTTTTTTTTTTTTTTTTCAAAGCTGCCGTTGTGTTTTTCACTTCTCACACTTGGAAAAACATGCAGGTCAATAAGATGTTTTTTTTTTCTATTAAATGTGCTGCTGTTGGATTTTCTCATGACATTTAACATTTCTTTTTAAATTTCTCCAAGTTACTATAGAATGTGCTCTGGACAAGACGAGGGGGGGTAAAAAAGAAATCTAGCCAAAGATGCTAACTAAGAGTCCCCAGCACGTTCTGGTTCCCAACTTGAGAAGCGCTACACAAAAACACACAAAGATGGACTTAACAAAGCCACTGAAGGCATGGACAAACCAGCATGAGCGATACTTGTCAAGTTAAAAAAAAAAATTGTTTTGCATGAATCTTGTGTCTTTTCATATTTGACTCCTGAGCAGCCGAACCCAGTTGCGTTCTTCTTTACCACTAAACTCTTGTGTAGGACGACAGGCAGCTCGAAGTTTGAAGCTGGCAAACACAACAAAGAGCACAGTGCTGTTTGGCAAAAAGGCCTGCTGACAAACAAAATGACTGCCGCACAACGACAACGCGTGGCAGCTTCATTTTCCTGTCATGGTTTTCTTGCCACTGTATCATAGTAAACTAGGCTTTGTGGCCGTTCTTCATAGTTGCAATGGTTTCTCAATGACCAGTCCCTCTCCTCCTCCTGTCATGTCTATATCCCCCCTTGACTGCCATTATGTTTTTTTGTTATTGAATGGCCATATAAAATGTTTTATATAAAAATGTTTTGTTGTGATCAAGCTTTCAGGTTGGTTTCTTTTTTTGTATCCTATTTATTTAGTAAAAATGGATCAATGTTATTTTATAGTTTCTCACATTGTACATGCAGGCAGAGCCAGGATGCAGCTCCTGTTTCTACAATTTTACTATTCATCACTGAGTCAGCAGCTGCTTTAAATGTGCAACAGATGTCTTTGGCTACTTATGAAAAGCTGCACAAACGTTATCTTTTAAGCTCATCTGGAAAGTACAAATCCATGTTCACCATCTATGGTGTTTTAGCAAGCTGACATTTGTTTAGTGTGGCTGTTAATACTGATTACAGCAGCTTTAATAATGCAGATATTATATATGTTGGTATTTGTTTTTTTCAGGATCACTTATAAGTTATGCTTTGTGACCACCCCGAGATTTTCTGTGGCTTAAAGAAGACAAAGAAGAATTTCTTTGGGGAAAATATTTATTGACACTTCTACTCAACTGCGACTCACATATCGATAGTGTGCACAAATTTACATTCATACTTCATAAAAATAAAAATATATATATATATATATATCTCATAAACAGCTGTACATTAAGAATTAATAGCTCCAAAGAGGGAGAGGTTCATGGAGTGGAAAAGGCAGGAGAGAGGATCGAAGGTTTAGTGATCAAAAGCAACGATGAAACCTGCTTACAACAGATTTAGTCCATCGTCTCTCAGAAATGCACAAGTGCAAAGGAAGGAGGGAGGGAAGTTTGGAGTTATTGCTTCACCTCAATGAAGCATATATAAATAAATAAATATAATATTTTATTTTTAAATCACATTTGCCAATTTTGCCACAGCTTGGATTTGCTTTGCTTGCTTTCGTTTTTTGGTGCAGTGTTTCCCAAAACACGTGGGCCTAAGACAAGGTAGGAGTGGTTGGTAGGAGAACAGGGCGAGAGAGGAGGACTGGGCGAAGGAAAATGATTGCAGGGAGGTAGGATAGTTGCGATGAGGACACAGTGGGGTTTCTAGACAATTCCATATTTCGCCAGGTCACTGAGCTCCATGTCGCCGAAGGCCTCCCATGGGCAAACCACTGTGATGTCTGTGCCAAGACCCTCCATGCCGGGGATGTCGTCTCCGAATCTGAAAAAGGAACCAAAGCAATCTTAGTTTCCTGAGAATGTTTCACTTCAGTTCATTTATTTTATTTATGACTTTCAGTGGTGGAAGAAGTTCTCTGATTTTTTTTACTTAAGTACCAGTAGAACAATTCGAAAATACTAATTTCCTTGTTTTTTTGCAAGAGGTCGCAAGCCAAAAAGGTTGGGAGCCACTGGTTGCTTCCTTAACAATGCATTTCATAATGCTATAATATGCTTTCTTAATGTTAAATCTTAATCTGAAAAGCACCAGCTGTCAGATAAACGTAAGTGTAAGTGTAGTGGGGTGGACGTATAAAGTAGTAGAAGATGGAAATACTTCAGTAAAGTACAAGTACCTTAACACTACTTGCATTACTTGATTAAATGTGCTGTGTTACTTTCCACCACTGGTTACATTAAAGCCCATCTTACCCCTTCTGGCCTGGTTTGGGGGCCTTGCTCTTGAAGGTACGAGCGGCCCTCTGCTTGAACTTGGGAGGAGCCTTCTTGTCGGCGGGAGCTGCAACGGCTGCGTCTGCCATCTTTTATGCACTGAAACAAAACAAAAAAATAAGTCAGTCTTGATGTGTAAGACCCTTCCTCCTCCTCTAAACCCCACTGCCCCCCCCATGCTTGGATGATATAACATCCTTAGGTCAAATTATAGGCTAAAGCTTTCATACAGCCCTTTAAGACCCTGTTACACAAACAGCTTTGTCTATTTTTAACACCTTGGTTTTAAAGATTACTCTTGGCCAAGTTACAGTCTGTACACCGTGAGACCAGGATATCGCTAAGTTCACCTAATTCCTCAGTCTGAAGTCAACACGCTTACTCTATGCTGTGAATAATAAACCCTGAGTGTAAGGAGATTTTACCCTGAGCGACTAATTTTCGATCTGTCTTAATCCGACCTTTCCCTGACCTCAGCATGCGTCTTATTTTACAGGAAAGCTCATCAGTCCTCTGAACTCTACCACAAATATATAATGACCTCACTGATGGCATCTGGGAACAGGCAAACAAATCATATAGTTCTGTTATCTCCAACACAGAGTGAGGAAAGGACTGAAGACATCTCTTTTTAATTGTCTTTACCTTCGTTACACCAGGAGATCTAGATTTCTTTTTTGGCCAAAATGGCAGCCCAGTTATAAACCTTTTTGTCTTGGAGGGTCAAAACTGAAACTTAAATGTGGGCCACAGGCCAAAAGCAAACATCTATAGTATTTATTGTTAAGATGCAAAATGATATTAGGATCCCTAAACTGACTGACTTCCTGTGTCTCTCTGCCCGCCGTGATAAGTTTATGAAAAATAGTTCAAATTTATCATCCTAAATATTTGAAGAGCATTTTAGCCACACACAAAAAATAACATACCATAAAGTGCGATTCACATTATGATTTGATGTTTTAATTACTTTTTTGCTGTTAGTCCTTTCCATAAATCAACAGAGATCCAACATTTACTGAATGAAGAACAGTAAGAAAGGGAGGAGGAAAAGGCACAAAAAGATCGTATGCTATTGCATGTTGTTTTCTCCAAATGACCATATTTATTCTGTTTGCTAATCACATATTGTTTGATAAAATCACTTTTCAAGTACTAAGCATATACTGAATACAGTTCTGGCAATTTCCTTTTTTTCAGTTTAGTAAATAGTAAGACAAGTCTTACACCTCCAAATCAAAGTGAATGACTTCCTGCAAATTAATGCCCATATCGTCCAACGCCTCTATCAGGTAAGAAGTATGGAGAAGTAAGGAAACTTCTATAATACTTATAAAGTGTCTTGGATGGTAGGTAAAAGAGATGGTAACGATCATGCATTAAAACAAGAATGCAAAATGCACAAACAAAAAAATGTAATAAAAAAGCTGAAGAAAAAAAATGGAACTTCAGCTTCTTTAAAAAATGTGCACTGATTCGGCTTCTGGGAGACTTTTTTCTAAAACTGATCAGCAACAACATGTCATCCAAACACAGATCCTTTAGTCTACAACACAATTTATGTTTCTACAGATCACATCCTCAACATGTGCACCTCACATTATAGTCTGAAGTCATTCTCTCTCAGCACGTTTCCACTCTCTCTTGTTCGCTCTAACCTTAATCCTTACAGCAGAATTGAAAGTTCACCAAAGCTCGCAGCCGAGTGATGCTGATCTTTGATCTTACCTGTTTTTGCAGTCGCTCAGTTGGCTTCTGTCTGATGTCTCTTTGCTCAGTTTGTGTCTTTCTGCTCTCTGTCCTGGTGTCTTCTTATATACTCCCCCCTACTAATCCCCCTGACATGCTCATCCATAACTTTCTGTCCTTTCTTTACCCCCCTGCCTATAATTGGTCCCTGTGCTCTATTAGATTAAGGAGGGGGCTCAGTCCACTGCGGTGTGTTGAGCCATGTGTGTGCAGCCTTACATAATGAAGCATCTCTGAGAAAAACTACATTGGATTCACTGAACAATATGAGTTGCTTTTGGAGCTGATTTTGAATATATTATTTTCCAAATGGGCACATTTTAATAATAATTTAATGTCATTGTAGAATAATAACAACAATAAAATCCAGATCAGTTCTGAAACGTAAACAGTGGATTTTTAAAGTTGACTATTGACCTTGGAAACTGTAATTTGACTGAAAAATCTTAACTCAAGGTACTTATTTTTCCAGAGCTTTCACCCACATCTCAGTCTTAATAAGCTAATTAAAAGAAGGCGAGACTACTAGAAAAAGATAGAAAGTGGATTTTAAGACAACATCTGTCATATAACATAAACAGTGAAGTTTTAGGGGCAAAATCATGGAGTGAATCTTTAATGTTTTACCACCCTCAGATATTTCTTTTCATATCTTACTTATTATGAAGTTAAGTTGGGATGTTACTGTGCCAGTATCATCCCTCCTTCACCTGGGTGCGTGCCATGAGGCGAGGGATTAACAGCTGAATGGTTAAGTGTTCTTTATTTGTCACTAAGTGATTGATCACCTGCACGGAGCTCAGGCCGTCGCTGCTCTTACATCACACGCTCCAGATCCTCGTGCAGGCGACGTCAGGACACGTTTGTTTACAACTGAGGTGAAAGCACATCCCAATCTGTCAGTGTTTTATCATCACACCTGGTGTCTTAAGTGACTCCAAATCTGCCTTATGTTTGAACACAGAAGCGTGAGATCACTGATGTTGTAATACTGACATGTGTATGACAAACAAGGGCTGTGTCATTATGGCTCTGATGCTTTGTGTGATATTAGGAAATTTCTCCTTTCAAATCTCTCATCAGAAGAATCAGAACCAGGTTTATTGACAAGTTTTCACATACAAAGAATTGATATTTTGGTGTCACAATAAACAGAGTTGGAGAAAAGCAAAATACACAAGTAAAAAAACTTTACTGCACTAAAACCTACATAGGCCTTTATTAAATGTAGTATTAGTAGTAGTGGGAGGCTGCACAGTAAATAGACAAAAGGAAGGGAGCTGTCAAATGCAGAAAAGTGAGACAATGCATCATGAATTTATTATTTACAACAGGCTTCAGAGGAAGCTTCGAGCCATTTAGCGCCTGTATTTGTGCACATTTAGTGAAATTCATTTCATCGCTTTTCTTCCTCCCCCTTCTTTTCTCTTCATAGTCTATTATCACTAACCTTTTCCCACAATATTGTAGATGCGTAGTAAAAAAATGTCCCATACTGACCATGATATGGTTTTACATTTTTAACATAAAGTAAATAAAGTATTCCTGTGATTAAACCAAAATTGCCAAATTAAGTTACTTGTACTATAATAACATTTTAACATAAGGAGTTTTGGTGATGCAGATGGGTGCAGTGTGTGTGTGTGTGGTGGGTACCATACTGATGTATGTGGTGGGCTGTGACAGACACACAATGAATATCTTTCAGCAGATTTTTTTTGGCTTCATCTCGACGGTCATGCTAATTACTGTCACTCAGTCCTGCCAATAACTGTCACCTCTGCAATTCACTTCAAATCTGCAGGTTTGACAGACACACATCTAACTTGAAATACACCTTTTATTTTTACCTCGTTATCCTACATCACGTCTATTTGTGGCCGAGCTGGCACAGAGTAGGGCAGAGCAGAGTTGGCACATGAAAGAACGACAGAATGAACATCTGAGGGGATTAGCAGCCTGGAGGACTTTAAAAGAGACAGTGGGACGGAGAGAGGGATCCTACAAGCGAGGCTCATCAGACAGCATCCGAAAAGACACTTTGAGGCTTCGACAACAGGCAAGATGAAACTGCGTTTTTCTCAGCTGTGGTGCAGGGAGCCCAGGCTTTCACTGCTTTGATAACATGTAACTTAGAGGAGAAGGACGGACAGACAGACGGAGTGATGGTTTTATAGTGTTTTTCTTGAGTATCATGGCTGAAATGGAGCTGAAATGAGATCTGAGAAGACTTCAGGCTTTGTTGGTACAGCTCGAGGCCTGGTCTTCATTTCTTCATGATTATATATTGCTTGATGGATTTGGATGAGCCAAGAGTTTTGAACACTGGTTATGAATGCTTGTATTTGTGAGTAGTGATTTTGCTGTAATGATGGGAGATTTTGGTTGATGTATCAGAGGAATCAGTATAGGTTTATTTGTATAGCACCTATGAAACAGCAATGGACTCTTAAGACGTAAGGCATTAAGACAGTATATACATTGCAGTGCAAGATATGAAGTGATGGTTGAAGCCTCCAAGCATAAAAGAACTGAAAGTTGCTGGGACCTAATATATTTTGTCCTCTCTTATTTTTCTCTTTCAGAAACTGATCTAAATGGCAGACGTCGCTGTCGCAGCTCCCGCCGACAAGAAGGCACCTCCCAAATTCAAGCAGAGGGCCATCCGCACCTTCAAGAGCAAGGCGCCCAAACCAGGCCAGAAGGGGTGAGATTGATTTGAGATCATATACACACACACACACAATATACACAAGTCTTTTCTTTATTTTGCCATCATCTTTGTGTGTCTCATGCTCTCAGATTCGGGGACGACATCCCTGGCATGGAAGGTCTTGGCACAGACATCACAGTGATTTGCCCATGGGAGGCCTTTGGGGACATGGAGCTCAGCGACCTGGCGAAATATGGAATTATTTAACCCTCTTTTCCTTTGCCTTTACCCCCTTATTGCCACGATTGCCCCTCATATATTTCAGCTGTCAACAAACAGCTGAGAATATTGTACCTGTGTGCTCTCGAGAGGAGGCAGCTTTTGATGATCTAGAGGTTTGACCTGGAAAAAATGAACCCAGCTCTCTCTCTTGTCTCAGGCACTTTATTTGCCCCTGCCTTTCCACCATTTCTCCATCGTCCTTGTAAACGTCAGCAGCTCTGGACCTGAGCCTGTACGTTCCTCAGATAAAAAAGTGCATATACTATGAAAGAGTGTTTGATCTGTTTTTGTGATATCCCAGCTCTGTTTTGCTCTCCTCTTCCTCCACCTCTTATCTTCAAAGCTGCTGATCCGACATGCACAGATATCTATTTTCTCTATTAGATAAATCAAAATATATTTTTATGATACAATCTATAATTCACTCTGCAGTGAAAAGGATCAACTCTATTTTGTCAGTAGAGAGAAACTATTCCACAATAAATGCTACTATTTTCCATAGAACATCTGTCTTTGTGTCCTTCCTATTATTAACAACAAATTAAAATACACTGATATTACAGTGATGTTTATTTATTTAGCATTTACAATGATTTTAACGTTCAATGTCGCAGATGCTCAGGCAGAAAACAAAACATTCACTGTTCTTATTTTCTGGTTTCCTCCAATGCACATGATATATACTATGTGCATAATAACTCATTTGCAATTCCTAATGTGGACTGTGTTTATATATATTATATTATTGCAATAATCATTACTGATGCATTACCATGTATCATTTTACTGTTGTAGTTGGTAAAGATCTCAATTCATTTATTTGCGGTTGGATACTTTTATCTGCAACAGTGCATCACATTTTATAAGCTCATTACAGGTTTTGTGTGTAAAAGCTTAATCTGCAGAGTAACTGAAAGGTTTTTTGTGCACTTTTGTCAGAATATCAATCAAATCAATGTTGTTATTAAACTGGTGTATTCATTTTAAAAATGGCATGTATCTGTTTTTGGAAATGAGCTCTATTAAGCACAGCTGCATAAATGTAGTGGAGTAAAAAGTAGAATACTCAAGTACCTTACAGTCATACTTAAATACAGTACTTGAGTACTACCACTGATATTGTAATCTGTAGAAACTGATATGTTATCTACTCAATGCAATATTTCGCAGCTCCCCTGGTAGCATTTTTGTTAGTATTGTTTGTTGCTACCAGTGTCTGTGTCTGAGTGTGTGTGTGTGTGTGTGTCTGTGTGTGTGTTTGGCCTCCAGATATCAATGTGCTTTTGTGTCACTGCACCGATTAGCTGTTCAAGCCTCTAAACAGCGAGCAGACAAAGGGACAGTGCCTTGTGCAATGTGGCATAAATGTAACAAACACCAGTTCAAAACCTTTGGCCTGCTCATTAGCGGGGACCTGAGGGGGAGACGGGGGACAGGCAGCGGGCGAACACAGAGGAGGAAAAGTGAGGGGGCATGATTACAGAGTCTATTTGAGATGGAGGGCGACCCCATGGATTAATCTGATGGGTAATGTGTGTACCAATACATCATTTCCATAACTGATCCCACCAGTAACAGGATGTGAATATGAACAAATGGATGAACACCTATATGTGATTTGGAGGAAGACATCTCAGAGACCGATATCTGAAAACCTCAGCAGATGAAACCAACCAGCTACAGAGCAGTGGACGCAATAATCATACATACAAGGTCTGGCACGCAGAATATTCTGAACATTTATTGATCAACAAAACAACAAAAACACTCAAAACTGATTCTTCCACGTAAAACAAATATAAATCTGCTAAAAAAACAAACACATTTACACATAAAAGAGATTCATAAGCTGCTTAAAGACTTCCATGTAAGATGATTAAGTCTTTCTTGTGTTAATTGTGTTACAGGTTGTGAGTGTGTCCGCCAAGTCAGTTTAAAATGAGATTACCAGCCGGGGTCAGCCAGAGCGGTCGGGCTTTTTAACTTTGTTCTCTGGTTGTAACATGGTGATTGTGGGCAGAGCTGCAACAGCTGCATCTGCTGGTTACTGAGAGACACAGGAGGTGGCTCCTGCACAAAGCCTCTGGGTTATGATTTAGTGAAATATAATAATATATTTCACTATTTTAAAACTTAGCATTTCCTTACTGCATTTACAGGCACCTGGCATCTGTTTGTACACTCTGGCTGCAGGATTAGACAAACAGCATATGAACAGAAATCATCTTCATGCAGTGTGTTTTTGTGTCTGATTCTGCACAGACACATTTCTGGCTATCTTGACCAATTTTATTTTGCCAAGCGTCCTGAGGCATATTTAATACACTGCATCAGGACTGAGTGTATCTGCTGCATTATTATTATTATCAGTCTTTGTAAAATGCTGCACAATCATAGACTCCTCTGAATGCTGTGATGGGTTTAGCGAAATCACACATCTATGATTCAAACAACCCAAATTTGAGTCACCACGCTGCCACTCAAACTGCTGCCTACTACTGCTACAGGTTTTTTCTCTTGTTGTAATTTGACATGACTCATTTTAAATTCTCGTAATAGACGCACAAGTGGTTTTCAAGATTTCTCCTTCAGGTGTAAATATTTAAGAGGTGACGGACAAAAACTCTTCCACACTCCTCTTATAACTCTTATATAAGCATCATATTCAGAAACATTTCTTTGCAGGTACTGAATCCAAAAGCTTACTTTTCACCAGTACAGCCAGAAGTTCAAGCTGTAAGAAAACTCAGAAGACTTTCCAGACAATGCACCGCTTCTCTTGTTTATCACCGTCGATCGTGGTAGCAGAAAGCCTGAAGATCTCTGAGAGCCAAAAACAAGCTGACATAGAAAGTGAGAAATGATGCGCTCCTGTCTCAAATGTAAGGAGCGCTTGGTCATCAGTCTGAAATCTGAGATGATACTTCTGTTGGAGCATCGAGTGTAAAGATGCAGTTCTGAGATACATTTGGCATGTGTCATAAGTGCATATGCACAGCGGAGTAACATTGCATAACTGCTGAAAAGAAAGCTAATCTTCCCCCAAATTGCAACCTATACATCCAAGAATCACCCACAAACTATGGCATGTGTATATGGTTAAAAATGCAATCCCATGAAGCCTGTTTTTTGTGACTGCAACATGAAGTCTGTGTCTCTGGTTGTTAGTTTTATTCACATTTTCTTATTCTTTAATCAATTATTAATGATCAAACATCACAAATACATATTCCTTCTGAAAGCAGCAGGTCTGTAGCTGATAGTAGAAAGCTCAGTGCAGAACCTGGAATACCTCATGATGCCTGTCAGGTCCTGACGGCTGGTTTCCTGTTTGTCACTTTGTTCTTTGCTCTGACACGAAGGTACAACTCTTCACTCTGAGGCCTGACAAGCTGGCAGCTTACAGGCTATAATAGGATTGGGGCTTGTCCATATGGGCCAGTGCAGACAGGTACAGTGTGTGAATGCTGTGTGCAGACTATTCTGCTAACCCGGACCTAAAGTTAGCCGAGACTATTTTTTCCACATAAAATAAAGGGTTAGGGTAAAAAGTGTTTAAACACCTGAACTCAGATCTAGATGTATGTTTATGTGCACAGGAAAAGGAAGTCTGTATGTGTGCAGTACTGAATATTACTGCATGCAGTTTTGTGTCAACTCACACAAAGGATTTAAAGGAGTTACGTCCTGTATCTGCAGCAACTATTGCGAACAAGCAGCTGCCATTTCATTTTTCTGATACCGACGTGTTCAAGTGTTTTTGGAGTTAAAAGCCGATTTAACATTGCGCTCCTAAACACTGTCAGACTGACGACAGACGGACGACAAGTTGATGCAGCAGAACCAGACATTCCAGTCTTTTTTATTCCACCTGTTCTTCTTCCTTGTCAAAATGCTACATTACATATGTTGCATTACCCACAATGCAACTTGACTGACGACGGACGTACTACTTTTTCACATATACAGTAGTACTTCCAAAGACATATAAACAGACATTTATGTGTAAACCCTTTAATATAAGTAATTATTACACAATCATATGACTGATGCACTAAATATTACAAAGAATTTGGAGATAATTACGTCCAATATTTGAAGAAAATGAAGTCACCTGTCAATAGTGTTCAGGTTGTTTAGGTCCACCATGGTAATTACTTAATCTCGATGCTGGCAATTTTATAAAAATATTTAACTAACTACTGAGTCACAAGGGGTTATTTCAGGATGCATGCATTGTGTTTTCAAGAAAAACTTCCAACTTATTTCAAACTTGTAATTTGCTATTTCATCTAAGTTATGAACACATTTTTAAAAGAAAAATCTCAACACTGTTTGATTGCAACTTAATTTTAGTAGTGAACAAAATACCTGCTAAACATTTTTGCAGTTTTACATCAGCCCATGTTTTTAATCCTTGTATTGCCCCCACACATCCTGACATCCAGTCTGTATCTCCTCCAGAGTTATACAGTGTCACATATGTAATTAAAGTGTCAGGGGGCCTTCCCGTCCTCTGAGGACCCCTGACATAACCATCAGACAGTCTGTAAGCTGAAATCCATACTGCAAGCTGACACAGTGACCGTGACCCACATCATATTAATCCTCAGCCATCAGTAGTTTATCACACTCAAAAATAAACTCAGAGATATTTTTTATATTCATTTTAGATATTAATATCTCCCTTTTGTCCAAAAAGTGGTTTGCTAATATGGTTGTTTTTACCTTCGGTATGTTTGTGTAAAATAGCCTCTCAAACTCTTTACACAGTATCTTAAGTGATCATTTAAATTTTTTTTTTTTAACTTTTATGGTTTTAAATGTGTTTTTTGTTTTAGTAAATATCCATGACGAACGTTGGAAAGTTTGCATGTGCACATTGCATAAGTGAGACACTGACAGTGTTGGGAGCAGCTCGGCAGCAGGGTCTGAGGATTAATACCACATGAGGCCGTGTCCAAGCCTAACAGGGTTAAAGGTTGTGTAACTGATGTTTGAGAAATAGTGACAGCTTTAACCTGGCCACCATCTAAATACCAGTAATCCATCAGCCTCAGGTTTACCAGCATTAAGTCGCTGATCTCAAAACCAAACTGAACTCTCTGTCTGCATGTGAACGTGGTCGGACTCACCTTATAGATCTTGCACCGTGCATCGAGTCTGAGTCCTAGTTCCCACCTTCGCAGAGACGTGACCGCTGGAATTCATCCTGGATGAAACAGAAACAGCTTAGTCAGAGATGAGAACTCGAGGCAGAGCACAAGACAGTCCAGGCTGTTGTATTGCAGGTGCTTTGCCTCGTGTGCTCATAACCTGATGGTATTAAATTAAACACGCTCAACAGCAGCTCACGAAACAGGGAAATTTAAATAAAGTACTCAAATAAAGTGACAATTAAAAAAGTGGCAATATAAATAATAAAGGTGGAAAAAATAGTAGTACTTTAAAAAGTAATAGTAAAACTAGTCAAAGGCTAAGCATGGGAAGAAAAAGTATTTGACATCCACATGCACATGCTTGATGAGTTAACTTATTATCTAGTGTTGAATTGCAAATCAGTCGTTTTTCATAACTTGTACAGCAAATTAGCAGTTTTATTCCTTTCCATTTAGCTAATACAGATCAGAGAGAGACAGAAAAAGAGAGAAAGTCCAGGCCAGGAAAGAACAGAAGAGTGAACAGGTAAGTATTAAACCCTAATTCATGTCTCCACCACGTCCCAAATCAAACCTACACCCTTTGTCCTGCAGCTGCTGTGATGAACACTCTGTCATCTGGTGATTGTGGACCTCACTGGCTGTTTTTTATTAGTGCTCGACAAAGGAGTGACGACAGATGAAGGACACCGGGATTTTACCAAAGGTCATGAGAGTGATTTAATATTTTTATAATTTTATCTTTAGCTATTAAAAAACAGGATCTTGTGTTGTTTCATTTTGATTCCCACGAATTAATTTTGTTCCCACTTTCCACCACAAAATCCCACAAAAATCCTCCAACCAGTAACCTGTCACATGCTCCTGTCAATGTGAGGGACAGTATGTGCAAACCAAAGATCACCACAGTCCATTTAGAGAAAACACATCACGGAGCCTGTGTAACGGCTCTGATGTTTTACTTTCTGCCACTGTGTGTATTGTAATCATCACTCTTGCTTCGTTTATTTGCAGCACCAACTATATGAGCAACTGGGCCTGTAATTTGAACCGAAACTGCATCTACTCTGAGCCTGTTCAACACTTAGCACTCGTCCACAAGGAGTCAGAAATTGCCATAGACAATATTTTTTAAAATGTATTTCTGTCCTTCTTACTTTTTTCCTTTTCCCTTTTCTACCATTCTCCAACACGATTTTATGTCAGGAATGCTATAAACGCTGACTTTACTGCAAAGCATATGTGTCAGCACTGTAATAACTTAAAGACGGTAAAATGCTGTTTGTTGCCTTTGAGAATGTAGCAGACTGACAACAGCAAATAAAATCTTGAAGGAGACATTGAAGCAGAGAATAAGACATCATTTTTGATTGGATTAAACTGAGAATGAAACAGAACAGATGCAGAAAAACAGACAAAATGAAGTCATGATTATTACAATATATCTTCAAAACGACAGGATATCCTCACTTTATGGGTATGGGTTTACTGGGTATCACTTTAGATTACAGCCTGCAACTTACAGTATAAATATTTTGTACATATCTTGTACCAAGGAAATACTTAAAATTAAAGTGTAATTTAGCTAGAAATAAATGACCCAGTACATGTTAAATAGTCAAACATCAGACTTAGTCTATGTGTCTTTTTACAACATCTGTATCAAACTATTCATGGTAGCCAAAAATCAAACAATAATAAACTTTCATATAATCTGTAACTGCATTACAGTGAAAAGAGAGTGGACTTTATTTTAGAGCTCACAGGAAATTTTAGAAAAATACTTCCAATGTAATTTAGTCCCTCTTAAGAACAATGTTGTTACCACCTTATTCCCTTCTCTTGTACTTGTATTTTTTTTTTTAAAGTATACACTAAACCATTACAAAGTACTTTGTGGGCTGTAATTGTACTGTGTTGTGACGTGTTTGTAAGAAGCTTTATTTCCTCTGGTCCTCACCTGAGAAGAGTTGCATGTTCATGCTCCATGTGTCTCGGCTGTGACGTCGGCTTTGTGCTTTTCACAGAAGTCATAAGTCTGTGAAGGGAGCTGTTGCCCCAGTTTGCAGTATTAGTGTTGCCCTGTTGCTCTTAAGCCTCCTGTGAACATGCATCATACACAGCAGACCTGTAAACCAGGTGAGACTCTTCATAGCTTGGAACCACATGTCTTTGAATATTAGAGGACGTTTGTTGTGAAAAGAATAAGTTATGAGTCTATCGTAAAAATACCTGTATTTTTTAACAAATTTGTTAAACATAGTGATTCAGAGAACAATAATTTTTTTACAATTTTTAAAAAAAAAAATTGTACAAACATTCATGGTTCCCAGAGGATGAATCCTACTGGCTTTGGTGATGCCCTGACCTTTCCTACAATGCCACCATGAGGTTGTCATGATTGTGAAACGTCTCACCACGTGCACACGTTCATGTTTCCCGTCAGGATTGTAATAACTTGAGCGACCTCTTCACTTTTCCTATAGCGCCACCACTGGGTCAAAATCTGAATTTGTCTAATACTAATGATATTCCCATTGGCTCTTCTTTGCGTTTAGTGCTCTGATTAAATAGGCAACAGAAATTATTCTCATGTCTCTGTTCATTAAAATAAATGTGATGCTCCTTTTTTTTTTTTTTGCTGCCTCACAAACAACCACAGTTATGACCTTTAAGTTTTTTCCATTATTGCTTTCATTAGTCTCTTTGCACTGAGCACAAGGGGACATTTAACTTTTATAAACAGCTTTCAGAGGCTGTTTTTATAATCAGAACATACAGCAGGAATATTTTTTTGGAATTGCATGAAAGTATTTGGTTTTTATTGGTGCACAAGAAGTTAACAGGGTTCAGACTAAAACTGTTGCGACCATCTTGTCCTTGAAAGTTCATTGTATTTTTGGGCATCCAGCAGTTTTTTTTTCCTGCTCTGTGGTCGACCAAGATGTAACTTGTCTGCCTTTTCTTTTTTAGAAGATTCCTTTTCAGTGGGAAAAATGTTCACATGTCACAGAGTAAAACGTCATATAAATCATTCTTTTCGATTCTAGTTTAATATTTGCTATGGTTCTGTTGTATATAAATGTATATTTCAGAGGCTTTAGTTTCAGTTTCAACATCACAATTGACAACATTTCTGTGGTGGTTGTGGGAGCTGCTGTACGTTTGTGGGCTTTTCTGTTTCTCAAACAAGTTATCTGAGAAAATGTTCATGTATTTATTTTTTCTTTGGCTCACATTTTTAGATTTCGTAGAAGTTCAGAGGTCCTTCTAGAGAGTTATAAAAGTCGACTTGCCATCAGAGGATTCGCTTGCAGAGGAACCAACTGTCTTTGGCTGTAACTGGTGACTGGTTACTTGACAATGGAAAAATGTTCTCCTGCACCACAAAGTTTTCAAGGCAGCATGACAACATTTTTCACAGCATTTGCACAATATGTCATTATAATGTCACATCAGACGCTTTCATTTCTGGGACTGGCAGGACTTTATGGTGCCAGACGACTTTTATAACTTAGGAACATGAGACACTTTGTCCAGTTGATCTTCTTTTATGACATAGTTTATTTTTTGTTTGTTTACTGAGATATCCTGGTTTTCACTCACCTGTGATTTTTACATTCAGGAATAATAATGAAACAATTATATCACACTTTTCAACGTACTCAAAGATGCTGTTCAAGATAAAAAGATTTTTAAAAAATCAGGGTATGTCAAAAAGATACTAAAAAGAAGAAAATCAATCTCATAACATCTTGATTTTCAGCTTGGTTTCTTGTAATAACACCTATGCATAAAAAACACTCATTTTACATTTTCCTGTTGCAGGACCGAATTTCCTCGCCCGGGTGTCTGCACGATGATGAATGGATTGGGTGGAAGTTGTGTCCCTCCTGTGGTGAATGTACCAAAACGCAGCCCAGTTAATCTCTGGTCACAGAGGCCTCCTGCTGGCTTTTTGCAGCCTGTCTGGGGTCAAAGCACGAGTATTAACCAGGCTGACTCCCACCCAGATGCATGTGACACAAGACATTTTGAAGACAAGCTGTTGAAAAGATGCTACTAACCAGACACACAAGAAGGAAAAGATGATGTTTCACAAATGCAAAGGTCAGCTGGACTAATTGTAAACATTGTTGCCAGACACATACTCTCACCTGTCCCCTGTTGCACAGTGACACGTAGTTCAACGTTGTTCCATGTCCCAGCGCCCCGACTTATCAACAACACCTGGCTGGTTCCCAAGAAGCCTCCAATCACATCCCAGAGAAGTTGCAGCAGCCACAGACAGCTGCCATGTGGCGACGGTCGGAGACGCAGCACAGGTGACACGACTGTTCGGACAGAGTCAAAGAGCTACAGAGTCTTCTGGACGCTGTTTGGTTTGTTTCCTGCCTCCCCGTCAGTCGAATCATTTAAAACATGCTGGTCAATCTGCTTTTCTCCCTCCTGGTGTCTTCTGTCATTGCCAAAGACAAAGGTAAATTGGTTTAAGTTTGCTGGGTCTTCTCTGTTTTATTTGTTCTTCTTTCAATATGGAAAGTCAATTATAATTTTGTGCCTTATATTTTAATCAAAGTGCAAGTTTTTAGTCATGTGTGTCTGTTGTTCAGTCAGTCTTTTACGACTTTCACTTGCTGTGAAACTTTGTACAATTTTGCACATTGGGACATTAATAGTCCCCAGAGGATGAATCCTAATGAGTGTCACCAGGTTATAATTTTTGGTTTTTAGTAAAGCTCAATAACTCAAGGATGGATTGCCATGAAATATTGCAGGCCTATAGACATTCATGATCCCTAGAGGATGAATCCTACTGACTTTGGTGATCCACTGACTTTTACTGTAGCTCCATCAGCAGGGCAAAATGTTCACTTACCTAGTGAAATATCTCAACATCTACTAGATTGATTGCTGCAAAATATTGTCTAGATATTCAGGAGTCCCAGAGAATAAACCCCCTGACTTCAGTGACACCATGATGTTCACGTTTGTTCTTTTAATTTGTCCAATACAACAATCAAATACTTGCAAAACTAATGACATTAAGCCTCAGCAGCACTTTGTGTTTAGTGCTAATATGCAAATTTTAACATGCTGTACAGACATTGATGATAGAAGATAATTCTTAATGACTTTGGTGATTCCCTGACTCGTCATCTAGCGCCCCCATGAGGCTTAAATGTGTGATTTTCAGTGACATGTCTCATAACTCTTGGATGGATTCCCATGACATTTGGTGTAGACATCAGTGCCCTCGTCAGGATTGAATTGTGTGTCTAGCATTTCTCGTGTCTTTCTTTCTCAGACGTCGTCTTTCCCAGGCTGACTGACACCAAAGCTACTGAGGCCTTCATAGACTCTGCTGAGGTGGTGGTCATCGGATTCCTGGAGGTCTGAGAAAAAAAAAAGTCTCAACCATGGGCTCAAATAAGCTTTCAGACATCTTTAAACAAGCCCACAGGGGATGTTTTATGTCTTTGGTTCATTTTGCTACCATGCATGCGGCAAACACAACACGCTGAGACAAATTAGTTAAGATTGAGACTGCGAGGGCTCCAAAAATACAGTGTTTTGTTTGCAGCCTGGTCTTGGTGATGCTGCTGGTACAAATAGATTTTGAAGGAGACTGTATTTCCTGCAGCCACACCTTTGGCAGCGCTGGTGCTGCGAGGACAGAGGGTGGCTGGCCGTCCCACAGAGGCGAGCCCTTTGGCCAGACTGTGTCGGGCCACTTGACAGGAAATACATACGTATCTGAAGACTTGTGGGATCGGCTCCATTGACCCTCTTGTAAACAAGTGCAACAGGGTAGATGGTTAATGAGAGGAGAGAGGCTGAGAGCACACGAGGATAACGCATAGTTGAACCGTGATGCTGAAGGCAAAAAGGGACCAAAATATTGGTGCAGTGACTCACTGGGAATGAACACATATTACAGGCTGCAAAATGATAAAACGGGCTGCCAAAGCTCATGCAATACTGTCTCAGAAATAGACATGATTCACCTTCCTTCGAGCCAGACTCGGCTCCCTCTTCCTGGTGCATTGCTTTGTTTCTCCACCTCTCTGACTCTCTCTCTCTGCCCCCTACACTTTTTTTTCAAAATCCAATTTTCTTTGAGGAAAAAATATGATAACAGGAGACTGCACCTACTGGTGGTGTTTGAGACAGGAGAGAGTTGTTTTAAAGAGCCAAAAAAAAAAAAAAAAAAAAAACATGTCCCAACTCTGAAATGTGTCCTTTTATGTCTAACACTGCATCCATAGGTAAGAAGATAAAATAAGATAAAATAGAACTTTCTCCCAAAGGAAACTGTTGTGCAGCAGCTGTAGTTTAACTAGGAAGAGTGCAAATATAGAAAGTGCAAATATAAAATACAAATGAGATAAAAAAAAAAATCCAAAATATTTTTGGCTTAACAATATGGTGAAAGATGTGGACGGTTAAGAATGAAAACCTAGGTAGAGCATTTGTGAATACTGATGATAATAACATTTGAAAGGCAATGATAAATGTCCTGTAATTTTAAAGTCAGATATTAGATTCATTATAAAACATATCCCACGTCTATGTGAAACAGTAATAGTCAACACAAAAGTCTAAAAGATTTTTGACTTTTGATATAAAGCAATACATCATATTAATAAGATCATCTTATATCATGTATATAAAATCTTGTGGTGTGGATGTATAAAGTAGCATGAAGTGGAATTAATAAAGTACCTTGAGTAAATGTACTTAGTTACTTCCCACCTCAGTGCATATCAGCACACTTGCCTCCTCAGGATGTTTTAAAGTGTCTATACTTGGATTTTTTTATATCACACCTAACCCACTGATAGAGGCATATTTTCCTTCTTTTACAATTACTAATTTGCAGGTTGCACAAGAATTATAATATAAGCACAAATAATCCACAAATTTTAAGGAAAAATACAATAACAAGTACTACATAGTGTGCAATCATGGAAGGAGAATGAACTGAAAAGCATAAAAGACTGTACATAATAAGATATAGTTCGAACAAGGTCCCTTTGTAACTCTCTCACTTTTCTCTCCTGTGTCTCAGGGAGAGGACAGTCACGGCTATCAGGAGCTCGTCGCAGCTTCAAAGCGAGTTGACTCAGTCCCTGTGGCCATCTGCAGTGTGAAAGAGGTGTGGGCTGATTACAGCCTCTCCTCAGACACCATCACCCTTTTCAGAAAGGTACTCCACGCCACCATGACTCTGCATGAGTTCATCTACATGAGGCATCTTTTAGTACTAAATGTGATGATGACAGTGATGTTGTGTGTTATGTGATCCAGGCTGATAACCACCAGGAGAACCTCGTTCTTGCCGAAGCCAAGAAGTTAGAGATCGACGGCCTCGTGAACTTCATCACCGTCAACGAGGTCCGATACGTCACAGAGTACAACCAAGTGGTAGGTTTCAACTCACAGCTTCATCACTGTCGTTTATATGTTTCTGCAAACTGTAATTTGTCATTTAAAGCTTCACTTCCTTCATTTAAGAAATATGTTTTTAATTGAAGACAAATGCAAAATAGAGAATGAGTGAAAGAAAAAATTACACTTTTTACATTTTAACATTCCCACCACTACATCATCCCACTTAACACCCTTAATGACCTTATACACTTCCCTGTACTTCACATTTGCTATTTCACATACATACGGTAAGAATGATCGTTACCATTAAACTGCTCATATTGTTTGGCATTGTGTGGATTTTAGATTTACACATTATTGCATATACATTTTTTTTATATTTGGCCTCTTTCTTGCTTTGTAGTCCAACTGCTGCAATTTGTTCCCTTGGGACAAATAAAGTCCTATCATATGTTGTTTTTCCCTCCACCTCTTGTCAACAGTGTTCAGAGTATTCTAAGACTCTGAATTTAACCAACATAGATAAGATAAAAACCTCTCCCATCTTAACCTTCACTCTTTGTATTTGCTTGTTTCTCCTTAGTCAGCTGTGGGTCTGTTCCACTCTGAGGTGAAGACACACCTCCTGCTCTTTGCCAACAGAGGGACTAAAGAATATACTGAGCTCAAGAAGCGACTGGAAGCTCTGGCCCCCGAGTTCACAGGAAAGGTGAGAACTTACTCACCTACAAAACAAGTTTCAAATTCATTTGTGTGAATTTATAGGCTGGACATGGATATAGCTTTCAAACTGAAGTGGATGCAGGCTGTTGATGTACTTTATTCTGACACAAGCCAAATACAACCAAGTGATTTTTCATCTCTCTAGCTTAGTCATGAGCTAAATGAAGTCTTGAAAAACTGTGTTCCAGTTCTTGTTTGTGCTGATTAATGGAGCTTTGAAGTCCAACTCTCGCTCATTGGGCTACTTCGGCCTCAAGTCTAAGGACCTGCCACGAGTTGGTATCTATGATGGTGACTCTGACATGAAGTGGCTCCTACCTGAGGGAGAGATTTCTGTTGAACGAGTGCGGGACTTCTGCCAGTCCTTCCTACAGGGGGAGCTGAAGGTGAGCAACCATTACAGCTGACCTGAAATAAGTCAGTGCTGATGATTAGACTTATTCAACCTGGTAGCTACAACAGCTGGGTAAAATTTAGATATTGCTCATTATACTATTTTCATGTAGACTGACTTTTACCTTTGAAAGCAAAAAAAGGAGGTTTAGTGGCTTAGAATATGGAGCATGATTAAGAAATTTAGAAACAAAACAAGAACCTGTATGAAAAAAAACTAAGAAAACAGCATTCACATGTCATGTTCAGAAAAGTGGCAGGAAGAAAAGTGGCACTGTGTCTGGAGCACAGCAGCGTGTCCAACCAGAATAAAAGCATCCTTCGTTGTAAAGTATATGTGCCACCCAACAGACAGGAAACCTCACTCTGTGCACTAATTTGCTCTGTCACACCACACGGAGCTCCAGCTGGGTGTGACGCAGAGTCTGAAGCCCCACAACAAGACGGAGGGATCAGAGTTAGAGCCGGGATATCAGCAAAGTGTGGCACTACAAAGACTGCAATCATATGACTTATATTAAAATAGATGGGAGATTAAAAATAAAATTTCAAACAAAATTGACTGCGGCAAATCAGATTGTGATGCACAGACTGGAGTTCCTTCACCTGTCATGTAGAAAAGAAAAAAGGATTTCATAATTAAAGGACACACAGTTCATACCTTACTCGGGTTCATCAGCCGTATCACAAACAATTTCAACCTTGAAGCTGCAGTTTTGTACATTTCTCTCATTCGGACTCACAGATTTTCATTTAAGCTTTTATTTCTGTAATAAAGAACTGTAATGACTATAACTTTTCCATAATCTCCAGACCTTTATCTATATGTATACCTGGCAAATGTTATTTATAATTCACTTTTATTTGTACAGTATAACCAAAAATCACAGATCATAAATTTGCCTCAAAGGGTTTTACAGTCAGACACCGTCTATTAAACCCTTGTGATTTTCTTGTCTCTCTCCTAAGTTTTTTTTTTTTTTTTTTTACAGAAGGAATAATTAAAAATTCTTGACAGATGAAACTAGAAATGAAGCCAGAAGAGATTAAAGAACATCCTATAATGCATCACTGTTGTTGACATACAGTAGATGAAGTTCACTCGAAGGTGTCTTCTCAGGAGCAGACTTTTCATGTCTGTGTCTGTGAAACGCTGCATAAATAAACCTTGATGTAGATATCATATATTCCCTCTGCGCTGTATTTAACTTTATTTTCACTTTTGCATGTTTTTCAGGAGGTGAAACAGGCAGGAGCAGAAGCCAAAACAGAGCTCTAGGACTCATAGAACAAATTTAAATACATTTATATATATATATTAAACAAGGTGAATGAGAAGTGTCTGATGTGAATTCTTTTTCCTGTGAGAACAGATGGGTTTGTGTTTGACTGCTTCTTCTTTCCAACATAAAGGGAACTATGCAAAGTGAACATTTGCATGTGTGCGTGCGTATATCATGTGTCCTCACGTATTTAACCCGTGTGTGTTATGTTTTGTCTGTTTACGCGAGTGTGAGCCTGTCTGCGGTCTGGTTAGCAGACCACAGGTCACTGGCCACAAGTCGCAGAGATCTGGCAGAGTTTGTTAGTCTGTCCACCAAAGTTATTGTCAGAACCACAACACACCGACCTCAGAGAGAGTGACAGAGAGCAGACTGCAGAGATAATGGCGGTCAAGACGAAGTCATTTCTCACATGATTCATCCTGGATAGAAACTTGTTGTAAATAAAGTGAAAAACATCATGTGCACAGGATAAACTAACAAGAAAACTCTCTAAAATGTCAGAGGCAGCGAGCGCGCGCAGTTGAAAACAGCATCACATTCGAAATGAGGTTCGAAAGATTGGACTCAAAAGTCATATCAGGCTCTAAATATGGATAAAAGAGGCAGCATTTAACAATAAAGGCTATAAAAAGGCTATAAAAGAACAACAGACGGGCTGCAGACATCAAGAGTGAAAAAGTTTGGGCTCGTCCCAAAAATATTCTCTCAAGCTAGACGGGAATTTCAAGGCCCAGACTGGGATCAGTATAATTAGTGGTGTCGTATTGCCAAGCGGATGCATCCGGCGGAATCGGGAAAGCCTGGCAGGTGGACGTTTCTCAGAGACCAGATGGAAATATACAGTGTGTGTCGCCCGCCATCTGAGTTTGTTTACGGCTTCAGACGAGACAGTGTTACATAAAGCACTGATGGGGGTCTTTGGGCTGTAACGAAACGGCCGAATCAAACAGTAAACTGTCAGATAGCAGCTAATTTTAAATGATATTGCAAGCTCATACCAGAAACAATATGGACACTAATCAGTGACAATTAAAAAACAGATGTATTGTTCAATTGTGTTGTTTATTAACATTTTGTTTATGTCATTTTAATGCAGAAAAAATAAGTAAGGTTCCTGCTCTCAAATCATGTTTGATTACAACTTTCACAGTCTCAATCTCTATTTGATGCTGTTTCCAACAAAGTAGATATCAAAACTTATGATCATAAACAAGTAATCATTTTTTCCCATGTCTGAGTGAAAACACATGGATGAAACACTTTCCAGAGGGAGGCCTGTACTTGTGAGAAGTGACGACAGAAACATTGAAAAGCGATGCTAAATGCCTCTGTGTTTGTGTTCACACTGTTCTGTGTCAATAATCATCATAATAATATATAGGTAGTGGACACATTAGCCTGCATATTACTTATAATATTCAAAAATACAAAACACTGTGTGAAACATAAATGAAAAAGGATGTGATAATTTGCTTTCTATTCTATTTTTCATTTGCTTGCATTTGCTCATTTAAAACAGTACAAAGACAATATATTGAATGTTTCTCATCAGCTTCATTGATTTTTGTAAATATCTGCTTATTCTGAATTTGATGGCAGCAACACGTTTCAAACAAGTTGGGACAGGAGCAACAAAAGACTGTGAAAGTTGTGGACTGATCCAAAAACACCTGTTTGGATCAGTCCACAGGTAAACAGGTTCATTGGTAACAGGTGATAGTATCATGATTGGGTATGAAAGGTTCATCCTGGAAAGACTCAGTCATTCACAAGCAAGGGTGGAGAGAGGTTCACCACTTTGTCAAACACGTGATTGTATAAAGGAGATTACTACATGGGCTCAGAAACACTTTATAAAACTGTTGTGGTGAACACAGTTCGTTTGAAAATGATTGCATTCTGCTTTTATTTAGGTTTTACACAGCGTCCCAACTTGTATATGCGGTTTGACATCCACGTCTATTTTCTCTCCAGGTTTAGTTTCTTACCATTTTCCAGTTGAAACTTTGCAGACTAAAAAACAACATGTGTAGTTTCTCTCTGGAAGACGCCGGTGATCAGCTGCAGCATTAAAGTGCGTTTTATCTGAAACATTCACCATAAGGTAAGAAAAGGCTGTCAGCGTGAAAATGTGTTAAACTCTGTTCTCTTCTTTGAACTGATGCTGGAACACAATAAAGACAGTAACGCAGCAGAAAGACAGTAGTCGTGCTTTTACACCATATGTGGTGTCATGATACGACCCTATCACCATACATCACCCTGACACTTGACAGTATAGTGTTTAAGTCCTCTGCTGTCTCACCATGGGTTATATTTTAGCTATCATGATATCATACGACTGTAGCACAGGGGGGATCAGAGTCTGAGAATGCCTTCCCTCAGACAACGCTTGGAAAACATGTTTTGTCTATGGGATCGCAATTATGATCCTATAGACCAGTGATACTCAACTTATGGCCTGTGGACCAAATTTGGCCCACGATATGGTGCCAGGTGGCCCAGCAAACATTTCCCATGCAACTTCCTACTTCTACTCTGATTCATCTCAGAGGCAAATATTGTACTCTTTTTCCACTACATTTATTTGATGGCTTTCATTACTAGTTACTTTTTTTAGATTACTAATATCATTCATTTTCATACCCTTATTTTCCAGTGAAAACTGTATATCTCCAAAATTTATGATTTTATGATTTATGGGTTTAGAAAACATTTCCTCCTGTTTAAGCTAAATAAATTAGTGCTTTGTCACAAAGGTGAAAATATGGCTGTTTTTCTAAGCAGTGACACTAAACACATGTCTTACAGAATGTGATGCTTTGCTGTAGATTAAACTAGTCAACAGCATAAAGTGGTTAGAATGAGCTCAACCTACAGCAGTAAAATACAAAATACATATTAATGGAGCAGAAACACGAATCCAAAAACATCATAAATACTAGTGAAGCACTGACAAGGAGCATTTTACTGCACAATGAGTACTTTTACTTTATGTACAGTTTGTTGATAATATTTACATACTAGGACTGTGGGACTTTTACTTGTAATGGAATATTCTATTAGTACTTTTTGCTTAAGTAAAGGATCTGAATACCACTGATGAGAAAACAAGGTGCTTTCTCTGATGACATGGCACATATGAAGCAACTCTTCTCCTTCATGGCTCAAACAAAAACAAAAGTCTCTGTTCTCCAGAACACCAGTAAATCCTGGAGATCTCACAGCCCTGTTTGTCTAAACTGAGCAGCGACTTGGCTCTTACGGTCCCATGGAAACCTCATAAATCTTCATCCAAAACTGGTCAGACTAGTCTCTAATAAGTAAGCAATAAGTATACTGTCGGTCTTGTCTCTAGTCAAATCTCTATCCAGTGTTATTCCCAGGATCTCAAAACACATCGGACCATTTTTTTTGAAGTTTCACGTGACGCTGTGTTTTTATTTTTCCATAAGATCATCCTGATGCATTTGACAGAAAATGAAAATACTGTATAGTACAGTTTGCAGTTCAACGTATAGTATTAAATAGCAGTGTTATGGCTTTATATTACACACTGTTATCAGTGAGTTATGACTAAAAGAAAAGTTTGTCTTGTGCTGCAGGAGGTCTGAACTTGACAGAACCAACAATGAATGGTTAAGAGCTTTTTGCTCAGCCTGTCATCAGAAAATTATTGTCAAATGCTAAAAAAAAAACAACTTTCAGCTCTAATGTCCCTCAACATGTCTGCACTGTTCTGGATGTCCAAACCATGCATGAGTGTCTCCCACTTTAAGTTTAAATTTGCTTTTATTTACACACTTTAATACAAAATCACACATCTAACTGTTTATCATTCAGCTGTTGTGTTACAGCATCTTTCCCTTCGGTCCTCGACACCTTGCTGAGGTCACACATGCACTTACCTACAACATGAAATGTGCTCTCCACATTACGAGCATCCGTCCACACGCACAGTGAGGTAATGGTTTAAAAAGAAACGTCTAAATGCACGCCTGTAACTGGTCATTTAAAGGTTGTTTGTTGCAATGATACGCTGCACGTGCAGAATGCAACTGGAGCAAAGCTGGCGGGGACAAAAGAAGGACATTTACAATAAAGATCCTAAAACAGCAACAACATTTAGACTCTGTGCCGTGGAGAGCTCATTAGCTGAGCTGGTAAACCTGCTGTGAACGCTCACCAGAGAGCTCGGTGGTGTGTTAATGTGGGGTTACACTTATTAATGATGGGATTTGTTTCTTTTAAAGCCTGAGTACACACGTGTTGGAGCCCTGATCAGTCAGGTCTGAGGTGCAGGGCCGTCTCCACGTGTGTCATCTGAAGGTCGTTTCATAAAATGAAAATAGTTTTATTGTGCAGAGGCTCGTAAAGGATGCCCTCATTTTACCTGCAATGTCTGGTTTTATTTTTATTTTAGCACTTTCTAACTGTCATGATTTTGGGTTTTAGTCTTGTTGGTTCCTGTTTTATGTTAAAAGAGTTCAGGTGCGTGGCTTTACTTCATGCCTTTGTGCCTTTTTTCCCACCTGTTCTCTTTATCACCTGTGTTTGTCATTAGTCTCTTGGTTAGTCCGCTCGTTCTCCTTCTTTCAGTTGTTCTGTTTAGTTTTTGTCTTTCTCCTTATTTCTCCTTGTTTTCGGATTGGTCTCAGCCTGCTCCCTCAGTTTTTTGTTGCCTGCCCGTTTTGTTGACTGGTATCAGCTTTTCTTTATTAAAACTTGCTTTTTGTTTCTTCAACCTGCCTTTCTGGTGTCCTACATTTGAACTGAGAGGAAATCATAACAACATTGATGAGTGCTATATAATTTTAAAGTTTGTTTGTTATTATATATGTGGTAAATATAAAAGAAATACATGAAACCCTGTTGCGCTTTAGCAGTTGTAAAAAACTTCATCACATAGTAAAAAGCTTTTTTACAGTGTAACACATAGACACTTACATACACAACTGGAAAAACAAACTGGAAAACAATGTGAGATTAATGCACATGAAAAACAGACCTTAATAAAATAAAATAGATTATTAGCTAAAATTTAAGTAAGGATCATTATAATGAAAAAAATAAAATGAAAACACTTTCAGGCTGTCTCTATGACTCTGGGCATAAAAACAAGACGCTGCCTCGCCAAATGTTTCCGTCCTGCACTTTGGAACAACTGTACGACTCGAGCCAAAGAACAGGCCTCGGGGGAAGTGCTTTAAAAAAAGTTTTAAAAATCTTAAATCAATACGGAAACGGACAGAGAAGCAATGTAGTGACTTTAAAATGGGTGTCTTGTTCTCTTCTTCTGGGGCCTTGTCAATAAACACAGTGTCGTATTTGACCTGTGAGGATTACAGATCACCTAATATAGAAGGAAATATGTTTATTACTGATATGAGTCGACACATACACAGTATAATGTCTATCATATAGCATGTGTGCACCTGTGCATGTAAGTTTCCCAGTTTCTGCTGCACAGACAGAAAATATGTAAAAACCAGAGCAACAGTAAAACACAGTGATTCCAAAGCTCAGATGCAACAACAACAAAGAAACTGATTAAAATGTCCTAGACATTATATTTCCTGTCCGTTCAGGGACGGTCTGGCAATTGTTTTCTCTAACTGTGTCCCCCACGCACCCAAATGCATCCACAAAAATGGATGCTGGACCAGACATTGAAATTACATGGCGCATGTTCCAAGACAAATCCCTAACACCAGGAATAAAAGTAGACTATGAAACAGGAAGGACGCCGAGGTCACTCTGCAGCAGCGTTGAATTTCTCACTACATGACAGATGAAGCTTTTCAGGGGCCCTCTGAGATATATATACCTGAAGTGATATGTGTGCATAAATGTTTGGTTATCTAGACAGTATTTAAATTGCAATATGGTTTAGGTCTCCAAATACCATTTTTTTTATCATAAACCACAGCTGAAGCCGCACTCAAACTGTATCGCACAGAATCCTGCATCCAAACCCGCATATAACGCTGTGCATCCAACACATGAGAGCTGCCTTTATTTAGCTGTATATATGCTGAAACACAACAAGCGAGGCTGTGTGTCGGGCCACTGGTTGGCATCGGTGAGCCGTGGCCATGCCTGGATCTGGCCGGGAGCTGGACCGAGATGGATCTGTAAATAGTGACTGACTGCGGTTCAAGCGGGACTCTGCAACACTCTAATTAAGCTCTGTCGCATAATGAGGCTCACTGCTGTTCCGTGTCACTCGATTAGTAGCTTTTGGTCGGCTCAGGCTATAGTTTGAGGTTTGTGGGGGTGGGAGATCACATCTGGGGCAAAAGGAGTACAGCAACATAACAGCGATGGCAGAACTGGCAACCTTGATTTTAAAGAGGCAACCCTGCAGCGGGTCTCCCTGATTAAAATCCAATCACAATTTAAGGGTATTTTATAGAGATCAGTAACACCACATGTTTAGACTCTCGGGGGTTTCGTTGCATTATTTATACTCCAGTGATGAGGGGTGAGGATTGAGAGGAACTCGAAGGGAACGTACAGGATTGGTAAACAAGACGAGTACAGAAATGATTCAGTTTGACCTCAGAAAATGATTGACAGGGAAATGATGGCATTTTGAAAATATGAGAAAAATACTGTTCAGTTGACCCAGAAGCCAGAAAGAGAAACTATTTAAAGATGCCAATTCAGTGAATCAATTCGACATTTGTCTGTGAGATGTCGAATATGAGAGGTAAAACATTTATGAGCACGTATGTTTGTGTGTATGCACGTGCGTGGTGGAGAAGGGGAATCCCCTGAAGTCACGCCGTCCTCATGGCACTGTTTGTTTGGGACTGGCTTTAATGTCAAATGAAGGCTTCACATACCTACAGGTTGACAAACAGCGCATGCACTCCACCTCCATTCGAAGGCCAGGAATGTTTTGTGGTCGTGTAAGTTTGTGTGCGGGTGAATGTGGTTTTGGACTCTGTGCCAGGGCCGCGTGGGTGTTTATGGGAGCTTTCACGACAAGTGGAAGCGGAAACGTTGACATTTGACTCCCCGGCCAATCAGAGCGATATCTCATTGTGTGGGTCTGGTCTGAGAAAGGAGGTGGACTACAGTATATATTGACCTCGATTTGGGGCAAAGAAACAGAACAAGCCATCGAAGGAAAGCTAAGAAGAGCAAGCAATCCAGAAAGCAACTTGTCTGCTGGGAGACAACAGCTAGAAGGCATCATGAAGACTCTGACTCTCCTCTCCATCTGTGCTCTGCTGTCAGTATGCTGGTCCATGGGAGGTAAGGACGAACCCGTCTCATCATTGCTGTGATTCTCTCTCTGTGTTGTGTGGAACGATGTAAGCAGCTGCAGTATGTATATAAAAGTGTTGTGTCCTGTGATCCTCAGCTGTTGAACCAGAGGTCGTCGTGGACGTATCTGCCGACACAGCTGTTGACGTTGCGCCCGCTGCCCCTGCGGCTGCCCCTGACTCATCTGACTCTTCCTCCTCCTCCGAGTCCGATTCATCCTCTTCATCAGACTCCAATTCTTCCTCAGACTCTTCAGCATCTGATTCCAACTCCAGCTCCGACTCATCCTCCTCCTCCTCATCCTCCTCTTCCTCCTCCTCATCCTCCTCCTCATCCTCTTCCTCTTCCTCTTCCTCTTCCTCTTCCTCCTCATCTTCCTCCTCCTCTGAATCTTCTGAATCTTCTTCCTCTGAGTCCTCATCTTCTTCCTCTGAGTCCTCATCTTCTTCCTCTGAGTCCTCCTCTTCTTCATCCTCCTCTTCCTCCTCTTCCTCCTCTTCCTCTTCTTCTTCATCCTCCTCCTCTGAGTCCTCCTCTTCTGAGTCCGACTCCTCTCCCTCCGACTCTTCCTCTTCTTCTTCATCCTCCTCATCTTCATCAGAGTCAGCCAGCGCTGAGGGTACGCAACATTTTTGTTTCCAGAAAGAAGCTTTGCATGGTTTTAGAATTACTATACATATATTCATATAACTGTAAAACAAGAAAATCCAAGAAGGTCTGAGTTTGTGATGTTTGTCCCCACAGGTGCTAAGGTGGCTATCAAGAGAGATCTGGCCGCTGTTCTCCTGAGGAGAAGAAGAGCTCCAGGTGGAGACCTCACTCCTCTGCAGCTGGAAAGGTACAGTTATTTACTGAAATTGGATTAAACTGACTCACTAAGCAATAATATAGCTATTGAAATGTCAACTTAATTTCATTGCTGCAAAGTTCAGACCATGTCTTAGAATTACAATAAGGAATCTAAGTTAAATCTAAAGTTGAAAGTCTTCCAACCCCATTTCTCCTTTCCTTCATCCAGCCTGAGAGAGGTGTGTGAGCTGAACATCGCCTGTGACGAGATGGCCGAAACTGCCGGCATCGTCGCCGCCTACGTCGCCTACTATGGACCCGTCCCCTTCTAAGTGAAAGACTCCTCTTTCATCCGCATGGGAGCTGTTTTCCCTCTCAGAACGGCGCAACAGCTCCCAGACAATCAGAAGAAAAAACAAAATTGGCCCATGTTATGATGCTAGATGGAGATTTTCTTTAGGCACAAATCCTTGCACAAGTGACCAGCTTTAGCGGTCCTGTATGAAAAGGCCTCCTCCAGGCTTTCAGAGAGAGGCACATGGAAACACAAGCCTGTGAAGTTTGTCGTAGCCCACGCAAGATTAAATTATTCTTCAAGTCTATAGTATAGTACAATGAATGGTGCTACAAGTGCAGATGTATTGTATGTTAATGTATTGATGTTTTTATATCGTGCTTTAGTCTTACGTTAAATAGAAGTAGTAGTCCTAGTGAGTAGTGGGTGGAGTAATGACTTCTTAGAGGTACTGTAGTTCTAGTAGTAATGTATTGAAAGTGGTAGTGGTAGTGTACAGTGTGTGTAAAATGCACATCAGTTATCTGCAATGACTGTAACCACAAATTGCCTCTGGGTTTTAAAATAATAAATTATTTTGTTTTGTCGAATTACTGTTTTGTCCTCTTTGACTAAATGTGTTTTGATGGTAGCCAACACTGACATAAGCTGACAGAATATTTTTCATGCAGATGGTTTAGAAGAGATTTCGGTGATTCTGGAAATACCTTCAGAGCAACAGCATCTTTTAAACGACCTGCAGGGGTTTCCTGACATCTACTGGTGTCGCTGCCTGATCGGTACCTCCTGCTCGATTGGTACAAATATATGGCCCCACAGCGTAATTGGTTTGGGAATGGTTGGGGTGAGACAAACTCATCCCACTCACATGCACAACACCGATGTGCTGGAGGCAGGAAAAGAAAACCAAAACAATGAGCTGAAAGACGCAATGGTTACTTCAAACCCTTCTGTGGCTTCCTCTCTATTAATGACACCATCCAAGTACAAATAGTCAAGCAGTTCATTGTAGTATTCTTTTTCACATATACAAATGACCTCATCCTCAGCAGCCTTCACCTCTCCATCATTGAGCCTGTACTGGTCCTCACATGGCTTCGGCTCCTCTGAGCTACTCATGTTTGCCACTAGATGGCAGTGTTGGTCAGTCAAACGGATTTGAACAGCTGTTCTGATGTTCTCCACAAGTCAGGATTTAATTTCCCCATTTAATTAGAATACATGCAAACACTTCAGTACTCTGAACTGGGTGAACTATCTGATGAAATGAAAAACTCTTCTTGGTGTTTGGTGAAGACTTGTTTGAGACTCTGAGCGGGACATGACCTGGAAAATCACTGCCAAGACTTGAGACTTTGTCATCTCATCAGCTGATATCATCATGATATAAAGTGGTATTACTGCTCTAGGTCAGGTCAGTTTTAACACACTGGTGGGCAAACTCATGCAGTGCAGCCAAACCTACAGAACTTTATTTTAAAATCTACTGGAGCTCAAGGTTTCCAAATATAGCAAAAATGTAAAGCTGAATTTTGGAGAAATGTGTGTAAAATCATGCACGAGACAAGACATTGTGATTTGATTGAATGGTGCTGCCATAATAAACATAGTTGTGTGAGTGTTGGGTTTTAATTGATTTCACTCAATGTTTCAATTCTGTAGGGGAGTAAATATGGTATATTGAAGAAAATGTGTGCTGTTTATTAGTTGATTTGTTTGATTGTTAATTATGCTCCTGCTGGTTTACACTTTACTCTGTGTTTACTTCCATAATTAGGAAAAAAAACATTTATAATTCACCTCAGTTCCAGTTTTGATTCAAGCACACGAGTCAGAAAGAAAAATAATTAGTAATGAAATTGCTCTGTTTGCTAAATGGCAACAGAATACAGAACAGACAAAGTGTACGAATATATCTATTATGTAAATTTACACAAAATGTCTTTGTAACCATAGAGCAAAATATATTTATTTAAGCAGAATCGTACAAGAAGAAGGAGAAAAGGTTTCATTATGAGAAGTATGAAAACAGTACAGTATGAGCACAGATAAGATTAACAGTGATCTCCAGGTGTGTCCTCCCATGAATCACTCTTACTGGTGATGTTGTAGCTTCGACCATAGACTATATAGGACGACACACCCTCTCATGTGCAAAGCTGCCCATGGATGGGTGCACTGTGCCACTGTTTTATCATTAACAGAAAGAACAGAAAACACCATCCTCTCTAGATTTCACAGAGTTCAGAGAGTGCATCACAAAAACCAGTTCTCATGTGGAGCCTTATGTCGGAGTGAAGAGTGAAAGAGGAAGGTAATATGGAGTATGGCAACACATCTGACCTGAGACCTGTGTAATAATCATGTTGGTCTATAACAGGCAGATTTTAAATGATTAAACATTAACTTATATCAATAATGTAGAACAACATAATTTAGGTTAGCATAATCAGATACTTCCCACTCATTTAAAACTACTATCTCTGCAACATACCTACTTCTTAATGTATGCATTATTAAAACAAAGTGATACTTCAGCTTGTGACGCTACAGCAACTTTCTGCTTACATGGCTGATTTCCTACGTCAGGACCAAGCTACAGATTTTACCTACCAACCAATTCACATATTAGTGAAGTCTTACTTAAGACGTTCATCATGTTTGATGGTGCAACCTGGTTTATTAGATAAATGGGTGAGAAAAGAAAAAAAAAACTTCTGCTACACAGATGTGTTTTATTTTCTTAGCGAGTTCTCTAATATTTGCTTTTTTTTGGGAATTATTGGATACTTTTATTGGAAACTTTTTTTTTAATTTACAGGGGAAATTATCTGAAACATCTTGAACAAGAGGCCCCAACTAGACACTGTCAGAGATCAGGAGCCAAAAAGGTTGGTTCAATAAATATAATGATGCATTGTGTTTTCAATATGTATTGTTTTGTGCCATAGCTCAATCTGAAAAATAACTAGTAATTATACCAATTAAACAAAGGTAGTGGAGTAAAAAGTATTTCCTTATGAAATGTAGTAGAGTTGAAGAGTAAAATTTAATTAAATTAAATAGACATACTCGGAATAGAAGTACCTCCAAAATGTACTTGAGTAGATGTACTTTTGAGCAAGTGTTAGTTGACTATGTGTCTCATGGTTGTCTGCCCTCAGTATTGGCATATTGATAATCCATCTCATGTTCTTTGCACATGGTTTACTGACATGTGACAGTATAGCAGTCATTACAACAGTGTCCTGCACATTGGCTGTGCTGACACTTAAAAAAAGAAATTAAAAACTCACAAATGCAACAGAACCAGCAGAAACTAGAACTAGCAAACTACCCGACTCTGTGAAAGACAGCCGTTACAAAAATTGTGAAATATTAATAATACTGACAATAATAAAGGTGTTGATAAAGTTTATGATGCTTTGAGATACAGAGCATGGTTGTTGCTCTGAACTCTACACTCTCTGTCCCTCCCTTGTATGATAGTTGTTTAGTTCCTCCTTTATTCTTCAGCGTAATCCTCAGATAACACTGATAGCAGAGCAGTAAATACTCTCCTATCAAACCAATAATACAGGGTTGAACCCACCCATTTGTGCTAATGAGGGAACTTTCCAAACGATGAGTCGTAGAAGGTATCATTTTTAATCTTTTATTTTAAATATTCATATCAGTATTATTGAGACACAGTATACAAGTCAGCATTAGGCATTACAAGTTAAAAAGATTTAGTTAGATGTACATTCATCTCATTTCAGTCTATATATTCCTTGAATACAATTATGCATGAATTACAAAATAATCTTTACACCTTAAAACGATGTGATAAAGATTTCAACGTGTCTTTTATACACAGTTCAAAAAATGAATTTTACCTGTAAAAACAAACAAACAATGAAACCTGACAGAAATGTGGAAACACGATGAGAATTTTTCTTAAACAAGTTTGTGTTTGTCGAATCTAACCTGCACTTTACCTTCCAGGTTTTGATTATCTGAGTATTAACAACCCAGATTCCAAAAAAGTTGTGACACTGTGTGAAACTGAAATAAAAACAGAATGCAATTACAGTGTTCCTGTAAGTCCTGTAATCTCCTCATGTGTTTGACAAAGTGTTGAACCTCGCTCCATCTCGCTTGTGAACGACTGAGTCTTTCCAGGATGAACCTTTCATACCCAATCATGATACTATCACCTGTTACCAATGAACCTGTTTACCTGTGGAATGATCCAAACAGGTGTTTTTGGATCAGTCCACAACTTCTTTTGTTGCTCCTGTCCCAACTTGTTTGAAACATGTTGCTGCCATCAAATTCAGAATAAGCAGATATTTACAAAAATCAGTTAAGCTGATGAGGTCAAACATTAAATATATTGTCTTTGTGCTGTTTTCAATTGAGTATATGTCAAAAAGGATTAGCAAATGATCACATTCTGTTTTATTTATGTTTTACGCAGCATCCAAACTTTTTTGAAACTGGGGTTGTAATGTATATTAGTGCACAAATGTCATGACACCTTCAGGAGTTATACTGTACTGACTTTAATAAGACAGATAAAACCTAACAGCATGTGGTGACCCCATGCAAGTTTGCATTGCTCTGCGCTTTCAATAATGGAAGTTTGTTCAACATTAAATTACATGTACCTAATTTGTATTCCATCATTTTAGTGATCTCACTATGATGTTCAATAACCATATATAGGACAATTTTAAATTGTGATTTATCCTTTCACACTATCTGAGTGGCAGTTTGTTCAGCCTATCAGAGCTAAAGTTAGAAGCTCAAAATAAGGATAAGTTGGTAATATTCTGTATTTTTCTTATTGTCAACAAATCCCATAACAAGACCAGATGTAACAATGAATTATGTACTTTTTCCTTCTGTTTGAGTAATGTTTGCTCAAAACTACAGTGCTCAGATGCTTTAGGAAATTATTTAGCCTTGTTTAAAATGTACATCTTCAGCAGGAGCCATTTGGCTTGAGGCTGAAAGTCATAGATGGGGTATGGGGTATAGGTTAGTGAGAGATGAACCAACACATTGTTGTTTTTGTTTTTCCATGAGATACATGTGTTGACAATAAAAACAAGCCTTTGAAGGCAACTGCAGTTAGCACCATACAGCTGAAAGACCAACACATTCCTGCATGTGTTATTTTCTTTGTCTCATGATACACTGAAAGTTGGAATTCTCTATGTTTCTTATGCTACAGGATCTACTGAAAGTAAAAACATAAATATTCTGGAAATTTGAGAGTTCTGCCTAAATGTGTTTGGTCCTTGTGCCATCGCGCTTTGCACCATACACACATAGTCACACATGTAATGTAACATCTCAAAGTTGGGTCATTTTCAGAATCTTCAGCTCTATCTTGATCTCATTTTCTACCTCCTTCTCTGCACTCATCGCAGGGTTATCGTACACCTGCGTCTGAGGTTTCTTGTTCTGGTCCACAGATTGTTTCTCTGTGTGTTCCTGGTCATCAGCAGGGGCCTGGCAGCATTTACAGCAGCAGCAGCATTTGGCTGTAAACACACCAACCATTTTGTCCCAGGGAGCCATGGAGTGGGCCCAGAGAGGGAGGAAGTCCCAGGATCGCAGCACTGCAGGCAGACACCCAGGTTTCCGTTTCTGCAGTATGTTGATCACTATGATGGTGATCAACATGAGGAGCAGAGGTCCACCCACACCTACCAGCACCGGCCAGCCAGCCAGCGACAGGCTGAAGACGAAGAGCGGTAAAACGAAGAAGCAGCAGATGATGTAGACAGCTGCGAACCAGCGGTAGGAGGCCGTGATGTTCCCCAGGCCTTTAGCCAGCCGGATAGGGAGGCGGGTGAAGGGGATTGGGTACCACAGAACGATGCCAGAGATGTTGAACAGGAAGTGTACGAGGGCAATCTGGAGCAATCGTTAACAAACTTTATTGATATGATTCAGTCATCATGTTCCTCCTCATGAAATTTAAAAAATGGAATTCTATCACATACTGTTTTATTTAATAAGACTAAACCTAATGTTTTACTTTACAGGTCTGTAATTTCCTAATATTTTTCTCATTAGGTTTCTTGCAATTTATTCTAAATTCTTAGATTTCTGTGGATGTGAGACCAGCTGAACATGTACAATATTGTAAATCCAATAGTCCAAAGGTTTCCAATACAAAATATTTACTTTCCAATTTCTCTCTGTGCTTTATCCCAAACTAGTTGTTTTGGAGAAACAATTAAGAAAAAATAAAGCACACTATTTCCCTGTCATGATCATGTTTCTTGTGTGAAATACTGACCTGTAGAGCATTGGCCAGTGTGTCTCCAGGACTGGCCATTGCTGCCAGGATGGCTGTGGTGGTTGTGCCAATATTTGAACCCAGAGACAATGGGTATGCTCTTTCTATGCTGATGACACCAATACCTATTCAAACAAATGGAAAATGGTACATAGATTTTGATGATGAAGTACATAAATGGATGAATGGATGGATGGATGGATGGATGTCCTCACCAACAAGTGGAGTAATAGCAGAAGTGAAAACCGAGCTGCTCTGCACAACGAAGGTCATTCCAGCTCCGACTAAAATGGCAATGTAACCTGTGACCCATCCAAATGGAAATGGGAAATCTGCAAACACAAACATACACACAACATTCACATATTACTAACCAATGCAATCACATTCACATCTATTACACTTGAACGTATACAGCGTGCAGGGCTGCTGACCGGTGTTGAGGATCTTCTTGATGACGGCAGCCACCTGTCCCTTCAGCATGGAGTTGAGCAGCTTGACGATGAGGATCAGGCAGGAGCAGAGCACCAGCAGAGAAAGAGCCAGCAGGATCAGACCAATCGCCAGGTCGGGCAGATTCACATTCACAAAGAGATGCTTACCTGTAGTCACACACACACACACACTCATGACAGTTCTGTAGAAATGACACTGTGGATACAAGCAGGTGATGATTAGTATCCTCCTTGTTTCAAAGCTGCATAAGTTGATTTTTTTCCGGTCACTTGGGGGCAGAAGAAAAACACACACACTCTCTTTCACTTAATAAAGTTATCAAGGTGAAGATGATCTATGTCAAACAAAGCCATATATATCATGATAAGAATATTCTACATTTACTTAATATACAGATTATGTTTTTTGCAATTTAAATTAGCGAAAAAAAGGATATGAATAAATATGTATGAGTACTGGTCTTACATTTCTGGATATTGTATGTTTCAGAAACGTTCTTCATTGTGATGGTGTAGTTGCCATCGACCCAGCAGAGAGACGGCGATGTGCAGTTCTCTGGACCGGGAACTGTAACGTTCATTAAGGTCTGAAACACAGTGGCAGTTTGACAGTAAAGATTTGAATCTTGGATGTTTTTGAATATTTGGTACTTCACTGGCATGTTTTGGTCTTACTGTGTTGGTGAAGGTTTGGCACCATTTCTTGACAAGACTCTTATTCCTGGCCTCTGAGTCTCCGGTGGCAATCCCACTGATGACAGACTGATCCAACTAAGTCAGAGGGAAAGAGGAAGAACAGACAACCATGAGAAATAATAATGTTGTGTAATGGCTTATTATCTTATCTCTTTGATGCACGGCTGATTTTCTTTCTTGAGAGTAACAACATTAGCTTTCGAAACGATATTGTATATTCTCTGGTGTCTGCTGAGTTCTCATACATGTGTCTTGTGTGTTTGCAGAATCAAAACAGTACATTGCTCCATAGTGCTCCTAGTGGTCAAAAACACCACAGGGTAGCTTTAATGCCTTAATTACAAAATATTTCTACAGATTTGAAGAGTAAAGATAGTTTGCACAAGTAACAACAACATCATCAGAAATAACATTTTACCTGTACAATTGACTCAGTGAGGACATCAGTGATCACATTCAACAGGTCCGGGGCCTCTCCACTCTCAATGTTGAAGGAGTCGACGATGAGCTTGGTCACCTTGTACAAATAACCGGTGGCGACCTCCAGTGGCAGCAGCACCAGCACAGAGAGCCAGTTGAAGAAGTCGTGCACTGTGGCCCCTGCGAAAGCCCTGAGCGCGTTGTGAAAGGAGGTAGATCAACGTCAAGTAAAACGACCTTTGATCTTTCTAATGGCAGCTGCTTATTACTGCTGTCGAGGGAAAAGTCATCTAAGTAGGTGAGTAAAACTATTACTCATACAGTATAATTATTTTTCAGATAAACTTGAGGATCATAAATTATAGATTAAATATGTGATATGTGTGTTTTTAGATAAAGGGGAAAATATATTTTATTATCTCAAGGCCAATAAAACACAAAGGTAATAAAAAGACTGTTTTCTTACTTCATGAAAAGTTTTTTGGATATGCTGTTTTCCACAGTCTGCTATGAAAGCAAGTTTTGCTACGTCCGTGCTGAACTCACTGTATGTGTGAGTTGGTAGAATTGTGTTTTTAGTTTTTTGAGTGAAGAATGTGTCTATTTTTTAGCAGGTCAATGGATTTACTTGATCATTACAGCAATAAAAGATCATTCATCAGGATCATAAAGCAGATACTGTTGCATTTGAATGTAGCCTAGATTAACTCAGCATATTCTTGTAATTCACAGCAGAGAAAGGGAAAAGGAGTCGTAAGATGCTATCCATCAATGATTACCTGCGAAAGGTGCTGCGGTCACCAGCCTGCGTCATGGCGACCAGCGTGTTGGTGACAGAGGTGCCAATGTTGGTGCCCATGATGATAGGAACAGCCAGCTGGACCGACAGCACTGCCAAAGCACACAGGTCTCCTTCATCATCAGTCCTCCCTTTTCTCCACATCTCCAACATCATCATAATGCATACAGACAGATGCAGACAACAGGTGTGTGTGTGTGTGTGTGTGTGTGTGTGTGTGTGTGTGAAGGCTCATACTCACATCCAGAGGAGACCATGCTGACAACTATGGAGGAGGAAGTGGACGAGCTCTGGACCAGCAGGGTGACCAGAACGCCGATGACCAGACCAGCCAGAGGGTTGGACAAAACCGAGTTGTCCTGAAAGATGTCACCTGCTGCTTTACCTGGACAAGGTGAACATAAGAGTGTGTACATATTCAAAATAACGCTTTTTGCCACATTCAAAACAGTATGCAGTGGAGACAGACTGGATAGAATATAAAACACAGTGTGTCATTGTGCTTCTGTATGTATAGAAAACAAAGCAGTTGTGTATTAATAACATGTTAGAGGCCTTTTTTTCCCACTGAAGACATTTTGACATGTCACAGTAGGAAATGCACAGATGTAAATAATAAAATGAACATGGGCTGAATTCCATGATGACTCACCATCATTAATGTTATTAGTAACATGTGCTTTTCCCGCTATGAAAAGTCAAAATACCTGATTTGAAAAAGGTCAATAATATGCACGTTTATGGGTCATCATAATACCCACACATGGCTTGGAACATGTGCATTTACCTCCAACAAGCTGGAAAGCAGAGCTGAGGATGTCGAGAGAGCAGATGAACATGTAGAGGAAACCCAGCAGCAGGACGAGCTTCGCCACCGACACCAACACTCTCAACACCTTCCCCTTGGTATCAAGAGCTGGGACAGAGACAAGAAATGAATGGGATTAAACACTGGATAAAAAAGAGAAAACACTATATTTTAACATAATTTTAAAAGATTGATCCAACTTTTCTTTTATGATCCTCATCATTTTTGTCATAAGGTTTTTTTTATCATCGGCATGAATCTTCAAATACCAACTCCTCTTGTAGATGAAAGCAACAACAGGTTTACTAACTCACTGTCCTTCATGCAAATATAAACTTGATAAAACAAAGAGTATTCCTACGGAAAACGTTGCCATTCATATGCAGTAAACCTAAATGAAAATTACTGCATTCATATCCACTCTTCCGGTAAGTTGCTGTAACAATACTGCCTGATGACATCGATATTATTTGTGACCTATATGCTTTCTGAGTAATCAAATCAGTGACACAGATTCAGTTTATTGTTTTATTAATGAGGCAATGATGCCTTAAAAGTTCAGCCAACTACAGTGCTTATAAAAACTATTAACCTACTTTGGAAGTTTTGACGTTTAACAATATTGAACCTAAGTCGATTTGATGTGGCATTTTTGACCCTTAAATGTCAAAGTGAAAACATATAGTTATCTGAAGGGATTACACATCTTTTAAAACCAATTGGCTTCTAAAACCACTTGGTTGCACCACTTTTAAGTGGTTGTAGTATAAATACACATATACCTGGAAGGTCTATGAAGACGAAGAAATACTCCAAGCTGTTCTACTTTGATTCCATGTTGTTAGATAATAAAACACAAAAGACTTATGCTCTGAATAAATTAATATGTGATGTACAGCTATGTACCACTTTATTTGACTGCACATAAACGGTGGACTTGACTTCTCCTGTGTGGTTATGTAACAGTGTTATATAGGATGCTTTATCATATCTACAGCAACATGTTTACATGCCCAGATGTAATCCATCAGTGGGTATGTAAATGTATTACTCACCATCCATATATATCTAATCAGGACACACGTGTTCGTTTGAAAATACAAGGATAAGGCGATACTATACTAGTAATAATGTTGCATGGGGATATTACAAGTCCTCACCTGACCATGGGATCCCTGTGTCCTGCAGCTCTGGCAGGTCCCATGGGTCTGTGTCCTCCGGCTCCACCTCGATCAGAGCCACGGTGGAGTGTGCGGGGCTGGCTTTGACCTCTAAGACAGACAAAAACCTCAATACATCTATTATTTTCCTTTTTGTACAACTAAATGTACTGCATGTAACTGCTATCTAAATTCTTCAATAGCCTTCTGATGCATTTCATACAATATGAGAAATACCTTTGCTTTTGTTTCCATGTCTCTCGTTGGGGTCTTCCTTGCTTTTGTTTTGAGCAGCCATTGGCTAAAAAGAAAGAAGAAGCAAAATAATCCAGTTTTTATTCCAACTTGTTTTTATATTAATTGTGAAAAATGTTTGCTTCTTAAATTTTATTTAAACAAGAAATACATTTTTATTTTTTTGTCACTATTTAAAGGATAATTTCAAACAGCAACTTTACGAAGAGATTGCCAATATGCCAAGCTGAAAGTTTGCCGCATGCGTCATAATAATGGTTGGCATCATGTCATGTCATTAGATTTTACAGTCATTTGTATATCATCCATTATTAACTGTTGGGCAACTCTATCTAAGTATGTACGAACAAAAAACCCATTACTGTTTGACTATCAGGGCATTAGGTTCACAAATATCACACACACACACAGAGTCCCTCACATGCCAGGGTATTGATCCTATTGTCACATGGTGCAGCTGCAGTAAAATTCCATTCACACAACAGTATGACACAGAAAGAAAGGTACCAGCTAAACCAACATTTAAAAATCTTACACATACACAGACTACGATTACATCAGATTATTCCTTTTTGTGTGTAATTTGCCCTGTTTTCTATAATTACTTATGTCTATAGGAGTATCACTACATATTTTAATTTTGTTGTGTTGTATGTGTTAATCTTAATCAGTGATCATTTCCAAGCTAAATTTCAGTTCTGTCATCGTACATTAAAACCACTGGATATTATTACTAATGAATTGTCTCTACCTGTCTTTCACTGGCCTTCATCCAGTTTGTCACTTAAGTATAGAGTCCAGGCAGATACATACTTAACTTAACTTGCAAACTTCACTATATCATTTGTATATATATATATATATATATATAGTTTAAAATATGACTTTTTACACCAAGAAGGTACCTTCTTTTGTTTTCCATACCAGCAGTAGAATATAACAACATAATCATGTCCAAATCTTATCATTATTTATTGTTCAGTGAAGTAAAAACAATTTGTTTATTTATACATGTATTATTCAGGTTTAATAATAAGAATTAATAATAAACTAAAAAAATGCTACATTTATTTCCCAAAGTTTTTAGGTGACAGCAGTAATAAAACATGCAGATCTCTAGAAACCATGCTCGTCCTCACCTGTGCCAGGCGTTGCGAGTCCATGCTCTGTGTGCTGAGCTCACCTGGCCTTCAGGTTTAGAAATGCTGCCTCCACGCAGGTAGAAGGTGGAACGTTGGGGGGGTGGGGGTGGGTGGAGGAGGGGGGTCCGTGGAGGGCAGAGGATAGTATGATGTGCAGCGTTCACATCACTGGGAACACTTCCGTCTCACAGATAAGACAGACACACCTTTCAAACCTTGATTTGTCTTACCTGACACTTTTGTAATCTCTCTGCAAGTTGTGTCGCAATCCACCTCACATGGTACCTGATAAGTCTTGGGGGTGTCTATCCTCACCTACACCTGCTCCTGCTCTTATCAACCTGTGTACCAAAATACCTTACTGCTTTTACACCTATGATTCATTAGCAGGTCTGTGATTTGTTTGTCCCATTTGCAAATGTGTCCGTCCATTTAAGATAGAAGCTCCCGCAGAGGAATCACCACCTGTACCTCTTAACAAACTCTCTAATTATTCCGTTACATCTGCCTGGCACAGCCGTCAGAGTGATGGTAGCTCCAGCTGGTGGACCCTGACATTAATCATGCGAGAGCAGTGGCACAGAGAACGACTTCCCTGGCAAAGGTTTATCCCACAAACAGATTGACCACATGGGGGTGGGGGTTTCAGGATGTGCACTGTGCCGTACAGTGTACACTGTGTATGTGGTGGGGTCTATTTTGGGCACACGATGAGAGCAATCTATTGATTCTCTTAATACAGCGACCCATTGTTCAATACTTCAAAATATCAATGACCTAAGTTTAGGCCTGTAAAACTGTTGATGATGCCTGAGAGGACTTAGAGGAGAGAAAGTCAGCCCAGGCCACACGGATGCATTGATTTTCCATGGAAGTTGTGACCTGACAGTGTTACGTGGGGACAGGAGGGGAATTCAACATCCTCTTTGACAGCCTGAAACTCTCTCTATCACACACACACACATACGGTCACCACCACTGCACTTTCACATCTGAATGCACAAGTACCCTCTGTCAAACTGCATTTATCTAGGGTCCATGTCCTAATGCAACACCTCCAAGTCTAATACAACAGTCCTGTAATAAAACCTCCTATCATGAGAGGTGTTTCTGTTTTTTAGCCGACCCTCACAATATAAATGAGGTCGACAAAATAATGGAATCACCTGTCAATATATTGCAATACAATTCAACAGCATGCAAACTGCTGCATCCAAAATTATTCTCTGAAATAGAGAATAGGGAGAATAGAGAATTTATTGCAGGACTGTTGTATTAATAGTTTGGTGTATCTAATAAACTGGCAACTGTGTGTGTGTTTATTTTTTATATATCTGGGGCAGTACACATGAATTAAAACTGGCATTTTGAAAATGTCAGTGTCACTGTATCAGGATTGGGTCAGCAGGTAAATTGCAGCCATGGCCCAACACAGTGCCCCAGCTTACAGCCAGGTGTCCCTCATGATCAGCCAAACATCCATCTGATTCACTAAACTGCTTCCCAAGTGTCCTGCTGCTGTATGTGCCAATAAAGCTAAATGGATGATAATTGGGGCTACGAAGGAAAAATACATTTCTATTTTTACTTTTATCAAAGAGTGTTAACCTATAGATTTATCTAGTCTTTTCCTCTATAGAGCTGCTCTGGATAAACAGACGAATTATATCTTAAATCCTCAGCTTTTCCAGGTTTTGAGTACAGCTTTTTTATTTTCACTTCATGCAACCACATATAAGAGACAGTCACAGTTATCTTTGTCAAACCTTGTGCAAGTGCAACAGCATCACCTAGGGACCACTCAATGCTATTACAACATTGTACCATTCTGTTCTTATTGACAATATCTTGACACTAATCAGATACAAATGATCTAGCTTACTGTATTTTTTGACATTTTTTCAAGAAAACATTGATTGTTTTCTTGAAAAAGCCAATACTATACGGACAACACCGGTGCTTTTCTCTCTGACCATCACAAGGCTGGATCTTTTTCATGTTCCCTTGAATGCTTTTCACTTTTGTTAGTATTATTCCATTTGTACTGCACCAACATGTATGTGCTTTGATATAGCCATAGACTATATATAAGTCAAATTGTGCAACTCTGGCAGCCATGATGTGTGTGCTATTTATAAGTATAGGTATACAGGCATAAGTGTGAATATTCAATACAATATACATTTTGCAGTATACAGTGTATAGTATATATAGAATATGTGCAATTTATGCCATATTCACACACACACTATACAATAACTATACAATTCTATGAAAGAAAGTGGGGTCCAAAAGTCTGAGACTAAGTTGAACATCTCATTCTGAACTATTTCTCGTTCAGCAATCTGATTATTTCCAGGTTTACATGAACGTATTTGAAATTTTCTATGTAGTCTTTATAAATAATAAAACTAGAAAATAATTCTATCATCATATGTGCCAGCATAATATATTATGAACATGCAGTAAAAACTACAAACAATAGTAAAGCATTATTATATTGTGATATAAATAATATGATGCAATGTAATACAGTGTTAGATGTGTTACTACTCCTCTGTATTGCCATGTAATAAACAAGTCAGTTCCATCATCATACTGGGATGATTTTTTTTTTTATTGCCTTTGTATAAGAGTCTTGAACTTTCAAAATAAAACATCCGGTTTGAACTCCAAATGTCTAACTAATGTAATCTTTTATGATTTGTACATTAATAAAACAGTAATGTATGACAATTTAAAAATGATTTACCCCGATTACTGTGTCTGATTGTTCACTATGGAGCAGCAATTAAAATAACAACACTTTTATCTCTACAAATCACCACTTGTTTGCTTCCGGGTCAGTGTTAGCTTGAGCAATGACATTGTACCAAACATAATAGAGCAGGAGTCAGACAGACGAGTGGTTTATCTCTTATTTCACATGCTTTTAAAGCTTTAATCTGCACCGACATTGGTGTCAACATGTCATCCACCACCACAGGTTTTCCGGAGGATCGGCAGCACACAGGAGGACAGGTAAACACACCTGTTAGCAAACATGATGCTAACGTGTTAGCAAGCTAGCGTTAGCCTGCAGATCGTAGCAGTCTGGCTCAGAAAGGACGCGTGTTGTTGTCAGCTGTTTGAATATCATTAGTTTGTCTGTGAGGTGGGACTGTCTGCAAATCAACTAAGGACATTAAAGACAAGGCTGGTGTTGTGTGTGTTAACCCGCAGGCACCGGTCCGCATGAGTTACGTCCCCACGGAAGAAGAGACGAGGACGTTCAGGGAGTGCAACCATGAGAGCTTCTGGTACAGGTGTAAGTTTCTGTCTCTCACATCAAACCCTTATTTAAGCCAACCCTAAAAGATGGGACATTTGTTTTGATTGACACCTGTGTTTTCCTCCACAGCGGTGCCTTTCTCTGTGGTCAGCATGACTATCACTCAGGCCCTCATTTCCAGAGGTAATCATGTGCACAATGCAGAGGGATCAGTAACACATCTGGAAAATATAAATATGAGCACACCTTGAACTTTAAATTGACCTCGTTTTGTTTACATTTGCAGGGGTTCTGACTGCATCTCCAAGGTTTGGATCTCTACCCAAGCTGGCCTGTAAGTTCATGAATGTTAAAGCTGTCTCATATTTATGCATAATAATATCAGAAACACCTCTCACAGCCTCTAAAAAGACCATAAAGTTTCAACAGCAATTGACCATTATGAACTTTATGGTGGTTGCATTTATTGTAGAACCTGTTTATTGGACTGCAATAATTTTTACTAGGTGTACTTCATAAATTGGCAGCTCAGTGCATATAATATCTTAAGTGTGAAATCAACATTCAGTGCCTATATCATATTCACATTACTCACAATACTTTTCCCAGGGATGATGTCACCTGCCTCTAGTTTAAATTACATATTATATGAAAGCACAAAAAGTTATGGCCGAAATGTAAAATGCAAAACATAATTATTACAGGGGTATTAAAGTCTAAAATAGTGACATTTAAAATGTTCATCAAAATCTCTCCAGTTGCTGGCTTCTGTGGCTACCTGGCTGGGAAAATGTCATACATAAAGACGTGCCAGGAGAAGTTCAAGAAGTTGGAGAACTCTCCTCTGGGAGATGCCCTCAGACAGGGGAAAGGACTGCCTCTACAATAGTGAGTACCACACACCTTTGATTGTGATACTATATGTTTTTATCAAACAACTACCCCTTGACCTTTTTTCTGTTCTCCTCCCCAGTTCTGTGGGTGCTCAGTCAGAGCTGAGTGACCCAGACACCCAGTCATTTGACTCTATGTTCCAGCCAGCAGAAGCCCCCAGCCAGAAAAGCTACAGCACAGAGTCACCTGTGCAAATGGGCAGATCAGATGACTTCAGTGCTCCAGGTACCACAGAGAGCTACTGTATAAGCATTTCAAATACAATGTAATAATATTTTTTAAATGCCCCACAGATAGAGATCTAGCAGTCCATCAATATTTTTTGCTTTTGCAAGCTAATACCAGTATCTGTTAATTTTCAACCCATGCTGAACAGTATTGATACCCATATTTGTATATAAATCTTCAAATTCAACAGATTTTGTTTTTCATAAATTGGATTACTTGCTAAAGTTGAATATTGTATACAGTCCCAGTTCACAATTGGTTGAATATTGGCAGTGGAATTAATAATTGACTGGCCAAAATCAGTATTATGGCAACATGCAGGTACATCTCTTAACATTTTCAAAAAAGCATTGGTGTGTGACGTTGGTGGGAAAAAATATTGCACTCAACCAAACAAAGCTGTGGTGTGTGAAGCTTTGGTGAAAAGCCTTCTGCCAGTGCTGAACAGAGACACTGAATTAATAAATATGAAAGAGAAATATAATCAACTTGGATATGTTAACTGTTTTTTACCTCCTGAAATCAGAAATTTTAACAATTATGTTGCATGCAAGGACAGTAAAATAGGAGCTGAATATGCTCCTTCACTGATGAAATATGCATACCTGTGTTGCAGATTCAATTTTAATAAGTCAAAAGATGACTTAAGTTTACTGGGGGTTCCAGAATGAGTTCATCCTAGTGCTTCACCATTTCAGCTTTCCTAGATAACCTTCTTTGTCTTTTTCCTTGTCGCCATCACCTTCAGTCGAGTCGTATGTGGAAGAGGAGGAGCCCAGGAGAAAGGCCATCCTCTATGAGGACCTGAGGCTCAGGAACAGAGAGAACTATGAGGTTGCACTAACTCAGAAGGCTGAGACACTGCTCAAACCATCACCTGAGAAGGAGCCAAAAAGACCCAAGAAAGAGAGTGAGCTGCTATTGTAGAGATGTTTAAAACACTTGCTGGGTTAGGAACAGTTGAGGAGTTGATATGCAGGTACATCTGTTGTCTTTAAGTGATTCTGTGAAAGATTGACTGAACTCTTTCTTCTTTTATCTCCGTTATGTTACAGTGAAGAACATCTATGGAGACACCTGGGAGGAATGAGTCCTTAATTGAAGTGAAGATGTAATCTGTGCTTGGCATCACTGACACTACAGAAGGCAGCTCAGTGGCCATATTGCTCCAGTGTGATTTAGCTCTTGTACAAGTTTCTGATCAATATGTCTTTGCAAGTGAGTCAATTAAACCAAATTCCATAGGGTTAAAGCTGTCTCTCTCTGTGCATTGACATTGAATTTAGAGTATCTTTTTAATCTTCACCAGCACAAAATTTAAATCGCAAATGGAAAAACAATATTGAAACTATATTTCACTGCTATTTGAGCACAACTTGAATGTACACAAGATAGTTTGCTCACAAGCAGCACTGGTTTCAAGACCATGATGTAAGTTCAACTAAATATCACTGCTGTCTATATGATTGTTGGACTCAAGGTTTTTTTTTTGTGGAGGACTTATTTTTTGTATAGAGACTATATTAATAGTTGAAAAACTGAAAAGAACATGACAACAGTAAATGTTTGAATGGCAAAAACTGGATTAACGCTCCCAAAACTTAACTGGAAAAGAAAAAAGAATGGACATTTCAATGAAGCAGAAAATATCTTTTTCAGTGTTTAAAACTTTTGAAATCACAAATATTTGTGTATGCTTTGTACATGTAATTTTTGCCATTCTTGCAGCTATTTTGATCAATTTGTTCATTTATCTTGAGGGTTGTATTGAATTTTTTTGTTTGATCACTTGATCATGACATCAGCTGGATGTAATTAGCCTTGTGCCCATATACAAATATACTATGTCCATTGTGATGGGGTCAAAACATTGCCTTTTCTAGTTCAATAAAGTTTTGGGAGCTTTATCCCAGTATGTATACACTCACAATTTCTTGGAATGAAAACATGCTTTAAATACTGTAAAGTACAAGAAGTTTTTCATGTGTAAATGAGCTTTTTTTCCCCATTTATTTATACAAATAAGATGAAAATGGTACAAAAGATTTTTTTTTCTGGACAAAAGTCCCCCTAACTTTTAAACATTCAGAGAAATACCATGTAATATACAGGCAGGCAGACACTCTATAAATACTGTAGAAGCCTAAAGTAAAATCAGTATAGAGTAGTGTTGATTGAATAAGGCTCATCTGTGTGGTTGGAATGTTGTAAAGCAATCAAATTAAGAACCAAGACTATAGTTGACCGTGGTTGTGGTTGTGGTTGCAGCTGTGGCCAAAATTCTGCTCTGAACAGTGTCCATGACTCAGTCCAATGTCCAATGTATGTGCCGAGCCCTGTCCATGAGGAATGAGAGGCGGCATAGGACTGGATAGAGCACCAGTCGAATTCGGCCAGCCTTCATAAAACTTGGCCGAGGTATCAGCAGTGTTGATGCTGGACAATGGAGCGTAAGCCTGGACTGGGTAAGACCCAGGTGTTGGATTGATTTGTGGAAGGAGAGTCTTTCTCCGCTCTTCTGTGGAGGCAGGGACAAACATCACACCGCTGATGCTCCTCAACAACCTGAAAGGCATCATCTTCTCCAGAACAGCAGCCCTGGCCTCAGACAGGTCCACAAGAGAGAACCACCCTTTCCCATACATCCAACCCACCAGGACTGCAATGATGTTACAGGGGAGCACACTGCGAGGAGTGAGGGCAGTGGTGATTATGAGTAACACCCAGGGCAGGGCCATGGTGGGGAAACTGACTCCACACAGGAATCCTTTAGTCATTTTTGAGTGCATGGTAGTTAGAGCCACACATGCCAGGGCCACAGGAAGCAAACCCTCCGTGTGACTCTGGCTGCTGCCACTTTGCAGGAGATCCAGGAAGCTGTAAAACAAGCCTGTGGTGGTGGACAGCAGCAGAAACAGGAAGAGGAAGCGGACGGTGCCAAAACCTCTCTCCAGACTGCCACCGAGAAACACCAGGGCTGTGATGTTCAGGAGAAGCTGTGGGAGGGTTCTATGGTAAAAAGGGAACACCAAGAGTCTGTGGATGTGTCCATTTTGAAAAACAGAGGCGCCAACGCTGAAGAGACCCTGAGTGAAGTTGATGTATGTTTGGATGCCAAACAGAAGACATGATAGAAGTAGCACTGCAAGGATCCCACATGTGGGGACAGGAACCAGGTCCTTGAAAACTTGAAAGATCATTTTAAAGTGTTCAGTTTGTGTCATGTTGCCTTATAAATTCATCCACAGCTAATAAACTAGACCAAAAAAAAATCCACAATCTCCTCAAACCGACTGTCTTCACACTTCCGGAACAGGAAGTCCGGTCACATCCAGACTGATTTTACCCGATGTCTCCTGTAAACCTCTCGGGTTGATGTAGATTTTGATGGATAAATAAAATCTGTACAAAAACGAGAAAAAATGTGACTTGCACGACTCTTGTCTAATCCTCCTGAAGTGCATCCATGTTGAACCAGTTTACTTTGAGCACTGAAAGACAACTTCTGGTCAAACCTTTCAAAATACAACAAGTGTTGACGCAAGTGTTGGGTGGAAGTTATATTTAACTGTACAGAAAATGAAAGCATGTAGGTTGTATGTGAGTCAGAACTACAGAACTTAGATATTCATAGTCTATAGGTTTAAAAGGAAGGCAAGATGTAACTTCTTGCCAACGTCCGTGTCGTAATTTGAAGGAGAATTTCTTAACTTCCGGTTTTGCGTTCTTCGTTCTTTCGTTAAAATTGCCTTCACATGCTGCCCTATATCTTAATGCATCAATAATTATAATCTAATCATAGAATATACTATGATAACACTCTCAAACTTTGATAGTTTAGGTACACCTTTTTATAATACTCCAATACTTCTCTCCTTGTAATAAAGTACATGTTTTGAATGCGGAACTTTTAAACTTGTAATTGAGTATTTTTAACATGTCATTGCTACTTGGATCTGAATATTTTCTCAACCACTGAAATACGCATATCTCTAGCAACACTAAACTGAAGTGATTGGAGACTACATAGAAGTTATTAAAGAATATACATTTTTAAAATCCTTTTGCTGCAGTCAAATTACTTTTCTCATTCTCTGTTAAACAGCTTTCTTACTATTTAGCTATCTATGAATACATACACCAAAATGCAGAACATATAGTATGAAGTGAATAATAACAAATTTACAGATATACAAATAAGCACCATAAAGAGAGTCTGGGTCTAGGCTACACATATTTTAGATTTTATTTATTTATTATTATTTTATTTTTTTAGGCACCGATAAAACCACTACAGACACACATAAATGACATCCAGGTACATATTTAGAGTATTTGTATTTTTACTCTAAGCAATAAAAGTTGTTGTTAGATTGTTTACATTTCTGAATATAAAATATCTCAATATTTATGATAAAATATAGCATATATTTTGTCCTTATCGTACTTGCTGTGGTCAAAGAAAGCAAACAACACATTTTCCAATTTAAGTGAAAAAACATTTTTGATGTTTGTGAAAATAAAAATAAAGTGAAACGTCATCACGTCGCTCGTTCTTCCGGTGTCGTCTGGTCGCTGCGGCGGATGTTGATGTTTTGTTTCAGAGCTTTGCTGAACGATGTGAACTGTCTCGTCTCCGGGACGGCTTCATATTTTCTGTGGTTTTGTCTTCACGGTTCTCTTTGTACTCTTTTCTCGGTGAGGACTCGCTGTTCGTCGGTATCGTGTCCCTCCCGGTGTCTGTCCCGGGAAGCGCGGGGCCGAGTCGTGCGATGATGGAGGACTTTGACGAGATCTACGAAGAGGAGGAGGAGGAAGAGGAGGACGAGGACAGGGCCGCGGAGGAGCAGCTCCTCAAGTACGCCCCGGACCCGGTGGTGGTGCGAGGGTCCGGCCACGTCACTGTGTAAGCACCCGGCGACGCTTTCGAGCACCGGGAGAGGAGTTTATCGTTACCGGGGTCTGCGAGGACGAGTGCCTGCTAGCTGAGTTAGCTGCTGACCTAACGTAGCCAGCTAGCTACTAGATTAGCATCGAGCTAACTGTACGAGCAGGCGAGGAGTGGCTGATTAGATTTAACTTTCACTTTATCTGAACTAACTTAACCTAAGAAATATGTAGATTTTTTTTGTCCACCATGTATTGTGCTGTGCAGTCAGCTGTTTTCGAGTCAAGACAGTTTGTCCCTGTTTTTGGTTTCAGTGTTTCTGGATTTTAACACGGGATCAGACTTTCCTGATTATTGCTAAACGGTAGATTCAAATTGCTACTCATAAGGTTACACTGGTATTAATATGACTAAATTTTACCCTCAATAATGCTACTGACAATCAAACTGTGTCCAGCTAAATATTATCATAAAGTTGTAGAAAATGAAGTGAGTGGATGTGTCCAGTCCAGTCAGGTTAGCTGTAAGCTAGCAGCAGTGTGCCACTATCTGGGCTTTAAACGACTGATATCATTCACTCAAATCAACAGTGTTATCATATTGATTACCCTCACTGCTTTATCTCACATCGTTTTGATGCTACATTGGATGTCAGCTCTCCTTTACTCTCCTTTTGGCTGCTAGTTACACACATGTGGCTGTGTAATATAACCCAGGATTAACAGTGAAATATATCTAATCATGTTCAGTCTAAATGGGCTGCTTCGGTATAGTACACTGTAGTTTGACTTTAGGACTAAAGTAAATGGGTATACTTGGGTTTTTGGGTGCCTAACACAGCTATTGGCATTTTTACACCAGAGTCATTTGATCTGGGAATGAATATCAATTGTACTCTTTCCCCCTGGAGACAAAAGCCAAAAGCCAGGTGTTAGTGTTTTTCTTGTCCTGTGTGAAAAGGATTTATGTATCATCTTTGACATCTCTTAAATATTTTATATGGAATGTGAGATTGCTTCCTTTCTGATATTATAATAATGTGTCTGTGTTATGGGGCTCCTTTCAAACCACGATGGTATCTCTCTGGAGGTTTACCTTGATGCATATTAAATTTGAACAGTTATATTGTACTTCACATACCTGCTGGGCTCAGCAGGTTTACCTTTTACCAAGTAGAGTAAAATGTTACCCCACAGGAGACCTGAAATGTTAAGTTGATTATTAATTATCCAATAGAGTGCATGCCTGCTTATGTATAACTGTCTATTTTTTCCCATTCACACCCTCAGGTTTGGGCTCAGTAACAAATTCGAGTCAGAATTTCCTTCAGCACTTACGGGAAAGGTGAGTGTTTTGATGTTATTCATTAATACATAATGACTACAGCAAAATTACATCTCACATTTGTGTCACTATTTTCAAGATTTACATTATATTCTGGCCACCAGGCAACATATGATACTTAATTCCATAAATGTTCATATGCAAATCTTCTGTAGTGCAGTATGCTGTCTTGATGCTTTCATTCATCTGATCACCAAAACAAAACACAGATTACACTTCTGTGGTGTGAACACTACATAAATAATTTCACCCTGCCATCGAAGAACATTCAATGTTGAGGTAACTATACCTCGTAATGTGCACTTCTTCAGGTGGCACCAGAGGAATTCAAAGCCAGTATCAACCGTGTTAACAGCTGCCTGAGAAAGACGCTGCCAGTGAATGTGCGGTGGCTCCTGTGTGGCTGCCTCTGCTGCTGTTGCACATTGGGCTTCAGTTTGTGGCCTGTCATCTGCCTCAGCAAGAGGGTGAGATACTCATCCATGTTGCATTTGCGACATCACAGTAAAGCCAGATCAACTAGGGATTCAGGAATATGTGTTTTTTTTGGGGGTGGGGGCTGAAAAGAATATCATCTGATGTCACTGTTGCCTTCCAGACGAGAAGATCTATAGAGAAGCTTCTAGAGTGGGAGAACAGCAGACTTTACCACAAGGTTGGTAGTGAAGGCATGAATTTATATGTGTGTTAGGACATGTTATAAAAAATGTCTGATCTGATGATTCACTCTCTTTACAGTTGTGTTTGCATTGGAGACTGAGCAAAAGGAAGTGTGAAACCAACAACATGATGGAATATGTAAGTATCTGCTGTGGTGAGATGATAATAAACAATAGAGGAGGTCTTTGAATGCTTATCAGGGGCACTTTATAATACTATGAAGAAAGATTTTACTACTGGAAATATATCTTTGCTGCAGTCAGTTTATCCTTCATCGCAGCATTTGCAAGGTTAACAGTAGAATGACTATGTTCATGTTACATAGGAAGCGACAATGGAATTTGCACTTGAGTGTTTGTGATTGTTAAACACAGTCTCTCTGTGTCAGGGCACTCGCAGTGTCAATGTAGTAGTTTCATTAAGAATGACTGAGGAGTCTGAGTTTTTAACACAGTGCTACTTTTGTTTTGAAAATGGCCTCTCACCCCTGCTGACACATTCCCCATAGGGCTGTGTGATAAATCCTTCATCACAGTGATGTATATTGCAAGTACCTTATGTGGAGATTCATTTGAGAAACCGTTAAATACCTGACGCATCGATGTACTTGATCACGTTGATGTTAAAAATCTGTAAATCTGATATTGCCATAAAGCAGTCCTGCACATTGATTTGCAGCATTTCCTACAATGGCCCAATGTGACCCGAGGTAGTAAAATGATAGCTACTGTGGTTGAAGCACTGCAGCCAAATCTCTATCATTTGAACAATCTCTATTGTCTCATAGTAACAGCTTTTTCTCTTATCTCCCTGCAGGTAATCCTAATAGAGTTCTTACCTAAGATCCCCATCTTCAGACCGGACTAGCCTGACTGCGGCTGATCTTAAACCTCCACTGCTGCATCACAATGGCTGTCAAACTCCTGAATAACTACACTTCCCAAAATACTCCCAATATTTTTGTTTACAGGGTAGCATTGATCTTCCCCTCATCCTCCCACACGTACCTTTCTCTACACCCTTGTTTACAAATCCAGCATCCCAACACCCACACGTTTTTGGAGTGAATCCACCATTGAACCACGACTTATCGGGCGAGCTGGCACACTGTCAAGCCATGCTAACCGGCACCAGCCCGTGGGATGTCAGGGGAGAACCAGCCATGGGCAGCATTATGGATTTTGGACCTAAAGCTGGACTGGACTCTGAAATTGAGTTCTGTGAGCTACAACTGGAATTTTGTGACTTGTATGTTATGTTCCCTAACCTAAGCACATGGCACAGTCAGACCATGACTTTCACACAGTACCTGCTGTCACCCCGCCAACTTCACCTGCAAAAAAAAAAAAAAAATACACCCCAGTGCTTTTGTAACAGTTGGTTTGGTGCTCTAGATCAATACTAGAGGCTGTGGAGGCAACATAACATAGAACTCCAAAGGAACCTTCATCCAAATCAACTCTGCAGCAGACAGACTAGTCTTACAGGAACATGTTGGGCCAGTGGAACAACAGTGGAACTCAATAATGTCACTGTTTTCTGATCAACTACCAGACATCCTTATCCTCTCGCCTCCTTTCATATCTCTGCACACTTCACCGTGCATCACCCTAATCCGGTGACAATCACACACTCTGACTGTACTCTCCGTAGTATGAATGGGTCTTCATGCTATACAGTTTACCTGGAACAATTTGTGTCCAGGTGATGGGCTGACTGCATCTGAGTCACAGTGGAACAACTAATCTGGATAGAAGCTGACTTGTGATGAAGAGAAGAAACCTTTTTTTCTCTCTTTCTCTTTTTTTTAATCTTTTTTTAGTGTTTCCAGGTTTGTTAAGCATTTTGGTGAAAGAGAAGCAGTCAGTGCTCGCAAAACGGTTCACCGTGTTTGTTGTGTGTGTGTGTCTGAGAGAGAAACAAGCAAAAAAAAAAAAAAAAAAAAAGACAAATCAGACATGAAGAGATACTATTTCCTCTGTAAAGCAGGGTTCTATCTTTGACACATTTCTTTTTGCCATAACCGATCTTTGTTACTTTTGTTGTAGTTATTTATAAATGCAAGAGTGCACACATAATATGTGCATTTGTGAAATAGGCCTCAGTTTATTTTCAAAGGTATGCCATGGTTGTTTTCTTTTTGTCTTTATGGTCATGTGTCAACACTAAAGCACACAATGGCTCAGTCCTTAACACCTTCGCATGGCCTCTCTTCCTTATCTGCTGACCTTGGCTTACTGATATGCGTGTTCAAGTTAAGGATGTGGCTCTTACGAGAAGGTTCCTCTGTGTCCAGTATAGTCTTGACTCATTGCATTCAGAGTTCTGATGTGACTGAGAGCGTTAGGTCCTCTTTATTAGTTGTTGGGTTCTGTATCATGAAACAGGATTACTGAGATTAGAATGAGTAAAACTGCTACCAAATCAGGAACGTGTAGTTAAAGCTGCAATAACTGGTATTTTTATATTAACAATGTAGAATAACTGTGTGCAATGTGAAAGGAGTCACTCATAATGTTGAACCTACAGAGAAGTATCACCTAACTGTGCAGTTCTCCTCAGCTCTTTTAGTGTCTTTCAGCTCATTGTTTTGGTTTTCTGGTCTGCGACTTTACTGTTTCAGTTTAGTTAGAGCTAAGAGGAGGGTGAATAGTGGACTTACATAGATCAAGTGGCCAGAAACACGACTCCAAATAAATGCTAATGCTGCTTTGAGTCCACTGGATGTGTAAATTGGCAAGTGTTTGCTTTCAAGTTTGCCAAATTGCTTTAGTGTGATAAAATGCCAGTTAATGCAGGTTTAAGTAAAAAAGACTTGTTCCAGGCTCAGTTTAGATCCATTATGTAGCTAACTCATAAATCCTGCTTCTTGATGAAGACCTAAGACTATTTGATTATAAAAAAATCACATCACAAAACACATCTTTGTGTAAACATACAACCATGTGCTCGCAAGTAGGAGGAAAGGCAGAACAGAAAAAGACAACCTGTTTGAATATGGTGTAGATTTAGTTTTTCCCTCTCGCCACAGCTCTTGATTTATGAGAAACATCCAGAGACTGAGATTGAACAAAGCCACTGAGTTTTCGGTTGCTCGGCTCTTGTGATTGTATGGGTCACACTCAGGGGATTATACTAGATAAACAACAAAATGTAGCATTGGAAAATTCACTGTCAAGTATGTTCCAAAGTTACACCAATGGGTCAAGCATACCATACAGATCATGCATTACTTGAATAAATGTAAAATGATGCATTTGGAGTTTCTTTTGAAATTGAAAAAACGCCCCTAAGAAAGACGACTAACCTTTTTGTGGTCTTCCTGTTTAGTAAGTAGAGGAAGCACATATTCCCACAACGCTCAGACATTGTGTTGGTTTATACGTTAAAAGACCCAAATTCACTTGATTACCACTGGGTTGCCTATTGGTTCATCAGTCACTTTTCTATATTTTTGATTGTGGTCTGTTGTGTGTAAATCAAGGCATAAGGCCATATGCAGATATCTGTGGTGTGTGTGTGTGTGTGTGTGTGTGTGTGCGCGCGTGCGTGCGCGCGCTGTATGCAGATGCAAATGTTCTTCGTAGATCTCGGACTGTGATTGGACCCTGCACAGAAAATGAGTCCTTTTTATATAATCTGGAGTGTTTTGTGAGTGTGTGTGTGTGTGTTTGTGTGTCTGAGTGTCTGAGGGAGACAAAGATAAATGTACATATGACTCATGAGCAGGTGTATGTACAGTCATAAACTACCAATAAACAAGGCTATGGGCATCCTCCTCTTTTACATGAGTGATTTTTTTCCCCTGCTTGTCGATGTTAAGTGTATGAAGATTGTCAGTCATTCAAATGAAACAAACTCATTACCTATTTTTAACGCCACTCAAACAGCTGTGAGTTGGATTATACTTTTAAGAAATGAATGGAAACCTGCCAGCCAGTCAGACTCATTATCAGTGGCAATATTATAAAGGGAATTCTTTTATTAGCTGTAATCATTGCTGTCTTCACAGGTCATTGCTGTTGTTGGCCGAGAACTGAATGATGAACTGTGGGAGGAGGACGTTTCTACAAACTGAAGCCCCAATCAAATTCACTTCATCTTTTTTTTTATTGACAGATTTCTCTGCACTGCCTCTGTACATTCAGTCCTTTTATGAAATGTTAGGGATCATTTTGATGAGATTTTCTTTTCCACCTACATTTTTGGCAACTTGCTCAAGTAAGTTTTCAAAGCCTGGCTCCTGTCCATTGACATATGGGGCACATCTGTATTCTCTGTTCCTTGAGAGGGAGGCTCTGGGCAAACACCTGTAAGACAGAGTGTGGATTCATTTCATTATTTTCATTTAAAAGGTTGTAGATAACATGAATTAAAGAATTTATTGCTATTATTTAATTGCTGCAACTATTACGTTATTTACAGTACAAAAACACTGCTGGTGCACTTCTACCTCCTTCTGGGTTCAGGCTAGTAGGCGGCAGTAGGTTAAGACATTCAACCAGCTTCTTAAACTCTTCCATTTCAGCAGCAGTCACAGTCCTTCTCTTGCCTGAGAGACGAGAAACAAAAGATTTGAAGAATGATTTGTAGGTGTGTTAACAGTTAATACTGAATGTGTAAGTGATACTGAAGCAGCACTTAAGCTGTAAGTAAATTGCTCTCTCTCCGAGATGTAAGTTGTTTTAGTCAAGATTTTCAGTCAACATGCCAGTTCATTATTATTATTATACAATATGCATTTGTCTGACAGCTTTAGTTACTAATTACTTTACACGCTACAATTTTACCATATCCTTACTGTCAAGTAAAAATCTCCAAATTTCGTGGTTCTGAATTTGTACTTTTACTCAGTAACACAAGACCTCTGAGTGGCGATCGTGGCGTTTGAATCATATCCTCTGGTGGTTGGGTCAGCAGACAGTCAGAACAGCCAGTTTTCAGTAGTTTCATTGCAGCAATAGGACCTGGGGAGTGCAATGCTAGACACAAAGTTCACACACATACACACACACACAGTGGTGTTGTTCCAATGCCAGACACAAAGTTCAAATGTGTTTGTGCAGGCATGTCACACAAATATTTGCATGGCAGCTTTTATTAATAGATGATCCTACTCACCTGATTGGGGAGTGTTCCAGTTCACTTTGGGTCACTTTACTCAGTAAAATTATGTAGATATTCTCAGTGTGCCTCAGATCAGGGTTTCAATCTATTCTAGACATCCGCTCTCCTGCTGCTGCTTATTGCTGCCACCAAAAAGATACCTGAGAGTGAAACATAGGCCTAAAGCCTCGTAAGTAATAGCAGGGTTTTTAGGAGGCAGGGGTCAGGCGCCATTTTACTGTCCGAATTTAATTTTAAGGGTAAAATACTACTACTACTAGTGAAAATAATGATAATATGGATGAATAACTTTTAAAAAGAGGTATTATTATTATCATTATTATTATAAATGATGCCAACTGACATGTCATTACTCAGAAGGCTATTGAGCTCCTTCTTCAGTTTGGACTAGGTCTTCTTCATTGTCGGTGGTATCTGGGTCTAAATTTGCATCTGCATCTAACGTTTTGAGCAAAAGTCTTCTTCTCTCTCTCCTGTCTTTCTTTCTCCGGTCCAGATTTTTCTTTAGGAAGCTGAAACACTCCTCACTCGCAATTCACTGCTATAGCAAGTAAGGACCATTGACGCCCGGTTGGCTGGACCAAGCTATTTTATGTTAATGGAGGAGCAGGAGCTCTCTGGATGATTACTTGCTGCCAAAAACAAGAAAATAGAAGATAAGAAAATACAATTTTAGTTTTATTAGTAGATTGTAAATAAAACATTCTAATGGTGATGTGTTAATAATTTAATACTGAAAAAAACTACCTAGTGCTCTAGTCATTAAAAACCTAGACTCTCAAAGTTGCCCCATAATGGAGAAACTAGTTTAATGTAATGAATTAGTGACAGTAAGGATAGCATGTTTTGTTGCATTATTATCTGCTGAGAGTGGTTGTCATGATTTTTGTATTGAGAAAATTGAGTCAGGGCCTTCCACATCTGAAAAATAACATTTATGGTCACTTCAATCAATCAATGTGTTGGTGTCAGTGTACAGGATTTTAATTGATCTTTAAATAAGTGTTCTGTGAATATCCTGCATTCAAAATTGTTTTTTCCAGCGTTAAAATATTGTCATGTCCCCCAGTCAATTATCACAGTCAAATCTCATCGAAGGCTGATTTAACTATGTTTTATTAGCAACTGGCAATTAGGATTAACAGTGGAGAGGATGAGCAAGATCCTAATAGTAATACACTAATAAAAATCTTAATAATAAAAAAAGAAGGCTCTGAAGATTTTACATGTCACTGTACAGCAAAATGAAAATCATCATATCATCATTTTTCTTGTCAGAATTCTCTTTTTGACAGACACTCTTCATTATGTGAGCACGTCATGACATTTTGGACAATTTTAATTCTCTTTAATTCGAGCTGCGCTGCTGGAGATCATATCGATAAGCGCGTTCATTCCACCTTCGCTGCTGACAAGCCTTTCAAATAGGCTGAAAACTTCGGTGCCCATCTCGTTCATGAGACTGGTTAGATCAGTGATCTGTGTTTCTTGGGAGGGAGAGACATCTGGGCAGACATCTGTGAGGTAGAAAAGAGTGAATTCATTTTAAATTATTCCAGGGAAGAGAAATGTTCATAAACCTCATCAAGCATGAAGGCAGAGACAAAGAATCAAATTCACCTCTTAAAGATTTAAGCAACGTCTGTGAACGTCTCTTATTCAAGGAGGTGTATTGCATGCTTTACTTTTTAGGTGGTGTGTTGTGTAAAATTAATGCAATCTAAATCAGTTGTAGTAGTTTGTTTTAGTCATTTTGACAAATTGCATTTTACTCCTGGCTATACTGTATTTTGTTTGTGCTTTGTTACACCATAAATAAGATATTGCTGCTTTACACACATTACAACCATTGAGCATTAAACATGATCATTTCATTAAAGCCTTGCAGCCAGATTATACGTGTGGAACTTCATACCTTTGTTGGGGTCCATGATGGCAGGCGGTGGTAAGTTCACACACTCTACCTGCTTCATAAACTCATCCAGCTCAGCAGCAGTCACCTCATTCCTCCTGCCTGAGAGACAGAGCAAGTGTCAGTGGGTCAGTCCACTAATTTCAGAGGTTTAAACACAGGGAGATGGATGACATTTTATTTCTTGCAATTCTAGCAGTGAAGCACTTTTAACCATGTGATGATAGAAATGTGCCAACCAAGAAATTTGATGCTGTGTTTGCCAAAGTAGCTTAATATCTATGGTTATATTAGGCCACCATTGCTTAAAGACATTATTGGATTTGCAGGATTTTTGCATCAGTGTGATGAAGATTTGTCAGCTATTTAATCAACTGCATTAGCAGAAACAGACATCTAGTTGTCTTGTCTATCTACACTGAGTTTCCAGGAAAAAAAAAGTATCACAATACATTTTAACACTGTGATATAAAATCACATATGGCAAAGGTAACAGAAGGTTTTAACCATATCGTCCTCGTCTGATATTGAACAAATGTGTGAACTCTCAGATGTCGGTGCAAATCCATTTCAAAGTCGCTCCCTCACATATTATGTGACAACATTTCTTCTGCCTTCATTTCATCAGTCTTTGTATCTAAAGCCTTACTCATGAGCTGAAGACCTCTGTGTGTTCTGCTCCCGAAGGTGTATTTTGAGGAGACAACAAGGCAGTCAGGGCAGCTAGTATTCAGCAGGACTTCGGACACAGTGAAAGGTTGAGCTGGGGACAGTTGGCAGATCGACACATAAACAAAGTGCTGTTGCAATTCTGGACACAAAGTCCAAATCTGTGCAGGTGAATCAAAATGTTTGCACAGCATGTTTCATCAATACTACTCACCAAGAGAGATGGTGCTGTTTTCCAGGGTCATCTTATATGTGATAGTGATGCAGCTGCCAGACCTTTCATTAGTAGAAATTGTGAAAAAAAGTGAAAATACAATCGTTTTAATTTGGAAAACGAATATCACTGCTTGGAATCAATGTGGTTTGGAACAAAACCTGAGCTCAAAATCTTGATACAATCCTACTGAAATTCAGGAAATTTTGAAATTACATTTTTGTAGCCTGAAAAACATTGATGACATTGCTCTCGTTGGCAGCAGTGATTTTGGCCCAGGAGCTCGCCACAAACATCTTCGTCAGCAATTTGGATCCCTTGATGTCTGTGCTTTCCGCCAAGTACATCCATTTGCCCTGCAGCTGAAACAGACGGCATCTCCCTCAGTTGCACAAAATGAAAAATGGTCACATAAAAGGATTAAAGGATCCAACATGCACAAAGTGAGAGACAAGTGAAAGTGTCTTACCTGCTCTCTTCCTTGGATTTCAATAGGTTGGATGAGACTCTCACAGTTTGTCACGGGAGCTGACTGTCCACCACACAGAAGACTGAGCACAGCCACAGCAACAGGAATCAACCCCGCCATGTTTTCAACACCAACAACCTAAATCGGTGCGTATTTGCGTACTGCACCGTTTGTGTCTCACAGCTGATTGTGTCTGATTCAGGCTAAAACTGGTGCACTGATGTTCAGAGGCTCATCCCACTAAATGGTTCAGAGGCTCATCCCACAAAGAGTCCTGCCTTGTTTGCATATGTGTTGCAAACTGGTTGAGAGGTGAAGACAGCAAAAGGCTTTTTTTTTTTTTAAATTCAGTTTTTATTTTATCTAAATTAGGCCTCCAAAATTGGGGAAATGACTCAAGTGCTGATGTCAGATGCTCTGTGCTTAGTCTAAAACAAAGACTGTTAACAAAAGGAATTACAGCAATGAAACCATAACAGCTGTTGGACTATGAAGAAATATTGTATTGTGGTTAACAGTAACTATACAACAGGATACATAACAGTAACATATAACATATAACAGTTTTTTCTTCCATCCCAACCCCCAGTCATCAAATATTCAATGCTAACAATATCAAAGAATGAATCTCGCTGAGGTTGTTAAAATAATAATGGCAACTTTTAATTAGCTATCAAATATTTGCCATCATGTGTTTGTTTACTCACTTGTAATTTATTGAACTACTTCTCATTTTCTTCTTGTTGTATTTGCCAAGAGTTTGACTTTAATTACAGGGCAAAAAGTGTTTCTGTCAACATACTTTATTTCTGTTTTACACGTGTAACTATGTCTCTACATCTTATTGAGGGGTATTTTGAAATGAATGAAAAAAGAAAACGCCTTGCTTTTAAAGATATCTTATATCATAATTAGAGACATCAATCAGCAAAATATATAACAATTACAATTCCACTCCTACCAATTATAATAATAAGAGAACATCTTTTATGAAAATGTCATAATTACTTATGTATATCAGGAAATAAATCCATGCTTGCTTATACAATATGATTTATGGCACAGATCAAAACTAATTATGAATCAGTTCACAAACATATCAAAAAAAGAATCCAGCAGTCTTGCAACTCGATGTCCCATCTTGGCCTCTAATAAGGAGTTGAGGGCACTGAGCCCCTCTGAGGGCGAGATGTTGTCTGGGCACATTTCTACATACACATTAAGAATAAGTCATAAAACAGTTGTTTATGATATTATGGAGGCGCAGTATGTGGAGATTTGTTCAAACTCTCACCATCGTTTGGGTTCATCATTATGGGCGATGGCATCCGGAGACATTCTGCTTGTCTCTTGAGCATCTCCACATCCGCAGGTGACACAGTGTTTCTCCTGCCTGGAAATAAAGATGTCAAACTTAAAAGACCACCAAGGTAGCCTAACATAGATATTTATGAGAGCCTACTCAGTTGAACTTGTTTACTTCATCTATCAGGTTCATCTTATGCTCATCTTTAGGACTGATGAGAGAGTATTTCTTACTGAAAAGCATAAGACTTTTGAAAGTGTCTTTGCCAGACATAATATCTTCATAGACAATCAGACAGTCGGAGCAGTCAGTTGGCAGGTAGACTTCCTTCAGGTAGAAAGGTTGCTCTGTGAACAACACACACACAAACAAGAAATCACAGGAAATGATGTGTTTGAATGCAGGTTTCCACTCTGAAGAATCTCTCTGATACATTAAAGCTCTGCTTCACTCACCAATTAAAAGCGTGCTGTTTTCAAAAGTCACATTGTATATTAAGCTGGAACACTGTTCATATCTGTGAAGAAAGAAATAAAGGCAGCATCAGAACACAACATCATGATTCTTTAGTAAGACAGCAGAATGAAACTGCTGCAAGCTGTGTATTAAATGTTACGTACTTAAAGCTGCTATAATTATCATTTTAATATTATCTGTGGATCAAATGCCCCAACTCTGCAGTTTCCCTTTCATTTTAGTCTCTAAATCTATGTCATAATTTATTGGTTGATTATATTGTGCATTATTAATCTGACAAAATATGCAAAGTAGCTAGTAACTAAATCTGTCAGAAAAGAAGTATAAAGTAACATAAAATGGAAGTGGAATGGAAGTACAGGTACCTAACAATTGTAGTAGCAGTACTTGAGTGAATGTACATAATTTCATTCCACCACAGCTTAGTGTATGTTATCCAAAGACACGTACTGTACATACATAGAGAGACTTGATAAAGAAAGAAAAACGATTTAGTGCAAAAACATCTCATTAACAAGATGTAGCCTTCAGATCTGTGGTGTGATTTGTGTGGATTTACACTCTCTGAGTCTGGATGAGATTGAGGATGTTGCTCTGGGCGGTTGCACTGATCTCCAGCCAGACGCTGGTCATCAGATGGCCCAAAGAGCGGCTTCCTGGGAGGTCAGAGCTCCCCCCGACGTACAGCCACCTGCCCAGCATCTGGAGCACAGGCAGAGCACAGAGTATGTGTTCATGTTTCTCAACCATAGAACCTCCTTTTACAGGTCTGTAATATGAGGTGTGGACTAAATAATATATATTATATATAATATCCTTATAATTAAAAAAACTTTTTTTTTGAAAGATCAGTGTAATTTTGTACTAATTATAGATAAAAATGTATGTTGTCTCTTGTCATGTAGACTCTATGTTGCACCATGGTCCTGCAGGAACATTGTTTTGTTTCCACTGTGTACCAGCTGTGTATGGTTGAAAATGACAATAAAGACAATCTGCAGTCTAAAATGCAGACAGTGTTAAGTTGGTGCATGGTCAATTCATCAACAGCGAAACACAGCGTAAGTCCTTTAGTCATTGCACAGCATGTTGGCTGAACATGCAAAAAAGATTTCTGCAAACAAACATAAACTAGAGGAATAAATTTGCAATAAATTATAATGATTAAAGAATACTTACCTGCTTTTTAATGACATGTTTCCTTATAATTTACGACATATTTAGTTCTTTTCAGGAAACCTTTCAGGAAAGTGTTCGGAAATCAAAATGACACCTGAAGAGATTTGCCAACTTTTATAAAGTTCACGGGCCAATAAAGAGAAACCATGCTGTATGTATAGCATGTCAAGCAAGTCTTATTATTATTGGCTTTTAACAGCAGTAAGCTTCAGTCTCCTGTGGTTAAACAGTATTAAGATTATTAAAGATATGGCTTGATCTGTAGTGATGTCAAACTGAAAAATATGTTTTTAGGTAAGTTCCGGTTCCAGTTTCACTTCTTTTATAAGTTGCAGTTTTCTGTCTAATCCAAACTGAAGACAGTAGAGGTTGTGAACTTATGCACTATGAATATGCATCATTGAATTATAACTGATAAAAAAGATTTTTACTGCTGACACAAATTGATAAGCTCTTCAGCCTTATACAGGAGAGGACGAGCAGACATGGGGGTTGTCATGATGATAGTGACCCTGACCTCTACTCATTTACTCCACTTATGAACCCCTCACCTTTGTTTGTGATCTAGTTTAATCAAAACAAGATTTAAAAACCTGAAATGAGACAATTGGACTTCTTAAATGCAAGAAAACATCATTTATCTCTCTAACTGGGCTGTAATCAAATACAGGCACTTAAGATGCAAAGTAGAGCAGACAGGCACTTACGTCTTCTTTGCTGAGGGTTATCGGTTTGACCAGACTGTCACAGCTGCTCAGAGGAGCCGAGCGTCCCACTGAGAGGAGACTGAGCAACACAACAGCAGCAACACAGTTCATCCTCGAGCTTTCCTTCCAGGCCTCTTGTATGAGCCTCAGCCTTTATTTTGTCTTCACCACCTGCCACAGACTTTCTATCAAGTCTCTCCCCTGAGTGCATCTCACCAGCATATATCCACTCTTCTGGGAGCTGATGTAACCAAAGCAAACAGGCCAGGGGGGAGAGAGAGAGAGAGAGGGGAGACTTTGACCTGTTTGAGGAACTGATGGAATCTTGATCCGATCACTTGTAACAGTAGAGGCTCTTATGTACAACATGCATGTTAACGTGTTTCCTTAATCTCTCGGATAATCCTCTCTGATCTGTCACTGAGACTCATAAACACACGCAATCAGTGCAAGCAAGGTTTACACTGTTTTTCATGTTGTACCGTTTTAATCAAAACCACTTAATGCACTATTATGTGCTCTAATTATTTTACTTTTTTAGGTGGTGGGTGCATTCAGATCATTCACTGTAATAAAAGCACAAGAAGGCAAAAATACTCCTATTTTGTATTTTATTTATTTTTTATTTTTTTTCTTATTTATTTCTAATGTAATCTTGTTTGTTTTGCCTTGAGATTACATGAGGTATTTGTTGTAGGTTTCAGGTTCCTACCTCTCCCGACTTTTGTTTACTTTGAATTTATGTACATGATTGTGTTTGTGCACATTTATCTTTTGTAGTAGTGGAATTTTTTTTTATTGTGCAAACAAATAATGGGTATTAAAATCATTATGCAACTTGTGCATTACATTGTAAATTGTGTAAAAGGTTCAACAGTAAAATTGTACTGGCAATGAGATGATACATAAAAATCAAACAGTAAAATGGTGGTTACTCTTTTCGAGGTCAAGGATCAACCTTAATTTATAAGTCCCTAAAGTGTTAAAGATGAACTCACAACAGCTACTGAGCTCTTGTGTCAAATGAGCAAATCCAGTCTGCTGTTGAAGACTATGTAATGCAGCCGAAAGCCCAGGGGAAAGTTTGGGACTGAACCTTGAGTTGGCATTGGTTTTGTCAAAGTTTTCTTGTTTTATTATTGATGCATCAACATAAAAGCAGCATCCTAATGCTTCAGCTGATTGATGAGGAAATGTTAACTGCTTTATACTTTGTGTGCTTTTGGTCAGTTTAATCTATAACAATACATATTTTATTAGCTGGTCACTTGACAGAAAGGACATAGAAAGTGAGACACGTTAAATCAAACATATTATTACTAATATGGGCAAATTTTAAAAAAATACATATTATTTTCTAATCAAATAGTTCTCCTGAACTTTGTTCTGCCCTTCTGAAAGAAATTAAAAGAAAAATTATATAAATGTATTTCATAGTGGGATTTTGTGAAAGATATATTCCAGACATGTTTTAAGACATAAAAATACTCTTCTTGAAGTAATAATTTGTGTCTGATATGATTTTTCCACAAAAAATTCCAAGTACCTCTTGAATATATAAAATATCTTTCATTTACAAAGTTTAACTGCTCTCTCCTACTCAGCGTATCTGCACTAAAGGTTTTGAAGATGCTTGTACGTACTTGTCGTAAACTCAGATTTAAGTTGAGCACAGAGAAACTTTCCCTCTTCAGCAGATGAATGTGTAAACAGCCTTCTAGTATAAAACTCTGCACATGCATCATTCTGCGCAGTGAAGTTCAAACATCCAAATGCAGGAATTCGCAAAACACAGTTTTTGAGTGAGTGGGTCACAATATCTCAGACCCCAAAGGTGATTCCTAAAATACACAATGGGTACATGACAGTTACCAATCAATGTGGAAAAAACCCCACAAAAACACATCTTATCAAAAGTGTTTTTTAATTGAAATTAACAAACTGAGGATTCTCTATAGATGTCTTCATACCGAAAAAGAACAAACAAACAAACGACAGGAAAAAAAGCTAAATCGATCATCCTGACAATACGGTGAAATCTCTGAGCATGACCTAATTGTTACAGCAGTGCTCTGAGAGGAGGAGGAGGAGGAGGAGGAGGAAGAGGAGGAGAGAGAGGGAGGAGGGGTTGCACGCAGACTGATGCCCTGTCTGATGTCAGCCAGTGATGGAAAGACAGATGATGTAAAAAGAACGACTTCCTTCACCACCTCCTCCACTCCATCCATTCTCCCCTGAAGTGATGGTGAGGATGACCGACAGTGGGATGGAGGAGAATTTAGATTGATAGAGAAGGGAGTGACAGGGCGCATAGATCACTCTGCGACTTGCTCTGCTGGTTTTCTTGGTCTCATCTTCTTCCTTTGCTTCTTCCTCATGTTGGTGGTGGGAGACAGTAGGGACAGACCGGACCAGGGACAGACAGAGGAAAAACAGGAGGTGATGACCACTACTCCATGGACTCCTGGTTCTCCTGGTCTGCGCTGATCTCCTCGCTCGCCTCTTTGCCCTCCTTGCTCCTCTTGCTCTTCTTGTGTTTGTGCCTCCGGTGGCTGTCGCCCTCCTCGCTGTCGTGCCTCCTCCTGCTGCTGCTGCTAATGGAAGGAGACGGACCAAAGTGTGGAAAGGGCAGAGGAGGTGAGGATGGGGGGAGGTTTGAGAGGTAGAGGAAAGAGATCAGAGGGACGGTAAAGGGCAGGGAGGGAAGGCAATAGAGGGAGGGGAGATAAAAAGGTGAGGAGGGAGTAGAGGGATAAAGAGAGACAAGAAGATCAATAGGTGAAAAAAAGAAAAGGCGAAGTGAAATGGAGACAAAAGGTTAAGGAAAAAGGGCGGAGCGAGGCATCATGGTGCCTGTTAATCTTCCCGTTCCTGTAAACAATGTGTTCTAGATTTCAGAGGTAGACAGCTTCTCGTTTCAGCCGGCAAAATCCACGGCCACCAACTACAAATGAGAAGTCGATTTTTGCGTCCAATGCTGGCAGATTTTATATGAGCTGTAAATAGTGAGCTAAGAAAGCTAATGTTAGTTCCTTGAGTTGGTTGAAAACTGTGTCCAGCTGATTTTTTAATGTTTGCAGCTGATTTGTTCTAAAACAAGACTATTATAAAAATGTTTTAAATGTGCATTTCATGGCTATATACATAGCAAACAATCAGCATCCTCACCAGCTGATGATTCATGAAAGAAAATAAAGATGAAGAAATGTTCTTGTATTACACTGTAGGAAAAATGTAAGATCGGACCCTTGTTTTTGTTCAGCTGCTTAGTTGCTAAGCTAGGATTGGACAATCACTACTCAGGGGAGCATTTTTAGCAAATGCTCAACTGGTCTAAGAGAAGCATTTTGTGTCTGTGTTTCTGTACCTGCGAGAGGACTTGTGACGTCCCTCCTCTTTCTCTCGGTGCCGCCTCTCTCTGTGTCTTTCCTCTTTCTCTCGGCTCGACCGGTCACGATGTCGCTCTCCATAACCACGCTCCTGGTACTCGCGGTAACGATAACGCTCCTCGTCGCTACAGAGTTGAAAGAACAACGGTTTTTGCTTTATTATGTCATGTCTGCATGTACATTCTAGACATTTTGGGTAAATTCGCTAACAACTGTAAAGCTTGTAAAGCTGGTTCTACAATACCACTCTGATCCATGCTTAAAAAAAATGTTCATCACCTTGTTTGTCATCTTTGATAGCTTTACAAGCTCCAGTATGTGAAATGCATACTGTATGTGTGCTTGTGTGACTGCGTGTGTGACTGTGTGTTTGTCCTTCTCACCTGGTGTAGCTCATAGCTGAAGGGCTGTGCTCCCTCTCTCTCTCCCGCTCATGCGTCCTCTCTCTGGGTCGGTCTCTCTCCTTGTCTCTCTTGTCGTCTCGACGGGGATAGTAGTCCCAAGGTTTAGAGTTGTCCATCATGGGAGGCCAAGGTGGAGGCACGCCTCCAGCCATCGGTGGAGGGTATGCACCTGAATAACATGAGGAGCCGGAGAATTGATTATTACTTTGTTTTCAAATGTTTCATAAAAATAAGACGTAACAAGTTCTGATAATAGTTACACTGAAAAACTTCCTACCTTGAGGGAACGGATATGATGGGACAGAGCGTCCATCATAACTTCCAGGATGGCCACTGTGGAAACAGAATAAAGGCAAAATATTACTCTGTGTGTGTGTATGAAGCTATTTAATTGACTGTTTGGAAACAAATTCTCTATCTACATAGACAGTGAACTCACAGTGTTCCAATTAAACAATGCAAAACTAGGAGGCAGCAACATGAAAACGAAATATATAAAATCTTTATTTTCTCAATTTTCCTCATTTTCCTCAAAGGAGAACACAAGACACGTGATTTACAGAGCAGATATGTTTTCTGTAGTAGATATGTAATATAATTTGATTTCAGTTGGACTTTCAGTTGTGGATTTGACTGAATTTTTTTGCTCCATCCAAAGACAGAATGACAGTATCTTTCTCATACCTGGTTGCCTGGAGAAGCCAATTCTTCATTTGTTTAGCTGTCATGCTTTACTGTGATTGGCTCAGCTGTTTCAGAGCGATGTGACAGGCTGAGAGTACATTTATTAATCACCACACTCCCTGATCAATATTCACCTTCACCCAGAGCGTTTGTACTTTGCACGGGTCATTTCACTTGTGCGATCAAAATATGGCCTTTAGAGTGTGTGTGTGTACGTGTGTTTACATGTGTGTTACCTGTCCATAGTGGGGATGATAGCAGGAGGGGGCCCACTAGGTGGAGGAGGAAAACCAGGAGGAGGAACAGTAATGGGCAACCCTACGAGGGAGGAAGAGAGGATAAACACATTGAAAATAATAAAACAGGATGGTTGCTTAAAATCAAACACACCAAGACACCAGTTGATAAGGAAAAAGATGATGAACTTACTGGGCGGGGGGATGAGTGGGGGTGCAGCGCTGACGTTGGGTGGTGGAGGGAGGAAAGGAGGTGGGGGTATGTTTGGAGGAATTGGTCCAGGAGGGAAGAAGGTGGGTATCTTAGCTGGAGTGGGCTCAGCATCTGATTGTTCAGCGATCACCTGCACAACAACAGACAGGAGAGGTCAGGATGACAACACAGGCTCAGCACTGTGTCAAGTCTAAAGTCCAACATCCCTAAAAGTCTTTCTGGATGCAGAGTGACCGTCTTTGCTGCTTCAGTGTACCTGGATATTGTTGCCATCTAGATTGTGTCTGCGTCGCCCTTCAACCCTGCTGATAGTGGCCGTCTGCCCACCTATCACATCTATAGTACCACTCGTCTTCCTGGGAAAAGAATGGCAAAAACTAAAATCAAGACCCTAAGCAGTATCCAAAACAAATGACACATTTACATACATACCGTCTACTCCCACACATAGAATAGGTCATGGACAAAAAATACATACCCAAGGGCGTTTTCACACCTATAGTTTGTTTGCTTTGGTCCGAATTAGTCGATGCATTTTTAAACATGGAGTGTTTTCCCCTTGGACAGAGCAACAGCTGACGTTTGCTCATAACTGTGGTAATTATATTTAACAAGCAAAACTGCCAAATGCACTTTGAGAAACTATCTCTCGAGGGTTTCAGTGCAGTTGTTTTGGTCCACAGATGAGCGTAATTACTGTGTTCACACCTGCAAAAAGGAATCACAGCAAAGGGGAAAACGAACTAGTCCGATTTAACTGGACTAAAAAGCGCAGGTGTGAAAACACCCCAAGTCACGTGAAAGTCTTCGACAAAAATATGATGACAACTACAGCCCGACTCACGCTGGATTTTTGATTGATGATATTGACATCAATTTTGGGCTTTAAAAACAATCTTGACACAGAACTAAGACCAGAATACATACTGAGTGGGGCATTTTAAAGGGTAAAGAACTATTTGTCAGAGCTCTGTGGTGGACAAAATATGAAATGATGACACCGTTTCTAAATGACATCTAATCTACATTTGCATTTCTGTACACAATTTCTTTCTACTTCGACCAATACCAATATCAGCAATAAGCCAATATCAGCTGATTTATTGGTCTAGCTCTAATGACAACCAGATGTAGAGTTGTTTTTTAGCTCTGGTCAGTGATTTTATTTCAGCCTTTCAGAGCTCTTTAAAAACTATTAGTGCTAGAAGCAATCATGTCCCTGAAAAAGACATTTAAATGCCCCATTAAATGGTGACTTAAGAAAACCACACATCTTCAAAGGACTTCATGTTGCACCAGTGTTTCTAAAAATGTCATTAACAAGCAGACAGATATGAGAGCAGTATCGATCTTCTCATCTAACTCTCGGCAAGAAGCAAACAAGCCTATTTCCCAAAATGTCTAACTATTGCTTCTAATTTCTTACATCTGTATCCAATGAGACCTATACCCGTCTCCCTTCACTCTCCTGCTCTCACTCAGATAAAGTGGCCCAGTATAGTAGTTTTATTTTTTCTTGAACTATCTGTGTTTTCTAACTACGGTCATGTAACTCTTGCACCGGACTTAATTAAACTTTTACCTGACAAGAGCGATGGAAAAAAATGATAAAAAATTAATAATTGACATCACAATGTTTGAACTTTTCTAACATTCTGAATATCACCCTTCTTCCCACAACATCAAATCAAGCCACCTCTTGCCTTCTAAAAAAGATTCTTCACTGTATTATGTCCTAACTCATGATAAGGTTTTATCATTTAGATATAAGTTAGCACCCACCTGTTACAGTTGTAACTTTAAGAAAAATTTGAGATAATAAATTAATGATCTGTCTGATCACTGCAAAATGACAGTTTAATTTGATTATAAGTTATTTTCTTTCTAAAGCTCTACTGTATGTTAACTTTATACATTTACACGTGCACATCAACCACCCCAAAAGACAGAAACATGGGCAAAAAGAAAGTATCCTTAGTGCCTTGGAAGTAGCACCAGGAGTTTTCCTGTGGTCACGTTTCATGGTCAAGAAAAATGCCAGGCACCTCATTTCAATATGTACACATTTCCCCATCAGGCCCATTTAACCTTGTAGGGACAAGGCCATGCCCACTTACGTATAATAGGACATGTCCTGAACAGGCGGGCCAGTCCACTGAGGGGGAGAGATCCTACCATTTTGAAACAAAGGACAGGGGTAAAGGAGATGAGAGTAACATCGGCCCTAACACACACAAACACTCACATACAGCCCATGGGATGGTGACCTATTTCAGCCACAGGGACACTGGTGCACCTGGACGTGAGCAGGTGTGTTTTTGTGTGTTTGCGTGAAACAAGATGGTGTCTGGGCATGTTGAACTTGAAAAGCTGAACACAAGATACCTTATCACTGTACAGTTACCTTCAAAATAAACATAGATCAGCCTGACTTGTTTATGTATCAGTTTGTTATGGTCGCCTCATCACTCCACACAGATCTGATGTTTTTATCTGCTGCTATTTTAAGTCTTAAGTCTACAGTGGAGCTTTAGTTTAAGTGGATGTTTGAGTCATGTGCTTAATGTACATCATGATTTATGTTTTATCTCTATACCAACATTTCCACCTGAGCCAAGCATTAAAAAAAAAAAAAAAATTTAGTTTTTTTCCAATTTTCTGGTGTTTCCACTCTGAATTGAATAAATTGAAAATGTACATAAAAACAGGTTGATGGAAACACACTTATAGTTAGCATAACTTGTGGTGGAAACTGCATGTGTGTTATTTTCCCAATTATGTTTAATAAATGAAGATGAAAGCAGAGGTGGTACCTGGTGACCTGAGTGACAGCAGACTTGTACAGGCTGACAGGAGATGTGAAGTCTGGTTTAGACGTGTGAACAGGCAAACTGGACATATCCTTCTCATTGCCTGTCCTGCCTTGTTGAACCTAAGAAACAGCCAAAATAAGCTTGTTCACACAGTCACAGTTAGTCTTGATTTTAAAGTAGAGTCGAACAAGGTCATATTGAAAGCAGTCTCTTCACAACACTGTACAAATAGTAGTGATAGGCATGTATGAAATAAAAATAGAATGACTACTTTTGTTAATGTTTCTCTGACTTAAAAAAAAGGACATGAAGTGTTATCTTATAATGTAAAGTAGCCCGTTAAAGCATGCAGAAGAGACCTAAAAATACATTCAGGAAGAAAGCCCTGATTCTAACTAATTGATGAAAGGGAGAGACTCATGAAGAAATCAGACAGGTGGTGAAATGTAGAGAGAAAACAAACAAAGACAGAGTAAGCGCTGGTCTCTCACAGTGATCTTGCTTGTCACTGAGCCGACAGTAGAGACCTCCAGGCCCATTCGCAGCTTCTTCTGTTTTTCACAGTAAGCCTTCCATGTGTCTTCATTGAAGCCATAGTTAAAGTAATCTGACAGATCCGCTCCTACACACACACACAAAATAAATGAAATACTACACATGCCTAAAGGAACAGCAACACATTTTTACATTTTATCAGGTCCACACACAGACAGACCTGGCTTCCTCCAGGGTTTCTCTTCAAAAGACTCCATTTCCACCTCAAGCACTGGAACCCCATTAATGCTTCCAGGAGCATCCAGATCCACTCCTTTCAGCTTGGTGACTAATGAAAATAAGAGACACAAAACTATTTATTACTCTTTGTGTATAGTATCTATGTCCTGGGTGTTTTGAGCAGAACAGCACAGAATAGTGCAGAAAAGATAAAGTAACAAGTTAAGGAATAGAGAGTGATACCTTGCCCATAAGGTCTGGAGCCTGTTGTCTTTATGTTCAGATTGACGGGTGGAGCTCCATAAGGTCTGGGATGGGGGGGGGGAAAAGTATTAAGACCCTGAAGCTGATATAGCACAAAGTCTACTGACACATACATCAAATATAAAAACATTAGCAAGTAAAGAATAAGAATAGTCAATTCTGTGGTGAATAAGCTTCTTGATCTGCTGATAGTGTACAATGACAAGGTCAGTGCCAGTTACTTTCGTATGTTGCGCTCCAAAAAGTGTTGTTTCTTTATGTGGACCAGACAAGCTCTTTTTGCATCACATCAAACAATGACAAACAGTAAATTGGCATATTTAAAGTAACCAATAATTATTAAGACCAAACTTTGACTAAAACCTACGTGTATTGTGGCGCTCCAGTTTTTATGTCTCCAATGGTGACGCGGACGTCATCATCGTCATCATCACTGTCGCTGTCACTGTCAACATCCTCACCTGCACCTTCACCTGTGGCCTGACAGACGAGAAGGAAAAAAGGAGACGAGATACAAGCATTTCTCAGAGACAGAAAAAAACTGTGTAAGGAAGGTTTGAAAATTGGGAGGTAGGCACATAAACAAAAAAACTAAACAAGCAAAAAGCATAGCACATGCTGAAACACATACTGTGACTGTGTGCATGCAAGCAACCTACCTCAGAGACCACTCCATTCCCTGTAGCGAGTGCAGCGGCATCCTCTGTTGAAGCATCAGCAGGTGCACTGTAGATAAGGTGAGGCATTAAACATACAGACAGCTCACGGCCACCTAATATTCTACGCATTCTCTCAAACAATTAAAATTGGATTATAAATGTGAAGACAAACAGCAAATAAAGCCTTATTCTCAGGATAAATATCAATAGGAGAGAACCTTAACATCCACATCAATAACTTTGTAGCAATGGACTTTCAAAGATGGTTTCAAAGGTTTGATACAAGACAACAACTTAATCCAAGTAGTTTTATCCAGTTATTTTTTTCTGTTGTTGTTAAAAGGGTTGCATACATGTGTGATATCTGTAAGCACAGCAAATCAGTGTGATTAGTTGACAAATACTAAGTATGCTTATTTCATCAATAACCATAATCATCAACAGTAAAATTCTTAAAAAAACAGACTGCATTAATCAACAGAAGAGGTTTTTATGCTTCTTTGTATGGCTTCTCTTGGTGCTGCTGTGAATAGCGCCTCCTCCTCTGGATGTAAACAGGTGTCTTCTCGGTTTTATCACATCACTTACACAAACTTAAGATGTTAATATGGGGGAGCAGAGATGTTAAATACCTGACTGCAGCATTCAGTTTGGCTTCTTCGTCTTCATCTTTGCTCTCAGACTCATCTGCAAAAGAAAAACATATAATAGATCATCCAGCAATAACTAACCACAAGGGTGATTATTGCATTGACTCATGCTTAATCTTATACACAAAATCAAACAGAGTGTGATAGATGAAGTGTTTGAGGCATTTACAGGTTGAATGCTAACTTAATACATCACACAGATATCTTTAATCACTTTATTCTCAAGTCATATGGCTGCAAAAGGCCGATGAAGGCAAATAAGACAGGCGCTGCTAGCTTAGCTTCCAGGCTAACTCTCGAGCTAATGTTCTTTAATAGCAGCCAGTGTTGTTGGTTAGCAGTTTATTAATACAACAGAGCAGCACACATATGTATATACATGTCTCTGGCGGTGAGAAGGAGTTGTGCTTGCGAACATGAAGTAAGATTTTATGTGTTCTCACCTCCGTACAGCCATTCCTCCTCCTCGTCTCCGGCGCTAGCATCAGTGGTGGTTGTTTTGTCCGCCTCCTCCGCAGACATGTTCGGATAACACTCAACACCAGCAGCGGCCTCACAACAACAGCCAACAACAATTCTTAATGCAGAAATATAAGTACAATGTCTCCCTTCAGCGGGGAAACGCGGTTATGTATAAAAAATTATGCCTTCATAGATTCATCTCCAATGTCTGCGCCTCAATGTGAACCCGGAAGAAGTTGATGGTGTCCCGCTTAGGTCACAGTGTTGGTGCAGAACTCACAGCGGCCCCTGGCGGTCAAGATGCATAATCGTTTATCGCTTTTTCATGTTTTATTCTTTCTTTTGCAACACAACTTCAATGCAGCACACTTTCACTCATCCATTCCCTATGCTACTGAGATTCAACTATTTGTTTGCATTACTTTCTAGCAGTGGTGGAAGAAGTACTCAGATATTTCACTTAAGTAAAAGTAGCAATACCACAACGTAAAGATACTCTGTTAAAAAAAGTAATGCATTCAAAATATTACTTAAGGCCCATAAGTATTGGCATCAAAATATATGTATATATATATATATATATATATATATGCAATGATATAATATGCATTATTGTCAGAATAATGCATATTATATCATTGCATTACAATTCATGATGCATTAATGTCAACATGTCTTTAATGTTTCAGCTGGTAAAGGAGCAGCTAATTTCAACTACCCTTTATACTGCTGGGTAACTTAATCCATAATAATGCATCATAATTTATTAGTTGATCATGATATTTTGAATTAATAATAATATTAATATTGTCAAAGAAATGCAGAAAAGAAAAGTCCAATATTGGCTTCCAAATTGTAGATAGGGGCACTGTCATATTTAAACAGGAAAGGATATTCTCCAAACTGTTGTCACAGAGGTGGGAGCATACTTTTGTCTAAAGCATCATTGTATGCTGTAGTATTAAGATTTCGCTGAAGTAGAACTAAGGGGCCCTGCACAAACCAAAAGAAGACAACAGTATGTGCCCAGTTGTGTCTACATACTTTTGGCCATAAAGAGCAGAAATATGCAATAATGTGAAGTTGTTGAATGTAACAGAGAGAGTTAGAGACGTGCATTTGTGAGTGAAGAGTTGCAGGGTATAATTGCAGGAGTGCCAAGGAAATGACCCTCCACCCATAACTACTCCAGCAGCAGCATTAAGATTGTGGTTGTTGGATTTACTGAGCAGCAACAAGGCATAATATTGCGACTACTGTGAAAAGATGAAACATTCTCATCAGATGATATTTAGCTTTTAATGACATCATTTGTATACCTACTTGTTGTCCTGCTCTAAAACTCTTAAAGCACATGGCAAGACACTAATAAGACTATGCAATGACAAAGATTAAACGAGAGAAATTATTAAATGCAAATGTAACATAATACAGGAGATATAAAATGATGCAAGTCAACTAAAAGTCAGATTTAAAAACTTATATTTTTAGCCGTAAAAGAAAATCGAATAGTGCGAATTGTGAGCGTTCAGCTTAGGTGTCATGACAGTAAATCACAGTCACCTTTGGTCACAAATCCAGACTTAGGAACTACGAGAAGCTCTAATTCTGCTGACCTACATTTGCACTCTTGCATGTTTCGGCTTAGTAAGTCTTGGAGCTTGAAGCCAATCCATTTAATGCCCTGTAAGTCATTCTCAATTTAATTTCTCTAAAAAACAGACCTAATCCAACTGTTTTTGACAAAGCCCACACATTCTACCCATCTTACTTGCCATATCTCTGCAGTTCATGTATCATAGAAGACCCCACCTTCTCCAACAGTATTAACTACATTTGTTATCATTCATGTACTCACACATTAACTCTGACAGTATTCCCTCAGCATTCATTCACAAACAGAGGTTTAAACGGTTAACTCACAGAGAGCTGTGCTCCATCCCTTCATAAGTTTATGAAATCCAGCAGCAGATGCAGGCTCATAATCAATGAAATGATTCTCATGATTGCTGTTGTGGTTCTGTTTGCACAAGAAGTCGCCCTGTTAATGCAAAGATGATTGTTAATGCATTTATGGCCGTTGACCAGTTAAGTGGAGGCCACTTTAGCTTTGTTCTTAAACGACGGGGAAATCTGTGGATTCTCTCACTTTCTCCTTTCACCACCACTTTAGCTGTTATCACGTCTGTACAGTGGTGATTGATTAGAGCTGTGGACAACGTTCACAAATACATTTAAGTATCTGATGCTGAAAGGAAATTAAGAATGCACATGCACATGTAGACATTAACATGCACACTCACTCACAGTGGTAATTTCATATTTGTGAGTAGATTGATTTTTTTTCCCCTATGTGAGAACCACACATGGGTTCATATCACAAGTATCTACTGTATCACATCGCATGTGTGAGCCTTTGTGTGGATCTGTGTGTTCACAATACACTCACTTAAACACACACACACACACACACACACACACACACAGGGAGGTAGAAGAGAGAGAAGGATGCCAGTGGTCTCGCAGTGAAACTGATCATGGAAATTACATTTATTTCATTCTCCAATCTCTGTTACCCCTCCCTGTCTTTAATCCCATCTGCCTTTCTGATCACACTCACACCTTCTTTTTCTCCTCCTTTTCCCATTTTATGTTTTTCTTTTTTTTCCCCATTGCTGTTTAATCATCTCTTTCTTCCCTCCTGTGTCCTCAAATTTTCAAATTTTTCAAATTCAGTTTTGCTTGGTTTGCATGACCATCATTTGGTTCAACTTTGGTAAAGCATCTTGTACAAGGTTTGCATTGTAAACGCACTAATCCAGACAACACACCTCACTCCAGTAAAAACCATGGAGAATTTGAGTTTATTTAAATAAACTGAAGGATTGAGTGTTAATGAGTTCCTAAAAGATTCATCTTAAACAAAATAAACCATTAAAAAGTAGTTTTCACAGGACAGCACACACAATATGCTATAATTTTTTGCAAACAAATTGTTAAATTGAAAGAATAGTAATAATCAGATATACACTCACTGCCAGTTTATTAGGTACAGCTTTTGTTGAAACTATGTCAGGGAGGTGTTCCTATTATTTTGTCCAGCCTTAAGGATAGAATGAATAACAGGAACACCTCTCTGTAGTATAATACAGATCAACAGCACCACAAACTCCAAAATGATCATAAAGTTGAATCAACGCCTTTTTCAAATAAAAGTCTAAAGAGGAGGCAGATTTTGAAAGAGTTTCGTGCTGTTGTTCCTCTGGTTTTCCCTCAGGCGACCAGCTGCACTAATGCAGTCTCCTGCTTCTCTATTGCTTTCTTTATTCATGGCCTCCTCTACCTCCTTCGTCTTTTACCCCTCTGCTCTCCATCCTCTTGCACCACGTTTGCCTTTATTTCCCCTCTCTCATTCCTCTGTGTCATCCCGTCTCTCTCGGCCTCCTGTTGGCTCCCTGCCTCTTTCTCATCCCTCTCTCCTTACGGTGGATTAGGGCGGTTTACAGCGTAGTCGATGCTAATCAGGTTTATCCAGACAGAGGGCGATCATTGGGCTATCAGTAATTACACACACTGATATTAGCTTACTCAGATATGTGCCCTGGCACATTTTCAATCTACAGCACCTCTTTGGATCAAACATATGGTTATCTCGACTGTGTGATGCCATACATGAAGCTTAGTGAGGCGGTTTCCAGCCTTTTGTTTTGATCCATCTGTTGTGACAATAAATGCATGTTTGTTTCGAGCTAAAGCTTCAGAATATGAGATAATTGTTGCAAAATGTGATCAGAGGAACTGCAATTTTTCTACTCATGTGCAATTAAGATTTGAGATTAGAAATAATTTATTTTGCTCTGACATTTTGCATCAGAAGTTCATTGCAAAACAACAATGTGCACAGCTAACAGAATTACCCCAATCATGATACTATCATCTGTTACCAATGAACCTGTTTTCCTGTGGAATGATCCAAACAGGTGTTTGTGGATCAGTCCACAACTTTCACAGTCCTTTGTTGCTCCTGTCCCAACTTGTTTGAAACGTGTTGCTGCCATCAAATTCAAAAATCAATTAGCAAAGTATCACATTCAGTATCAATTCTGTTGGAATTGGGGTTGTATCTTGTTTAATCTGCACAAACCCCCAATGTGAACTCTAAACTGCAACATACATCACAGAATTCCATCAAAATAAATTCCATCAAAGGAATCTAAGGTTTTATCTTGTATCTCTATGGAAAAGTTCTTCTTTTTTTCTTTTTTTTTTAACCCACCTCTTTGTCCTATCTGTTCAATGGCTCATAATTGATATGTGAAACACCACAATTGAACCATGGATGGACACTTAACAACCACACAGAGAGAGGGAATAAGGAGAGGAAAGACAAATGGACACTGATATCAGGTTTATAATGTCCAGTCAGCATACAGAGAACAGTGTTGGATTGCAATAGAAGAAAAAAGCTTATGCTGAGCTTTGGACCAATATTCAAAAGGAGAAACAATGAGGTATTCTTTGAGTTGAAATGTGTGCGTGTGTCTGTGTGTGTGTGTGTGTGTGTGTTTTCCTGTCAGTCTCATGTGGGTTTTGTGCAAACGGGTGGAGAAGATGTGTGTGTGTGTGTGCTTGCCTGAGGGTGTGAAGATAGCTCCATTTGTAGGTGATTGAGTTAGGATGTGTGCGTGTGTGTGCGTCACTAAAAAAGAGAAGAGAGAGAGAGAGAGAGAGAGAGAGAGAGGAGAAAGGGGAAGGTGAAAGAGAACAAGAGAGCGAGGGACTGAGCAGAGAGAGGAATGTTTTTCATTACGTAATCTAATCTAAGTGGCTATTTTTCTTGTATAAAACCTCTGTTGCCCTCTGCGAGACCGCTGTCCTCATCTGTCTAAAAGCACTGAGTGAGTCATGCTGTGGGTCCACACACACGCACACACACACACACACACACCAAGCCATAGTGAGTCAGCCAAGATCTGCTATAGACGCTCACCTCAGTGATGAATAATGTAATGGTGAAAGGCATATAAACTGCTCAAATGACATGTGGACCGAGTGGACAGATAGACATATGGATGATCCTGAAGGACGCACACTGACACACACAAACACACACAGTGACATCTTCATAAAGCATATGGGCAGCTGGACTGCGGCCTGGTGAACAGGTGGACTGTACTTTGACACCCTGAGGTGCAGGTTTCCTTTGTCTGAATGCAGATTATTCAGCGGAAGGCCTCCAGCTGGATGGAGAGAAGTTTAGTTAATCTGAAGCAACAGTTTCGGGAAATGGGTTTAGTCACTTTGGGTCAAAGAGTTAAATGAGATGCTTGATACCACTCTCATATCCACCTGCCAGCATCTCTAAAGCTCACTGATTAACACATTATATCTTGTTTGTTTATTCACAAACAGAAGAGTGAAAATAATTATAATTTCATGGAGGAGGTTATTATGTCCTGGATTTGAGCAGTGGAGGCTCCAGGAGGTTATTCATCCAAATATTCAGACATATAATCCCACATAAAACAGCAGATTGTGCTTTCTAGACTTTGTTTTTGTATTGTTTGAACAAAGAGATATAATGTGTTCATTAGTGAGCTGTAGGTGCTGGAAGGCAGATTTTGTTCTCTTTAAAACTAGATGAGCTGTTTCCCCCTTTTCCAGCCTTAGCACTAAGCTAAAATAACAACTGTAGCCTTATATTTAACAGACAGTAATATTGATCTTCTGATCAGGTCCTCAGAGAGAATGCGAATGAGCCCATTTTCCTCAGAAATTCCCTTATTCCTGTAATGGACCAGGACCACATCTGACGTGCGACCAGTTTGCGAAGTCGACCCAACTGTGGTTTAGAAACAACAAAATCTTTTGTGCTGCAAATGAAATATCCCTTTGAGGCATCACTGTCTGCAAAAACATCCTCCCCATGCACATGGTTGGGCTGCTACTGCCCTCTTTCACCCCAGGCTTCTCAGTCCAAACCCTCGTCCCCTCCCTCTGACATCAAAGGGTACATGTTTGACGTAGTTTGATTAAAATCCCAGTTTCAAATTGCCCCCACAAAACAGTCTATTTTGCATGATGTCGCTGGAAAAATGGTGTGGTATCATAATGATTGGCCCGACCCAAGGACAGGAGATATATAACTGAACTTTTTCTTTGTTCATCTTTGCAGACAGTTGGTCCTTTTTGCATCAGGAAGGAAAAACTGTCCAAAACTTCCTTAAACTGAGCCCCAGTCTGAATGTGTGTGTGTGTGTGTGTGTGTGCAGAAGTTTCCCCGCAGTCAGACAGTTATATTACCCTGAAACACAAACAAACTAATGAAGTCAAAAAAATATGTTAGAAATGTTGTTCTGCTTATTGTTCTAGTTTGTTTGGCAGTTTCATGGCAGCGCAGCAAGGTTAGAAAATGAGTCATATGTGTACAAAAAAACCCCCACAATGATCCCAGTGTCCTCTCACATATTTATCCAGGGCAACACACATAAGAAAACATAATAACAAACACAAAACAAGCACAAAACCAAACCCATGCACACACGCACACACAAACATGTGGAACCAGCCCGAGGTATAAAGCAAATTAAGGCCAAATCACAGCCTCTCATTACCAGAAAATCCATTTAAACTGCTTGTCTGAAAAGGTTTTTCTTGCTAACAATTTCTTTGATTAATTACAAATTTTGCTTGGCACTATGCACCAGCACTGCACCAGTAAGCATTGAAATGGTAAAGGCATTTTTGCCCCGGGGCCCTGTTGTAGATTGTATGAGTTCAAGTGACCAAACCAAGAGTTCAAGCAAGCGACCGTGTGCAGGGTTTCTGGTTCCTTTTCACTTTGCATTGATTTTCATCCTAAAACCAGACTTAATGGTGTGAAGGAAAAACTAATTTGAGGGAAAGGATTGCAAATTTAAGATTATACTGAATTTGGGTTCCTATATTTGGGGTTTATAACAAATATTACATTTGTGAAGAGCTATAATAAAATGAAGATGGGGGGCTATGAAGGCAAAAACATAATAAAGAAGAATGTTAACGAAGAGATATCTGACTTGATGAATTTAAAGGCACTATTACAAAATCAGCATTTTTTAAAAATAAGATAAGATAATAAGAAATACACAGTCCAAAACATATATTGAATCAGGCTGAAATCTTGATAATAACAAATACCAGATATTTTCTATGATGATGGTTATTATTGGGCTGTAGATGGTTGAGCTTGAAAATGTTTAGTCTGGCATTCATGGCTCCTTGTGGGATATAAAGTTGATTAAATCTGGAAAAAGTGAAACCAATAGTGTTGATAATTACAGCCGAGGCGAGGAAGTGCATCACAGACTGAATGAGGTTTTGCAGGGGAACTCCTGTCTGTCTGTGATCAACATTTACAGTCATCTAATTTTAATTTGTACATCAGCACTTCTTTGATTGGAGAATTTCATTATCATTTCAGTGACTGTGTAAGAAACAGCGTAGATGGCAGTAAAAACAGACTCATCACCTTGGCAGGTCTCCAGCCAATGCGGGGCAGAAAGGAGTGGCAGGGATCCAGAGGAGGGAGGAGAGGATCTGCACTGTGTCTTTAAGCTCCAGTGAAATCCACCAGCCTGCAGGATCATTGTGTTTGTGCGCTCATCACACCAGAGCCACAGTCTGCTGGGTTACTGCTGTGGATGAGATCTGCTCAGGATGGTTAGTCCCCCCCACTTGAGACGCATGGAGTAAAGTGAAAAGGCTTGAAAACCTCCTAATCATGAGATGCCACTGGGTTGTTTTTGCCTCACATTTTATTTTGCTGGCACCAACAGGTAAGAGAACAACTCCAACCTTACAGAAATCATTGACTTAAATAGTGGCTCATGGTGTGTCTGTGTTCTCAATAATGATTTTATAGTGATCTTAGTCTATCTCTTTACCTCATAATAGTTTCATGAATTACTATAATTTAATGTTGTCATATTCCCAGACACATGATCCTATTATACTTCATGTGCTTACCAGTGTTTTTGCTCTAAAATCTTTCATGTTTGTTCTCACATTTGTATAAGAGTCTGTGTCTTTTCACATGACTGAAGTGTCTCAAAATATTATTATAGCCCCACCCTTTGTTAGTGTCACTATTTAAGGTCTTTATTAGACTCATCCAGGTGAGAAAAACAGCATGTGATTGTCCATGTTTGGTGCAGCTCCTCTTCCTTGTGTCTGTTACTGAAGAGCTGATAAACAAGGTCCTCACATTGCTCCAGGCAACGTGGTCGATATTTACATAAAGCGGTGTTTAACGGTGCAGTTTGATCAACCTGTCGACTCAAGTCTGCAGATCATATCAGGTCATTTGCATAACTCATGTGTGTAAAAGTGCACAAGAGATGCCTTTGGGTTGCCTCTCCTGGCGGGCAACAGGTGTGTGTGTGTGTGTGTGTGTGTGTGTGTGTGTGTGTTTCCACCACTGTTTGATAAATTATTTATCCCACCAGAATAAAAGGGATTAGGTTGTGTGCCCTTGCAAGGCAGCAGAAGGAACAAAGAAGACTCACATCTTTGAAAGAAAACACACCCAGCAGCACCTTGACATCTTCCTGCTACTATGAAGGCTTTGTGTTTAGTCACACAGCAGCATCAGGATTTCTGTGAAACCTTTTGCATACTCAAATAACAGGCTGCCAGCTGCAGAGCACACATTCTTGCAGACAGCAGATACCAAACATGCACTTATGGCCTGCAAAAACACTGATATCGATGTTTTAGAGGCGGGGGGTATTTGCATCCACATGCCTCTCCTTCTCGGTTTCTCAGCTCAGGCCTGAAGGCACAACAGTCACATGAAAATCTTGTTCTTGAAATGGTGCCTATCATGTGGAAGTCTACAGAAAAAGGAACAAAGAGAAGAAAGCTTGGAGGGGGTGGCTGTGGAAGTTAAAGTGAGAAACTGAGAGGAAAATGTTAGTTTAGTTTACTCATCTTAAGGGTATGGATTTAGGGGCCTTAATGCATGATTACTCAGCGGGTAGACAGCTCATTATTATTGATTGTTCGACTGAGCCACGGTGGTGGTGAGCACTCTGTCTTCAAGTGCTCTGTGCCAATCATAACATCCTATTTAACCATCACGTTCAATTCTATACTCTGAGCTGAGATGATGAGCCCGTTAATTGATTAGTGGATCAAAATGAAAATAATCAGCAACTTTCTTTTCTAGTCCATTTCGGTAATTTTTCAAGCAAAAATACTGATTTTTTTGTTACAGCTTTTCTGTCTTTAGGATTTGGATTGTGATCAGCCCAAAATAAGCAAACTGATTCTCTCTTACAGTCTTAATTTTACAGTCTAATCAACTAATGGATTAATCAACTAAATAATCTGAATACTATTCAGCAATGAAAATGTTTAGCAGCTTTTTGCTCTTTTCATTGATTTCCATCTATTATTCCTCGAGGTAATAATTCCTCAACATTAGTGTTACTGAAAGCAGCATGTTTTTTTCCATCTGGCCTGGATCTTTACCAAAACTGAACCCGTCACAGCCTTTAAAAATAGCTTCCAGGTCCAGCATACGTCAACCATACTGTGTGTGCTCTGTTCCAGCGTGGTGCGAGCCAGTCATCTCCCCCAGCGGGCCTCACGTAGTCGTTCCCAAGAGGGGGAAGCTGGAGTTGCATTGCCATGACAATGCCACCGCGCCTGGCGCCCCATCCGGGTTGAGGTGGCAGAGGGAGAGGGCTCGCAGGCTGGAGGGGGAGGTGGAGGAGGGCAGAGTGGCTTCTGTCAGGGTGTCGCAGGCGCAGGCCTACCACATGGGTCGATACGTGTGTGTCAACAACAGCACCCTGGAACACAGCTCCATCTATGTTTATGTGAAAGGTGGGTGTTGAAGGTGGGGAGGAGAAGCACATGTGTGTCCGCCTAATAACATCCATCAATCCAAATAAATCTCCTCTCTTTGGCTTTCATCTCCTCAGACTCCCAGAATGCCTTTCTGCACACCATGGTGAATGTCATCCTGGTGCGTGCAGGAGAGAACTGCACCATCCCCTGTCTTGTGACCGACCCCGAGGTCAACCTCCTGGCTTTGGAGACCTGCGATGGACGACCTTTGCCCTCTGGAATGACCTACCGCAGCAACCTGCAGCGAGGCGTCGTCATCGGTGATGTGAGAAAGGAATACGAGGGTTGTTACATATGTGTGGGACAACTCGGTGGAGTCAAAGTGACCTCGAGCCAATACACTGTGGATGTACGACTTGGTGAGTGAGAGATACGATGGACAAGGGACAATATTCTTGTTACCTAAAACTATAATTTATGTCAGTAAAAGTCTTGGTTCTGTACATGTCATAGCTTTACTAGATTTGTCAACTGGGTGATAATGAGGCTAAAACTGTAGGAGGAGGGATAAAGTGAATGTTGGATGTGCAGCTGACTCCTGTCATCTTTACAGAAAGCATTTGAAGTAAGAGAGCTACAGATCTCCAGAGTAAGATCAGAAGATAAAATAGTGCTAGTGGGATAGTTCCAATAATACAAGCTGGGTAGCGAGAACACATTGAATAGGACCCAAATGCAGACAACTAGGGCAGAGTTAATGTGGTTCAATCATTTATTTTGCACAAAAAAGTACAAAGGTTTATGGGATGGTCTGGCAGGCAAGAGTCAGTACCAGAGCTGTCAGTCCAAATGACAGCAGGCACAAATCAAAAATCCAAAACACAAGGAGAACACAAGGAATGAACACAAGGAAGGGTTGAAGCACATGTACACAGACGAACTGGCAAAGAGTAAACAAAAATACAAAAGAAGGGGGGATCACAAGTGAAACCAATCAGCAATCCCAAAGGTGGGTAGCAAATGAAAACACACACGTGAGGACCAACCTGGTAAAATATATGCATAGGCTACATTTACGTAAACAAAGTCATGCTAGCTGTGTTGTGAAGCGTTGCGTCAGACAGACCAAGGCCATTTCTAGAGCAGCTAACGTGGCTACAAATCTTCATGAGAGACCATAGTGCATCCTGGCAGAGATCAGTGCAAGTCACGGCAATGAAAAAGCCTCCTTTAACCATCCACATTGCAGATGCGTTTTGGCAAAAGAGGTTCAGCTCATATTTTTTTTTTATGAATTATATTAATAGGAAATGCACCATAAAAGCATTTCAAGTGCGCGTCAGTGGAAACTGATCTATTTGTCTCTGCACTGCATCAGCATTTTCAGCATGGTCCGCAGTGGAAAGAAGTCTGAAAAGAGACGAGCTGGGAGGAGCTGGGACGTAGTGTCCTTTTGACTGATGGAGACAGGGAGCAAGAAAAGAGACGTGAGGGAGGGAGGAGCCGAGGGATTAGAGTCCCTAACTGAACAAAGCTTTGTAACGGTGCATGTAGGCCGTGTTTGGGGTAAACAGAATTAGCGCTGAAGTGACGTCAGCATGCTTTTAATGCTGGGAATTAATCATCCAGTTCATATGTGCCAGCATATGCAAATACTGTAGTTATGTGCCTTGTCATTAGTGTGTGTTTGTCCAATAAAGGATTTCCTGCCACTGAACAAACAGGAGTCACACCCCCTTAAAGGTCTTATCTAACTTATTTGTCATTTTTTTCATTTTAGTATCAAACCACCAAACAAAGTTTCAGTGGCATTTAGATGAAATATCTCAGGCAGGAAGGAACAGTGTTGTTAACATGCATATAGATTCATGATGTAGACATTTAGCACGCACTCAAATCCAGAGTGATTTACAACATTGTAGATTGTACAATAGAATAATTTCAGCAGCCCAAAGGTCGTGACCACAGTGGCCATGGGAGTAAATATAGAAAAGAGTGAATGTAAATGTAAATCACTTCTCTCAGTTGTGATAACATTGTTTTTGCATGTGTTGATCCAGTGCCAGAGGTTCCTCCGGTGGTCACACTGTCCCCGAAAGACACCGTTATCCTGAAGAAGGGAGAGCAGTTTGTGATCACCTGCAGCTCCACCAACGTCAACCCGGACTTCAGTCTCAAGTGGGATTTCCCTTCAACAGCGGTGAGATTGATGTAGGGATTGACAGGCAGCTTCTCCTCTGTCTCTAATTGACAGTCAACATGTGAAACTCTGTGTTTCTATCTGGCTTTTTTAAAGGACAATTACCCCAACCAATGCATGAAACTGCCAAATATTTAGACCAAAGTTAGATTTTTTCAGGGCAATAGAGGACACTGAGCTCATATCCTTAGTCATTTTCTGGGAATTTAGGGGTTTTAATGATCAGAATAATCACTCATCTTATTGCACTCATCATATTTCGATTAAACTGTTTTTAGGCAAATAATAATGTACCTCTGTCAGTGCATTGAAGGCTTTGAAACAACATTTTAGGAGATACAATTTACAGAAAATATAACTGATGATAATATGTGAAATATTGGGTGTTTTTTTCCAGAAAATCTTATTAGTAGTTTTGATTAGTGGCAAAAGTATTTTTAAAATCTTGGCTACAGTCCTGGATTTTTTTTTAATGTTTGATTGATCTAAGATAAAAACGCAACTGATGATGATGATGATACCCTGAAAACAGTGCATCTATGTGATGTTTGCTCACCTTTGCCTCTGATGCCCTGCAGCGCCCCAAAGAGTCCCACACCTCACACATCCTGTCCGGTTCTCGTGGTTATCAACGTGCCACCTCCCTCCTCATCACAGCCATCAACCAGTCAGACTCGGGCTCTTACCGCTGCTACGCCCTCAACGAGAGAGGCACCAGTGCCACGGCGCTGCAGCTGGATGTCTGCGGTGAGTGTTGAGGACGTTGTGTGCATGCATGGTGCAACATACAGTACCACAGACAATGCAGATACACTGACCACTGAGACTAGTTTTCCCTCCTGAAACATTATTTCAGGACATATGATCTCTCATATATCACATTTATTCTTATAATTTGCATAGTGTGCAAATTAGTCTGTAGATGCCTCGCGGAAACAGCTGCATTTATTCAAAGTGTGTTATTATAGACCAGTGAGAATATCTGAAATCAAAGCTTATCCTGACATGACTTAGGCCACAAAAAGGTGCAGGAAAAGAGAAGAACGTTCCAAAAGACACATTTGCCAGAATGATTTTGCTGATTATTACTTCTGTCTTCTTTCCAGAAATTTTACACTGTTTTGTTGCTCTTACCTGCATAAATACCTACAGATGGTTGGAAAAAGGTTTAGACACATTTTAATAATTACTTTAATATTACTCCATTACTTTTAATAAGATTGAGTGATTTTCTGCAAGACATAAAACATCAAAGAACATTGACTCTATTCGGATGCAGACATTTGACAGGTGGACTTTTCATTTAACTATGTATTTTTCTGTTCTGTCCTCCAGACCGGGGGTTCATTACCATGTTAGGAGGCCCAGGTCCAGTCCAGGCTGATGTTAAAGAGGGGGAGAGCCTGAGCCTCAGAGTAGAATTTGATGCCTATCCCACACCCAGCTCGCTGTCCTGGTCTTATAACGGCAAACAACTCCTTAACACCACAGAGCACGTCATCACTGTCCACCGCCGCAAGTACAGGTGCAGCCACTTTTCAGTGTGTCTGCTGCAAGGACACATGCATACACACACACACATGCAGAATTTCAAATGTACGTTTGTTTTATCAGGTACATCAGCGAGCTCAGGCTAGTGAGGGTCCTCCGCTCAGAGGGCGGCATCTATGAGTTCTCAGCCAGTCATGAGGATGCAGCTGTCAATCATTCCTTCCACGTGTACGTCAACAGTAAGTAGCTCTCATTGTTACTTTATTTAATCAGAACACAATACTTTAATTGTTTTATATGTTGAATATGTGTCTCTCTTTTCCATGAATCCACCCACTGTTTTCTCTACAAGGTAAGCCGGTTATCATCGCCCAGGAGGGCCCTGTTGATGGACAGGTGCGGTGCATTGCTGCTGGCTACCCAGTCCCCAAAATCAGCTGGTACTTCTGTAAGCTGCCCCACACAAGGTTTGCCCCAAAACATATTGCACTTCTTTCAAAAGAGTGTTTATGTGAATGTTTATTAGATCGCTTACGTAGGAATAAGACTGGAAGGATGATAATTAACAGCTGCTGTATTATCACAAGCTGGATGTGAACTTTTGTCATGTTTTATCTTACTGTTCTACCAGCAGCACTGTTTCCTTATTTGTTTATTCATGTGGATGCTGACAGATTGTCTTTATTCACAAATGAGATGTTAAAATCTCACATGATCTGAAGTAGCAAGAGGAGAGATCAGAAGAGTTATAGCAGGTGATGATGGAAAAGCTGTGGGTCAAAATAAGAAATTATTTTGATGAGTCACATCATCACATTAATGACATTTAACAGTGATGATCAGTTCAGTCTGGCTGGTCCTCAATGTTTTGTCTTTCAGTTTATGTTCATGTCAATTTTGTAATATAAACAATAAGAATCTGTTTCTGTATTTAAAAGTACTTATGATTAAAAAATTGGGACTCCTTGGTTTTATGCAGCTCATATTAAAAGCTGTGATTGAACAGCAGTGTGACTTCAGATCATTTTACTCGCGAAACATGACTCATCTTCTGTTGTTTTGTCTGGCAGTTCCTCCGAGAGCAGGAGATGCTCATGGGAGCTGAAAAAGTTGGTTAACAGGTTTATGCCATCTCATAGTCTCATTAGCATTTGGACAAACAAGCCATCTGGATTCTGACTGTTGGTCAACACAATATGAGCAGTTTGAAACATTTTCAGTCCTGGAGAAGCAGGCATTTGATTTTGTTTTATAAATTTTATAGACTAAACAATGAATTTATTTATTGTCAAAATGAATTATTTAGTGGCTGTAGTTGCAATAATTTTATCAAGATCACAAGTTAATTATCTCACAATAACAGATAATTATTTTGTTAACCTGGAAAAAAACAATCATTTTCTTGACATAATGGGTTGAACACTGTATCTAGTTAAAGAGATTTTTTTTTCAAGAAAAGCAACTGGATAACTAATAATAATAATTAATTAATAATAGATCTATCTATCTATCTATCTATCTATCTAATGAACTTGTGATCTTGAGATAACAGATAAAATAAGATTATTGCAACCACATCAATTCTTGGCTTTTGGAGATTAGTCTTTAATAGTCATTTTGATTTCACTAAGACACCAGATTAAATAAAGAGAGCTCAGTTTGAAGTGTGCAGCAGTATTTCAGGAGGTTAAGGAGATCCCATCAATGAGGAGCATTTTTACTGAGCTTATGGTTCATGAAGAGTAGACACTGAATGATAGGATTGTAATGATATCTGAAGAACCGCCTCAGAGGACTTGAAGACGGTGGGTAGAAAGTTTTTCAGTCAAAGGAAAAACTTTGTAGGAAAACAGAAACGACAAGGAAGATGAAGAAATAGTAGAATTTCAGCAACAGAGGCAAAATGTGGCAGAAAGTATCTTCCTTAATGAACCCTTCACCAACGCTTCATATTATTATCAGATGTTACAAGAGTGAAGAAGAATGAATGTATTGTGCTGTGGTCCAGTGTCTCCTCTTTCTCCTGTAGTGTTCTTCTGTAATCCCTCCATTGATGCTAAAACTGACGTAGAACAGAGAAAGGAACCTTCAGCATCTGTGTAACTCCTCTGTAACAGGTGCTCACACCTGCCCAACGCCACCCAATGGGAGGTTCCAGAGGTCGCCACGGTGACAGAGTCGACCTTCGGCCGGAGCGAGGTGGAGAGCCGACTGAACGTGAGCAACAAGGAGCATGCGCACTATCACACCCTGGAGTGTGTGGCGAGCACGGAGGGGGAGGAGGCCTACACGCTGTTCTCCATCAGTGGTACGACACCGTCATCTCATATATACCTGTGCTGCTACTGTTGTATTAGTACACACACATAGTAGAGACACACAAACACACAAACCCCTTGACCCCGTGTCAGCCGAGGCCAGGTGTGTGGGTACTGGGTGCAGATTGAATAAGATTAGAGCATGCTGACTATGCAGGCTGGGATTATAATGGTATAGACCCGCTAATCCTTCACACAAACAAACACCACTGCTGCAGCTGTCTGTCTTAACACCAGGGGAAGACTGTGTGTGTGTGTGACCACCGGTAAAATGTTGCTTGTACTTCAATGTGGTTAATGTCATTTCTGGTGTGTGTCTCCTCTCAGAACGCGTCGTCCCCCATAAACTCTTCACTCCTCTTCTCATCGGCATGGTGGCCACTGGTGCCCTTCTCAGTCTTATTCTAGTGGTGCTGCTCTATAAATACATGCAGGTAAGAAAGGAAGTAAATCATACTTTGTAATACCATTACTGCAATGGGGAAATATTTAATCTGAGCTAAAGTAGGCTCATAAATCTCTCATAAATCGCACAAATCTATGGCCGTCAATCCCATGAAATAGTTTTAAAACGTGTTTAAATATTCTTCAGCTTCAATGTTAAATCAAGTGCATCTATTGATATGTAGTTTGCATCAGAGAAAAATAAATGGCTGCAATAGCTTCTGGCAAAAGGCCCACTCTCATTTACTAATGATTCATGCCTCTATCATGGTTAAAGCTAGAAGCTTCTTTCTCAGATCAGACTAGTTTTTTGTTTTTTTTGGTAACGATATTCAGCAGATACGAGTGGAAGCATGCTCTTTTAATCAATATGAATGTGTGCTAATGAATTTGAAACGGATCAATCAGCCATTCAGAGCGCAGACATGTTGTAGTTAAAGGCTTTTTTGACACCCAGATCATGCTTCGAGCCATTAATGTGCCCCCACAGCGCGCTGCTCTTATTGCACTCGGATGAGTCAGACTCCTTGAGAACTAGTTTATGAATTCGCAGTGGGATCATACGGGGATAGTCTAGACAGAGGCTGACAACTAAAGTGCATTGAGTAATCTAAAAACTGAATAGAAGAGTGATGAGAAAACATGTGAGCTATACAATCATGTAGTCACACGTAAACAATGTCAGGAGGCTGATGCAACATCGCTTTCCAATCCTAAATCCATCTTTTTCTCTTTAAACTTTAACAGAAACCAAAGTTCCAGATCCAGTGGAAGGTGATTGAGACTATTCATGGCAACAACTACATATATATTGACCCCACCCAGCTGCCGTATGACTCCAAATGGGAGTTTCCTCGACAGAAACTACGCTTCGGTACGACACCGTCCATGTTTGTGTAGCTATAGGCTAGCGTATGTGTAAATTTGTGAGGAAGCACATCTGCAAGCTTGTATGATTATTACTGTGTTTTAAAGTAAAAATGTGATGTTCTCATTTAAGGTGCATCTATGAGCGTGATTTTGTGATATCACATCTAGTTTAGAAACCAGTCATGGTAGGAAACATCTGACCTGATCTCTCACAGTCAAACTTCTGAAACAAAACATCTACAAGACTATGAGTCATATTCAAATGTCATGTCTAGTAGGGATCTTAAATTAACTGTAGTATGCTTAAGGTTTGTTTGTGTATGTGTGTGTTTGCCCACAGGTAAAACCCTGGGCTCTGGGGCATTTGGAAAGGTAGTGAGAGCCACAGCTTATGGACTCTGCTCTGCTGATACTGTTACAACTGTCGCTGTTAAGATGCTCAAACGTAAGTGTGTGTTGATCTGTTTTTCTCTTGAGCTGTGTCCAAAACCACTCCCTATTCTCTCATTTCTATTCCCTGCACAAGTGCATTTGACTTGTGAATGAAGACTCAACCCTGCAAACAAAGTGAGTTTCTCAAAAGGTTCCTGGTCGCCTGGGAAGGTTCTTGCTGTAGAAATGACCTCAGTAATCCACTCTTGGGTGTCTGTAGTGAACATTAAATTGAGATTTCAGACACTTATAAGTCATCAATTAATGTGGCTTATTGTATACTAACCTTATTATTGGTATAAATTATTTAATTATAATTCATTATTTGCTAGATGATTTGCAATTATATAAATAAAGAAAACAGCATCTACATACACATACTTATATACTTAATTATACTTTCTTTCGTCGAAGAACCTCTGACCTCATCATGCCACATCAAATCAAATATGATCCATCGCATTTTTTTGTTAGCAGAGTAGTATACATGACATGCATAAGACTCTTTTTGTGGGAATCATGTAGAGCATCCATTTCATACTGAGTTGGGGCACTGGAATAAAATGGTGGACAGCAAACACAGCTCAGGAAACAGGGAGGGATTTCGGACACAGTCTACTTCAGCATGTTGTAACAACATACAAGACACTGTGAGTTTATAAATGTCCTGATGTCGTCATCCCAGCCAATGCTCATTCTACGGAGAAGGAGGCGCTGATGTCGGAGCTGAAGGTTCTCAGTTATCTTGGGAACCACGTGAACATTGTGAACCTGCTGGGCGCCTGCACTGTCGGAGGTGAGGGGAGCATTCACACCAAACTTAGTTCATCCAGTAGGACGTCTACATCTGAATTTGGTCTGGACACTTTAACCCTGTTGCACAGGTTTATTCTATATTCATTGACTGATGTTGTTTTACGATAATTGATATTGTTTGCAGAGGTTGTATATATATTGCATATTGTAAATGCAAGTTGATGTGCTGACTTGCTGCCGTGCCCAGCCAATATCAGCCTCTTATTAAAAATCAGATATTGGGCAGTCAATCGACATGAAAACGTGCTGCGGTTTGACTGGTCACAAATTTACTGTGCAGTCGATCAATATTATCTACCTGTCTGGCCCTCAGCATTGATTATACAGCAGAGTTTAGATTGGTTTCCACACCAGTATGCACGAGTGTGTTATTAGGAAAGAAACACTGAACACTTCAGATTTTCTTGTTGGTGTTGGGCATGAACAATCCCAGTTTTAAGATATTGATGCGAATTTCCTCAATATGTTTCAGTGCAAAAATATTGATATCAGCTTTTAAGCACACATATTTCTTGGTGTCTACGATCTTTTGTCTATGTTTTTTACTCAGCACTATTGTAAACAAGGTCTCTACCTCTAGTTAAAATAAAGGCTGATGATGAATAAAGGTTAATGAATGCCCTGCACATGTCCGGCCTTGTAAGAGTCAAATAAAAACAAATTCGACCTGACTGAAGCAGCCCTGCAAACACCATCTTCTTTTGGCTTCTTTAGCGCTTTGGCTCTCTCTTTTTCATTGTTAAATTGTTGTCATATGGTTTTAAAAGCACTGAGCGAGGTTTCTTTTTTATCTCTGCATCTTGCCAGGCCCGATTCTGGTCATCACGGAGTACTGTTGCTATGGCGACCTCCTCAACTTCCTGCGCAGGAAAAGAGAGTCCTTCCTAAACTCCCAAGCCGGCGACGGTTACTATCGCAACGTCTCGAACCAGATGGAGCCTGCAAGGTGGGCATGTGTTTAAATTGTTATTGCAAAATGGTTTTCAACATTAGATGCTTACGTGTGTGTGTGTGTGTGTGTGTGTGTGTGTGTGTGTGTGCAGCAGGGAGGAGACTGGTACAGAATATATGCCGATGCGTCCCTCTGAGAAAGAAAAGTCTTCCCAGTCAGGTAGGAAGTCTCTCACTCTTCTTATCATGCATTTCAACACACTGAGCGTCTTAACTGCTGTACTGAAGTCTGTTTCATTCACTAAAGGCGACACTGTGATCTTTATCTAGATGATATAGATGAGCTGTCGCTGGACGCTGAAGATCTCCTCAGCTTCTCCTACCAGGTGGCCAAAGGGATGGAGTACATTACCTCCAAGAACGTAAGGCTTTTACAGACTGTATGCTTTATTTATGGAGGAGTTACAGACGAGATTTAAAAGTGCTGCTGCTGGTTTATAAATCACATCATGGCTCAGGGCCAACACGCTGTGCATTGCTGTCAGATAATAGTGCCCATACAGTCAGAACTAAACATGCTGCATATGCATTAGATAGTGCTATAGTACACACACTTTCCTTATGATCTTGAATAAGCTTCAACCCTCTTCTTTTTCTGATTCAGTTTTTCTTAATGCACATTTGTTGTTTTTATTAAGTGACGAACAATTTAGCCATTTATGTTGAGACTTATTTGTCTTTTATATATTTTTTAGTTGAATTGATTTAATTTTATTTTCTTTCCCAAATATATCGTTTTAGTGAATTTGTGTCTTGTGTTAAACAGACTCACCTCATTTTTGTAGGTGTGTGCTGTGTGTCAGTCATTCACCACAGGAACCGGTTACAGTGTCAATACTCATTTCCATGTTTGTGTTTGTTTGTGTGTGTGTGTGTGTGTGTGTGTGTGTGTGTGTGTGCGTGTGCGCGTGCAGTGTATCCACAGGGATCTCGCAGCCAGAAACATTTTGCTGACACACGGCAGGGTGGCCAAGATCTGTGACTTTGGGTTGGCAAGAGACATCACGACTGACGCCAGCTATGTGCTCCGGGGCAATGTGAGTCTCATTCTCTCTGATCCTTCCTCCTTCCGTCCTTACTGTCACACATGCTTCACCTCACTGTGGCGGAACTGTTCACCTCACCAACGCACACAGTATATAGATGTGAAAAATATAGGGCTGCAACTAATGATTATTTTCATTATCAATTAACCATTTGGTCTTTAAAATATCAGAAAGTAGTGAAAAATGCCCGATTCCAATTTCCTCAAGTTCAAGCTGACATCATGTTTTTGTCCAGTCAATGCTCCAAAAGCTAAAGATTAAAAGACAATCACACAAAAAAGAATTTAGTAGATGAACATAATGTAATGCTGTGGAAAATGTTGATCATTTAAAGAGGAGATATTGTGTATTTTAATCTGTATTTTAATCAGGGACTCTCCCTCTTGCAGGCTCGTCTGCCGGTCAAGTGGATGTCTCCCGAGAGTATCTTCGACTGCGTCTACACTTATGAGAGTGACGTGTGGTCTTACGGCATCCTGCTCTGGGAAATCTTCTCTCTGGGTAACGTTTCCAGTTAGAGCCGTGCTGTTGCATCTGTTTCATAATGTCTGAGCCATTAATATCTTCCATTCGAGCTGACTGGGGCCTGATTAGAAGCTCTCATGATGCTCAGCAACATCACTTAGTTGGGTGAATCATATATAAATCATATTGGCATTAGCATTATGATATGAATCCACGATTTTTGAATTGTGAAAAAGTGTGTGCAAACTGTATGTCTGTGTTGCAGGTAACAGCCCATATCCGGGAATGCAGGTGGGGTCAGCATTTTATAGGATGATTCAAGAGGGTCACAGGATGAGCCGGCCTGAGTTTGCTCCCATTGAGATGTAAGTGTATATCCGTGTGAGTGTTGTGAGTAAAGTACTATAACAGAGGCTGCAACTCATGGTTATTTTGTCTTATTGATTCATCTGCCAATATTTTTTTCTGAATCAATGATTCGTTTTATCTAAAGTATTCTGTTTACAAGGATATAAAAATGAGACAAAAGTAGGGAATCCTACATACACCTACCCAACATTTGACCTAAATCATTAATCAATTATCAAAATAGTTGCCGGTAATAGTAATCTGTAAATATAATGTGATCCATTGTATGAATAAAAAACACACTTTTCTGAAAACACAATTCTTGTTTAATATTGTTGGCTGTTGTTGAAGTTCATCATCTGGATTATTTTTTATTTTATTAGTACAATGTGACATAACAAAAAGGTGACGTAAATAATACAGATGTAGGTGCAACAGAATGTGCAGACAAAAAAGATACTGTGTGATAATAAGGTTAACGTAATGAAATATAGGTTATGAGTTGGATTAGGTAGAGATGAGTTTTACCAACTCAACCAACCAACTTTTTTTTAGTTTTTTTTTTGGCTCCGTGTGTGTGCAGTATTAAATCTGAAGATGCTGTCACAATCCCCCATGTTGAAACCAACACCTGTCTCACCTCTGTAGGTACGACATGATGTTGTCTTGTTGGAGCCATGATCCTTTGAAAAGGCCTTCCTTCAGGAAACTGGTGGAGAGGACTGAGCTACTGCTGGCAGAAAATACCAAGAATGTAGGTAGATGGAACCATGAAATGACAGACGTGTCATTTCTTATTTCTTAAAGATTATTTTGTGTCTTTATTAGAGAATGACAATATAGATACAAACAGGAAACAAAGGAGAGATTCCATCTGAAAAAATAAACAGAATGTTGTTCTTATTATTTAGCCTTGGACAAACGATGTGAACACATCTAGAGACATGTGGGAACATTTAATTTGTTAATAGAATAGAGGTTATGCATCAGTGCATATGAGATTTGGCTTGTTATATTTCTAGTACACTATCAGCCTTCAGTTTATTTTTCCATAAACCACAAATGTGTGTCGCTCCTCAGGTGTACCTGAGACTGAGCAACAATACAGGTCATCCAGAGCAGCAGAGGGCGCCATCACGGAGGCTGAGCTCAGTGTGCAGCACGACAGCCCCCACCCAGCCTTTACTGCAAAGCACGGCTGACGTCTTCCTGGACTATGTCTGACACACACACATACACACTGCTATGAAACATACAACCCCCTACCTCCCTGATCATTCCCTCCTTTCACCCCACAAAGTACAAGAGCCAAACACACACTGTAAACTACTAACAAAACATTCACTCAATCTAACTCTCAAACGCCGGCCTTCCCGTACTCACACACACACACACACACACATAGATACTGTATATATCCGACCTTGCACTGGGCTCTCCGTATTGGCCTCTATCTAATCTCCCCATTGGTGTATTGATCTCTGTGGTAGGTGTATCAGGTGCATGTCTATATAAAGCAGACTGCAGCACTAACCGTCCATCAGATACAACATCACCCATCAGCAGCGGGAGGAGTTTTGGCTCACATTCAGCCTTTGGATTATGTCTTCAGACGCTTTGAAAACGCAGACTACAAGCACGAGTAAACACATGACCTCGGGTTGAGGAATAGAAAAACAAAGCTGCTGCTGTGATGAGTGGACCGCTACTGGGGTTTTTTTGGCAAATCTGTCTCACTTTTTATGGGAATATTTTGACCTTTTGGCAAAAGCACTTACACTGCTTTCTCGCCGAGAGTTAGACGAGAAGATTGATACCACCCTAATACCTGTGCATTAAGTATGGAGGTAACAGCTGTTTAGCTTAGCTTAGCATAAAGACTGGAAATACTAACACATTATATTGTATTAATTAAATCCATACAGAAAATATATATAATTTGTGGTTTTAATGGAGGGTCATGTGTGGAACTATTTGTTGATTGGGAGCAGTGATTTCCCAGGAGTCTGCTGAACTGAACTTGTTTTGCATTTTTTTTTCTTTCTTGTGCTGGTGTTTTGAATAAGAGAACTTGAGTTTGGTAATGTTCCTCTAATTTGCTTAAAGATTAGAGAAAGTATATCGTGCATGCATCCGCTTTGTTGGTGCACTGTTATCTAACCTAAATAACTTCATAACACCCATGATGACAAAACTTTTGTAAGGCAAAAATAGTCAACACAATCCCAATTGTTGTACTGATTAAATCAACAATTTAAAAATGTTAACTAGTGAGCTTTAATGGTGCTGGAAATCAGATTTTGTTGCCTTCAGATGGAGCTTCATATTTACTGTACAGATATGACAGTCTTCTCATTTATGTCTCAGCAAGAAATCAAACAAGTCCATGTCCCAAAATGTCAAACTATTACTTTAAAAATCTTTCATTTACAACAAGAGTCACTTGATTAACAAACGCCGGGAGGTTGTCAGCAAGCCTTGTAACTAATTTTCATAGGCCTTGAAAAAATCAATCCCTTCTGGTAAGTCTCTTATACGAGTATTACAAATGAGCCATAGCAAGGTGGCGTGCAAGCGATGACTCCTGATAAAAAAAATAAAGCCATAAGTTACAGAAACACTGATTCCCACCTGTGTGTTGAAGCTTTGAATACTGTGACTTGACTGACTGGTGTACTGCTGTATGTATTTTAGAGTTTAGCTTTAGTTTAGTCTCTTTAGTGAAGCCGCTGTGGCCAGGTGTTTAGGACTGATTGTGTGCTCTTTTTACTTGATTTCTGTCAAACATGTATGCAATGTAAATACAATAGAGATGTGCCTTTAGATTTTTTTCAAAATACTGAATGCATTTGGTTGTGATACAGTCATTGTCGAGAGGACAGAGGAGATCTTCTGTGTTCTGGTTTTGAGGATCATGCGGTTTTGATACAGTTGGTTGACTTGTAATAATAAAGAAAGTACCTGTGATGGTAGAACAAGATGTCCATTTCCTTTGTCTTTGTCCTTTGGTCATTTTTCTATTTCTGTGAGTTTTGACCTGATGATGCCGCTACATGAAAAGTCGGGAGATCGCCAAAGTTATTACAATTATCCTGTGGAGAACATGAATGTCTGCACAAAACCTAATGGCAATCCAGCCAATAATTGATATTTCACTCAAATCATAAATATCAACCTCATGGTGGTGCTAGAGAAAAAGTCAGGGGTTCACCAAAATCATTGTGATTCATCCTCTGGAGACCATGAATGCCTGTACAAAATTTGATGACAGTCCATCCAATAGCTGTTGGACCTTTCACTGAAAAACAAAAATGTTGTCCTCGTGTTGACACAGGAGGAAAAGTCGGGGGAGTCACTGGGTCCAGGTCATCTTTTGGGGGACCATGAATGTCTGTAAAATTTCATCACAATCCATTTAACAGTTGTTCAAAAAATTTCAGTCTGTAGCAAAGTGGTGGACTGGCATTGTGATCTCAAGAGCTGAACTTAAAGTGTGGCTAATAAGAGACCAAAACAGAACAAAATTGCAGCAGACATGTGTCACGTATAATATTTGAAACTGTTTTTATTTTCAAATTGACCAAGAGGGGAGAGGGGAATTATAATAATAGCAAACATTTTGCTTCAAAATATTGATTATTATTACATTTGACTTTGGGGTAGATAAAGGAGCACAGTTCAAGAGCAGAAGGGATATACATACAGACAGGTGACAAATTAAAGGGAAAACCAACATAAAGTGTCTTAGTAAGGTGTTGGGCCACCACGAGCCACCAGAACAGCTTCAACTGATTCGGCAAGTGTCTGAATTCAACTGGAGGGATGAACACAATTGGTGTTTTGATGGTGGTGGTGGACAGCCCTGTCTAATGTTTCCCATAGGTGTTCAATCGTGTTGAGATTTGGTGACGGCAAAGGCCATAACATACACATCATTTTCATACTCATCGAACATTTCAGTGCCCTATTGACGGGGACAAGTGGACCCAAACCATGCCGGCAAAATGCCCCCCACAGTACAACAGAGCCAGTGGATCCCCTCACTGTAGGGGTCAATCACAGTCAGTCATCAATTGGTGTAGCCACACTTGTTGAGAATATGGTGAAGGATTATTCATCTGACAATAACACTTTTTCCACATCTCTGTAAACCGATACCTGGTTTGTGCACCACTGAACTCTTCAATGTATATTCATCTTTTTAATGAGGGGCTCATGCACTGCAGCTCTGCTATAATATCCATCTCTCTGTAATTGTTGACTGATTTGCTGACACAGTGTAATTACGGATGTCTCTCCCATAGATCTAAATGCATTGATGCATTTATTGATGTTTTTCCTTTTGTTTGTCACCCGTCTGTACATACAGTACAGGTAAGCATAGCACTGTTTTACACTGAATACTGGTCTTCTTAGCTTTGTGTATGTGTACAGTATTATACTAGAACAAGGACTCTTCAGAACCAAATTGTGTAGTGGAAAGGTGATCTGTGTATCTCGGTGGAGGGGGGGGGGGTCGCTGTCTTGTCTATGGTGTCCCATTTCAAATATCCTAACCTTTCAAACAGCTTTTAAACTCTTTTTCAACCGGATGTTATCACAAAAGTATTGTTGCAAAAACAGAAACAGAAAGTTTGTAATGGTAAAACATTCAGAGGTTCTTTCACAATGCAAAGCCTGTAAATAAGATTGTATTTCAGATTCTATTATGTGGATTCTATATGTGAGAAACATGATTTTTCTTTCACACCCCTCATTTTCCTTCATCACAAAGCCTGTCAAAAGGTTCTCCATTAATCAACAGTTACAACATCCATTCGTCTCTTTTAAACACCTTTACATTCTTTGGGCTGGGTATCAATGACACAAACTATAAACATTTCAACATTACCCTTTAGAGTGATGCTTTAAACACAAACTAATCTATAGAGGATCTACGTCTGCTATGTGGTGGGTGGAAGACCTGGTTCAAATAGTAAGACCCTCACTGTAAATCAATTCCGTATTTGTAGATAAAATCAAGAAGAGGATTTGTCCCTGCTTAGCCGCACAAATCTCGGAGGGCCACTACTTGGACTGGTCTGATGTATAATTGTTGTGCTAAGGGTTTGTTGAGCAGTCTGTCATTGTTAAACACTGCCCATTACCTTTACAGCCGGACAGGTGACCAATGCTCTGCATTGCCTAACATCCATTCTTTTTCAGTCACACATCTGTTTCCATATGAAAATATAATGGGTTACAGCGACAGTTAACAAGCATATAATCTCTCTCACACACACAAACAAGTATTCAAGTTGAGCTGTCCCACACACGGGCTTTGCAGAATACTGAGCCCAATCAGAGAGGAAGTTTCTTGAATATTACAATTATTTCTTTATACTGCAACGCAAGAACTGATTGGCTATCGCCAGGGGAAACCAATACTGACCCCCGAGTGATACAAGAAGTAGGATCAAGAAGAGGAGACGCTACATTCACACACACACGCACACGTATGCACACACACAGCCTTTTCTACACCCAGAGACAAAACAACACATTCTAAAAGCTCCTTTGTCAACCATTACACTTCCCCCTATCCAAGGCTTTTCTGTTTGATATGGCTTACGACTGTAGGAGAGAGGCTGAGCCCATTTCCATCTGTACCTAAAATGGTCTTGGGCACAGCCCGTGTTTTAACTGCTGTTTGGGAACTGAGAGATGTGTGAACTGAACTGCATGAGGGTTTCTGAGGCCTAGGAAGAGAAAGAAGGATGAAACACTGATGATACAGAAGACCATGACAGTAGAAATGCAGGTTTGCTGGTACAATGAAGTCAGTCTATTTCAACCAGGGTGAATAGCTGAAAATTATTTTTCTCACCCTTCCCTGTTTGCTGATTTTTACTCTCTACACTATTTTGATAAGAGAACAATGAAGGCTCGGAGAAATCTGGGTGAAATTTGATTCAATCACCACGCCCTTGATCTGGTCTTTGTAGCATCACTGTCTAATCCTTCCTGGTCTGGTTCTAGACTGAGGCAGAAGCAACAAACTTTCCACATTCCTGAGAATACAAGTACCATCCTGCAACTTCAAACCCTTACTAAGTCAATTATTGTAAGACACAAGGGGCAACAAACAAACACACACACACACACCAACCACAGACACTCTCATGCCCACTCATGCACACAAAGATTGTATTTCCAAAAAACACACACTAGCTCACAGAATCACACCACAGATTACAAACAACTAGGTCTTGACAGTGATTTACTGTACACAACCACATCAAGTGCTAAAGTTTCAGGAGGTTGAGGATATACTGTTTGTTACGTATAGGGCTCTCTGACTGTTAAAAAATAATCCCTACTATATACACACGCATGAACTTTATTAGGGGTGATATCTTGTTGGAAAATATATATACGCCTTTGAATAGTCTGCTCGAAATAAAAACAACATAATTGACTATGTTATTGGCACTTGGAATCACTAAACCCGTCACACGTACAGTGATCATCCTGCAAATAATTCGCAGTTAAACTGTAATCTAGTTTCTTGCCAAACATAATGTTTACTTACAAAGTTAAAAAGAGCCGTTTTTGTCTCAGAGACAGTGTTTAAAAACACAACCCATTTTTTTTTAAACAAACCGACAGAACTTTAAAGCCTTATTCTGGACTTATTTTTTTAGAGAAGGGGTTCTGAGAGGTCACTGCTCCGTCTTTGACCAGAAAACACTTGAACAAAGTAAAAATTCATTTTTCAAAAGCGACTAATAAAAGCTTACACAGTTATTCTTTCCATGCAATCATATAAAATACTACATTTCTGTTTCCTGTTAGGCTATAGTGGATATTTACAAGTTTTTTTTTATCATACAGTAAATCTGTACAAGGTCAGTCCACTTTGACACGCCTTCAGAAAAAAAGTCTGTCGTTACCGTGGCCATAAGGTGTTCTCTGGATTTTTGTCGGGCTTCCATGTAGACAAGAGCTCCCCTCATATTTCCGCCCCTGGTGGGAAAGGGGGATGTTAATCCATCCTGTTGCCATGTTGACAATCCTTGGTGAGTTCCTCGCACACTCACAGACTTTCCTCTTCCCTATGATTCATTTCTTTCAGATGGAGGAAGGGAGGGCAACGATTTTCGGGGACAAGCCAGTTTGTTGACAGCCAAACCACCAAAACAAATGTATGCCGCAATCCCCTAAGAGTTTCACAAGTTTTCCTCCAGACTTTACTGTGGCTGGCTGCTGACACTGTCAGTCCTGTGCGATGACGGGGCTTTCTGCTGTTTCTGGGGCTGTGGTTTCAGCTGCTGCTGGTGCCTCTGATGGTGAGATTGTTGCTGCTGCTGTTGTTGTTGCTGCTGTTGTCGTTGCTGCTGCTGCTGTTGCTGTTGTTGTTGTTGTGGTTGCTGTTGGTGTGTTGCTTGGGTGAAGGTGCCCTGTTGTTGGAGTGGGAAAGCTGCCTGCAGAATCAGCTGGGTAGACTGGTTACTGTGGAGAAGACGAGTGCCCTGACAGAAACACAGTGCAAAAATATTGGAATATGAAGTAGTTACCACTCTGTCGTCACATTCTTTACTGTCAATGAAAAGCCTCTTTCACCAAAATAAAACATGAATAACTTGATATTTCGTCAGGATGATCATTTAAATAAATGATGTTTGCTGCCCTCTACTGATACCTGTAGGAACTGCTGCTGTTGCTGCTGCCCCTGCTGGCTGCTCTGAGCCACTACAGCTGTCTGGTTTTGGCCGTCGGGCTGACCTTGGGGTGGTTGGGCTGGTTGCAGAGTCAGGGTCTGGGTTTGTCCTCCCTGCTGAATTGACACAGGAGTTAACAGAGAACAACACAGGGATGTAGCCATATAAGTAAATTGTATAAGTAATATTTTTTTGTTTGGAATATTGTAGGTCATTTGCTGCTCTTAAAGAGATCCATCATATTAAGTCTTATTATTAGCATCACCTCCATAAGTCTTTGTGATCTCTTTCAATGGATTCTCTAAGGATGTGTTTTTTTTTTCAAAATATTTTTGGACTTGAAAGACAAATGGGATGGGAAAAGGGATAAAGTCCACTGTAAATGCAAAAGTAAGTAAGTGACCAGTTAGTCCTTTGAACCATCTTTAGGCTTCAAGGACTTGAAAAAAGTTTGACTTAAAAATTTCTATTCAATTTTGGGACATTTTTTAAATCTCTCTGTGAGCTGCTTTCAGATGAAGACTTTGGGAAATGATGCAGTTTTATTCAAGTAGAATCAATTTCTATTATCTTCTTTTCATAGCCAGAAATCAGCATCAAATACAAAAACAAGTTCTGTCTAGACTTCATTTATAAAAGGGGAGATTTGCTGAGAGAACAAGCCAATTTTCCCTGACAATGGCATGCTTTTTATTCCATTGTATTTAACAGTTTCACACTGTAACCACACTCTGTCAGCACCGAGCAGCTGGGTGATTATGTGCTTCACACATGGTCGCTTGGATAGACTATCAGAGTGGTGTTTTTTTTCTGATCTTAGATACAGTTTCATTTGTTGCTCTGCAATTCATCCAGCTTTGTACTTACCTGCTGACCACCAAAGGGGTTGTAAGCAGTGACCACCTGTCCCATGAACATGGAGGTAGGCACCATGACTGCCCCACATGCCATTGGAGCTGTCACAAGTTTGGTCACCAGCTGCTGCCCAGCTGGGAATCTGGACAGAATGAAATGGAGACAAGGGAAAAGAAAAAGGAAGAAAAGAATAAATTAAGTAACCATGAATCAGGATTTCTACAATTCAAATCTTCTTCAACAGATTGTTTCAGATGGGAATTCTGTTTACCTCAACAGTATTTGGAGGAGCAGTATTTCTCTACGTATTATGTTGGTTGTCTACCTACCGGATCTGTCGGTCCTGTGTGAAGGTGGCCACGGCGGTGCCTTGCTGCGTGTTGTTCTGTGGAAGGGTGGTGCTGATCTGTAGCACGTTGGGCTGCCCTGGCTGGGAAATCATCATGGTGTTGTATAGTGGAGCAGACACAGAGCCCTGGGTTTGGGGCTGAGCCTGCGGAGGTTGCTGGGGCTGACGTTGGGGCTGGAGAGTGGCATCGTGGAGAAAGAGAGAGGGACAAAACATGAATTTCTTTATGCTAAATGTTTTTTTGCCTTTTTTCTACAGTTTTTATATTATTGTACATCCAATTTGAACATAGCTTGAAATAAATTCAATACATAACAAACCCATAATGATACAGAAAAATGAAAAATAAGCTGAAGTTGAAACTCAAGCACATTGGACACATTGTTTTTATCTGTAGTAGCACAGTGTCTACATAAAAGTGGTGGATTGGGAGGTTGTATTGAGGTAACTTCAAGACTTGGAAAAAGCACCATATACAACCCCAATTCCAAAAAGGTTGGGATGCTGTGTTAAACAAATAAAACTGAATGTGATTATTTGCTAAACCTCTTTGACATATATAAAACAGTACAATTCTGAATTTGATGGCAGAAACACATTTTAAACAAGTTGGGACAGGAGCAACAAAAGACTGTGAAAGTTGTGGACTGATCCAAAAACACCTGTTTGGATCATTCCACAGATAAACAGGTTCATTGCTAACAGGTGATAGTATCATGATTGGGTATGAAAGGTTCATCCTGGAAAGACTCAGTTGTTCACAAGCAAGGATGGAGAGAGGTTCAACACTTTGTCAAACACATGATTGTAAAAAGGATAAAGGAATATCTTATCTTATATTACTACATGGGCTCTGTAAACACAGTTCATCTGTAAATGATTGCATTCTGTTTTTAATCATTGTTTGCAATTTTTTGGAATCAGGGTTGTAGTAAGGAGAGACACGATTGCGTTACAGAATGTGTGCTTTTGATACAAGAAAATACAAACATAGCATGAAATGTGTTGCCTCTGTTGCCCTGGCTGTTTTGCATGGACTTTACTATTGAGAAATGTTGACCTATATAAATCAACTTGTCATGTAATAATAGAGTGTGGTGTGTGTCTCTGACCACTAACTCCAAATATGATGGTTTGCATGTTTTATAGTCCTACAACTGCCCCCACTGCCACTGTGAGTATTCTGTGAAATCTCTTACATGATTAAACAACATGCCCTGTGGCTCTTCCTGGCATCTGAATGAGATGTGAGCATTACAACTTCAAAGAACAGTACTGTTTGTGAAATTCTCCACATGTGTGGACACATAGTGTCAAAAATTCACACTAGATTACAAGATCATAAGACCCCACCTGGGGGAGCTGCACGTTCATCGCGCCACCCTGCTGCTGCAGCAACATCTGTGGGGATGGAAACACTAAATGTCAGGCCACAGTGGTCTGTGTGTACAGGTTTACACTGCATGCAGTTATTTTTGCACATATATTTGCCCAATTTGAATGTGTGCTTATTGTAATGACAGAATAGAATAATTTACTGAGAGTTAATTCTCTTAACAGGGTACATTTTCAGGTGAAATTGCATTTCCTCTGAATAGAATAAAAATAATACATAATACATGATTCTAGTTCTGATCTAGGTCAGGCAAAGCCAGGTAGAAAAACAACAGGAAAAGACAAAGCACAATACACCCACTGATCTTTATAAAAGAGAAGAGAGGTTGCATGCCAGCTTTGTTCAAATGAGTGGTTTTCTAAATTTGGAAAACATCATGGGGAGAAACATGAATGCTACTGCTAAGCAATTTCCAATGAAATTGACTTTTAAGAAAGATAAGAATGCAATTATTCTGCAAGTAAAAGAAATGCTTTCATTAAACTAAAGTAGCTTTCAGGTTTATTGTTTGAATATAATTAATTTTCTTTTGCTGCAGAAGGTTAGGTGAAGAGAAGATTTCAGATGGTGAGGAGTTAATACACTACATTATAAATGTATTTCATTTTGTAATTAAACTCAAATTAATTAAAATTTAAACTATAGGTTCAATTTATTAAAAAGATATAATGAACAAACTTGACCTACATTTAACGTCTATTTGTATGAAAAGAAAACATTTTCCATATTTAAATCCTGTGGCCTTGACAGCCATCATGTGTGAGTCTACATCGTACCTGTATGCCTTGTCCCTGGACTCTCTGCAGCTGCTCTTGGATGTGTCTCAGTTCCTCCTGCTGCCGCTGGATATTGGCCTGGATCAATCTTGTCCTCTGTTCCAGCTGCTCCTTTAGATGCTGCATGGCATTCACCTGTGCTGAGAACTCCATCACCGGCTGTGGGTGGAGAGAGAGAAAAAGAAGAGGTCACTTACTTAAGCAGTACTGACTACATGTACATACAGTTAGCAGTAACTGATGTTCTAGTGTTTGTTACACTGGCAGCTAATGATTATTTTTTATTACTGAGTAGTCTGACTATTATTTTCTTCATTATTTATTGTTCGGCCTATAATTAGTCAAACTCAAAACAAAACTGCGTTGCAGACATGACGTCACAGAGCCATGCCCAGTGGAATCAAGCCTTAAAATGATTAATCTATTCTCAAAAGTGCTGTGGATTAATTTTGAGAAATTCATTGACAAATGTTTTCATTCTGCTCCACAACACATGATCATGTGATGAAAAGACCCAAGTGCAGTACCACCATTCTCACCTGTACATTTGTCTGTAGCTGCTGTGGTTGTTGCTGTTGTTGTTGTTGCTGTTGTTGCTGCTGCTGTTGCTGCTGCTGTTGTTGCTGTTGTTGTTGTTGCTGCTGCTGCTGCTGTTGCTGCTGCTGCTGCTGTTGTTGTTGTTGTTGTTGCTGCTGCTGCTGCTGTTGTTGCTGTGTGATCATACCTGGAGTCACACTTTGGCCTGTGGTCTGAGAGCTCATAGACTGCAAACATACAGATAATCAAAAGAATTATGACAACTGAAGTGTATGAATTTGTTACATTGCATTTCCTGAACCACACTACAAAATAAAACAGCATTGAAGCAGTAAATAAAATTCCATCTCTATTTGTGTTACTCGTGGTCACAGAAATCTGTCCAAACAGGAAGTCCTAGTTTGCTATGGGTTGGTGTTATGGCCAATCAAGTCCCACCTGGCTGCTGATGGATGAGCGACGCTGTGATGCCATCTCCATAGTGGAGGCCAGGGACTGCCGAGGAGGCGTGGCCGTGTCCATGTGTAGCTTGGAGGCTGTTGCTGCAGAGACAGAATCACTGATGAGTGGGAGTCATACCATGCTGACAATACTGTATCATCTTACAGCAGGGCTCCATGAATTGATGTCACTGACTCGTCTTTAGAGTATTGTGTCAGGGTATGGCTGATTAACATTATGTATGTGCGTGCAACTGTGTCTGTGTGTTCTTACATGTGCAAGTGTTGTCAGAGACATGCGATGAGGACTTGCGGGAACTCCGTGAGGAGGTTGAGGGTGTTCGGCTGTGGTCAAATCGCTCCAGAGCCTCCTTGAGGCTGGACGTATTCAGCTGTGACTCTGAGCCAGAGTCCTGACTCTAAAAAAAAAAAAAGACAAGCAGAGGAAAAATACAGTTGACGGGCAATCCTTAAAAAAAAAATGTCAGACTGCATGCAGGTGAAAATGGCAGGACTGATAAATGGAATAAAATTTTAAAAATCCATGAAATCTGTTTTTTAACCAGCAGCAATATACAGTAAATACATTGTATGTTTGTTTAGCCTGTGATCCTAACAATACATACTAATTAATAGTCACTAGATGGACAACCAAAAGGGTAATTTATTAACAAATATAACTGAATTAATGTGAGATTAACAACCACCATCCTAGGGTTTCATCTGTTTGGTCTGTTTGTGATTTCCAGCCAAAGTTTGCTTTATGATACATCTGTTGTTCTCGTCTTGATATAATCACTGACCAAAGTAATTGAGATTAGATCAGAGAACAGTCACATTGTCAGAGATTTGTAGACAGTGTGAGAAATGTTCATAGACCAAAGCAACTCATTGACAGACGTGAGTGGATAACAAATTTTGAATAAACAAGCATTAAACCTCTTGCTGTAGGAGGCAATTTACATTAGCAACATGTGTATTTTGTGAGAATTTTAATAAATTCTATTTAATATATTCCATTATGTATAAATATATTTAATAAAATAATAGCTCCTTGTGAGGATGAATTTATCATTTTTGTATGTTTAATACATTGTCACTCGATAATTTCAGACAATCAAATAATACAAGTTCAATCACACTACTGATAGTTTTGTCTGTCACTCAGGCTTAATCTAGGCTCACTAACTCAAGGTCTAAAATTTCAACCACAGTATGATGAGTAAAGACCATTCCTAGAAATTATTTCTTACCTTATCTGCAGTAACTTCTGGGTTAGACTCCTCAATGCCCAGCTCTCTGCGCTGTTCTGCCCTCACCTCTGCATAGCTGCATTTTAGACAAAAAGTTGAGGTTTTACAGACAACCGGTGAAAAATCAAGAGGGTGATGTAGATGAGAGATGTGATTTAGAAATTTAGAAATGCTGTGACACTAGTAAATAGGTCACAGAAGTGGATATGTGGATCGTTTTATCTGAACATTGGTCTGGAAATGTGCAATGATCATAACGAAAAAATCTCTGCTAAATGTTCCATCAGTACAAGACAAACAGAAAAAAGGGAAGAAGAGCGAGCGCTCAGCTGCAGTACCTGACTACTGTGTGCGTGCAGACAATGAACTCAGGCCGAGAGTTCCACTGGTGATAGGTGATGTAGTAGTGTGTCTGAAGCCAGATCCACTGTTGACCTTTAGTCAGGAATCGGTAGTAGCAAGACTTCCCTTTACCGTACTGCATCACTGAAGAAAAGACAGACGCAGACAAGAGCAGAGATGTTAGAAACAACAAGGAGAGAAACGCTTCTGCAAAAAAAAAAAATCTTAGCTGAAAGTAAATGTGAGCCCTCACAGTGTTCGTGGCACTTGGCTAGTGTCTCAAGGTCGTCCACATGGTAATAGTCGTACCCTGATGTTCCCAAAACCTCAAAAGGCAGGTAGCCTATGATTGGTGGAGCTCTGAAAAGGAGAAATTCATTATAATAAATCACACTGATACACATAAACAGAAAGTCCTGGAGCTTAAAGTTCAAAGTGACCAAGACTTGTGGGATGCACTTAGCTTTTGGTGAAATGTATCCAAAGCAGACAAACCTGATGCAGCTCATATCTCAAGGAAACTGGTTTAGTGTGAATGTAATGGTGATGTCATGATCCAAAAGAACTAGTTCACACGATGTGTTATTCAACCACATTACCACTCATTTTTAGATGATCTCTCCTGAGAGTCAATGATATTATGATGATGATATATATGATGTTGCTCTCTGTTGTTCATGTGAAAAGTGTAAGAAATAGTTGTGGAAAGAATGAAGTTGAAACCATGGCTCCTTTCTCACCTTCACACAGCTGACTAATCACAGCATGAAGTGGATGTGAATGTGGTTGAAAATGGTCGGACACAGATCCCTCTAATCCACAGTCAGAAAGGTGTGGTGGGGAAGCTATTCAACCATCTCACAAGCACTACTGACAGGGTATACTGGCAGCTAACAGAGCAATGCAAAATTAAATGTGTGTGTTTGTGTGTTTACCTATGGTCTAAGAAGAGGAACTTCCATTCTAGACTGTGCCTAGAGGTGAATTCTTCATTGGGCTCCTCCACTGTACACATCTCCTATGAATATAAAAACAAAATGACAGAAAAGAGAATGTAAATTAGATTAAAAAAATAAAAAAGTGTAATTTTATTTGCATTTCTGTGTGTGCGAGTGTGTCGAAGAATACCTTGATAAACTGAGGTTTGGCCAGTCGAACAGTGGCTACAAAGCACACCTGGTCATCGAATGCAGGTTGTAGTGACCGCTGTAATACCCCTGCGAGACCGTTCCTGGTCATGTTAGGAACTACACAACACAGAGGAGAGTTTGCCATTAAAAAGGTTGTTTACTCTGTGAGTCAACGAATTTACAGTGTGGCTTTATAGAATTATCACTTTCAGGGTGAGTGTTGCATGTGACTGATGACACTTTAAAAGAAATTGTCCAACTGACACTGGTGGACTTTCCTGTGAATATGTAAGCTTGTTATGCCAAATAGCAAAGAAATAAATATTTTAACTTTTAAGTGATTGACGCCACACTTTAACGCTATTTAGACATTTAAAATTTCTCACAGGCAATATTGTATAAACGATTAATTTAAAAAAAACAAAGAAGAACATTGCTATTTAGTAACATACCATTGCTGAGTGACTTGAAGTTGCCAATGAATTTAACATATTCATAGACAGGAGTTTCTTTGGGGTCAATGGCCCCTCGCAGCATATGGCAGCAGAACTCCATGTGGTTCTTAGCTGGAGACAAAAAAAAAAAAAGAAAAATACAAGTTAGGCCAAAACTATAATTGTCGTGGCATCCAGTAAAAACAATGTGCCTGTGTTTATTTAACAGGGCTGGAAGGAAATCAAGACAAAACAGTGATAGTGATGCCCAAGCGGCAAAAAATAAGCCAGTATTTTTAGATGTTTTAGAAGAATTAACTTCATTTAGCTATTACAGAAGATGGCAGGGTAATGATAATTTATCCACCAAATTGCATCCCAACAGAAAAAGAAAAAGAAACTAGAAACTAGAAAAAGTTTCTAGTTTCCAACAGAAACAAAATAAGGCAGCATCTTTGGACATTGAGGCTCAAAAACACATTTATATGAATAAAAAAAAAAACATAACAGCTGCAAGCTGAAGTACAGAAGTAAATGTTAAACTGAATGACATTTCTATTTAACCAGCAAACACACAATACCGGACAGTATTATTGGACAATGTTGAAACAAGCAGCACATATGGTGTAATATGACTCGGGGTGTTACTGACTCTTCAGGTAATCACTGCTAAGGCTCTCTGGGTCGGTGGGGTGTGTGGACAGAGCCTTGTACACATCGGAGTGTTCCCCAATTGGCAGGAAGTTTAACAGGTTCTGGTCCACCAAGTCCGTCTGGGGAACACACACATACGTACACAAAAACACATACACACAAATCAGAAGAATGGCCAAACCCTTTTTTTCAGCACACAGATTAAACAAAGGAACATGTTTGATCTGAATCACAGACACACAACGAATCCTGCTAAAGCTTGTTTTACAATACAGTGGATGACTAATACATGCCAGGCAAAAGATAGACCAAGTGTTACTCACCGGTAGGTGTTCTAATAGTGAGGTGACACTCTCAGAGACGTAGAGGATGTTTCCATCAGTCATTATTGCTATAAAGAACCCATCCAGAGCCTGATGGTAGAAGACAAGATAAAGAGAACACCCCTAAACGTTGGTTTACAGCTTTGGAAGCAAAAGGCTGTCATCAACCTGTCTTTTTGTTACAAATAAATAAATAAATATATTTTAAAAAATACTTGAATCTGTTAACACGACACAGCAGCTTTTTACTTTTAAAAACAAAATTCAAATCCAATTGGATTTGTTGAACTGAATAAGAATTGATCTTGGCCCTGGTCATGGAAAATCTACCACAAAAGTAAAATAACACCTGTGTTGTCACCTAATGGACAGAATTACAGTACAAAATGTGAGATTTCTGACCTCCAACATGAGCTGGGTGAACTCCTCATTGCTAAGGAAAGGAGGCTTCCAGTCCTGCCTGATCTCACTCGACTCTGACTGGGCTGCGATCTCTGATGGAGGAAACAAGAAAGCAAATAAGCAAGCAAAGAAGAAAATCAGGGGAAAAAATTAAGAGAGGACAAACATAATGAGGTGACAGGACATTAAAGACACAAAACAGAGACAAAGCACACAATAACACAGGACAACATGGTAGAAAAACATATTGATAGTACAAGGCTCAGAGTGAAAACAAGGCAGTTAAACAGAACACCAGATAACACAGTGCACCAGTGTAGTGGCAGCTGACAGTTAATAATCATGCATGGCACTGATAAGAGCGGGGATTAAAAAGAACAATAACCCATGTACCAAGCCATGTATGTGTAAAGTAACTCAATCACAGAATTAAAAGTATTAATTTTAATGCATTAAGTAAACAATACACAGTCAAAACTTTAAATTAATTAAAGAGAAAGTGACACTTCACAGGTACACCCCCCATGTCTCATTAAAAGTGTAATAAAAACATGGACTGCCTGCTCCTTTCAACAAGCTCTAGTAATGACATTAACAGTGTACATAAGAGGGAATGCTAAAACTAAATATAGAACAAGAAGTGTTCACTCAACACAGGAGGTGAGGTGAGGATGGCAGGCCCTGACCTTTGTGTTTACACAGGAAGTCAATGCTTTTCTGCAGGATGGTGGACTTGTCCATCTTCCTGGTGTTGCCCGGCAGCATCGTGCCGAGTTCCTTGATGAGGACATTGAACTGGTCTCTCCGTTTCTTCTCGGACTTGTTACGGGACACACTGCAATCACAAATAGTGTATAATTATAAAGTTTTAAAGAGATTTGTTTGTCATTTTTGACATACAGAAAAAGATAACCAGAAAATAAGCAGGTATAAACTTTAGTCACATGTCCCTGGATATGTTAAAGTTAAGACAGTGTGGCTGCTGTGTCAGCATGCAATACTGGAAGAAGCGCTCTCTAAATGTGTTTCAAATGTTGGTTAATAGAACAAGTGCAGGTCCGGCCAAGGCCATTGTGATGCTTTATGAAGAGGATTTGGTGTATTAATATTAAGCCCAAACTACAAGCAGCATCACTCTAGCATGTTCACCTTTATATGTAGCTTACCGTTTTGCTTTGTCCTTTTCATCTTCTTCCATCAACCCATCAAAGATGCTACAATCATCCCTATAGGAGGAGAGAGAAATATTCAGTTTGTGTTTTCCTGTGTGTGCACGTTTGTTGGCAGCTTGAAAGCAGCAGATATGTATTGTTAATAATAGGCAATGACGGATGTTGGCTAATGAGAGGATTCCTACATGCCAGGAGCAGGTTTATTTTTGGGTCAGACAAAAAGAGAGAGAGAGAGAGAGAGAGAGAGAGAGAGAGAGAGAGAGAGAGAGAGAGTGAGAGAGAGAGAGAGAGAGAGAGAGAGAGAAGGAATGTGTTGTGCTTGCCAAGAAGGTTACGAGTGCATTTGTGTAACAGGGCGTGATCTTGCCTACGTTTCAGTTAATATGGGTCAATACAAATACTTTCATTCATAATGATGAATGATAGCTAGAGTTGTTAATATCTTTAAATAGGACTACTCTGATGTCAGAAAGCCAGGAAATCACTCTTTTCTCAAAATTTTTGAGAGAATTGACAATAACAGCAACGGCAATGACAATAATAACAACAACAATATTATTATTATTTGTGGTAGTAGTAGTAGTAGTTAATAAACTTAAATAAACTTATTTGATTAATAAGCTCAATGGGCACAATGTTTTTGCAAACCTATATATCTGAACATATTTTGTACTTGTGTCAGTGCATGTATAGTGCGTATGCATGTCATTTATGACAAATTGACTGTATGGGTGTGTGTGTGTGTGTGTGTGTGAGTTGTAGCCATAGTTTGCAGCATACCCTATGCTTGATGTCATGGTGGCTGCTGATCAGGGCTGTGGTTGCAGTGATTTGCTCTTTAGGCGTGAGGTAGGCATTTGGAAGACCACCTGGAGAGACAGAAAAACAAATATTGTATTAGCTTAAGTGCCAGTTATGATTAATACATATTGCAATATGGACTAAAAGCATGACTGAATGTTTTGACACACAGTGTACTGCAGTAACAGCCTGACAATAGTGCCTGTGTTCAATTCATTAAATAACAAATTATTCTGGATGCATTCTGCATCACATCTTAGCACCAAACATCAAAATCAAACTATTCCCAACCCTAATTTGTTGCTTTCATTGTAATACAATCGTAACTGCATGCATACACACATATAAAAACAGCAGATATCCTGACAAACAGGTTAACTTGTCAGGTCTCAAGTTGGAACAGGCCAAGCTTATCGAATTATTTTAATGCGATACAAAGTCCTTGTTGATTCATGCATTAAAAAACAAGTATTTATGTATGTGAGTATAAACAGACAGGCTTGTTTAATGTGTTGAGTATGTTTTTCATCCACCATATCATTCTCCAACATAAAACAATTCTCAGCATTCCTATGGGGTTCAGATGGCTTGCTATGGTGGCTCCATATATATATTTCAATATACATCTGACTATTATTCTAGTGTCAACTTGAATAAATCCTGAATCACAGCACATATGTCAGAAAACGACCATATCTGCGGTCAGTAAAACATATGTTGCAAAATGTGCTAGGGAACATATGTTTAAGTATAGTGTAATTAGATGTACTCGTGTAAAATAATGGTCTGCTGGACCAAACCAAAAGTCCTCCATAAGCCAATTTAAGTGTATCACAACACAGCTCTGTTTGTATGTGTGTGTAGTTGCATCTCACCCCAATGCAGCTTATGCACGTGGTCAGTTAACGTCTTTTCTCAGGGGTTGTAGAAAGGGTTTGGCTTTGACTCTATGGTCAAAACTGACGTTGGGGTCATTGGGGTCATACGAGGGCACCAGACCACAGCAAAGACATGGTGTTCAACCAAACCTGAGGGAGAAATCAGAGCAGAAAACTGGGGTCATGTAGGGTCATCAGGTCAAGATGAAGGCAGCTTTTAGCAATTTCGAATCTTTACTGTGGGTACAGTGAAGAAAATTCAGTCTTTACAGAGTCAAACTGCAACTGCAGCTAACAAATTTTTATTATGTAAAGCTCCTACATAAAAAAAATGTTGGCTGTAATCTATATTAATGCAAGAAAATCTTAAACATTGATTTTCTTCTTAAGAAATCTCTCAACTCACCAATTTTACTGTTGTTACACAGAATTAGCGTGTTAAAAATAGCTCAATTGTATTTACATTTATTCTATATTTTCACAGTAGATGCAGCAGAACAACAGGTTACCAGACAGTGTGGTAGATTAGCTTTATGAATCATCAACCAATCACAATTCTACTGTTTTTTAACCAATTTTACAATGTGTCTTTTAACATATATTAAAAAGAACCCTGCTGTAAACAATGTACAAGTGCATCCAATTAACACTGTCAGTGGCTGTTTTTACAAGCGCATTCATTCTAAACAACTTTCTAATAAATAAACAAATAAATAACTAATGAAACATTCTTTGAATGAAGTCTTTTAAAAGGTCCTTGAATCCTAGTTATTGCACCACAAACTCTTCGATGTGTAAATAACATTTATCAGTGCAGTCAGGAAAACCTGGAATAAATCAATTATTATGCATGCATTATTAGTACACTAGAAACTCTTTTGGAGCACAGTGACCTAGTTACGGAAACACTGGTGATTAAGTTTTTTTTTTTAAAAACTTACTTTCCGGAATGTCCCTTTGCAGGCAAAACTAGCTGTTTTAGATCCAATCCTTCCAGGCACTGACAAATTTTCACCTCACCTGCAACACAAATAACCCACACTCATTTACAAACATACTATGGGACCTGTGTTAACTATTTACCATGCATGCAAATTACAGAGATCATCAAAGTATTTAAATACACTGTATTGGTTGTTGCAGGTAAAAAGCAGGAAATCAGGGCTGCAACCAACTACGAAAGAAAACGAGAATAACCATTGCTTTCTCAGAGCCCATGGTTCCATTTTTAAACTGTTTATTTTGTCTGCCAAACAGTCCAAATCCAAAAGATACTCACACTACCATAAGATTTGGGCTGCAACTAGTGATTATTTTCATCATTAGTTAAACTGCCAATGCCTTTTTTTCTTAAACAATCAATTGTTTGGTCTATTAAATGTCACAAAATTGTGGAAGACAGCTGTCACAATTTCCTGAAGTTCAAGAAGAGGTCAAAATGGGGTCTGACCAACAGTCCAAAGCCCAAAGATAATTAGTTTATCATCATATAAAACACAAATAATCACAATTGAGAAGCTGGTACAGATTAATGTATTGAGATTACTTAAGCAATTATCAAAATCGTCACTGATTAAATTTTGTTTCAATCGACAAGATCAAACAATGATGAACAATGAGCTGAAAAGCTCCATTATTTTCATCATCTGTTAATCAGCCAATTATTTTCTCAACTAATCATTTGATCTATAAAATGTCAGATAATGGTGACAAATGCCCATTAAATATAAGCCAAGATGACATCCTCAAAGTGCTTGTTGTGTCTGACCAACAGCCTAAAACTTAAATATTCACCCTACTCTCACAGAAGATAAAGAAAAGCAACAAATTGAGATGTTGTGACTGATGTTGCATGAAAAATTATCATCATCACCACCTGGATCACATTGTCCCTATGAACCCCATCTAAGAAGATTTTGCTGCGAGATATGACAGTATACAGGAAGGTCAATGAGTACAGTAAAACCTATAGATAACACGGTCTGCTCGATTATCTCATTACCCATCACATTTTCCCATAGATGACATCTTCAAAGTTGTTTTGTCTGACCAACAATCTAAAACTCAAATATTCATATTAAATAAAGAAAAGCAACAAATCCTAATGACTGAGAAGCTGTAACTAGGAAATGTAGGCAAATTTGCTTGAAAATCATTTTCAACATCATTTTTGTGGTGTCTAATAGTTAGTTGAAGAGTCTAATAATGACAAGCAAACCCACCACCAATGGGTGTCTCTATGAACCCCATCTAAGAGGATTTTGTGGTAAGAAATGACAGTATACAGGAAGGTCAGAGTGAGTCCAGTAAAACCTATAGATAACATAGTCTGCTAGATTATATTACTACACTCATTTTAACTAAGATCATGGTGAGATTCATGCATCTTAAGGTGGCTTGAGAAGCACTGACCTGATCTACAATGTATTCCTGATAGCAAATAAGTGAAGCCTGGTTAGACTGAGCTTCTCCATTGGGCGACTCTGCTCACTGTACTCTATTGCCAATGAATAAACACCCATATTAGCACTCATATTAGCATATAATGCAGTAGACCACGATAGATGTTAGCTATTAGAAAGGCACAGTAGCATTTAAAATACATTTTAGTGCCACAGGTGTTCGTTATACAACCGTAAGAGAGCAACCCATATAGCTAGCTAGCTAGCAGGCTAACTAAGCTCGCTACCGAAAACTGCCCATTTAACTCAAGAGTATTAATGCTCTTACTGCCCCCGTTTCCCCCCGCGACACTCACAAACCCTCAATGACAACACTTATAGCAGGTAAATCATTTCACCATAAGGAAATAAACCACACGAATATCAAGTCTCCTATCTATGGCAAAGCTGGCGCCGAAGCCTCAAAGCTGTCACGCAACAAACTGACATTGAAGACAAAATAATCCCGAAAATATTTACCGTTGCTCGTCAAACACCGCGAGAAAAACCGAGCCGAGGCAACAAGATCCGCGCAAAATCCCACAAAACAACCCGAGCGGAGAAACGTCCAAAAAGCAGCAGCAATGGTGGAAACATTTTCGCGGCAGATGTATGTACACACACACGCTCGCCCACTCGCACACATAGACACAGGCTCCGCTCTGAATGTGGGTCACTGGGCCTCTGCTCTCCCTCGAGCGTGCGGAAACAGTCCCGGAGCCTCCGCTGCAGCCCGGCCGCTTCCGCACGCTTCCGAAGACAAACACCGTCTACCGACACCATCGACGAGAAGCGTTTGGATGTGCATTAAATCAAATCCTTACCTTTCCCCGAACAGTCGACAGCAGCCTCCGTGTTTTGCTTACTTGCATCGAGGTGGTGGTGGTGGTGGTGAGGAGGAGAGGGGAGGTGGGGGGTGGCAGGAGGACTCCGGGTTGGGGAGAAAAACAGGAGGCCTACTTCATATTACGACGTACAGTCATGCGCACTGGAGACAGTAGGGCGCACTATTTTGCAAGTACAGTAGCGGCTAGAAACGGAAGGGAAATGAGTGTTTTTGTTGATTTTTCAGCCGCAACAGTCCACTATCCTAGTTTAAGTATGATCAATAATCATTCTTGCACATTAATTCTGATTTGCACAAACGGTAGTAGATAGCCAATTAATTCGTACTTCCGGATGGCATTCATATGCATTGTTATGATAATCATTTTGTTATGAGGAAATCATTGTTTAGGTGTCAGTGAATGAGCTGTGAATGTGACATTGGACGGTCGCCAGCACGGTGCAGAGCAGGGGAGGGATGGTCCTGCATGATGGCGAGGGGGTTTCCCCTTTTATCCACGTCCAATCAGAGGCTCCGCAGACCGTGACGTTGTTCCTATACTGTGTCGAGGTTCCCCTAAATTCATATCATGGTGCATTTTGACATTAGATTTTTTTTTTTTTTTTTTTTTTTTTTTTTACACAGATGATCATTTCAAATTCTCCAAACAATACATTTTTTACTGAAATGCTTTTATTGTCATAACATTAAATGACACATAAAAAGGAGGGGTGTTATTGCTTAGAATAAAGTTTACAACCCCTCTCTAGGTAAATACAGCATTTACATACAAGGTAATATTGGAGGAGAGAGATATCTGGTCGTGTATGCGCTGCAGTCAATAGTTATTGGTGTTGTATTATTAATTGTCTTTGAGGCATGATATGGGATTAGACCATCATTTCATGTCCTCCAAACAATATTTTTTACTGACATCCTTTTTTTGTCATAACATATAATGATATACAAAAAGGAAGTGTGACATGAATTAAAGTTTACAACTCCTTTCTAGGTAAAAACAACCTTCATAAACAAGGTAACATCAGAGGAAAGAGATGTCTGGTCATGCATAGACTGCAGTTCTTAGTTATTTATTCTGTATTATTAATTGTCTTTGAGGCATGATGTGGGATTAGATGATCATTTCACAACAACAATTCCTCCAAACAATACAACCTCCAAACAACCACGTGATTTTTTTTTTTTTTTTTTATTGACATGCTTTTATTGTCATAACAACTGAATAATATACAAAAGGAAGTGTGCGATGGCTTAAAGTTTACAAGCCCTTTCTGGGTAATTACAACATTCATAAACAAGGCGACATTAGAGGAAAGAGATGTCTGGTCATGCACAGGCTACAGTAATGGTTATTAATGTTGTATTGTTTATGATTGAGAGAATATTATCTTCTCAGGAATATGTAAAGCATATGTATAAAGTGAAAATAAACAAGCCACTGTGGCTGCCAGGACTGTGACAGCCACCATGTCATCAGTGTTAATGATATCAAAACCCAGAGTTCAACCTTCATTTACAAGCATTTACCTATAAAAATCATCCAAGATCTAAAAATATGTTGATAATAGATAACTACAAATGTGCTGTGCCTTCCTAGGTCTTTACAACTAAAAATAAAACAACAGACCTGGAGGTGTTTATGTTTAATGTGACAGTCTTGCTACATTAGTAGATGTGTTTTGGCTGTGTCATTCTCCTATACCAGTGCAGCACTTGAAATGCTGTGAGGGCATTATCTAACAAAGGAGGCCAACTGTTGGAAAAGTTTATTATTTTGTCCAGCAACATGTCTGTGAGTCAAAATTCATATTTAATGTAAAAAAAAAAAAGTGAAATATTTTTTTCAGGATTTTCAGAATGGCCTTTGCTCTAAGACAAGCTGAAATAATTCTGTCATTGTGAAACATGATAATAGTGCATTATTTTCTAAAAAGCCTGGTTGCCTGCATGACACCACATCAACTAATTTTGTGTCATGACCTGAAAAACGGCTGCTGGAATTTGATCATGGCTTTTGCTTAACCACGAGTCATTGCTAAACGGCCTGACCTGTTCTGACATAGATATACTGGGGCACAGGTCACCATCCCATGATAACCTCCTTGAGCTGACTGCATGAAACATGACTGTCTTCACCTCCATCCTCTATCATCATAGCCAGCCTATCTAATAAACTAAGGGCTGAGAATCATACAATGAAGTCAGTCATTATATGATACCATCATAAATACATTTCCAAAAATAACAATGGTGTTACAATGCAAGCAAGCAATTAAGTCTTATGTGATGCATTATTTATGTACAACATCAGTGTGCCATATGGCAAAAGCCTTTTTATATGCTGCTAAAAATACAGCTTTTCAAATGCAAAACAGCCTGACAAAAGGCTGAATTACTAGAAAGCAACAGTTCAAGAGTTAAAATGTTTGTCGCAATTAAACGATGCAAACTTAAATCTTTTCTTTAACATAAAACCCAAAACATGACAATATTGACACAAAAATTGCAAATTGTAAAATCTAGAATCTATATGTTTAATGAAATCCTGTTTTCATGCGGGCCGCTTGTAATTCCAGCCTAAGGCTTGTGCATTTAACAGAAAGTATCTTCATTTGCTCTATTCTAGTTTCCCTAATATATAACAGTGCCAACCTCATTAATTCTTCCATCCTGTGTGGACTCATTATGCCTTTGCGCCGTCTCAGAGTTTCTCTCTGTCTCTTATTCCTTTCTTCACTCTCCTGCCTCCCTGTGAACTCAATTTGCCCCCTCGCTTTTCTTCTTTCTCTCTGTCATCATTTTCTATTCTCTACTGCTTTGTTCGGATTAGCTGTTATCTGCCTCTTCAGGATTCTCCCCCATTTCCTATCTATTATTTCTCTCCTTTCTCACCTTTCCTTTGCTCAGCAGCTCTTCCTGCATAATCTGCGTTACCTATTCCTCAATTCATCTCCACAAATTGGTACTTTTTCACATTCACGTTCGTTGTTCTCTTCAGATCTTCTGTTGTTTCTTTCCTTTGCTTCCTCTTCTTTCTTTTTTTTACCATTGTTATGTTTTCCCACTCTTATTCCTCCGCACCCTTCCCTCTTCTCCTCTTTCTTGACACCTTTTTAATACTTCTTGATAACTTTTTCTTCTTTACTTTCTTTTTCAGCAGCTTTTCATTTCTTGCTTCCCCAACTTCATCCATCCTTCCAGTCTTACACAGATCTTCTCCTCATCATTGCTGCCAGGTGCTCTGACTTACGCCTGAACTCTATACACCTTAATTCTCTTTAATCGTGCATCCCTGTCTTTCTAAACTCCTCCCTATATTGTCTTATAGTTGCTGTACATGTTGGTTTTCAGAGCTTCTTACCTGCATGTTTCCAGACACTGCAAATTCAGGGATAATGGGAACGTTCACATAAATCATCAAAGGCATATTTTCTTGCAAATACAGATATAGACACATTGATCTAGCATTTCCATTGAAAACAAACGGGAAATCATTACAGCCTTTATTTTGTTCTGCCTTATATTACAAAAACCACTCTCGTGCCAATGTTGGATTTTCTCCAGTTATTGCACAAATAAGATTCCTTTCAACCCACATGACAGACATACTGGGGTTAAAGTTTATGATAAGTAAGTACAACAAACCTCATGTGTTATTCATGAGATTCAACACTTGTATATTTCCTTTCCTCCCTACTTCCTGCCCATCCGCTCATCTTTCCATCTCAGAGGCAAAAAGCCTTTCAAGTGAACACCCACAAAAACCATCAACAACAACAACTATAAAGCACTTAGCTATGGAACGACCCATCTTTGTTTTCACAAATGTGACAAATCCAATGGAGCCACACTCCTTCCTGCCAACAAATCAAATCAGAGCTTTGGTCTGGTTCATTCTGAGGCAGTCCTCCCATGCAGCTGACCCTCCTCTCACAAACTGGAACTGGCTCAAAAGTGTAATATCGTGTTTTTTCAGTTTTCAGTACATTGAGCAAATTGTCTCGTGGAGCCATGATCACTAAAGAAGTGTAGCATCCTTTATTTGCTTGTAAAAATCCCCCCATTTAAGTGCTTCACCCTGCTTGTATCTGTTCTCAGAGATTGAATTATTACAGGGTAATGGAAACCATTCAGAGTGCTGTGGGACATCCTTTTCCCTCACAACAACCGTTTAATCACAGACAAACATCGGGCACTGCGCCACAATATATATCAACATCTACATGTGAGTGAGAGGAGACAGAAAGACTGCATAGAGAAAGGAAAAGTGAGACTTTCAATGTGTTGGAACATATAGCTACATACAGTACAATTAGTGTAATGTGTCTTGGCCTTGGGTCAGACACACTCCAATGATGTATATACAAATCTAAGAGTGACATCCATGTTTGCTGGAAACCTGAGCATCAACATCATAATGGATCTTAATTGAAGCAATAAAAGGGTAAAATGATGAAGAGATTGGACTTTAATTGCTCCCTTTCTACTGAATCCCTCCTGGGCGCGTTGGTATGAAGGCAGTACTTAAATGAAAGATTAACATTGATCACCAAACCTCACTGCTGGAGTGTGAGTGTGCTTGTGTGTGTGTGTGTGTGTGTGTGTCAGTGGTAGAGCGCTCAATCCACACACAACCACATACTTTGATGCGGTCTGACCAGAGGAAACATCACCACCTCCTACCTCACCACTACCAGGTCTCAGTGTTGTCCATTATTGTTTTCTCACCTCTTTCTCTCTTGGATTTTCTCATCTTTTGTTTGTCACTCTCTTGTTGTCTTCACTGATTTCTTTTTTAAAGCTTTTTTCCCACCATCCAATCGTGATTCTTCTCCTCTTCTTCTCTCCAGTGATGTCGTCTCTTCTGAGGGAGGAGATGCAGAGAGTTTTATTCCGACCTGGAAAACACAGACTGGTGGAGTTTATTGAGATTGAAGAGCCAGCACACGGAAGACACTTTCTCTGTGTTTCAGGTAAAAGGCTTTTTTGTTGATTAGATAGATGGTTCAGAATTTATTATCACATTTTTGCTCATTATGATACATTGAAAAGCAGTTTTTAGTGGTTAAATATGCTCTGTTATTCAAGATAATAATGAATAATGATTGTAACATTTCTGACCTTTATATTTTTTTGGAATTGTCCTTTATAGGTCATACAGAATATTATTTTGATTGTAGCGAATCTGTAAGGAAATGTTCTGCACACGTCTGTGTACTATTGTATGAAACAGGCCATGTAAAGTCTATGAGGCTTTGAATGAGTCATGGTTTTAACTACAGATGAAATGCCTGCTGGTGCAGTGCATCTGTGTTCTTTGGAAAAGATGTTCTTTCCTCTTTTCTGCAGTTGCAAAAAATAAACTGGTGCAGTTAAGTATAGTGCGATGTCAGATAGCTCAGAAGACCAAAAAGTCTGGATCCAAGAAGTCCCACACCAAACGTTCCAGCATACAGGAGTGCTACAGGAGGACGGAGGTCTGGTCCCTGCAAGACCTGACTCTTGTTGACGGACGAGACCCTGATGTGGTAATTTCCCAAATTTAATTGCAATTTCCATTTCTTTTTATTACATTATTTTCTATACTTTTCTGTAGAAATGATGGTTATAGGCATAGAATACAATTACTAAAAATAGAACGTTTTCACACTTAATCACACTTATGCTGTTTATACTCATAAAACAATGTAAGATATCTCAAGTTAAGATTTCACATTGCAATACATGTAATACTTTTTCCGTGCTACATGTACACACAAATAGTTAGGCCTACAACACAAAAAACTATAAATCTGGTTTTGACAAAAGAATGTTAACTTGAGGTCCGTATAATTATAATAATATAATAATATATATATAATAATAATATAATCTGAAGTGTACGACCATATTTAATTTGTCAAACAATAGAGTTGTCTCATTTAGAGCTCAATCAAAAAGTTGTAACAGATACTATTAACAGCATTTAGTGTGCTGGAGAAATTATCATTATTATGTTTTTATCAGCGACATTATTTCATATTTATGCTTTCATCCCCCAGCAGCCTGTTTGCTTTCATATATCTGGCATCTCTTCTATGACTTCTTGTCAGATTTAGATTTATGATTTATAGACTGTTTTATTTGTAATAAGTAATGCTATCTCATTCTGTGTCTCTTTGTCCTCTGGCTCCAGGATGACCCCTGTTTCCTGCTGCACTTTGACAAGGTGCGTTCAGTGACGGCCGCCAGCTGCTCAGCCAAATATTCGATGGTGCGTGCGCTGGTTGCTCTCAGTGACCAGCACTGTCAGAGGTCACTGGACCTGCGGAACTTTGACTGGGCCTACATCAAGCCCACCTCCTTCTACTCTAATAGAGGAGACTGTGTTGTTCTATCACAGATATGCTTCTATGCATTCAATCTGGTATGTCTGTCCATGTGTCCCGTGCCCCTGGATGCATAATGGAATGACACAATGATTACGTGTGCGTGTGTGCGTGTCAAGGTATGTGCGTGTGGAGTGAATGCAGGCTTATGGCTTCCTTCCTTCCTTTTTACACTAATAGGGCTTTGATGGAGAGTCATTTACCTTGAAAATGTTCTATGCATTAATACTCTTCTGAATGTATCTTCATGGCAAACACAAGTTTCAAGCAGCTTGGCATTTGTTAACTATATAATCTACTTTTGTGATCTTTTATTTATGTATCCCTGGAAGTGTTCTATTGTGTGTGCTGTTGTAAAAATGTGAATTTTAAATGGAGAACAAATAAAACAACTACAAATTTCGTGCCTCTCTATACTACATAATACTACAAATACTACCATTATAATACTACATTTAGAGTATATTTTATAGGCTGATTCCAATATATATTAGACTTAATATATGAATTACCTATAGGCCAAAACAAACAAACAAAACACAACTAAAACAGTAGTTATGCCTTCAGGGCTTCATAGTGAAATTGAAACTGACAGCAAATAACAATAATATATAATAATACATGATCACTTAGCTGAATAAATACAGTGTGATAAATACAAGTAAATAACAATAGTATCTGGTATTAATGTTAAAGGAGCTGAGGGTTCTTGATGGTGAATACTTCATCCTTTTTTTTATTCGTTTTTATTATTTAACATGATAGAGTCATCATTAAAAATAAGCATAATAATATATAATAATTGTACATAATAAGAATATGGCAGGCTACATACTTTTATCATTAAATATTTGCCTTAGCTATAATATCCCACTGTGTAAGAGTTAAACAGTTGTCCTGTATCTTTACTAAATCCATCTATCCACGCTTGACACGGGACCAGTTATTTTTCCTCCACCTGTGGTTCAGCTTTCTACCTACAGGTGGTGTAAAAACTGCTACAGGCGAGAAGTGAGGAGTATTTAGTAGTCTTAAAACTTGCCTGAAAAAAATAAACACACGTTAAAAAATTGAATTGAATTGAATTTTAAAAAATGAAATCTTTGCATTTATAATTTGACTTTCGAATCAGTCGTATTCGTGTATCGCTAAATATATTGAATGTGCTCATAACCTTTTAAGATACTTTAAATATTTTCGCTCCGTCTCCGGCACAGCGGCGGGCTACTAGCGGCTCCCTAACTGCCGCCAAAATTCAAGTTAGAAGAGCGTTTTCCTGTTGTCGGTTGTAAACACACGACTGTAACCGTGAAGAACTTTTCAAGTTACCGATTTGGTATTCTGACAGATCATACCTCCGGATTGTTCGGAGAGAGGACAACCTAAAGATGCACATCAAATCTATTATTATTGAAGGATTTAAATCCTACGCGCAGAGAACGGAGATCAACGGCTTTGACCCGCTGTTCAACGCCATCACTGGACTGAACGGCAGCGGAAAGTCCAATATTTTGGACTCCATATGTTTCCTTTTGGGCATTTCCAACCTCACACATGTAAGTATGTTATTGCCTGTGAAGTCAGTTAACGTTAAAGTCCAAAGCTTTAGGATACATGTAGTTGGTGACCTTTATCAGTTTGTGGGGTTTGATAAAATGCTAGCTAGTTATGGTAGCTTGGTTAAGCTTCTATCGTTAACTAGCAAAACAGTTAGCTAGTTAGCTGCATATCAACACTAGTTAATGCTCAACACAACTCTTAAAACGTATATGTCTTTGTTTCATTTCACTTGACAGGTGCGAGCCTCCAACCTCCAGGACTTGGTTTACAAAAATGGACAGGGTGGTATCACCAAGGCCACTGTGTCTATTACCTTTGACAACTCCAACAAAAGCCAGAGTCCTCTGGGCTTTGAAACCCACGATGAGATCACCGTCACCAGACAGGTTGGTAAAGACACCACCATTTTTGAACGCTTTGTATTATGTGTATAAAGCTATTGTGTGCAATGCTAACACCAAAACTGAATTATACATGTTCTTTTCTTTCTTTAAGGTGGTAATTGGTGGCAGGAACAAGTACCTCATCAATGGAGTCAATGCCAACAACACCAGGGTTCAGGACTTGTTCTGCTCCGTTGGCCTCAATGTGAACAACCCACATTTTCTCATCATGCAGGTCAGTCTTGTGTCTGCAGCAGTTTGCATGGTTGTGGTTTTAGTCTTTGACAGTATTTTATATCGTGTGATTTTTCCAAATTTTCAGGGGAGGATCACCAAAGTTCTAAACATGAAGCCACCAGAGGTAAAACACACACACTCACTGGCAAACCATCAGCACTTTTTCAAACAAATTTCCTTTCCAATGACCACCACTTTTCTTTTAGATCCTTGCCATGATTGAAGAGGCAGCAGGAACCAGGATGTATGAATGTAAAAAGATTAGTGCTCAGAAAACCATTGAGAAGAAGGAGGCCAAGCTGAAGGAGATTCAGACAGTATGTCAACTCATTTCTGACAAATGACAAATCTCTGTTCATTTGGCAGTGGGGAGGTGCCACAAAAACAGTCACAACTAACGTTCAAATGTTTAACCGTTTTTCTTTTTTTTTTTTTTTTTTAACTCTTTAAGATTTTGGATGAGGAAATTACTCCAACTATGCAAAAACTGCAAGAGGTAGGTTCACTGCCAAATCAAGACATACAAATGTCCTGCTGTGGCTGAAATGTGCGTTTTAGTTTTTAGTTATTATTTCCCTTTTTTCCAAACCTCCCTCCCTCTGCAGGAACGATCATCATACTTGGAGTACCAAAAGCTGATGCGTGAGATCCAGCACTTGTCACGGCTGTACGTGGCCTGGCTGTTTGTGTGTGCAGAGGAAACCAAGCTGAAGTCAGCAGAGAATCTGAAGGTGATGCAGGATAACATCGCCAAGATGCAAGCCAGCATGGCCGAGAACGAGAGCAAAGTCCAGGAGCTCTCAGCCCAGATTCAGGAGCTGCAGAAGAAAAAAGACCAGGTACAGTGGGAAAACAGGGAGAGCCGAGATTGGGATAGATTTTTAACTTTGATGGAGACCCTTTTCCTTTAGATTTTGTGAGCTCTTATGTAATAGTTATGATTTTCATTTGTTCACCTCAAATGCTTTAAAGAAAATTTTCTCTGGAATAATCATAGGCTGCTGTTTTAAAATGTTGAAAATTTGAATCCTACTCCCTGGCTTCAAAAGACATTTTCAAGTTATCTTTAGCCCATCAAAATTCATTTTTTTTGTATTTTTCTAAAATTAGAACAAGGTAAAGAAAACCTGAGTTGTATTGCTTTGATGTTTATCTGCTCATTTGTAGGAGGTGAATGGAGTATTGAAATCCCTTGAGGAGACTCTTGCTGATGTACAACGTGTGGACGCCAAAGCCCAGAGTGCGCTTGACCTGAAAAAACAGAATCTCAAAGATGAAACCAAAAAGAGGAAGGAGCTTGTCAAGAATATGGAGGAGGTAACGGGACAATAGATTTTGTTAATATAGACCTATATGACATTAGCAAGCTTCTCAAAACAAAAACTTTAGCAAATGAAATTCACCAACAATTAAGGCAATTAGCACAACTGAATTCTTGTTGATTTTCTTCATCCTTAGGACAAGAAAATGCTTGTGGTGAAAGAAAAGGAGGTTTCTAAGTTGACGGAGCAGCTTCAGACTCTGCAGGAGGAAGGACAGAAGGACAGCGCAGCCCTTGAGGCAGCTGAGCAGCATTTCAGGGCTGTGTCTGCGGGTCTTTCTACCAATGAGGACGGAGAGGAGGCCACACTTGCTGGGCAGATGATGACCTGCAAGAATGACATGAGCAAGGCAGATACTGAGGCCAAGCAGGTGAGGACAGAATTTAAACTTATCTGCCAGGGATGTAATTTTCCAGGTTTGTTTTTTTCAGATTGCTGGTTTATATTTAATAGGAAGTTTTCAATACACACGTTTATGCTCAGTAACGTGAATATACATTGTAGGTCTGCTGTTTCTAAAATTGTTCCATGTTGAGAAAAATCTCAACTTCTGTCCTGTCAATTTCAAAGATTGTTATATCTTGTCTCTGTCTTCCTGTCTGTCCAGGCCCAGATGACCCTGAAGCATGCCCAGGCTGAGCTCAAGACCAAACAGGCAGAGGTAAAAAAGATGGACGGTGGCTACAAAAAGGACCAGGACTCCCTGCAGGCTGTCAGAGGCAGCAGGGAGAAACTACAGGCCGAGCTAGTTAAACTCAACTATGAAGGTACTCTTTGTGTGTCTGTGTACTGATATCTTCTTGTACTCATGGCAGCTGATACATTTTGTAATAACGTTTCGGGGTCTGTGTGTGTCTGTCTGGATGCAGACGGAAAGGAGGAGAATCTGCTGGACAATAGACGTCAGCTGTCCAGAGAGGTCTCTAAACTCAAAGAGACCTATGAGCGTCTTGTGTCTCGCTTCCCCAACTTGCGCTTCGACTACAAGTAAGGATTTGGTGGATTCATTTTCTCACCTTCTCTCTCACCAATTGTACCCGATATCTGAGTAAAAGATTTTGTCAGATCTGTTTCTGACAGATCACTTCACAGATCCGTTTGTAGTTGAGTCCGGTTGAGACCACATGTGTATGAGGGAGTAAACAGCTGTTACTAAAATTGTAATAAGGAGAAAATTCCTCATGTGGCTGCCTATAAAATTTCAACTTCACTGTCTCTTCATATTGCCTTGGGCCTTGAGAAGATTGTCAGCAACATTTGCAAAGTTTTTAATGTGTTTTCTGCTGCCTTATAGGGACCCAGAGCGAGGATGGGACCGTAGCAAAGTGAAGGGGCTGCTAGCAAATCTGATCACAGTCCGTGACGTCACCTACGCAACAGGACTGGAGGTTGTTGCAGGTGGACGGCTCTATAACATTGTAGTTGACACAGAGGTAGGTGTGTTACTTGCAAGTGAGCATATTATTACAGTGTAAATCATATTTAGCTGGACCAGCTGACCAGTGTAACTGGAGGCAGTAATGTGATTTTTGTCTTTGAACAGGTGACCGGTAAAAAACTGTTGGAGAAGGGGGAGCTGCAGCGGAGGTACACAATCATTCCCCTGAACAAGATCTCTGCCAAGACACTCGATGACAGAGTGGTCAGTGCGGCCAAAAACCTGGTGAGATATCTAAATACTGCCCAGTTTGGAAAATTCAATCATTGTTCTGTCTGTTCTTGGAACACAACACCGTCTCTTTGACTCTCCATCTCTTCCTCACTCTGTCCTGTCTCCTCTCTGTCCGCTCTCCCACTCCTGTCAGGTTGGAGAGGACAATGTCCACACAGCTCTGTCCCTGGTGGGCTACGAATCTGACCTGCGTAAGGCCATGGAGTACGTCTTTGGCTCCACGCTGGTGTGTGACACCCTGGACAACGCCAAAAAAGTGGCTTTTGATAAGCGGGTGATGACAAAGACTGTCACTCTCGGAGGGGACATCTTCGACCCACAGGGAACTCTGAGTGGAGGTGAGAACAGTTTTGACTTACATGACTCATTAAATGAAATTATTTTTCACACAAGCATTTAAAAACTCCTATTTAGTATACAATGTAATGTTCTCCGTTTCCTGCCTTTTCTCTTCCAGGTGCTCGCTCCCAGTCAGCATCAGTTCTGTCCAGTCTACAGGAACTGAAGGAGGTTCGGGACAACTTGAATGACAAGGAGGCCCAGCTTCAGGATACTGAGCGGCAACTGGCTGGCCTTAGGGGAATTGCAGAGAAGTATGCAGATATTAGTTTATGATGGATACATCCATATTGTTGAATTGCATATAGATTTGCCAAACTATTTTTTTTTCTCTCTCTCTCAGGTACCGTCAGCTGAAGCAGCAGTATGAGCTGAAGGTAGAGGAGGAACAGATTCTGCAGGCCAAGCTGCAGCAGAGCACTTTCCACCAGCAGCAAGAGGAGCTGGAGAGGCTGCGCAAGGCTATTGGTCAGAATGCTGAAATGTGCACAAACACATCATTGAATTAACTGAATTCAACAAGGCAGTTTGTGCACACTGTGGATAAATTGGGTTTGATATTAGATGTGTGATTCCACCAGGTCCTACATATGGACAGGTCTGATACAAAATTACTAACTCAACTGTGTGTGCTGTGTGTGCTGTGTTTGCTCAACCAGAGGAGAGTGAGGAGACTTTGCGCGTCACCAAGGAGGTGCAGAAACGGGCTGAGGAAAAGTACAAGGTGCTGGAGAACAAGATGAAGAATGCTGAGGCAGAGAGGGAGAAGGAGCTGAAAGCCGCCCAGCAGAAACTCAATGCAGCCAAGGCCAAAGCTGATGCCTTCAATAAGAAGCTGAAGCAGAAGCAGCAGGTACACCAGCCAGACATTTGTATCACATTTTCTTTTCTTTTTTTCTCTCAGCCATCTATCTGCTGGTGCTTGTGATGAATTGATCGAACGTGTCTCTTATATTGCACGTGTGCGCAGGAGTCTGACGCTGTGGCTCTGGAGCTGGAGGAGCTGCGGAGGGAACAGGCTGGTTATGAGCAGCAGATTCAGGCTGTAGATGAAGCAATGACGGCCATCCAGGAGCAGATAGACAGCATGGCTTGCACTGTATCACAGAACAAGGTATTTGTGTCATGGTCACACTAAAAGTTTGTACGTTTGAGAACTGTCCTCCAAGAGTTTAAGCTCATATTTAATGGGTGGACTGTGGTCTATTACAATTTACAATTTATGGTCATCACATCATTCGTCACTTGTCCTGTTTGCCTTCCCTCTTTCACACTGTCTCTCTTGCTGTGCAGGAGGCAGTGCGTAAAGCCCAGGAGGAGCTTGCCAAACAGAAGGAAGTGATCATGGCTCAGGACAAAGAGCTCAAGGTGAAAACAGTTTTTTTTCCTTTTAATGCTTTGGTTTTTAATCCCTGCTTGAGAAGCTTAGAGTATTAACTTCAGTACTGGATTTTGTATGAAGATTGAAAGGTGAAAGACTCTTAAACTAATGCAAAAAAACAAAACATAGAATTAATTTAGTTTGGCAGTTCTTTGGAAAATAATGCACTGTTTTGTTACACTCTTGTTTGTCTCTGCCACTTTCTTAATTGTGTGGTGCTGACAAATTTTACTGCTTGGAACTATTTGTTTAATCATTTCTATCTTATTGAACGTTCCAGGGGAAGAGCACAGAGGCCAATAAAATAAGGGAGCAGAACAACGAAGTCCAGCTGAAGATCAAGGAACTGGAACACAACATCAGTAAGCACCGCAAGGACAGCCAGGAAGCAGCTGACAAGGTACATACACACACTTTTAACTTGCTTCAGTCAGTCATCTACTACAATAATATATTTCTGTGATCTTGGAGATCCCTGAAAGTTTCATCTCTTCTAGTATGATTAGGATTCTTTAAACATTCTCCACCTCTGTCCCTCCTGTCACACTGTCTTCTCCCAGGTGTCTCGAATGCTGGAGGAACACGACTGGATCCCCTCAGAGCGCCAGTTCTTCGGCCAGCCCAACACTTCTTATGACTTTAAGACCAACAACCCCCGCGAGGCCGGTCAGCGGCTGAAGAAGCTGGAGGAGACCACCACCAAGCTGGAGAGGAACGTCAACAAGAGGGCCATGAACATGCTGAATGAGGCAGAAGAAAGGGTGAGGACAGAGACACAGAGAGGGTGTGGCCGATTGTTCAGTTACAGCTTTGAATGTCTTCATCAAACCCACATAATTGTCTTCCGTCCTGCAGTACAATGACCTGATGAAGAAGAAGAGGATCGTAGAGAACGATAAAGCAAAAATCTTGCAGACCATCGAGGAGCTGGACCAGAAGAAGAACGAGGCTCTCAACTTGGCCTGGCAGAAGGTCTGCTCTCTTTCAGGAAATCTTTTTTTTTTTTTTCTTTCTTTCTTTTTTTTGTACATTTGCACTGTCTCTCTTTCATCTGACACTGGGCAATATGAAAGACAATATACAGAGTTTCCAATTTATCAGGTTCACTAGTTAAAACTAATACAGTGTAATTCGACAGTCCTGCAATAATTAGTGATAGGTGTTTCTATTGTGTAAAATATTTGATATTGTTGGATTTCAATGTGATGAAATGCCTTGATTTGCCAGGTCATTTAATTTGCTTGAAAAAACAGACTTTCCTGTCTGTTTTTATTATCCAAAAATCAAATACAGCGATTGAAGATTTTATCCACATTTCCCACCTCAGCATCCATCTAGCTGCCTCCTCTCTTGCTGCATCCTTTCTCTGGACACTTTCTTATTTTTGCTGATTTAAAGTGCTTGTACCTCATCTGTGGTTGTACTGAATTTTCATCCTCTGTCCATGTTTTTCAATTTCAGTCAGAACTATGTTAATTATTTTTAACAGTCAAATGCTACCCACGATGCTCCAGCATCAGTGATTAAAAGTCAAAACTGATCAGTCAACAGTATGAGATACTCATCAAGTGTCACTGTGGTTTGAGTCAGTGTTCGCTGTCACTGTTACATCCTTTGGACCTCAATGTAGTTTATTTAAGCTGTAATATTTCCTCTTCTCTGCAGGTAAACAAGGACTTTGGCTCTATTTTCTCCACCCTGTTACCAGGGGCCACTGCTAAGCTGGCTCCTCCCCAGGGCTGTGGTGTCTTGGAGGGCCTGGAGTTCAAGGTGGCCTTGGGCAACACCTGGAAGGAGAACCTCACAGAGCTCAGTGGAGGGCAGAGGTCAGCTAAAGCATTTATGTGGTCACTGAGTTGTTTAGTTTTATTTTGTACTTTTGTACAGTATAAGTATGCCAGGTTTCCATGGACACTTTCATTGAGCGTTCCTTTGTGTCTGTGTTTTCAGATCACTGGTGGCCTTGTCTCTCATCCTGGCCATGCTGCTCTTCAAACCTGCTCCCATCTACATCTTAGATGAGGTGGACGCCGCCCTGGATCTGTCACACACGCAGAACATTGGACAGATGCTGCGCACACATTTCAGACACTCCCAGGTACGTTGAAACACACATACACATATTCTAATACACTTACTAAACCTTAAACTGTTGTGCCAAAGTCCCACTGGTTCAATTCTTTCCCTGCAGTTTGTGGTGGTGTCCCTGAAAGATGGCATGTTCACCAACGCCAACGTCCTGTTCAAGACAAAGTTTGTGGACGGCATGTCCACGGTAACACGGACCGCGCTCAGCCAGAGCGACGCCAACCTTCCCCAGAAAGGCCAAGACAAGGCTCGTCAAAAAGACAAGAGGAACAAACAGCTCGTCAGCTAATCACTGCTCTGAAGTAGCTCAACAGTCGTATTCTAAATTTGCTCTGATATTACTTCTGTAGAAACGATGTCACTTCACATAACAAAATGAGTTGTGTGTTCATAACTTTTGGCAATCATACATACATACATACATACATACATACATACAGGACTCTTATTTCCTCTGTTGGTCATTGCTCTGCATAATCTGAACAGTTCTGCTTTGTATGACCACTTTTATTCTCAAAGTGTCCTCTCTTTGTTCAGCTGTTTAACTGTGGTGCTTCTTTGTGTATTTTAAAGCTTTTTAACTGTACATTGCTTTTGTCTAAACTGTCCTTTCTTATTCTCTTTTCCTGTCTACGTTCATGCACTTCTGCTACACATGATCAGTTTTATATGCAGCTAATCGTCCATATATTTTGGTAAATAAAGTTGGTTGAATATAAACATGACTCTTCATTTGGTGTTTTCCCATCCTCATACGTCTGAGACTGCTTTACAGATAGGGTGAAACTAAAAGCATGTAGAATTCGAGGATGTACAGTTTAGATGCCCCCTAGTGGTAGTACCACTGGAAGACAGCAACGCACACAGTATATGGAAACACGCAATGTCTGACACTGGTCAGATTTTAAGTTATACAGCTGATACATTTCAAACAAAACCGCATTTGTTAACATTACCAGTGCATTTTCAGTGATTAAGGTAATTTGATAGACTTTTCTTTATGCTTAGCAAACAAATTATATAGTGATATTTAATGCCAAGCTGGTACTTGCTGTATAACAGGATTCCTTTGCTCAAATATACAAGATTCTAACAGACAGAACCACAAAGCTCCCCCCTTAGGAATATACAATTGAATGTATTGCTTTGGTCCATGTCACAAGTGTCAGTAATTTCTGGGTCTTGTAATGAAAAGTCATTTAACAGTTTAGATTTAATTGAACACAGCTGAGTTGTCTGGATTAAAAAAGAATGACAAAATAAAACACAAAAAAACCTATTAGGAACATACAATTAAGCTATATCATTGATTTGCTGACTGGTTGTCACACATTAGGTTTGGTCTTTTAAGGTTAAATTTTAGTTACCTGACACATTACTGCATTTAGTACTTGTGGTCTCATCACTGTCTGATGTTAAGTTTGAATAACAGCCCCTTGTGCTCCTCAGAAATGTGTCATTAACTTGTTGCTTTAACACTGTAAATGTATAACCATCATTCTGTATTAAGACAAAAGAAAGTCACGTGTGCAAATTGTCAATGTAGTTTTATTTCATCAGGGACAAATTCAAACAACAACAGCATCACTTTGAACTTAACAGCAAGGTATGTTTTTTTTAATTATTATTTATTCTCAAGACTTGACAAAAATTGGCTGTTGTCTTGTTCATTCACCTTGCAAACAGGAGAGAGAACACCATTTACAGGAAACACAGATATACCTCCAGTGCCTCAGCTCTTTCACCACTACACAGCAGCAGTGGTAAAACAGGGAGGAAGTGTCCACGCGCCTGAAAAGTGCAACTTCGAACGACAGCTGACTGGTCAACCGCCTGCTCAGGTGTTCAACCTGCTGTTGTTCTGATATTTAATGAGTAGGCAAACCCACAACAGTAGTAAAAGTCCCCATTTTGGGGCTATAGGTATACAGCATCCACAAACCCAACACATTGGTTTATATAGTATTCATTATCTTACCGTACTGTCCATTTAAATGAACCAAATAAAACTTGACACGTTACAATAATAGCCTTGCCCTTCACCACTTCTTATCTGTGAGTTCAGACTCAGAGCAAGTCGTGTTATTACAGTCTCTTCGAGCTTCAGAGTCGAGCTTTGTCGGCCACAAATCAGTGAATCAGTGTGTCAGCTTGAGTGGAGCGGTGTCTTGCACAAAGCCAGCTTCAAAAGCTCACAGGTAGTATGTATGGATAAGTAATGCAATTAAATGAGAGAGCGAGTGTGAATATGTTAAAGAGAAGATAACTGGGTCAAAGAAATCAGAGGAGTGTGATGTGTTTTGTTGTACTAATAAAGAAGTAAAAACGAGTTGCTCTATTTTGTTGTACTGTGTTTGTGACAGCATGTATCTGCCTGGCTGGCGGAGCTGGGTGTGTTTTCAGGGCTGGCTCTGGATGTGTCTGCGCAGCTCCTGGGCCTTATCCCTCAGGTCAGGTCTGCTGTCAGACTGCAGTGTTGACAGGGAGCGCTGCAGCTGCTCCCGGCTCTTCACTGACACACAGTCCCACTGTTCACTCTCTGTTAACATCACATGTACACAAGAGTATTTCATCAGTGACTAATAATCTATGACACATGCAGTATATATACACGTATATACAGTATGTGTGTTCAGTTGCCCAGTCTGTGAGAAATAAGAAGCTGAAAACAATTAATATGTTACAAAACAGTAATCATCTTTAACATGTATGTAAAACCAACCATAAAGTAAAAGAAACAAAAGGCTTCGCATTGGAATTCACAATCTTTGGACAGGAGTATTATTAAAAATCTGTGGTTAGATTATAAATGTTTACCAGGTATAACAATCACCATCTTAGTTGAGCAAGTTGGCATGCTAACATTTGCCAATTAGCACTAAATACAAGGTACATCTCAGGCCAATGGAAATTTCATGGCCATTCATCCAATAGTCTCAAAATTACAAATGTGAACCTGATGGTGGTGCTAGTGTAAAAGTCAGTTGTCTGGGAACCATGAAAAATGCGAAAGTTTCATTGTGGTATGTCCAATATCTGTTAAGATATTTCAGTCTGGACAAAAGGAGTGGTGGACTGACATTGCTCTCCCCTGATTCGTGTTACTAGCCAATAAAAAAATCCTCAAGCAAGAACAGGATGACTGTTACAAGGAACAGGAAGACTGGCGACATGAAACAACTTGCACTCTGACAGTTAGTGGAAACTATGTGCAAAAAATGTGTCATATTCAAGTTTGCTCCTGACAGAGGACATGTTAAAATAAAACTGCCTACAACTGAATATATTACACATTCAAACCCAGAAGAGAAACCCTGCTCCTGCAGAAAAACTTGATGCTCATGCTTGTTTGCTCAAATTCAAACTGAACTCTGAACCAGAACAATTCACTTTAAAACAATCTTAGGAACAATACTTACCTCCAGTTCTCTTTACGATCAGATCCACAACTGACAAGGCCTCTGTCCTCACAGAGGAGTAACTTTTGTTTTCTGGAGAGAAAAACAACACAAACATAGTGATGAAATGTCAGAGCCTCAAAATATAATTCAGAGGACCCTGAAATGAGGTGAGGCCTTTACCTAAAGGGTAAGTGAGAGCAGCACAGGTCTCTGTGAGGATGTGTGACAGTGCATTGAAGTCTTCACTGCCTTTCTCTAGCAACAATAACCTACAGAGAAAAAAAACATGTATTTAGTCAAACAACTTCAATTAGAAATGTGTTTTGCAGACACACTTTGATCAGTCAGTTAGTTAGTTTAGGGTTCAAGATTAATTTTAAAGAACAAACTACAAGAAAATTTTAGTGAAGCTATTCTTTGTTTGGTGCTTACCCCTGGAAGTACGCCTTCATGGACTGTAGAACAGCCAGCTGGACCTTCCAGGTGCTTAGCTTGAGCTTCTCACACATCAGACCGCACACCTCCACCTGGAAAGGAGCTACAGACACACACAGAAGAAGAAGAAGACCCTTTATTTTGTCCCACTTATTAGTCATGCACACACACAACATGCACAACATTTGATCTCTGCATTTAACCCATCCGTGGGTGCACAGCACACGAAACACAACAACCACACGGAGCAGTGGGCAGCTATTATTGGAAGCGCCCGGGGAGCAGATCTTCGGGGCACTTAGACGGTGGAAAGGGGAAAGGAGTGTCCATGTTGCTCCTCTTGGCCTTGCAAGTGCTGGTCTGGTCCATCTGGTCCCACCTCCGGTCCAGGTATCTTGTTTGCCGGTCCGCTCCCCAGCAGCCCACCCACCTGTTTAGCCGACATTACTGAGAGGAACGCTAAGCCCCTGACAATGTAGCTGAGTCTCTTAAAGTTTTAAAGGTGGTGGAATGAAGGGGAGAAATGTTGTTGTATGATGCAGCTCATGTTTGTCTACATGACATTTGGTAAACTTTAATCTCTGCAAACTTGTCTTCCATTAATGGATTGATTGCATTTCACAATAATTTTGGTCATATTTAGTGAATAACAGACAAAAAAGTTCTGAGAAGAAAAATACATTAATTTTACAGCTGAATTTCCCCACTGAGGGACGAATAAAGGAATATCTTATCTTAATATCTTAACAAACTAAATAGCATGCTGTTTACAGAAAATGCCAGCACAGGTCCATCACACATTTGGGTAGGGTCAGGGTTTGATGTGGTCTGCCACATGAACTGGAAGAGTGAGTCAGCAGGGTGTTCAATTTCAAAACAAGGGTAAAGGAAATGAAAAGGAGTGTGTAGAGCTTTGAAAAATGTGCTTTGGTGTTTATTACTTCTCTGAACCAGAGAACTTGTTCTATGAGAGCAGTGTCCTGTTGTGTCTCTTCTGAATACAAGCTGTAACTTACCCTGAGTCTGGGGGTTTCTGGGCCAGGCCTTTCCAAGAGTCTCAAAAGCACAGAGCAGAGCCTCTGTCTGCAGCTCTTTCTCCTTCACATCTCTGTCATCATCATCCTCCAGTGACCTCGGTGATGCACCACCGCTCTCTGGGCAGCTCTGATGGGGATCAGGAAGATAGACTGAGCACAGGCAAAATATGACACTCTAATAACTAACAGGTGATATCAATGAGAATATGTGATTGAACCTTCTTGATCAGAGGGAAAAGGATCTCAGCCATGTCGCTGAAACGGTCCTCCTGGCTGCTGTGGAGCACGTCTCCAGCACAGCGCAGAGCAGCCATTTTGTACACCAGGCTCTCTTTGCGACATTCCTTCAACACAACCTCCAGCACCTCAGGGATGGTGGGCTGGCCTGCGCAAGGCTTCTGCAGCTCCGTGCTAAAAACCAGAGGAAGAATGGAAGCGATCAAGTACAAAAAACAGTAAATGAATGCGGTCCTTTAAATAAAACTGGCATTAAAAGTAAAACAGTTGACACCATGGCTGAAAATGTCTTGAATCTCTTGAACATTTCCACCTTGGAACTGCAGTGGACTAATGACAATCTCAGAAACACAGATGCAGACAGCCAGGATTTCATACGCTACACACTTAAGGAACCAATCCTAGTTTCACTATTTTAGAGACTTGTTCTGTTTTTGTTCAAAATTGCAAAATGACAAATGGTGAGTCTTCATGTATGATCGAAGGATCTGAAAATACGAGAGACAAACTTCAAGAGAAAACTGGGGTTTAGAGCACTGCTTTACTACATGAAGGCAAAGGTGTAGAGTTACAGCTAAGCTAATGTAAGGCATAAAGGGATTTTTTTTTTCCATGGAAAGAAATTCTAAATATGTAACTTTGAAGAACAGGATGAGGTTTAATCAATGCCAGGAGAGGAACTTTAATGTGGAAAAAAGTTCTGCAAGGAGCCTCACCTGCATTTGGAGACAACTGATCCGATGGCTTTCAATAGCTCCTCCTAAACAAAGAGAAAAAATAATGAATAGATACAAAACCAAAACAATTTCTCATTTTTTGCTCTGCTGTTGTATAATTGGTCATTACCTTGCCAGCCCACGTGCGTCCAGATAGACCCTGCATTAAAGCTGTTAGCACCATGCCAAGGTGTGGCGCCACCAATGAGCCAGTCTGTTCCTTCGCCACGGTTGCCATTGCAGCTGCACCCTGAGCCTTCATCTTCCAGGATTGAGACTGCAGTGCCCTCTGAGTGATAGCAATCAGCTCTGTCATGTACAGTCTGATCCCTCCAAAGCTTCCTAGAAACAAAGACATATTCAGAAAATAATAATAAAAGCTACGTTATTCCAATGACTAAATAATAATAGAAGGTGTTCTAATGTACTTAATCAAGGTATTTTGATTTTATTAATTCTAAACAACATTCTTTCTATTAAAATAAATTAAGATAAGATAAACCTTTATTCGTCCCACAGTGGGGAAATTCACAAATTTTGTTGACCATAGGACTGAATCAGCCGGCACTCTTTGATACTTCATGAGTATTTCTCACCTGGAACGTTCTCCTGCCACACCTCGGCCCACAGCGTGGCATCATGGCTCTCTCCTTTCTCCTCGTCAGGACCTGGAGCCTGATGCATACCCAGGAAGGCCAGCGGCAGAGCCACTCCTGCATGGGCCTTCAGCACATCTGGACTGTAGTGGCTGATGGCATGCACAGTCAATGCACATGAAGACTTGTACACCGGCTCTGGGAGTGAGAGAGAGTTGAGGGCATAGAAAGAGTAGAAGAGACCACAGTCCGAAAAGTTAGCATTTGGTTTTACGCACAAACAAGAATCATAATCTTGAGAAAAATTAGTAGATTTTCTGCCGTCTTACCTTCTTTCTCTAAGTACCAGCTGTTGAGCTTCAGTAACAGTTTCTCTACACTGCTGTCTTTTGCTGTCTGATGGGAGAAACAAGCACAACCCATGCTTACTGAGTCACTGAGAACAACCTATGGTGTGAATACAATAAGATTGCTTGACAGATGTGTGCTTACCCTGACTAGATGTCCCAAAGCAAAGGCAAATTGTTTCTGTACTACAGTGCTTCTGTCATGGATGCCATTCAGCAGGGCACTCATCAGTTTACCTGGAAACACCAAAACGTCATTCTTATGAGTTCATTTACTTTAAACAGTAAACACATTACAGGAGCTGATGAGCATCATTGTCCTTTACCTGAGTATGGGGTGATGTCCTGGGGGCACTGCACTGTAAGAGAAACTATTACACTGGCACAGCCACCCTACACCGAGAAAAGAGACAAACATAAACAGGATGACAAGATAAATTCTATCTTTACATGCATAAGGGAAATACGGGGCAACACACAAGAAACAGGTGGCTTTAAAAGAAACATCAACCATTTACACACAATCTAAGAATTGGTGACTACGTGACGTATGTGTCTACCTTGGTGCCCAAGCCGACTCCACTCTTGAGCAGCTCACAGAGCCTGGGAACCAGCTCTCCCAGCACGGAAACATCGAGGTGCTGCAGACACTGAGAACAGGGACACACAAGATGGACCCTTACAAAACACATCTCATTGGCTTTTGTCAAGTAGAAACCTCACATTTATTTCCTGTGACGTCTAGAACCTGGGTCTAACACCCTCAAGGAAATGATTAATTGAGATTAATCAGTATTTTTTCTTACCATGTTGATAGTCTCCATCATTGGAGAGGACTTGGCAGCACTCAGTCTGGCAGCATCCATGGCACTCTAGAGAGGCAGAATGAACGCAACACTTAACAATATGGAGTCTACCCTGTGATAAAACCTAGAAGCTTTGTTTACCAGACTTGCATGTAGATGCACCAGATGGCTGGTTACCTTCTCCTGCTCTGTGGCTCTGAGACTGAGGTAGTTGAGGACCTGAGGCTCCAGGGTGCTGAGGGCCTCCAGCAGGGCTGGAATCAACCGGGAAGCGTGAGGCTTTAGTCTGGCACCGGCTGTCTTACTAATCTTCACCAGGGTCTGGATACTGGTGGGGAATAAAATAGATTTTGAGAGAGAAGAAGGCAGACGATGCTGTGGCACAGAATTCTAACCTGGTAATGTGGTGACTGGAAGACAAACAAAAAAAGCCACACTCACTCCCACCCCCACTATCAAAATGCTAGTTTTGTATTTGACTGACAGACATACAGCATATGTTGCCTCAGTATGAGCCATTACCTCAGTGAGCGAACCTCTGATACATTGCTAACGATGCCTTTTTCCAGCAGGGTTGGTAACATCACCGCCACAGTTCTCTGGGCTGCAGAGCCTGTAGACTCACACATACGAGTACACACCTGGACAGAGAGAGACAGACACTTGTACTTGCAAACACAAATAATTACAAAGATATACACGTAGGCCAATATAATACAACTTTACCTTACTGAGTGTCTTCAGTGTTAGGTCTGCAGCTTTCCTCACAGATTCCTGAAATGCAAAAGGACACAGTCAGAATTGCAAAAAGTCCACACTGAATCTCTACTTGTGATGTGTTTATGGTTATTCTTCTGTGTATGTATCTACAAGATATCTTTATATATTTTGTCATCTATTGTGTCAATCCTGTAATTTTTGCTGTGTGTCAGAACAATTAACACGTTCCATTTGTTGCTCTTGGTGCATTAAAGCAAATTTGATTGTGATCATTTCCTGCTCACCTTGATGTCATCAAGGACTCTGAATAGTGTTTCCCAGATTTCTGCAAGGTGATCAATGAGGTCATCGGCTTGGCGGCCGCGAATCAGGTCATTCAGGGCCAGGCAGCTGGAAGGGAAATGAATTCATCAGAAACATATTTTTTTTGCACAGTGTAGGCTTCCAGCTGACATTCTTCCTCAGAACAATCTGCAATAAGTGTAACGGAAGAATGAATTAAATTGCTAGATTACCATAATTATAATGATCATAATGGTCTGGGCCATTACAGTGTTCCTGAGGCCAGAGGTAAAGGCGAATAAAACTTTAAGAGAGATTTGGAACAGAGGTTGACTGCTATTTAGTCACATTATACCTGGAAAAAATACTACATAAATTTGTGGTACGAGATGAATAGCTCTTTAAAATATTTCTGGCTGCTAGCAAGAAAGTCATCAAGGACAACTGGACTGCAACTGTGAATAAAATGAACTGTTTGGAGCAACTGATTATTGCAACTGAATAACTGATTTACCTTGAGAGTGCAACATCAATATATAAAATACTGGAAAATGGACTACATATGTATGTGTTTTTAAAATATAACATTTTAAATATGTCATTGAAAGACCCTGTTCCTGTACAAATATTGAGTTGCCCATTTCAACTCCAACTCATTTTACTTGAGAATATCAAAAAGAGAGAGTAGAAAAGAAGTTTGAGTTTAGTATGTCTTGTTATTGTACCTGGACTCGCGCACTCTCCAGGTGTTACTGGTTAAGTTGGAAATGACATCCTGCAGGATGTCCTTAAGATACTTATCCACCTGAAACATATCAGAACAAACATGCCCACTTAAGCTCTAATGACAGTAGTCTTTAACATCTATGTCTGCATCCATTTGTTTGTACATGCAGGAGCATGAATTTCTGTGCATGCACAAGACTCCTACCAGGGTCTTATCAGTGACCAAGGCATCCCAGATACTGGTCATGGCCTGGCGAATGCTCAGGTTGGGGTCAAACTGGTAGCGGTACAGACGAGGCACCAGCTGGGGCAGGAACGGTGCCAGCTGCTCCCCGGCCTTGGCAGCAATCATGTGGAAACCAAAAGCTGCTCCCTGAAAGGAGGAGAGGCCAGGTGGAACGAAGGGTGAGACAAGCCCAGATAGGAGGAGAAGTAGCACATGTGATGGATGGGAAAGAGGATTGAGCGTATGATGCATGAGCAGGATACCTTGCGGGAGTTCCACATGGCATGATGATTGGCCAGGTTCATGAACTTGTAGACAAGATCTGGTTGATTCAGGTCGCTGGCCAATGAGCAGAGCTCCTTGTATGTGGTCAGGCCGTGACTGCCAAGAACCATCAATGCAAGAGGGTGAAGAATGTCAATTTGCTCTCACAGAATCCAAACAAATCCCACACATTTTAATTACATTTGGACAAACAAAAGTGCAAAATGTGTCTAACAATGGTGACGTGTGACTTACCCATCTGGTGTCTTCCCCAAACCTTCTCCTTGGAACACCTCAGTATCTTCTGACACAGCATGTTTCACTCTGTTTACAAAGATGAAGAATTTAACAATATCTTCACACACTGAAAACGCTCTCATTTTATTTCTTCTCCCCTACAGAAAGGACACTACAGTCTCCTGTGACACTCTCTCTTGTTTCATTCCTTCAAACCATCCACTCACCTTTTGCCAGTCATGAGTGTTTCCACCAGGGTGGACACCAGCTGCTGCTGGTCACCCTCTCCTCCCATCTCATAGACAAGGCCCAGGCCCTTAGATGCAACATCCTGACTCAACTCTATGTGAAAGAAGGAAAAAGATGAAAAAGTCAGAAGGGTGGCTGTTTGTTTTATAATGTTGCACAGGTACATTTGAAAAGCACTGGCTGGTGTAAGTAAGGAGCACATCTCTTCTTACCATCAGGATCTGAGAGGACAGAGATGAACGCCACCTGAATCTCCTTCAAATGGGACTGTAGAAGTAAAGGAAAATTATTTGTATTGCAGACAAACAAAACAATAGCAGTGATGAGTCCCTTTCTCATGATGAGGGAAAAAAGGCTTTAGTATTGCAACACCTTTTGTGAACATTGTGACAATGTAAAAAAACAGCAGAAAAGCAATTCAAGACTATCTAATGACTGAGGACAGTTTCAGGTTTGGTGTGTAAACATAATAGCCTAAACATGAGGTTGTATTTTTTTTTCTAAATCTTAAACACCAAAAACAAATGAAACTACCAATATTTGAATTCATGGAAGCTAAAATTCTTCTTTACTCCCATAAGAGAGTTCTTCCTTTGAACTGTGACTCCTATTTGTCTTATAGACCCACCGTGATTTCCTTGTGTTGGCTGAGTTTCTTGACCAGGGAGAGCAGCCATATGCAGGCTGCCTGTCGGACATGGGGGTTCTGGCTGGTTATATACTTGGAGAGGATGGAGTTGAGGACCCAAGGAACCACATCATTGTTTTTCACATCTAAAGGAAAAGGAAGAAAGTGGAAATAAATATATTTTTAGTTTTGTTGAGAGAGAGCAATTGAGGTTTAGATAAAATGGTCCATTGTATGTAAATATATGCTCATGCATTTTTTTTTACATATCAGATATCTACTAGCAATGCAGAGCTGCCAGACAGAAAATATTTCAGCATCAGCATGCATTTCACTGTGACAATCATGATCATAATGTAAGAGACGGGCTGACAAAATACGTACTCTGTGGTGGACTGTACTGGTCCTCAGTGCAGGTCCATGGGTCTCTGGCAGCTCCAGAGCTGGTGCCTATTGCAGCACTGGTTATAGCCTCTCCAACTGTAAACTGCAGCTCCACCTGCTTGGCCTGAAGAGAGAAGAAGGGAAAGATCTAAGAGATGTTTTCACTGAAGACCCCCACCTGACAGCTTGATAGAGGGACCATGTCAATGATGAATAGATATAATACTGTTGAATTTGACTGAAAATTCTGCAGAAATGTGCAAAAAGTCCATGTATTAAGTCTTCTTATCAAACGATGTTAAAAAGACTATTTGTGTTTGGCAATCAGAAAATATTCAGTCACAGACAAAATAAATTTCACAGCTCAAAGTTTTACTTCAACAATCAAGTCGCTTGTGTCTACTACTAGTGACACTCCACTCTGTTAGTTCTAACAGTTTTGTTGTTACATATGTGAAGCCCTGTAAGGCTATTGGTAATGCTACCGTCAGTCAGTCAGTCAGTATGTTTCTTACCTCTACAGAGTCCATGAGACCCTGCAGCAGCCTCTTCTGGTGGGGGAAGTCTCCATCTCCCACAGGTAGATAACCCAAGGTCTGGATTGATCGCTCCTTCATCTGGACAATGTACATGGATAGAAAGACAGATACAAACAAGATCATTACGATAAAGATGATACTATGCACATTTTTTTTCACTGAAGATCTGACGTGTCATTACTACATACAGTAGAAATGTAGTATAGTAACTTGTCATCACTGAACAAAAAACACTTCCTTTCATGTAGTCCCAGGTTACCTTTGTGCTCTCCTTGCCAGAGGGGATGCGAGCCAGCAGGTTTTCCACGACTGACAGTTTGGTGAAGCCCTCCCCGTCTGCAGGGATCAGCAGGCTGCCATTCCGTCCAATTTCTCCCAGAGCTGTACACGCTGCTACAGCCAGCAGTGCACTACTGCTGTCCAGGAAGGAACCTGGATGGACACATGCACAAGAAGATGTAACCATACTAAGTGGATGGACCCATATAGACAGAAATTATTTGTTTTAATTTGTGTTGGCATGTTGTGTTTAATAGCAAACAAAATGAAAAATGTTTTGGAAGTTTGGGAAGAGATAAGGACTCATTCGTTGGTAGTTGAACTGTGGGTTTTATATTGAACATTGACTACCTTCCAGGCAGAGGTCTAAGAGCATTTCTCAAGTACCTAATTATCATTATGAATTGTCCATGTTTTTTAGGAGTGTGTTCAAAGAAATATAGGCTAATAAAAATAACATGAATTTTGCAGTGAAGTGAAAATATCAAACAATAATAGGCTTATTAGGCCTAAATATTTTCTCTATTTGAAAGTACCTGCAGTGTATTCTTAGAAAAATTCTGGCCCCTGGATAAATGTAGTTGAGGACCCCGGTTCAAGGCAAATAAATGGCAATTTCACCTCCATTTATTGCACCCCAACAGCTACTAGAGTCAATAAATGAAGCCCAATCAAATACATACCAATTGTCTTGGTGGCCATGGCAACAAGTTCATCATCTTCTTGGGAGGTGATGCTCATTGGCTGCCCCATGTTGTGCGTTGAGTCACTCAAGGTGACAGCTTTCTTCCTGCTCATGTACCTTCCCACCATGTAGCCAAGAGCCAGGATGGCACCATGCTGAGTCTCAGGACTCTGCAGTTCAACAAAGGCAATAAAGATTTACTCAGGGTAAAATTGCACTTATAAAATAGAAAAAAACAAACTATTAAGTGCTCCATAGAGACAAAATGGCTCACGTGGTTGTCTTTGGTAATTTTGACCAGGTTGTGCACAGCCATCTGCAGCTCATTGCCAGTCATGGTGGAAATCACCAGTGCATACAGCTGGGCTGCAAGCTCCCTCATGTCCTCCTTATTTGTGTTCATCAGACTCTGGAAAAGAGAGAAAAAAATCAGTTATTAAAGCTAAAGGCACACAACAGTAGTGAAATATGAATTAATCTTGTTGTTTTACAATATCACAGGTCAGCTAAGCGATGGGACCAATTGTTTAGTGGTGCTGATATTTGTCTCACTAATGAATTAGAGCACAATAAATATGAATAAAGTTACTTCCATCCTAAATCATAAAAACATACGAGTAAATGAAACACTCACTTTAATCCAGTCAATTTTATCAACAAATCTGGGGGCCAGTTTCTCTGGGCAGACAGACACCACCTCCAGTAGACAGTACATAACTGGGATTCCTGTTGAGCGATTAGAAGAATCTTTAAGATTATATATTGAAGTGCATAAAATAACACATTTCCAACCATGATTATAATGACAATTATGTGTTTCTAATACAACCACACTGAACAGATGAATACATACACAATATAACTAAATACATTACTTATAATAGTTTCTGTACCAATGCATTGAACTTCACTCAAGATCCGATTACTCGGGGTGATTAATATAAGTTACATGTAATATACTTAAAAATCATCTCAATTGTTCTAAAAAGTACATGCTAACAATGGGCTAACAACTTGATCCTGTGGTATAATGAGCTAACAATAGAGTGGGTTTAACTTCTCTCACCCCCTACAGCAGACAGCAGCTGTTGCAGCAGATCCATGTAGACATGAACAGGGTTTGCCTCAGAACCCTTTGACACTGAAGGCTGATGCTCAGAGGAGAGCAGCGTGTGGACGTAGCGGCCGATAGCTGGTGCATCATCCTGCATGTCTGCCAGGCGTGTGGACATGGGCGTGGCCCCAGCACTGTAGGCTAAACACATCCTCAGGTAGAGCACAATCTGGGAAAACAGAAATAGAAAAATTAGGTGTCTGCGACAAATAAAAAAAATAAATCACAATTTCACACAATTAACGGCTGTTAACCAATTAATACTAACCTCCCCAAATGCAGATGGGTTGAAAGGAATAGTGGATGTTCCAACAATGTACTTAGCAGGAGTCTTGATCCTCTGAGCCGCCTGATACCAATGAAACCAAAAGGGTATGAGATTCATTATTTCTTTTAGCAAAAATGGCCACCTTGTAGTATGGGTGTATTGCTTGCAAGTCCATGACAAACATGCACAGAGCCTCACCTTCTCCTGGACATAGGCCACCATGTCAGGAAAGGATGGCATTGGCTTTGGTCCCTCCTTCTCCGAGCTCTTGGTAGGAAAAGCTCTCAGCACCCTCTGGGCCTCCCCGGACACCTCCTCCCTCCTAAAACAGAGGAAACCAGCTCATTTTGTCTTTTGCACCACAGCAAAGCAAATCATTAACACGTTCATTTTAATTTTATTGTGTATATGATAATAGTATAAGTAGTTTCAAGACCCAGTAAAATTCTGATTGTGTATTCATGTTGCAATCTAATTAACCATATGTGAATGTTTTGGGGACTTACGGGTCTCCAGCTGCCAGTAGCAGCAGGTATCTTGATGGCACATGATCAGGAGCAAACACTGTGCTGGCAAACTTCATGGCCACCTGGCGAACTTGTACCTCCGGCTGCCCAAAAAAGATTAATCAAGAGTGTTTGATTTGCCTCATGTCTAATTACTAAATTAGTCAACATTATTGTTTCTTTATAAACCAAATATCTATTTTGCCTGTGTACACTCACCTTTCCAATGTATGCAGCCACCAGGGCCTCCATCAGGTTTAGCAGTGCCCCCTGTAGGTTGGCATACGCTCCAACCATCATGGACAAAGCTTCCTGGATGGCAAGACGGACATCGGCATCCTCCTAAAGAAGATGAGACAGAGTTTTAGAATTATCAATATCAGATGCACCACCATCGTGGTCTCCTTGGAACAGAGACTTGGAACAGGATTATTTAATAAACTTTAATGGTAACATGGTTTTCTTTTAATGTATTGTTGTGTGCTGTGTGAGATTTGAGTAAACTTAATGTCAGATTTTTGGGAGCTCTTTCACCTACCTTGCACATGGACTCAAAAAACTGCTGTACGAGAGCAATATCCTTTGTGAACAGCTGTGGCATGCGACTAAAAGAGAACATAAAAAAAGAGGGATTTTTTTATTTCTAAAATCCCAAATCAAGCTGGCAATGTTTGAGGACAAAAAGAAGATGAGTTCATTATACCTTGACAGCTTTCCAACAGCAGAGTAGGCAACACATAATAACTTAGGATCCTGCAAGGACAAATGTTAGTTAATAGGTATAAACTAAATTAAAAACTGTATGAAACTGAAGTTTAAATGTAGGTAACCATTTGTAGTTTTACCTCCTTATATTCATTGATGAGCTTGGTAAGACCATTAAGCAGCATCAGTCCCAAAGGTTTATTAGTGTCAGGACATCTGAAAAACATAAAAAGCCAAAATATTATGAAATGCAATAAAAAACAAATGAAAAACAAAATGAAAAAAATGCACTTTTCTTACACCATGCAGATGTGATGGACAAACTGCAAGGTGAGGGACAGCAGTTTGTTGTTGGTGTTGGCTCCAAACAGACCATCATACACAACCTGTGGAGGACAGGAAATGAATGACTGCACCATACACTGAAGCATTTCCTTAAAAACTATTTAGCCTACCACCACACTTACTATAACAAGTGTCTGCAAAACTGAGAATACAAAAATGTTGCCACAAGCATGGACAAAGAGCCAACCTGAATATTTGCTGGAAAGCACTCTGCAGCTAGACGTGACCGCAGAAGATGTGGCAGGATCTTCAGTTTGACTCTTGTGCTTACTGGCTCGTGTTTCAGCTCTTGCTTCATATTGCCACCCTGGTGCACATGCCAGACAGTATTATATACTTATATTTTAAAAAACCTCACAGGTTAAGTTTGGAAATTAAATGTTGAGTTTACAAACCTTCGTTTTAAGAGGAACATCCCCCAGATACACCTTGTACATCTTGTTGATAATTAGAGGATTGTTCCAATCGATGATGCTGGAAGAGAAAGAACAAATACATAACCAATAATACAAGGGAAAGTTCGTACTTTCAGTATTTCTTTCTTATGGATACAGATACCAGCCTGTCAATCAATTAAACGTTCAAAGCCTGGAGTTACTGACTAATGTTACTGACAAAGAATCAATCACTCAGAGATTAATGATTAATCAGGTTTTAAGAAGTACTTAATAATTTAGTAATTCATTGTGTAATTTACTGAGTTAGAGGAAAGATCACCAAGTTGATGACTTGATAACCTGCACACATGAACCAGAGATTATTCAAGCTCATTGACCTACCTCTGTTTGCTTTTCAGCTCCAGATCAGCTGCAGTGGCCACACTGTGTCTGGTGTCGCTTGACGCCACCACCAGGTGCACCACCGTCTCCACCTCTGGGACTTGCTTTGCCTCGATGAACTTCACTATGCCCAGCTTACACTGTTGATGCCAAATACACAATGAAGGAATCATTAGCTGATACTCAAGACAAACACAAAAACATTCGCACCACCACATACATATACACTCAAATCATCATGCAGCTCTTTAAATACAGGGTCTCACACATAAACTTAAAAAGGTAATGCTATTATAAATAGCTATTAACTGATAGCCAACACACAATTTCTGGATTGAGTTTAAATTGTACACAAACTTATAACCTGTCCATAATGACAAAAATAAAGTCACTATTCATCCTCCAGCTTTAGTTGCTGTACCTGCTCTAGTTGCTCAGCGCTCCACTGGGCCTCTCCAATCACCCTCTTGGCAGCATAGACACTCATCCCTGGGGGAGGCTGGGGGAGACCCTGGCCACCTGCAGCCAGTGTCCCCTCTGCAGAACCTCCCTGGGAGGAGGAAGGAGCAGGGCGAGTGGGGGATTCATTCAGCACAAACCTGAAGAAGCCAGAGAGAGTCAGCATTCAAATGCTAAAATGCTATCAAGCGAACAACTAATACACTAATTTCACTGGAGCTTTATGAGGCCCTTGGTCATACAATACCCAAAACACACAGCAGGAACTCACCCGTAAGGCATCAGTAAAACATCTAACATGAACTCCTGCAGCAGCTGCACTGTCTTTGGCCTCTCAGTTAGGTTAAATGGAGAAGCATTTTTGGAGGTGTCTGCAGGATACTTCATATGGTAAAGAGTTGGGATCAGCAGGTGCATCAGGCTATGAGAAGAAAGAGAGAGTGATGTGAACTCATTGTCCAACAATGAATGGAGAGGGTCAAGATCATATAAAGAGGACTGAGGCAGGTATCTGTGTTTAACTTTATGCATGTGTCAGTTCAGGCAAAAAACTCAAACTAAATTTAATCCAGCATTAGGATAATAGTAAATATCATATATGGTGTGTGAGTGTATGTGTCCCTTCACCTGTCCTGCTGTGGCTGTGGCTTGCCTTCCATGGCAGTGAGAAGAGTGGGGGCCAGCTCGCACTGTTTTCCCACCTCCAGACGTGGGTAGCCCATTTTGATGTAGATGATGGTGAAATTCTACAGAACACATAAATTTAAACAATCACCACTCCTATCTCAATTTACAGACCATTAACCCTTAAAATATCCACATCACTGTCAACAAAACCTATCATTTTTATTATATTTGATTAAAACATAAGCTGTTAAAACATAAATGCACAATACTCTCAATAGGGATTGCATGTACCTTACAAATTTTGAAATTGCTCTACTTCTTGACTGAATTATCAATGTATAAAACATCTACTTTAATAAGATCAACATTGTAAAATTTAATTCTTACCGTAACAAAGGAGGCGGCTGCAGGGTCTTGGTACTGTACCAGCAAAGTTTCTACTGGTAGCTGAATCTTAGGTCGGCTTTTAATCCTCTTATTCAGGTGGACCAACAACTCCATTACCTAGGAGAGGAAGCACAGAAGCTAATTTGGTAGTTTGCTTGCATGAAACAAATGCATCAATCAACACTAAATGGCAAAAGAGGAAAGATCCAAGCCGTTTGCAACCATATTCTCAGGGGGAAGTGAGTCTGTTTCTAGACATTGGAAGTTTTCTTAGGTTAATCTAAAGTTCTGGAAAAATAAGCTAGTATTTGAGGTGGTGATTCTGATAGCATTAGACTGTAATTTATTCACATTTTTATGAGGTACAGCTATAGAGCACAGACTCAAGAGGCACTGTAATATCTTTAGGCAGAGACAGGCAACACCCTTCTTACTTTCTTTCGCACACCCTCCTGAACGCTGGAGAGCTTGAGGAGCACAGGGGGTAGGAACTTGGAGATAATGTCCTGTAGCTGTTCATCTGTCTCTGCATGGCCCAGGCGAAGGAAGACACGTTCCAGTTGATCTGACAAGAAAACACACATAACACTCTGATCAACTCTTATGTCTCATTTTCTATGTCATACCTCAAGAATAAACACCAAACATGGGAAAAATGCATTATATCAGCTATAATTAAACCGACAACAGCTTTCCATTCAAACATGAAAGTAAAACCTATTGGGTGTATGCAATCACATGCAAAACCTGTTGGTCTGTCCTTCAGTTTCATACAGAGGGAAGAAAATACAGTGAACTAAAAACAGGCATTTCTCTCAGTGATCAAACAAGAAAACACATTTAACCCCTTGATCAACTCGGCTGCATTTGTTCCCCCCCCCAGAATAAACATCAAACATGGTATCTGTTAAAAGCAACACATCTGCCATAATGAATTTCAGAACAGCTTCCCATTCAAATATGAAAGTAAAACCCAAAGGGTGTATGCAATCATTCAATCAAAACCAGTCTCTGCACTTTCATACAGAGGGAGGAAAAATACATAAAGAGTGAACTAAAAACAGACAGTTGTCTCATGCATGTGGCTCCAGTTTGGTTAATGAGCTCGTCCTGTCAGCTGCTGTGTTGGTGCAACCATCAGGCAGCCCTGCCTTCTTTCTCTCGGCATGGCAGCTAGCTACAACTATCAACGCATTTCACCATTTCTATGCCCCACCACTGGCTTTACACAACCGGTGACACCATGCACAGTTGACTCTAAATGCCCTAAACATTCATGTTGTAAATCTACACCTTAAAAGTTTGATTAATGGAAATATATTAATAGCCTGCGTGATAGTTTCATCTTGACCATGACTGGGCAAACGGCCTCCTGACGTTAGCATTCAAGCTAGCAATATAGCTGAGTAGCTAGCTATCGTTTTTTTTAAACAGGAACAAGCTTTATCCTGACTTTTAAAAAAATCCTATTCGTTAGAACTAAGCAGGCCTGCTGTTCACTATATGTTTGAGAGCCACCAACGCGACATTTTAGGAGATATTATTCAGAAATAACGCAGAGAGAAACTTACTGAGTTCATCCTGAGCAGCCATGTTTGCAGGAACTCATCTGCGGCCCCCACAGTTTACCGAGTGTCACTGCACCCACCAGAGCCACTCCTCTCTCTCTGCCTCTCTGTCGCTCTCTCTCTCTCTCTCTCTCTCTCTCTCTCTCTCACACACACACACACACACACGCACACATTCAGTGCCTAATTATACTGCTTGAAGGCATGAATATGAGTGCAACACATGCTAATGAACCACTCCAATAAAACACCATGTTATCTTTCTATATTATGTCATAGATATGTTTTAATTGTATTCTATTGTACTCTGATATGCCATACACACATATTAATACCATATTAACTTATATTGTTCATATTGTTATTTTTCCCCATTCTGTTTGGTTGTATTCATTATGCATACATACTAATTTATATACAGTGTAAGCATGTCTTCCAAATCAAAGGCACACATCCACACTACTAACATAAATCACAATAATGTTCACATTACCATGGTTAGTGTTCATGACCTTGCCATAAATGCTTACAATGCTTTTGTAATCTTTTGGGTACCATGCTCATATAAGGAACGCTTTATAAAGGATATATTATTTGCAAATTGACTTTATAATTTGTGGGTAAAATCATGTAATATACTTTAAACTTAAGTTATAAGCCATTGATAAGAACAACACCTGAGTTGTCAGTTGTCAAAAAGCCCTCTGGTTGTTGATCCTCCTCTAGAGTGACATTTCCTTATAGACGTTAATAAGTCACTAGTCAAGTGTAGCATGTAAAAATAATCAAATCAATAATGGCTGAATTTCATTTAGCTGCTTCAGTTTCAGCGTCTCTTTTAGTATTCATGCTGACTCACTGACACACTGTCATGACTTGAATAATTGAATAAAGTCATCATTAGCAGGAACGACTGGGTCACAGTCGGAAAATACTGTGATAAGTCAAAATGTCCTAATAGACCTAAGAGGTTTAAATTTGCATATTTAGATTTGAGGATATGATATTTTGACAATATTCTAATAGAATTACAAAATTACATTAATTGTTTTTCAAATCTTAACGTTAATGTGATCTTCCTGATGAACTAGACACATAAGAAGATAAACCAAGTATCATGATGGAGTTGGATAAACACCAACCAGAGACTTTTCACAAACTTATTAATATGTTTTAGTAAGTATATTAAAAATAACAGATCTATAAAAAATTAGAAAGTTATTGATAACGTCTTCTTAATAAGTCACAACCTAAATAAAATAAAATGTACTTTATTAGCAAGTGGTGTCTTAATTTGTTATTTTAATTAAAGCCTTGTCAGTATTTTTTGTTATATTCATGGTGATTTAAAGTCCAGAATATAGTTTCAAGAGCCATTTTTTTGTCATTTCAACTATTAATAAAAACATAATCAAAATGTAACAACTTTCCTTCAGGACCAGAGTATAAAACAAGACAAAAACATCATACACCTGAAGCTCGTGTGTAATAAAGTCGCTACATGCTGCAGGTGCACTTTGGACCGACACCGGCTGCGTTCCGGTTCCTCGTCGCGCCTGCTGGTCCGCAGATCTCACAGTGTCCGGATAGAGTCCACCACGACACGGTCTGCATCCACCGCTGCTGCGCACGTTAGCAGCTCCACACACAGGTTCGCAGGACTGAAGCGGTCTGAAACGAATCCTCTTCTCACGGCACGAAGCAGCGGCAGCAGCAGCTGTCATGTGAATCAGCTGGACGAACAAGGAAGGAGATAAACAACAACACGGATCCGTCTGTCTAGATCAAGGTAAAAGAATACACTTTAGTGGAAACAATGTGTGATATACAGGCGAAAATAGTGCATGTTTGCTAGTGTTGAAGCAGTTTATGAGGAAGCGGTGTGCATTTCGTGACTCCTGTGCAATATTAGCCAAGCTATCAACAGCTAACTGTTAGCATTGCCAACCACATAAGTTGGCACGCTTTCATGCCAATTTGCATATCGCACTGTGCTTTGTCATTGTTTCTCTGCTTATTGCTAAACATGTACGATATCTACAGTTAATATAGATGTTTTACAGATACCATACTTAATCATTTGCACCACACAAAGTCACAGAGCGAACTAGCTAGGGGCCTGTCTGCAGCCACCTTGCGAGGGACATTTAAACCCCATTGACTCTCAGAGAAGTTAGCTAACGTGGAGGCTATGTTAGCTTAACGGTTAGCCCTGCTTTTCTGGTCCTAACTACTCTCCCCGAGTGTTTTCTGGTCAGGTCCCATGAACACATATCAAATTCAAGCCCAAGAGCACCCAATGAGTCTAACATCTAAGTATAATTTAGCCGGTTAGCTGAGCTAGCAAGCTGTGCTAACTGTTCAGCCATTACTTTGCATCATAACAAAACGTAGGCTAGTTGGCTAGTTAGCTGGCTCGGCAGACAACAAAGATCTGCCAAGCCACAGCCGCTCATGCTGTATTAAAAGCGAAACTACAATTCAGCAGAGATTTATTTCTCCTGTGGGTTTTAACCGGATTGCTTTAATAAATAATAGGCTTAATATGTCCGATTGAGATTGTGCACGTTTTGAAGTGATTGTTTTAATATCTGAACAAACATTGAATCAAAACATTGAGGCTTATATTTTTTTCTCTAAAACTTCATCCTGCAAATGCTCGTTACATAATCTCACGCCATTGTAATGTGGTTTGCAGTGAAATAGCGGTATGAGGGAACATAAGGTTGGAAATCACAACAACTCCAATATGATCCTTTGTCTGGATGTACAGTAAAGTCAGACTTGGGAGTGGGGTGAGTGGATGGGGGCAAAAATGTGAGAAGGGTTTTTGGCATCAGCAGGGATCAAAGGATCAAATCGACATTTGTTGAGTGTGTACCGCCATCTAGTGGTGAACTTGTCACTAACACGCAAACCACCTGCCTCCTAGTCCCAGTTACATACCTGTAAACAACATCTGGTGGTAAAGATGTTGTAATGGTCAATTTAAAAATGTGTATTCGACAAAGAGCAAATAAATAAAGATACTCCCCTGTAAATTAACACCTACACTAGTATGAAATTGTAATGATTCAGTGCATTAAATAAATGCATCACTGCAACAGGTGCAAAAAAGAAAATCAAAAGTAGAAGTTAGAAAAATACTGGAGATGTGTCAAAGTGTGAAATGAGTACAGGCCTAATGTTATTAACTGATCTTGCTATTAATTTGGCTTGGTTTTAATGCTGTCATAAATACACTTAGCAAATAATTGACAGACCAGATGAATTAATCACCATAAAGAGTTTCAACAAACAAATATTAATTACTTTTGAGAAATGTTTCTGTCTGTACAGTTCTATCTATATGTCTAATTTTATCTACAACATCCATTCAGCATCTCTTTCTGAACAGATGATTTATGCCTTTTAAAAGAGAATTAGCAAATTCTGTTTATTCTCTTCTCTTAGTTTTTACATTTTTACATACTTAAATTTTGATTTGAAGAGCTGACAAAATAATCAATATATTTTTACCAGACACAATATCTGTCACCAGTACTAAGCCAATTATAAAATATAAGTTGATGATGTTATTTTTTTCCTACAGGTTATATCTGGTGAGGCGGCAGGATGGCGGGAGCAGAGGTGTTCACCCCTGCAAACCCCACCTGCAAGATAATGACCTTCAGGCCCACCATGGAAGAGTTCAAGGACTTCAACCAGTACCTGGTTTATATGGAGTCTCAGGGTGCACACCGCGCAGGCCTGGCTAAGGTAGGTAGTATTTCCAGCCTCAACTAGGACAAAGTTTCAAGTTCAACAATTGCTTGTCTAGATCTGTGTAATTTGAGAACCATGTGATGGATCACAGTGATAGACTTCATTATTTCCACTAGGTTGGTGTGTCTCCTTCATCACGGTTTTATGACTGTCAACTGATTATACACCATTTTGTACTGCAGGCTGTTCTAGACAGTCAGCAAAAAGAAAGATAAAGAAAAGCAAAGAAAAAAAGGTAGACATATAATGTGACATATTTAAATACATGAGTAATCAGCTAGTGACCTTTTCAGACATGGTGAGTTAACGACTGCTGATTCCTAATGACGATGAGAGTGATCTATTGGTTCAAGGTAATGCTGTTCCTCTTTTATTTTCAACAGCAAACTTTTGTCTCCCCTTTGTCCGTCCCTCAGGTGATTCCTCCTAAAGGCTGGAAGCCCCGTCGTACCTATGACGACATAGATGATCTGATGATTGATGCTCCCATCCAGCAGATGGTGGCCGGCCAATCGGGGCTCTTCACTCAATACAACATCCAGAAGAAGCCTCTTAGTGTGCAGGAGTTCAGGCGATTAGCTAACAGTGACATGTGAGTATTATGGAGTTATTTCTTGGTTTTCAGCGCCTGATTGATTAAATCAGTGGGGAGGCAAAGTGCTTGTGTTCACACATAGATTACATTCTGGTGCAGCCAGAGGAGTCCTTTTTATGTCCACAGGGTGTGTGACTGGTGTATTACATAATTTACCAATGTTAAACAAATCTATTTTTAGAATACAGAATAACCTCTAGAAGATGATTGTTTAGCTGGATGATAGATGTAGAGATATACTTGCCAGCAGCGACAGTATTTGTGTGGATGTTGATCGTGGACAGTCTGTTTCCAACATAGTTAACAAAATGAATGCAAATAAGGAAATAAATACATGACATCTAGAGAGTTGTATTACGAGTGTTGCTGTCATTATATCCACTGCTGCCCTAATTTAAAAACTCTCTCTCTCTCTCTCTCTCTCTCCCCCCTGTGTATGCATTTATAGGAGTATTTCACTGCTAATTTTACATGAGCAAAAGAAAAAACAAAAGTGAGAAATTAGTTGGTGTTAGTCGAGTGATATTTACTAAAGGTATAAAGTGTAGCTGATTATTATTATGCTATGAAGGTTTTTCATTGTGAGATTACAGATGGCCCTTTCACAGTACCAAATGTAATGTCTTTCTCCTCCGCAGGTACTGTACACCTCGCTACTTGAATTATGAAGATCTTGAGAGGAAATACTGGAAGAACCTCACCTTTGTCTCACCCATATATGGTGCTGATGTCAGTGGCAGCCTCTATGATGAGGTAGATGGCTTTTCTTCCTCTTTTGTTCCTTTCTCACTGTTTGTGTCCCTCTATTTCTATGCATGTGTTCATCTCTGTCACCTCCTTATCACTCTCCATATGATGATTGTTTAGCTTTCACTCTCTTCCTTACAGGTACAGTTTACTTTATTGGCTCTGCTGTTAGGAGACACAATAGAAGAAATCACTTTAGCGGACTGTACTGTACTGTATGTCACTTGAATCTTGCAAATTGGCTTTAGGTTTGATTTCTACAATGAAAATAAAAGCTTACATAAAACTTATCAGTCTTGCCCCCCCTAATACAAGTCATTTTAAGCCATCAGAACAAGTTAAATAATCATAAAGATTATACACGAAGTGACTTTAATAGTGAGTATCAAGTCTGATCTGATATTTTAAAAAGTCTGGCATAACACAGACTTTCTTCATCCTTAGTTTGAACAAAATAAGCCACTGCAGTTCATATCCAGTTTTCAACCCCCACTTTTCAATGGCCACGCTTTAGAGGAATGGTTCACTTGACATTTGTCAATTAAATAGAAGCAGCGTGACGATATTCACCCCAGAGTGGCACTGCTTGCATTGTTCACTAGTTCCCACTGTCACAATGTGGATGTTGTTAATTAAAATGACAGATTTTTTTTTGACAGCTGTCCAACCTGGAGCACAGTCAGTTAAATTAAACTTCATGTAGCATATATGATACTGACTGGATTTAAAAATGCAATACTCAACTGCTATACCAATCTGTAAGGCAAACTTTAGACAACCCTAAACCTTTCTAACTGTTTCTAATCTCCTAGGATGTGGAAGAGTGGAACATTGGCCACCTGAACTCCATCTTGGATGTTATCGAGGAGGACTGTGGCGTATCCATCCAGGGGGTTAACACGCCGTATCTATACTTTGGCATGTGGAAGACCACCTTCTCCTGGCACACAGAAGATATGGACCTGTACAGCATCAACTACCTCCACTTTGGAGAGCCCAAGTCCTGGTTAGTGTGGGACAGGGGGTTTTGGTACAGAGGGGCAAAAAGAGAATGAAGCAACAGTACAGTCCCGTGCAACAACACCATAATATGCAGCCTAAACATTGAATGAACATTTCTGTGTTACAATGAAAATCAACTGTACAAATTATTTGTCCTACTGGAGCAGCACTAGTTGTACTGTTAGTGCCTTGCTTCTGTGTTCACATCCACTTACATTTCTGGGGGATGATGCTTGTTGCCTTACGTACCCTTCATTGCTATAACCGCCGCAACTCATGCAGGTTAACTGCATGTAACTGGACTTAATGGCAGTCCCATTCCTGTGGCAAGTTTTCTTCTTCCCTTGGGACCAAAATGGGAGTAAACCTCGCTGTTTTTTTGTGTTATTATGACTATTTGTCCTTTTTAAAGTTTTGGCTTTTAACAACAGTGTTGTTTTAAATGGCAAGAGTCAAATCAAATTTAATCAATTAAAAACGCTGGTTGTGTAGAAAAGGCACACTAGAGTGATACTAGAGTTTTTAGCCTATCATTAGCTAAATGTAGCTGTTTCAGTTTTTTTGTATGAGGTTCATATTTATGTAAAATCTTTCCCATTTAAGGATGTATTTGTTTTGTTTTTATGGTGTCACTACTCTTGATAGACCTGTGATTTATTTCTGATCTGTTGGTTGTTTGTTGTTGTTGCATGTTAAGGAAATACAGGGCAGAGTATATAGTGTAGTAAGTATGGAAAATATTTGTAGATGTCTTATTCTTAATGCATATCCATATTTGCATCAGGGCTGCAAATTCTGTCTTTAGCACTCTACATTCAGATCTATTTCACAGTTAAAGTGGATTTAAATGCTGAATTGCATAGGATGTCATAGCTTTCATTTGATTAACCCGGCCATTCTTTTGCGTACAGCCTGAGGGTTTTGTTCCCTTAGTGCTCGTTTGAGGAGATGGTTACCTGCATTAAGTGCCTATTCTTTGGAGAGTCCAATTACTCGTGAGAATTAAAAAGGTACAACATATGGAGCAGTGGGGATTAGTTGACACGTCCAGGGAGGGAGTGTGTATGCAGCTTTGGTATTCTCCAACGGCGTAAGCATATGGTTTGATTTCTTGGAAGCTGTCTTTCCTCAAGGCAGTATTCAACAGGAGGATTTAACATGGCATTTCCTTACAGTACAGTTTCCCAGGGAGTGTCATAGATTTGTTTTGCAGATTTTGGGGGGTTTAAAGGACAGAATTGCCAGATTTTCTCTAGGAAAAAGGAAATTAAGTTCTGTCAGAATTGACCCTATAGACTAGGACCAGCATCGATCGATAGTGAAACATACAGCATAAAGTGACTATACACATAATTTACTAACTTACAAAGTGGATTTAGTGTTACTCTTTAGGTGAGACGTGATAGGAACAGTGAAGACAAGGCTGAAATAAAACACCCAGACGGCAGATTTTCAGGGATTAATACAACATTTACCTACTTTTATGAATTTCATAGTAAATACTTTATTGACCAGAGGGCATAGTAACATGCAGCAGAATATGTGTTGCACAGGTCTAATTAGTATTTGTTAAAGCGTAAAGATTCTTTATTAGAGGAGGAGCTGTTTTTTCAAGTTGAAATGATAAAGTGAAAGAAGAGGTGAAGAATGCAGGTAGATCAAAATGGAGTTTGCTTTTTATTTCTTTGTCAGCTAGGTTTGTTCCATTTCTCTCTCTCTCTTGCCCTGGAGGGAGTTCTGCTCATTAGAGCAGTGAGCCCTGCAACCCCACAGGGATCAGTGTCACAGCCAGACAGTGACACACATGCACACACATTCACAAAGAGCAGCCTAATGCGGCAAGTACCCACACACATCTATACTCTTATCATCTCACACACACACACACACTGACATACACTCTTTCATCTCGCTGCTATTTTGACATCTTGTCCCTGGAGGGGAGCGGCTTAAAGATGCACCTCTCTCTCCCCTCTTCTCAATCCCCTCTAACTCCCCATGTCACCTCCACCTGAGGTTGCCTCTCCCTCTCACCCTGTCTTCCAGTGCTCTGTTAAGCTGACAGGTGATATGATGATAGAAATGCCACAGACCTGAGGGCGGATGGTGCTAGTCAAATGGAATGCCTCGTCAAACCTTGAGGGAATTCTGTCACGCTGCTGAGGTTTCTCGCCGGGAACTTTGGGAATAGTTTAAATTCAGATTGCGTCAGCAGTGTGGCACATGAAAATGCAGAATAAGGTCAAAATAAGATTCTCTTAAGTATTAATTCAACACAAATACTTGATGGTTATTTTCTTCTTATCAGACAGAAGTAAGCTCCATATTTTGAAATACAGTATTACAGAGACCAAAGACATTAGACTTCTAAATTATAAAGGGTCAGCATGTGTTCAGAAAAGTGAGTAGCAGCTTATTAGATGGGTTTTACAGTAAATTTGAAAGTACATTTACCATAAGGGATATTAACATTTCTGTGTGTTGTAATTTTGATATATTTATCAATAGTGCAGTGCTGGAAAAGGTCCCTCAGCCCTCTTGCAATTGTTCATTCATCCACTTGATGGCAGTCTTGAAATTATAAAGGCCCCTCTAGAAACCTTGTCTGCAACCGCCGGTGTCTGATATAGTCTCTGCAAAATGAGCAATATATGTTCAGAATTTTGCACACACAGTCAAAAATAATTCTGTCTGCTCCATATATATCTGTTGTCTCTTAACAGGTACGCCATCCCCCCTGAGCATGGGAAGAGACTGGAGCGTCTGGCTACAGGTAAAAGATAATAAATTTATATTCTCTTTGTATTCTCCTTCTAAATGGAGGCAGGCGAGGTAATGAAATAATTATTAAATAACGGTTGCAGCATACAGAAGCAGGTCTGCATTAAACAACAAAGTACAGCACATAAATTAAACTCAGCAATAAGAGGGCACTAGAGGTAATGGCACAGCTAAAGATGCAGAATGCTAATGAGCTCTGACTACAAACAAGCAAAAAGTGCTACAAGTAGAGATGTAACCTGGATGAAGATGCTTAATGTATTGACAAACCACTTTAGGAAAATCCATACTGTAAGGCATTAGTAGACTAAATAAACTGTAATGTATATGATTACATTTACAACTAAAGTGTTTCAAGTGAAAAATAAATTCATGCCTCCATAGTTAAGCCCATGTAAAGTTAATGTAAAATGAGGCTATTAGGTCTAAGCTTCCAATGCTGGTTGTTTCACTGGATAAGTGAAAAGTAAGAAATTGTGAGAGCTTAACCACCAATTTCACAGTTGACTAACATGTGCTTAGTTGTCACAGTCAGCCATCCAATTAACAAAGGCTAATGATGAGGAAGTACTCTGCAACAAAGCTTGATTGACAGAAAATCCATTTTCGACTGTTGATAAATTGTTTACATCAGCTATGAGTTGAAAATGATAAATTTATCCTGGTCACATTGTCCAATGAGTCTCACAGTGGTCTGTGAAGGTTCACTTAGCTTTTCAGTCAGACTTCATATTCATGTGTGTTTTGTTTGTTTGTTTTTTGCTGCCTTATACTCTATGTTAATGGTGTCTGTGTGTATGTGCACATTTTCGTCAGGTTTCTTTCCCAACAGCTTCAAGGGCTGTGAGGCTTTTCTTCGTCACAAGATGACTCTAATCTCCCCTTCCATACTGAAGAAGTATGGCATTCCTTTTGATAAGGTAGGCTCTCAGCCACTTTGAAAAAATACTCTCAGTCCTCCTTTTCTTGCCATTTATACTCCTTTTTTATTTACTAACTTTCTGAAAACAGCTTTTCTTGCCACTGGAATTAGTAGTGCTCATTTTGACTGATTGTGGAAGTCTGCAGTGGCTTATTTTAATTCTTTTACTTGATTTTTGAAAACCCAAAAGTTTAAGTTCAGTGTTTTGTCACTCATCTGCTCTACTAAATCGTTCTCCCTCCCTAGATTACTCAGGAAGCTGGAGAGTTCATGATCACCTTCCCTTATGGCTACCATGCCGGTTTTAATCATGGCTTCAACTGTGCAGAGTCCACCAACTTTGCCACGGTGCGCTGGATAGACTATGGCAAAGTAGCCACACAGGTAAAATTCTGTTCAATTTTCTTAAAATTGTGCAAAACTGCTTCATGCCTTTTGAAAGACTGACAAAGAAGTGTTCCACATTTGAATACAGTTCATTTTAGGTAAAATCATGCAGCATACATGATCAAACTGAACGGAATCGATAGTAGTTTAGGCTTCAAAGTGAACACTGCAAGGCGTCTTTGTGTTTTTTTATAAATCAAACACAATATTTGTCCTCCTCCTCTTTCTTTCCTCTAGTGCACATGTAGCAGGGACATGGTAAAGATATCCATGGAACCCTTTGTTAAACGTTTCCAACCTGACCGGTACCCGAACTGGATGCTGGGCAAAGATTCTACACCTATTGACCACACACATGCCACTCCCAGTACCACACCAGAGCTGCAGAGCTGGCTGCAGAGGCGGCGCAAGACCAGATCGGCTAATAAAGGGTACTGTATTAAGGGTACTGATGCTAGTGGGCTTTTATTCTAGAGTAGGTGTGCTGCTAATATTATATTTATAATGTGATAATTTTAATGTAAACTCAGTCTTGGTGGATGTTAGTAAAGAAGAAAAGCAAATTAAGTTTTGCATTTGGAAAAGAACATTTATTTAGAAAGCAATACATTTTCTTTGGAAATGCATCGGATTGTGATGATGAACCTAAGACCTGCTGCCCGTGATGACCATTGGCAAGTGACCTAATGTGTGTTGCTAGAAATATTTTGCAGCGACAAAAGCCAATCTCCCTTGTCTCTTAAGTCACAAAATCCCACACTTACTTTCATTGCTTTTCAGTGTTAATCAGGGTGTTTAAGTTTGAATCCTCATTGATCTCTTTCCCCCTGCCTACAGCAGCAGCCACTCTCGTATGCGCTCCAAGCGCCTCCGAACCACAGAGGAGCCTGTTGGCCTGGATGGCAGCTCAGCATTGAGCAGCAGCAAGAGGAAAGGCATGGGTGGTCCTCCTGGGCCCAAGGTGCGAAAGTCTGTGGCAGGGACAACCTGCAGGGAAGAGGAGAAAGAGAAGAGAAAGGAAGCTGACTCAAAGCACAACCAGAATCAGAACTCTGTTCAGCTTTCTGGTAAGAGACTTACTGAGTACACTGGAAGGTATTTGAGACTTTGGAGATCACTTTGATCTGAAGATTGCTGAAAACTGGCTAGGTAGGAAGCATATGTGTGTGTGTGTATGATGTGTTGAACACTTTATCTGTGTGCCTATTTTGATATATTTTGGAAATTTCTCTAAAGTGAGATCTATAAGAATAATTTCCAGTCATTTTTTACTTGATGCAGATTTTATATTTTATCCATCCTTTTATCCCCAACAGGCCCTTGCAGACAGATGTGTGTGGTCAAGGTAAATCGTGTAGAGAGTAATAGCTTGGGATTTTCTAATAAGGAGGCATCCCATAACTCTCACTGCAGCCCCTCTCCCTCCCCTGCTTCACCGGTGAAGAACGACGTAAAGGCAGAGATAGATGCCCATATTGACCCTAAACACCTCTCAGGATCAGGGGTCATGAGCAGGACTCCTGAAGGACTCAGGCAATGGCCTGAGGATACTCAGACGCATCCTGGAAATAATGAGTCAAGGTGTTGCTCTCCTGAACCACAAGACCTCTCATCTTCTCAGGGCTGCTCTATCAGGGTACCTCCCCTGGAGGACAACAAACTCCACTCATCTTCCCACGCAACAAGCACTTCTGCTGAGATCGAGATCAGTTTGTGTCCCCCTGACTCAAAATCTCAGATATCTAGTTCCTCATGCAGAGAAGACACTTTAAGCCCAACACCAAACACTGACAGCAGCATGGACACAGGTACTGAGAATCACACTAAGAACACTGCTAAAGCAGAGAAAACGGATACAGTTGTTGATCCAAAACATATCAATCCACACTCCACTACAGAAGCACTTTATGATCTCAAAACTGAGCCAGTAGAGGGGGATAGTTACACATCATGTGGCTCCCTCTCTCCTTCAGGACACAATTGCAATTTCAAAAAAAGCAGCACTGAGGAAAATCTTTTCCCGCCTCTGCTACAGAGGAATGCAGTGGATATGCCACAACTCACTCCAGAGCCAGCAGATAAGGTTGGAATCTGCCCTTTGCCACCTGTACTTACCCAAGAGATGCCCTCCCTCACCCCGGCTAATGACGAGATAACTGACGTCTCAAAATCAACATCGTGCAGCCACCAGGTTGCACCTGTGCTTCAACGGGAAACGCCAACTGGCTCTCCGTCCTCACACAGAGCCAAACAGGAAGAGGGAGAAACTGACTTAATGATGTCAAAAGAACCTCTTACTGTAGAACATGCCAACAACTGGCATTTAGATTCTCTGTATAATGGTGAAGGGGCAGCAGTGTCTGGTTTAGAAGGAAACACGGCACATTTAACTGCCAATGCTATGCACAAAATAACATCTGGTGGTGTCCACGAAATGCTAATAATGCCAGAAATTGCTGCAGAAAATGGTCGCACAAAGCTGGAAAATGTTACTACTGGACAGAGTGCTGTTTCCCGTCGCCAGCTAGTTCAGAGCTCTGCACCGCAAACAGAGCAGCAATACAGCTTAGCAGAGTTAGCAAGTAAAGATTACTCAGAGGACTCTGCTCAAAGAGACAATGCATTGAGTCTGAGCAGTGCTGGTTCTCTTTTAACTGGTACCTCAAACAATAATCCCCCAGCCCCTTCCCCTCCTTTATGCACTCAAACTGACAGTCACTCAGCATCACAACTCCACCACCACACTACATATTCCCCTTCGCATTGTACTTCCCAGGATTCATACATTGAGCCCAAACCTTTCTCCAGCAGCATCTGGAAAAACTTAAATTCCCAGAGCCCTGCAGTACTCATCCAGAGTCTAAACCCTGAACTCCCTTCTGACTTCACCCACGACCCCCTACCTTACACCATGTGGACTGAACCTCAGTGCAAAGAGGTCACAGACCTGGAGGACCCAGAACAAAACCTCCGTGAGTCAGAGAACCAGGAAGAGGAAGGTGGGCCTCTCACCTGGGCCCAGCTCGAGCCGACCTCGCTAGTTTCAGTTGGTGCTGTTGAGCCCCTGGGGCTTTGTGGAGATTATGAGCTTCACAGAGGGGAAGCAGACGGGTCTGAAGCCCTCTCCTTGTGCAGGGAGCTGGGGAGACAAAGGGAGGCAGAGGAGAGCCTCCACTCAGACACTGCTGTTTCACCTCTCGCAATGGGAGGAGGAGAACAGGATGGGATGTCTGATATGGAAGAAGGAGGCTCTGACGGTGAAGAAGCAGAGCAACAAAGTAGTGCCAAGGGAGAGAGCAGTAGTGACTCATCTGATGAAGAGGAAGAGGAGGAAAATGATACCGGTAACTACGAGTGTTATGAATCAGGCCTGGAACCTGGGGAAGTTTGTGCTGTAAGTACTCTTTTACACACAATCATATAATCATTCATTCATTTGCTCACGTTTTATACAAACACAGATTATTTGCACTCTAATGCCTTTCAATGATGCCTGTCCCTGCTGCCAGTTCCCTGCGCTGTCAATGAAGAGGACCACTAAGAGCTGGCGTCACCCACTCAGGAAACCCACTGCAAGGGCTGTACCCACTGCTGTCAAACAGCAGGCTGCCAGTGATGATGGTGGGCACACACATACACACTCAGTTCACACAGTTCATTGAAAAATATCGTGAAGGTTTAGCCTTGAAAAGAGTCCCACCATTCAGACAGTCACACATGCACAAACTGTAAGCCAAGAGCTCATTTCAATAAAAACCCAGGGACATTTCCTGTTGTGGTTGGTGCTCCATTATGGGTGGCACCAGGCCAGAAACCATGATCCTTTGACTTCTGCTGGTTGCATTGCAGTGAACCAGAATACAGTTGCCATAACTCTTTCTTTTGGTTTGTAAAACAAAACCCAATTTAAAGCATTCTTTAAAACCATTTTCTTTGTTAAAGGTAGTGACGCTAGCAAGAAAATAAGCTCCGAAGGAATACAATTGATTTTGTTGTCTTAATACTGTAACAACAAACTTTTAAGTATTAAGTAATGTCAGGTAACATTTGTGTTACTCCCACAGTGTAGCTTTTTATAACCACTGAACCATTCCACTCTGTGGTCCCCACTTCCCCCTACTCGTTTTTCACATTTTATGTCCCCCCAAATGATTCTTCTGACGTCAATGCACACATAAACCAAACAGATTTAACTCTCAGGCCTACCACAGTAAAATGGCCTAGTGATAGATACTCTATTTGTTTTCATGGTTTTAACAGTGTGGGAGGGAGGGACCTCAATTAACAAAACCTAATGCACATATACACACACGCAGTCACATTCATCATCTCCATGGTTGTGAAAAAGGATGAATAATTCAGCAGCCGTTTTAGTTGTTTATCCCTGAGTAAAACATGGCCATGAAATGACCATGGCTGTGAGAGGCCTATTTTATGATAATGATGAGAGCTCTTAATCATTTTGGGTAATTTTATAAACAGACAGGTTCCTATTCATTGAAATGTTTGAGGAAATTGTCAACACTGTGGTTGGATTAGGTCTGACTTAGCAGCAGGTCTGTTAATACCACCAAAGTCAATTGTGGGAAAGATGCATACTGGGTTTTTAATATTCAGGTTGCATGATTGTTTCAGATTCAGAATAAGCTTAATTAGCAAACTACCAAAGACAGAGGTTTGCATTGTGTTTTGCATGTATCATCATTTTGGCCATGGTTTAAGAGTCATCAGTTGAATAGATATATGATTGCACGGTTGTAAGGCTTTACTTTGTGTCCACTTAGAGCCCCCTGAAGCAAACCTGGCAGACGAGGAGGAGCAGGAAATGGAAGCGTGGGCGAAACCCCTCATCTACCTGTGGCAAAACAGGAAGAGCTGCTTCACTGCAGAGAGGGAGTACAATGCTCATGCAGCCACCTTGCAGCCATACTGCGCTGTGTGCACACTCTTCATGCCCTATTACCAGGTAAAGGGGAGTTCAAAAAATATTTAACCAGTGTCATTTGATGGATGCTTACATCCAAAATTCATTACAATTTCATTAGTGCCTATATGTATTGCAGACTTGAACATAAACACACTCAAAGATATGACTGTACCTTCAAGCCACTGAGCTGAAGATGGAGGAATCAATAATAGCAGATCACGTACGCTTTCACCCCTTAAGCCACAATCACACATGATTTATTTCTGTGGCGTTTTTCTTTATTTTCTTTATTTTTTTCTTTATTCTATTCTTCTTTTCTGTGGCACTGGTCAGTGATTCTAATCCTGTCTGCAGTGCATTTCTTTTACACCCCCCACCCTAGTAATACTGAGAGATACTTTGAACTTTTAAAATTGTATGTCTGAGTTTTTAGAAATAGAGTTTCATCAGCTCAGGGCCCAGTGTGACAACTAAAAAAAATTATTTTGCTAACCTGATAATTCACTCAGGAACAGCATTCATCTTATACAATAATGGAAAAATTAAAGACCTCTGAAATAATGAAACAGACTGTGGTAATGTCACGCTAGTGGTGATTCTGTCTTTTTATAACCAAACTGATTTGATGTGTACAGTACAGAGCTACATGTACAGATGGGTGACAAATGAAGAAGAAAAATGAGTGGAGAAACATAACGAATGCAGATGCTTCCACGCAGGTGCACTGCATAGTACAATTAAGCAATTAACATCCACTCCTGCTCTGTGGCATTTATGAAAATGCTGAGCAGGTGCAGATGATTCTGATTTAGTATCAAGATGGCAAGAAGAAAAGATCTAAGTGACTTTGAAAATGGGTTCATTGTTGGGGCATGGATGGTAGGAGCTTCAGTCACAAAGACTTTATAGCTAGTTTTTCAATAGGAGCAGTGACTAAAGTGACATCTGCATTTAGATCTATGGGAAAGACATCAGTATATAGGTTCAGAAATTGTGGTAGATGGCGTACACATGATGGTTTGGTGAGGCTTGTTTATTAGTGCGATATGTAAGGAAAAGCAGAAGAGCAGCTCTTCCTCAGGTGACCGAGAATGTCAGAGCAGGATGTGATCACACTGTGTCAGCAAGAACAGTTCATCAACATTTACACAGAGAGGGATATTATATTAAGGTTGCAGTGCATAAATATAGATTTCAGTGCAGTGGTGTGTCCATAGTTTTTTGACTGGGGCACTTGTGCAGGGGTGGCATGTAAGTATATGCATGTGTCAGAATAGCATTAATTTACCATATCTCATATCTATACTTTAATTACTAACATTACAGGATCTTAGAGTTTGTTACATCCCTGTCTTTACATTTTTTTGTGTAAAATAAAAAAGTCCAACCAATCACAAGTGGGCGAGTGTATGTTTGGCGTACACCAAGACAATGGTACAGGCCTGAATGCTGGACCCCTAGAGTGAGAGGATCCAGTGGCTCTGTTACACTGTGAGGGGCATTTTGCTGACATGATTTGGGTCTGTGTATGTGTTAATAATTAAATTACAGCGAAATAATTACCAGTTAAATAATGCTAAAATTAAAAATAATTACTAAGCCCACTTGTGATGAAGGTCCCATGGTTTTCCTACAGCTTATCATTGCCTTATTAAAGAGCCAGGCCCTGTCATTGCCACTGACTAAACAAAAGATTACTCAAATTCTTCTTCTTTTTTTTTTTAGGCTGAAGACAAAGCAGAGGACAATACACCTGTTGTAGCTATGGACATCTCCAAACCTTCATCTCCAATGGAAGGCCCCCTACGTCCCTGTCAAGGTTTGAGAAGGACCAAGCCCCTGGTCCCAGAGATCTGCTTTTCCTTCCGGGAGCAGAACTGCCCCCCAACTCCCACTAACCCCCTGCTGCAGGAAGATGGCACCTCCCCTCTGCTGTACTGCCAGAGCTGTTGTCTGCAAGTCCACGCAAGTACGTATGCACAAGGGGAGAGTAGTGTGTACATGTGAGTGCGTGAGAGAGAGTTTGGTTCGCCCTAAAGTAGATCCTGATGTTATAAGTATAGTTAGTAGTTTCTAAACTTCATAGCGTCTATTTGCCACCTACCTCATCAAACCACATTGTTTGTTTCTGCATGTTGTGCTTGTCTCTCTGATGTCATTGTAAAAAGGGTCAGTGGGTTTAAGTCCTGACTTAATGTTCCACCCCCTCTCTGTTTCCCTTTCTCCCCCTCTCTTTGTGGTTTGGAGTGTTTTATTTCCCTCGTCAGCCGAATGAGGGTGAATCCTCCGTCTTCACCACACGTACTTCCTGTCCAAAAAAAGCCCCAAGCCAGCGCAACAAGCCCTCACACACACTCTTAAAAACCCCTGGAGCCTTTCTGTTCCACCGGACACACAGGCGCGATACACTGTGCTTTATCTCAATCCCTCATTCACACACTTTAACAGCCCTAGATCTCTTTCCCAATCCGTACACATTTTTGCCAATATCTTAAGCTTCCAGCCAGTCTCCTGCAGACGTGCACACACGCAGACACGCACGCTTTTTGAAAGTCTCGCGCACCGTCCCGAATCCACAGCTTTAAAATGACATTGCTTCTCCCTAAGTCAGTTTCAATCCCTCATACCCTCCTGCCACTAGTGTTGATCCCACCTCATTTTCTACTCTGGAGGGTCTAGGTGTTATGTATGTACTGTCTGTGCTTAACTACTGTACACTGTATGTACTACCACTACTTTGGTTGAGTGTGTGGAGGTATGTGGGAGCAGAAGATGAAGTGTATGTCATTTGACACTGATGAAAAAGCCACAAGTCTGGTTTTCGAGCCCCAACAATAAGTACAAGTTGATGTTGCTTTCCTTCTCTGCTGTTGTTTGAACTTGAGAAAGGAAAGAGAGGTGAGCTTTGATTTTATGTTTGGTTAGGTGATGGATAGCTGCGGAAAAGAAAAGAGACATGCACACATATACAGACTTGAAGTGTTTCTTACAAATAAAAATTCCTCCCCCAGCTTATGTGTCTAAAACCTCTAACCTCTGGATTTTAACCAGCTGTCGTTTTTGAAAAGAAACACATTTGTCTGACTTTTAATTCAAAATATTTTTTCGGTTAGAGGCCACCAACATTTATTTTTCTTTTTTTTATAAAACATTTGTGGTGTTCTGCCACACCAAGGACACAGACCAAAACTAAACAAAACTACAATATTTACACAAAGTGGCTGTTGTTTTTCATACTCTTTTATATTTTTGGCGGTGTCTGTCAGCCATGTCATCTGGGTTACAAAGGGGTGGCTGCACAAGTGTCTGAAACGAAAGCTTACTGTCACGTCAGTGCAGGTCTGTCTGTCCTACAGAGCACTCTTTAATTCTCTTACAGATACATTTATAAACAAAGATGCATAAATGTGCTTCTTCCTCCTCTGTTATCTTACTCAGCCACAACCATTCCCTTACACACAAACACACACACACACACACACACACACACACACACACACAAAACACCATAGAGCTCTCCATTTCCACTTAGTCTGCAATACTGTGCATTTCTGCATGGAATAATGTCATCTTTCTGTTGAAAGTCAGTGGAAACTATGTGGACGTGGCATTTCATTCTTTTCTTTGTAACAGATGATAGACTTACCATTTGCTGTCATGTCTGCTGTTTTCTATGAATGGTTCATTGCATGCCATCAGATTAGAGTAAAGAGGTTTAGCAGCATTTGAGGGAGAGTGAGGATTTGACTTTTACAGTTTGCCACTAGTTTTCATCAATCACTTCCTCCTGTAGGTTGCTACGGTGTTGCTGCACATGACGTCAGCGAACAGTGGTCATGTGATCGATGTACGGAAGGAAGCTTTACAGCAGTAAGACAGTTTTCTCCTTGTGCGATTGTGACCTTATATGCACATGATGTGTAGGTGCAACGACTCTGAATGACAAATTTATTTAGGAAACTGCTTTGATCTCAGTTGGATCGAAGTGGGATCTTTGGTAGATCTAACTGCAAATCTCATCCTTCTAAATAAATTTGTGGTTTGGAGTCAGTGTGCAGGTGTTACTCTTTTCAACATTATCTTATTAGCTTGATTGATGACTGGATATGACAAACGATGACAAACCTTTGTATTCCTTTTTTATGTTAAACATCCCATCTCTTCCATTATGTTGTGCTCACCAAAGCAAAGATGCTGCATTACATGTGGCCACACCAGTGGAATCACTAAATTAACTTTGGTCCATGTTATAATAATGCCAAAAAATGTGGCCATAGTTGATGCAATCAATAGCCTTTATCTCATGCTGTGGATGTTACTGGTGCTAATATTTCTTAAATTAAAGACCCATGTCCCAAAATCCTCACTGTTCTTCTCCCAAAGAAGATGTTGCTGTTTGCAGCTACTTTGTGGTGTCATCATGTCTCAAGGGGTGTGACAATGTCCTCTCCCAGGACGGGCAGATGTGTACAGAATAGATCAAGAAAATCAAAATCACAATATATACAAATTTTGATTAAAAGATTGTAAAACATTTAAGTTAAAAGGTCAGTTTTTACAGCATTTATATAGAAAGAACAGGTGACCCTGCATCTATTTGTGCAACAAATTCATCTCCCTTTTTTGACATAAAACGACTCAGCAGATTTCCCACAAATGTGTCTTAGTGCCACATGCAATGCACTTCTCATATGTAAGCATGTCTAAGAACGTTGCTGAATGGAAGAAAAATATCTTCGTTCTCTCTTACTCACTTGTCTCTCTTTGTGTTTTCTCAGGAATGCTGTCTCTGTAACCTCAGAGGTGGAGCGCTGAAGAAAACCCAAAACGACAAGTGAGACGGGCTTTTGTTCTGTGATTATCTCTGCATACTCATCTCTGATCTCCAGAGCTCTGACGAATTAATTGTCTGTGCGTCTTAATCATCATAATGTATTAACTTGTTTGTGTGTGTGTGTGTGTGTGTGTGTATATAGATGGGCCCATGTGATTTGTGCGGTAGCACTGCCAGAGGCAAGGTTCAGTGATGAAGCCAAGAGGAGTCCCATTGACACCAGTAGGATCCCCATGCAGCGATATAAACTGGTGAGGACACACACACACACAGATGCAGTGCTGGAATTCCCCAGGTCCTTGAGGACTGGCTTGGTCTAATTAATGAAGTGTTCACAGTTCTAATTAACAATGTGAGACGAACATGCCCGCAATCAAAGCTAGATAATTAACCACTAGTGGGTGGGAGTTGGGGGTTTGTGCGTGTAGGGCTGTCTGTGTGTGGGTGTTTGTCTATACATGTGTGGTTGTGTGTCTGTCCGTGCATTTGTGTACCTATTGTGTGTGTGTGTGTGTGTGTTGTGTGTGTGTGTTTGCTTAATGAGAGAGCTGGAGTGTGTCTCAGCAGACCTGACACGTTGCCACTATAGTTAGCTCTCTGCTGCAGGCTCCGTGATAGCTCAGCAGAAAGCAAAGTGTTGGAGAGGTACATCCTAACTAACACAAGATGAGTAACAGAGAAGAATACTGCCTGTCCATTCCCTGCTTACAATATTTGTTGAGGCAATAAGTATGGCAAGTAAATAAAAACATCAGCTTTTTAAGATGTATGACATGTATGATTGATCAGGGCTTTAGTATGAGTATCCAAAGCCAGGCATAAAAGAGCTGAGAATGACAGTGACATTAAACAGGATTAATATGCAGTATTTTTTGTAGTTTATTGTCAAGGTATTGGAGATACACACTCAGTCTATTAGATCCACCTAGGTTAAACTATTGCAGGCTAATATGGCGGCCCTGAAATAATCCGACCTTCATGAATCCTATAATGTTTTTCTCCCCTCATTTCCTGCCCTATTTTCAGCTATCAAATAAAGGAATAATAAAATCCAAGCCCTCACTGATTAAAAATGGAGTGAACAATAATTAAAGTCCATATTAGAAACACCTCCCAATATGAAGCAATGCTATCAAGTTGAATTTAGCTGTTATGTGTTTTCCCTAATAAACTGGCAACTGAATGTATAGTGGTTTCAGTGCACTAACACCAATGTGGGACTACATCATCATGGAACCAGCAGATCCAGTTTCCTACATGAGCGTCCGCCCGAAAATAGTTGAAGGGATACGACTGCTCTGACACTGAATGGGACACTAACTTTGTGGACACAGTGACATTACTCACAGAGTATTTGCAGGGATATGCTTCATATCTACTCGCACCACATTGAAATTAAGCTCATTTGGATATGAAAGCACAAACCACAAAGTCAGTCTCCATATCCACGGGCCAAACAAAATGAAAATTCTAGTCCAGACTGGAAAGGGTGGGACGCTCATAAAAAGCCTCTGACATGACCCTGATGATGGATAAAATGTTTCAGATCTTGTAATAATCTAACTTCTTTTTTGTTTTTGGGAAACAGTACTTCCTTCCTTCAGCTGTTAAATGCTGTTAAGTTTGTCACAGCGCCAATTTCCGTTTGACAACACAGATCACTCAGATTTCTAGCAGAGCAGCTGAAAGCACATTCTTTGATAACCATGTGGAAGCATATACAGTTTTGTCCCTTTGGAAGTTGTATCTGATCTGAAGACGTATCTCTGACCTCAATCATTTTCTTCAAACTGTATCACGACACAAAATCTTTACTTTCCACTGCCAGTTTTTCACTAATTAACATGCTGACACAAGCGTTTTTTGGATGGACCTGCGCTTCGGTTGATGATTACACAGATGGGCTTCTTTTAAATAACCTCTTTGAGTTCTAAATTTGGGTAAAATATGAAAAACAGCACAGCATCCTCGAATAAATAACCCCCTTCCATTTGTGTTATGATGACACAGATTTTCTCTTAATTGACATGAAACCTTTCTCTTTTGTCCTCTTCGTTTGTATGTTCGCTCCGTCAGCCACGTGTTTCGAAGCTCGCATTGGACCCATTGCCCCTGCAGCAGTTCACTACATTCATAATTTACTATCACACAACACACACGCACACAGGCACGCACACACACACATTCATAATTTACTGTGGGAATGTTCTTAACGCATGGCTCAACACAGGCACCCAAATACACTGCGGAGAAGGCCCAGGCATGGGGGAAAAGTGGGTTATACTTCGACACACACACACACACACACGCACATTAGAACACAAAATAGACATATATTGATATATTTACACTACTATCTCCTAACACAAATAGTTTTTCCCACCAATAAATGTGCATTAATACTATTTTGCGCGCGCACACACACACACACCTCCACACACACAGGGGGTGTCAGTCAGAATCTTGTCATGCTGGCCTCAATAGGTGGACGAGACAGTCAGGCCAGTTCATCAGCACACTGCTGTCCATAATGCAGGAGGTATGGGAGAAGGCTTTATGAAATGTAGGCCAAGTTAGTCACCAAGAAAAGCGCTGAGTAAAAGTCCCTCCGTTCAGAAATAGAGGAGCCGTGAAGCAAGAGAGGCTTCATTAATTAAGAAAAAGGGATAAAGTCGCAGAATTTCATCACACTTTTTTTTTTAAACGAAGCATTCAAGCTGCCTTTTGGGTTACCTCGCAGGAAGAACAGAGGACTTCTCTCCGAGTGTCTCTCTACACAATACCTCCTGATCCTCAGCTGATATGTGAATTAAGAAGGCTAAGCTGATAATTGTAAAGGCGAAGCCAGGCCTGCTGCAGAGGTTACATTTAATTAATACTCTCTAGGTTAACTAATTAGATCAGCTATTGATTTTTCAAAGAAATGAACAAAGGGCATTTATTTCAGAGGCTTAGCTTATAAGGACTAAAAAAAAAAAAAAAAGGTTTGTATTTGCGCAGCGTCGCCCTATTCACTCATCAATTGCTGTGTTATTCTTCTTCAGGCAATGAATATTTCCCATTATGTGTAACAGGGAATTAAAACATCTCGCAGTCCTATTTAAATATTTCAGTATCTTCATACTCTCACATATGCTGTTTAGTCAAACCATGTTCCTCCATGGATATGATAAGATAGTAATATGACAGTTTACGTGTCATCAGACCCTTTCATAGGTCGGAGTTCATTTGCACACCAGCTAATTCGCAGTTGAGCCCACTTACCGCTGATGCATATCCTCTGAGGAGTTTTATCTACTGTATATATAGGCATATTATCTGTCAACATATATGGATATTTCAGTATGGATTCCAGGGAATTAGATTAATGAATAAATCTTCAAGGAGATGCAAGACCGTGCCGCAAGAGAGAGGAAGACGGGGCAGGGAAGCGAAGCGAAAAAGGAGAGCGTAGATGGGTGTTTTATTAGGAGGAGAGTGGAGGAAATGGAGTGAGATGGTAGGCATGCAAAAGGGGTGAAAGAGGAAAGGGGAGCGAGTAGGGTTATAATGGGAGGATGTCGTCATTCTTTCCTGTAAGTGGAAGAGCTGAGGATTTGTGGGAGAGGAGGAGAAGGGAGATGCCACAGCAGAGGAAATGGACTTGATGGGCTGTTTGGTGCAGAAAACCGAGGGATGGTCTTAAAAATTTTAGGTGCAAGTGTGTCTGTGCATGGATGCATGGCAGTGTTTGTGTGGAGGATGTGTGTGTGTGTGTGTGTGTGTGTGTTACCCCTCTAACGTGCTGTTGTTTACCAGTCAGAGACCTCAAACGGGGGGGGAATCCCACAACACAGACATTGCAGCACTGGTTTGTTGTGGAAACCTCACATGATGTCATCTGAACGATCTTTTTTTAAGGGTTTCCTGGTATTGTAGCGGGGAAATAACATTTTTCTCTTGACTATTACAACTGGGGTCTCTCTCCCTCTTCTCATTTTATTCTCTCCTATTTACTTTTTGTTTACACCACCGTTTCCAATAACAGTGTATTGAGGAGATTTCACAGATATGATTGTTTGAGCACGTCATGGTTTTAAGTGATGTTCGAGGTTCATGGCTCAGTCGAGCTTCACTTAGTGGTCTTTTGTCTTTAATTCGCTTCTGTTTTTCTTTCTTTTCTCGAGCTCATATTCAAAGTCTCTCAAGTGGAAATGCAGATTTTAAATTACTCTTTTTTTTTTTTTTTTTTTTTTTTTTTTTTTTTTTTTTTTAAACCAGGCTATACAACTGAATAAGGTCAGGCTTCCTTTATTCTAACAAAGATGCTCAATGACAGGTGGTTTAATGCAGTTTGCAATGGAAAGTAACAGGAAAAGTGAGAAGGAAAGAGAAAATGTGGCAGAAGGTCAATAGGTGCTGACTTTGACTACTGATTTTTGTTGAATCTTTGTTGGAACAAAATTTTACCTGTCTCAGTGTGTCCTTCATGTAAACAGCAGACACCCTAGCTGTGTCCATATTGTTAATATATTCTCTACACCTGCATGCTGTACGTGCTGCCTTTTACATACTATACAGTTCTGTGCAGAGAATGCACTATTTATCATTAACTATGTACAACTTTGCATCTAATTACTCATTTATCACTGGAAGCAGAATTTTGTTGTTTAGCTCTTTTGCAGATTTAATAATTAATCAAACAGATTCAATCAGTCTTCATCATTATCAAATGTATCAACAACATTCATTGGAATCAGTCAACAAGGACTGCCTGTTTTCTTAGTGTGTTGTCCGTCATATTCTTTAGATAAAAACAATCAACCAATGACCAGGTTGCTGGTATGTCCATCCATGTTGTTTTCATACTTGTTACTGAGTAAATTTGCACACCAGCATTGCAGTATTAAAAAAAAAAAGGCTGGCATGTTTTTCTCGTTGTCGACAAATCCCATGAAAAGTCCAAAACTAACAATTGATTGATCACGTTAATAAGTATAGATATACCTTACATTCCTATTTTTTTCAATAAGGGAAACTATATATTTGTGACCTGTTTTTCAAGATTTCAAGAAGAGAGAATAAAGCCATTGTTGTCATTTTAAAGAAACTGGACCCATCTGGCTGTTGTGATGCGAGTCAGTGTTTCGTGTTGACCGTTTGCTCTGGTCTGTGTTTACAGAGGTGCATCTATTGTCGTAAGCGCTGCGCAGGGAAGCGGCAGGCAGGCGCTTGTATCCAGTGCTCATGTGGCCGGTGTCCCACCTCCTTTCACGTGACATGTGCCCATGCTGCCGGTGTTATTATGGAGCCTGATGATTGGCCGTATGTCGTGTCAATCACCTGCCATAGACACCAGTCACGGAGCTCATCAGCTGTAAGTTAGAGAAAGAACCAGACTGTGCTCAGAATGGACACGGCACTTTTAGACAACATTCACACTTTTATGTCATTTGTAAAAGATGAATAATAAATCTAGTGTTGACACCTAATGATTGGTGTAGTAAAAGTGGGCATATGAATCTTGGTCAAATAAATAAAGGTAAAAGGTGCAGTGGTGGTTTAGTGTAGGACTATAAATACTATATGTAGGACTATAAATAAGATGATATGCATATCGATGGAATTTCATTAAAGAAAAGCTTCAGTACATCCAAATCACAAAAAACAGACCCTCTCACTTACCATGTCTAGCCATGTAAAAAGTAGCCTTTATTCAGTAGAAAGTAAAGAAATTGCAGAGATTTCTCAAAACCAAAACTATCTGCATGCTAGATGTAAGAAAAGATTTTTCTCTTTTTTCAAACTCTTTTAATATGCAACTAAAATGAACAGTACAGTAGTGTGACCCACCTTATAATGATGTAGTATTAAAGAAGTTTTCGTTTGACATGATACCATATTAACTGTTATACAGTAGTCTAATTGCTGCTCCCTGTGTACACTAGAAGCAGCGAGCGTGCCAAGCGTCCATCTCACTGGGCCAGACAGTCATCTCCAAACATAAGAACCTGCGCTACTACAGCTCAAAGGTCACCCAGATCACGTCCCAGATGTTCTACGAGGTCATGTTTGATGACGGCTCCTTCTCCAACGATACCTACCCCGAGGATATAGTGGTGAGAATATGTTTAATTACAGACACGTTCAAGAGGTCACCTCCCATTTGTACGAGGTCATATCGGATATTCAAACTCTCTCTCATTTTGACCTATAAGCTTGTTTTAATATCTCACTGTGCTGTGTGCATCTGCAAAACCAATGAGATCAAGAGTAATTTTGACTCGTCTCTCTCTTTATAAACTTTTCCGCAATTCCCATGAAACAACAGGGATTTCTGAAAAGATTGTTCAAATGAAAATAGGATCTCGTAGGACTGCTAAGATGATGGAAGCGGCAAATAATCTCAGACATGGCTGATGAGTTCTTGATGGGTTGAAATTCATGGATTTGTTCAAGTGATTATGGTAATGTCTAAGTTTTACTCAGCGAGCTTAACATTGTAAAAGAGAAGTAGTTGTGAGGGACCCGTTCGCATTTAGTCCTGAATCTCAGCCTTAACTGACCTAGTCTTATTTAGATGTACTGCAAATTGTACACACCTTTAATTTGTACTTGAAAGCCCTTAATTGAATTCTTTTTACCTTGAAACCGTCATGTGTGTTACACCAAAGTAATAAATAAAATAGAAACAAATTCCATTGTCATTCAGATTTCAAATAAAAACTAATTTCGTCGTAGTGTCTAACCAACGATTTTAAAAAACCTACCCTTGTGTGTATTGCTCTGTGGAAAATCTACTTTTAACAGCACGTTAGAAAGACTACAAGCCTGTGTATTGTCCAGTGTTGAGGCCTCTCATACTGACTGCATGACTACAGACTGAACATAAAAAAAGTCAGGAATGTCCTCGCTTTGCTTGTCTTCTCATGTACATTAACAATATACATGTGTGAAAACTAAGGTGTTTAGTGAGTTTGAAATTTTCATAGCAGAGTTATAAACCATAAGTTGGTTTTCAGCTCAGGCAAGTGATTTGGCAGGAAGCTTACTGTACTGCATTCAACAGCAGGATACAAAGGCCAAGTCTGAATCAAATCCAACCATGACATTAACCTCGTAAAAATAAAAGGAGCTCTTTTCAACTTCAAACCGCTCACTTTAAATGATTTTTTTAAAGCATTTCTGATGACATTTTGACACATATTCAGGCACTTGCACAAGCCAACCATTATTCTCTTGTATTTTTAGAGCAGAGATTGTGTGAACCTGGGTCCTCCTGAAGTTGGGGAAGTTGTTCAAGTTAAATGGCCTGATGGGCTGTTCTACGGCGCCAAATACCTGGGATCCAACGTCTCCTACATGTACCAGGTACACACACGTGTACTGTAGACGGATATAATCATGCAAAAGAGAGACGCATGAACCAGTTTCTCAGATCTAGTCCTTTTCCTCTGAGTGTTGAATTAGCTCTGAGTCTGCAGCAAGCTTGTTGAACTCCCTCAACATCAGAATCATCGTGACTTCTCTGACGTCATCAAGGTCCCCTGGTCTGTGTATGGAGAGGTGGAGGGCAAGAGAAAGAAAGAGGACACTTGAAACAGAGATTGAGGGAGGTGCTGAAAGTCGTGGCGACTAAAGAGAACGAGTGGAGGTGGACATGAAATAGAAGGTGATGGGTGGATGAAAAGACGGATAGATAGGAAGCAAAAGTTATTCAGACACAGAGTGGAAGCAGATGGGTAGAGAAAAGAGAGATGGCGAGAGCAAGAAGAGGAGGATGAGAAGGAGGTGACAATCTGCATTATTCAAACTCACTGAAATATTCACCAAGCTAAGAGTCATGCGGTTTCCACTTAAAGCTTTATTTAGTTGAGCTGGGCGTCAACCATTAGTTATGCATAAATGCATCTGTGACGCACAACCTTGGTTTAAGACGGGTCAGATTTTAGAATTAGGCTGAACAAGAACCTTCCATTGTCAAAGTGTGTTTAGGCACGAAATGGTTTCAGGCTGGGTTTTACTTAAGAAAAACTTCAATTTCTGGAGCAGAATATATTTGTTTTTGAGAGCAGAAGTAACATGAAAATGGCTTTTTTAAAAAATCAATCATATTGCATAGTCAGAGCTGTTTAAGTTGTTTCATTTAGACTTGAAAAATGTTGATGATGAAATAACAAATTATGATGATATTGACTATCGTGCTCTACGTAATGAAAAAAAAAAAATGCAAATGCTACGTAAACCTCTGTATTGTTAATGCACTAACTCTAAATCATCATGTTCCTTGATAGAAACCTGATATGTAGTTTATAATTGATGTTATATTTGAATCTTCACCAAAAAGATCACTGCTTTATCTTTAATTTGTATTCAATTCTAGCAGCTTTTTTTTATGACATTATTAACTGCAAATAAAATATATAGATTCAATTTAAGTTTTGGAAAAGTTGAATTAATAGCCTTAAGTTTGTGTGTGCATGGGTGAGGCAAGAGGCAAATTGTAATAAATGGAATAAATGTGTTTTATAAATGCAAAAAAACGTCATCAATAACTTCTGAATATTTTCATGTTATCTCAGGTGGAGTTTGAAGACGGGTCTCAGGTGCTGGCAAAAAGAGAAGACGTCTATACTTTAGATGAAGACCTGCCTAAAAAGGTGAAACGTAGACTTGTAAGTATTAGACTTACTGGGCAGCACGTTAACTTTAAACCATAAGCTCGATACTGTAATGGCATGAAAGCTAAAAATTCTCTTGCCAACTGAAGCGTTGTCGTATTTGCTCATTGGTGTTTTCTCATGTCTCGGTTTTCCAGTCCACGGCCTCAAGCATGCGTTTCCAGGACGCCTTCTTCACCACGCAGGGGGAGAGGAAACGGCAGAGAACACCCAATTCACGCTTCCAGAAAGACTATGTGGCCCTGCCAGGCCTCCGTACAACTGCCAAAAGCACATGGGAGCAACGCAGCCACAAAGGGAAATGAAGTCATGGGAGAAGGATCAATGACAAATGAATGCACTGAATCAACAGTGGATGTAGAGGAGAGCTTGTTTGTGTGAGTGTATGTGTGAGTATGCTTGTATGTAAGTTGTTTGGATCTACTTCCATCCTTAACCTTCGCCCGTTCACCTTCCTTGTGAATGGAGTGAATCAGAGGAAACGGCGTAAGGGAACGGTAATTTGAGGTTACATGGATGTTAGCTTGCGTGCGCTTGTACATTATACATCAGCGACTGGTGATTGGATGTTGTGACAGGCTGGAGAAGAATTCTGATTGGACCAGCCGGACTCTAGAGAATGGGTAAACAGAGGGCATTGTTGCCTCAGTTGCCTCGTGCTTTCACATCCGTCAGGGAAAACAAACGTGACTTACATTTGTCACATCGCCCTTTTTGAAATAAACAACAAAACCTTTTTTCTTTGTACATGAAAAATTCACAGGAGAGATTTTTTCTAAATAGCTTGCCTCTGGTAGCTTTTTGGGGGTCTGATATTTCCAGTTTTGATTTTGAATATTTATGCACTTTTGCTTGTAGTATTTTCCTCTTGGCTTACCGTTTCTCCTTGCATGTTAAACATTGTCTCCTAACTGCTTCTGCTGGGCTGAGTCCAACTACACTACAATGAGCTTCCTCTCTGCATTTTAAGGACAAAAATATATGAATTGTGCAGTTTGACACTAAAAAATGAATCACTTCTGAATTAAAAAAAAGAATTGACCACGTGTAAGATTCAGACGGGAAGCTAAGCCTTTGTGTGTTGGGATTCTGTGCCCAATTAACGTGAAATGCTACTGTTGCTCTGTTGAATGAAACCCATTGTTGAAATTATTTAAAATTTGTATTTATTTTTGGCTTGCTATAGTTAAACTATTGCTAACTGCTGTAAGGAAAACAATAAAAAAAATTACATTTGTTTTTTATTAAATTGTCAGTTTCTTTTAATTCAGTAAGTAGGTGGAAAAGAAGTTTATGTGACTCTGGATTGCATCACATTTGGGTAATAGATGCAAAATATATAAAAATTGGAACAATAATTTGAATAACACATATCGGTCTTTAAATACTGGGGTTATTAAAATATACACTACACTGTAATTTTTGATTATATTGAAGAAAAATGGCATTCGCTCTTCTCTGACTAGTTAAACTATCGTTTTTATACCAGGTTCCTTTTCATGTAGTGTTTTTGTACACAGCATTATTTAAGATAGAACTGAGTGTATAAACTTAATGAATGGATTTCCTGATGTGTTAAGTGACATTGCCGAGGTTAGTGAACATGTAGTGAACAGGTAGTGTGAAATAACTTCGACAATGATTTGGGGCACGGTGTCCCCATCAGACCCGGCTCTTCGCGCAGGTCCTGTGTGGGAGCCTGGCAGAACAGGCAGGAAGTGTAAATCCAGGAGGTGTCTTAAATGGACATGGCGAGTCTTCAAAAAGCTTTGTACTCCCATGGAATTCACATTACAGCATGCTTCAGATGGCTTTTTGTGATACTGAAGCCGAAGCAAGAAGACGTCCCTGATGAAAATGCCCAACAAAAACTTCAGGAAACTTTGATGTGGTGCATATGAGCGTGGCCCTGCAGTCTTTCCTGGTCTTTTGGTGCCTGATAACTGACACTAACACAGGAATGTCGCTTAGACTTTGCTAAATATTCAAGGTTGTACACTGGAGGCCTGTTCCAATAAACAGCTTTACTCTTTTTGGATAACTGTGCAAAACAGTTTTTTTTAAACCTCCGTTCTTGTTCCTGGCAAAGAGCTGCCTGTGAAACATTTGGGTCCACTTCATCTGCCTTTGTTATGCATCACCCAGCAGGTATTATATCACCTATCAGACAGTGAAGAGGAAGAGCTCCAGCTGGAAAATTCCTACTTGGATGGTTTGACTCAAGAATGAATCAGTGAAGACTAAAGGCCCATTCACATGTCTCATAGGTGCATCTGTTGAGTTTTGCTCCTTCAAACCATTTCATTTACCTCTATTTGTTATGAAGACATGTCACACAATGGCATTGTTGTATTGCCACAGGAGCATGATAAAAAAAAAAAAAGATTGGTGGCAGAAAGCCAAAAGTAGAAGCTCTGAAAGGCCAAGTGAGTGTTTAGAGCATCCCACACAGTCGAACAGAGGAAACGATGAAGTGGTGGGAATTGAGCTGATGACGCAGCTCATGGCGAATAATGCAACAGAGCTTCAGAGGCTGCCACGAGAAGAAGACTGATCCGAAACGTTCTGCCGGAAGGCCCAGAAGCAAGACGGTCTCTCCGCAGCCCGGTGGAAACGTTGGAAGATGATTCGTGTTGCCTTTACCATAACAAGTCAGACATGAACAAGCGAGGCCCTCTCAGCTGCAGCTCTCCGCTCACTGCAGACTGTCGCCTCGATCCGTTTCCCAATGTGGATTTAACAAGACTAAAAAGTTTATAACCATGCAAGATGCCCTGAGAGGCAGGAACGCTCATTACCCAGCCCCCCTCCCCAAAATAAAAGTTGGTGAACATTTCTGGATGATGCTGGAATAAAATTAGAGAGAAAAAGAGAAAATGTTGCTGTTCGTACACACCAGAGGGAGAGAAAAATGTAAATTGTGGCCTGAGGGTGCCACTATAGAAAAGATTGTGTGTTTGCAAATTTGTCTTTTTATCTTAGACTCAGCTTGCCAGGCTCAGCTCGACACTGCCATACCTGAGATCGAGATTTTATGTTAATGAGGAACGGTTTGAATTCGTTGTCTGAAAACAGAGGAAAATAAATCATAATGATTAATTACAAAATTCTAAACAAACTAAAACTGCACACAGCAGGCCAGCAAAGAAAAACCATTTCATTTTCAGACTGTGAATTAAACCAAACTTACATATCACTCTCACACTGTAGGTGATGCCCATAAGGCCGCTTTCTTCTTTGATCAGAAAGGATTTCCACAAGTGAGACGGCTCACAGAGGCTCCACACACACAGGAAGTGATCCAGGTCGGATGGAGGAAGATCGGAGTGAGATGGCGTTTTCCACAACTGCTGTTCAGCCAACTGTACTTAGGCTCAGCTGTGCTATATGTGTGTGGCACACTGGATTGTTGGCACACTATGAATAAATGTACAGCTGAAAGTCAATAAGGAATTTTACTTCATACTATCCTGACGTGAACTAACATGTTGGACGTGTAACACAAACACACACTTTATTATACTTAAAGTATCAAAAGTAGAAGTAGGCCTACCAATAGTGTTACTATGATATATGATCTTTTTGTATTCATATCACTGTTACATTAATGTGTATGTTGTGCATTTACTAATGTGCGGTTTAATCTACAGCAATGTATCACATTCTACAAGATCATCATATGGTGTCTCTGTCGTCACCAACATAAATACAACCAAAAAACATTTCAAGCTGGGTTAACATCCAAAATAATGTCTTCAAATATTATATTGTTGCAGTTACTTATTTAAAAAGCCTCTATTTTTTTTACTCGTCATATTTCAGCCATGACCGTGTTATTTAAAGCGCGCAGCATCCACATACAAAATGACAGCAGCAGCAGTTATTTCACTTGAGTTTATTTGTAACAAATGAAACTTGTGTCGACAGAGAACAGAAACCCATACAGACCTGTTTTTCGGTTTTCACACGCTCCGAGAACCAATGTAAGAAAATAAAAAGCACTTGTTGACCCGGAGCAGAAAACAAACAAACAAAAAAAAAAGAGTTTACATTTACAGACCAATTGGAGGTAACTGATCCAAGTAACACACCATATTTTCGTTTTTATACAATTTATAAACTCCAGTTTTATCCATCTACATGATACATTGGGGGTAAAATAGAACACTTTTCTGTGAAACTTCTTTTGTGGTACAACAAATCCACAATGTGATGTATTGCACATACTGCTGTGCCATAAACTGTGATTTCAGGTGCATCCTTTTTGTTATATCACTCTGTATATCTGATAGATTTTTTACTCATTCTTAATCTTTATTTATTTATGCATTTCAATTACTCTCTGTGTTTTGTGTTATTTACATATACACAACCATGTGAGCATTACAGGGTCCGTCTTTACCGAGTTCAAGTAAAACTCCTTTGGGGGGAGGGGTGGGGGCTTCTCAGAGATAATAGGATGCTAGTATTAGTGCATAGTACAAAGAGAGAAAGTGCAAGTCTTCCCATAACAGGTGCGACCAAAGGGGCATCTCAAAAGTGGTACCATGCATACAAAAAACGACAACAGGGTTACTGTAAGATGGTGGAAAACTGTCAACGATCCCTTATACGATCAAGCGTTAATGGAGATACAAAAAAAAAAAAAAAAAAAAAGATGCTGTAGGTTCTGTGTCGTTGGAGACGTAGCACCCGAACTTCTCTCAGCCTTTGTCGTTAAAGGAAAAAACTGCAGACATCAGAACGAGTCGCACAGGCTGATGTTAGGCGAAGGGCTTCAGGTGGGATACTATGAGAATATCCGTGTGATTTTTGTCCAAACTGACAAAGACAGCCACTGCCCGTTCAGCTTTATATAGATTTCTACATAGCTGAGTAAGTATGACTTGTCTGAGCCAGCTCACAGTCGGTGCCAAAGTCGCCAGAGAGGCCAAGATTTAATGGCAGGCAAACTGAAGTCTGAATTAAAGAGTATACATACACAAAGCTTGTGCAAGTGTCCCAGGAAGAAAAGACGGAAAAGCTGTCGACATACAAACTGTTTTTCTGTCAGACCGTCCTGCTAACAACCTATTTTGAAACCACATTTTTTTTGTCTGTAGTTGAGTCCTCGTGTAAGATAAGATTTTTTTTTTTTTTTTTTTTTTTGATTAAAAGAGATATGATGATGTTGTTGCTGGGTTGAAAAGTGATGAGTACATCTATCCAGCCTACACAGAGCCTTCCATACAAAATTTCACAGCCAAAAACAGAACCTACAAGATACTTTCACATACTGTAACGTAACAAAATCATATGCACAGACATTCAGTACACACACATACGCACAAGCATACATACATAAAATACACAAAAAACCCTTTAAAGTAACTTTATCAAAATAGGCGTGTAATATAAGGCACTAGAAATCTAAAATCAAAATACTTATTAGATGCTGTTTGAAATATGAGTTCGATCATTCGTTGCTTGCCGTGACACACAGAAGGATGACATCGTCTACTGGAGTGGTGATAAAAGGTCTAAAAGGTCAGAGGGTCGTTCCTCCGTTTGGACACATTAAATGGTGGCGAGAACCATATTGAGCGTAACATCCTTGTGTCTTGAAAAAAATGATGCACCATCATCAATATCATCGTCGTCATAATGGCATATAACTGCAGTTAGTGACTTGACACAAAAATATATAATACATCTACTTATTGCACACTGAATCAGACAGAGAGAAAAGTCATAGGTGAGCATTCCAGTGAGAAAATTGTTCCTTCCCTGACCCCACCCACCCCCAATCCCACCCACGTTTTCTACATCCCTCTCTCGCTCCCTGCTTGAGAAATCTTTGTGAAGCTTATTTGGACACATAAATAATTGTTTTTTTTTCATATTTTGCTTTCTGTGCATACTCTCTGTAGTGTTTAATCTGGCTTTCTCTCAACCTGCACACAGAACTTGGCAAGGTTATTCTTTCTGGTAGCAGCAGGGTGAATACTGTACCTCTGTGGGCCCCTGGGATTTCAAAAATGGCCGCCTTCTCTGACACCAGGGGCCGGATAGAAATGAGGTTGAGAGCCCTGTGTGCATGCGAAACGTGTGTGTGTGTGGGTCGAGAATACAGGAGAGTGATACTCAATGGTGGTGTTTTTTCATAGAACCGTGAACATTTTTCCACACTAGATTTGATTGTACACTTTAAAACAGTACCGTTATCACTTCTTAAAAAATCGCTACAGCTCATTGGATTACACGGAAAAAGAAATAAACTTTGCCTTCGTATGGTCAGCGGGGACAAAGTCATAAATCTGTAAAAACAAAACAAAAAAAAACAAAACAGAAACGTGCCACAAGAAATACCCAGTTTTTAAAAAACAAGATAGTCACATATCTATATTTTTTCTAAAAAACTAAATTAATGTTTTTTCCTTTGTGGTATGCATTTTAAACCTCTCTCAAATTTCCCTTATCTTAAATCGTGAAGCATAAGGTTGAACTGGTGGTTTTTATTATTGTATGGTAGAAACATCTTCTTTTTCATTCACAGGAAACGAGAGTCTGTTTCCAAAAACAAAACAGAAAAAAAAAAAACACTTCTTGGTGTCTTTTTTTTTTTTTTTTTGGGATGTGTGTTCGTTGTCTTTTTAATACTGTGTGCTCTGTGTTTTCAGTCTCCTGTTGGCAATTCTCTGGTGCTCAAAAGTCCCAGTTCTTTCAGTCCACGAGGCTTCCATAAGATGGATGTGTAGACTCCTTCTAGACAGTCCTCCAGAAGATAGAAAAATCAAAATTTCCTGTGACAGTTAGATACTGTAGCCGGGTCCTGTATTTAGGTTGGTGATGCTACACTGGTGGTGGACGAGGTGAGAGTTCCACACCCAAACAATGTAAAGCAATCTGGGTGCTCACAAAAGCACTGAAACGAATAAAAATCAACATTTGATCAAGTATTCTGATTGGAACAGTGGTTGAAGTTGCTTCTTCAGACTGACCAATGGGTGTGTTTGGGCTGATGGTGGAAGGAAACACCCTTGTCAAGCAGGTTGCTATGGCTCAGTTAGAGGTGCTGTTTCTGGGTACGGGATAAGCCGATGGTCCCCCTTCACTCTGCATGTGGCTGCAAAAAAAAATCCTCAAAGACACATCGCAGCCTGGTGCATTAATTCAGGCCGCACGTGACCTAAGAGAAGTGCACTAGGTGGGATGTAGCATGAGAGACGGCCACTTGGTTTATGTTGCATAGTGATCAAAGCTTCCCAGGTACTCCAGACTGGCTCTGTAGCAGAACTGGTACTGATCCTGGAGGGAGGATGAAATCGGGATCAAGTCAGTGATGGAGACAAAAATGACAGAACATGAAATGAATAAGAACAGCGGGGAAGCTCACCTCTGTCTGAACGGTGGCGGGTCTCTGGGTGCGCAGCATCTTGACAGTCTGGAAGATGTCCACCACTCCCTCGTACCTCATCCTCTCCAGCACGATGCTGAGGGTGATGAACACACCGGTCCTCCCTACTCCAGCGCTGTTGGTGAACAGGTGGAAACATATTTAGAGCTGGATGTATTTAGAACTGTAGCACCTGTGGTCATGTATAATAAACTGTACAGATCCTCCCACTGGCTATGTTAGTAGTAGTGACCTACTTCTGACTGCTTGCTCGCAAAGATCACGCAACAGATGTCTTATTGATGTATAAGCAGGCAAAAAAATGTTTTTCGATCTTTAATAGAGAAGTGGACACATTAGTATTGCCTCATGTATAGGAGAGTGGCCTCTGCTCACTGCTCTGTTTGACTCCATCCTCAAACCCAGTCTCCAAACGTGAGGTTGCCTCTCATTCACCTGCTCACACACATTCACACACCATGCAAAGTCCTGCTCTAATCATCCTGCTCAGTGACACCTTGACGTGTGGACAGGAGGAGGAAGTGAAAAACCAACAAAGAGTATCTTGGTAAAGTGTTGGGCCACCACAAGCAACTAATCTTGGACAATCAATCAGTCCAAAAACTTTCCATAGGTGTTCAATTTGTTTATTTAGATTTTCTCAAATTTGTCACACTGAACGATCACAGCATATAAAAACATAGAGGTGTTAGTGGGAAGGACAGATCTTACCTGCAGTGCACAGTTATTGGCCCATCCTGGCCAAACTGTTCTTTAGTTTTGTGCACCTGGCCAATAAAATCAATGAATCCCTCCCCTGACTTTGGCACTCCTTGCTCTGGCCAATCAGTGAACTGGAACTGACGAACTGTCCGTGATTGACCGTCCTGGAGGAAGAGAGTGTTTTTTTTTCTTATTATCTTTAATCACAGAAATAATGTTAACAATCTTACACACACACACACATACTGATGACTCACCCTGGCATCGGTGACTTTGAACTCTCGGAGGATGTATTGGGGCATGTTGTACTCAGCCATGGGATCCACCACAAAGTATTGGTACCTGGCCGAGCGCTCTGCAGGCCAGTACTGGTGACACTTCTCCTGCAGGAGGACGACACAGAGGCTTGTGTTCAGAGCTTTGCATCACATCAGAGGGATTCAGCGTGTGAGGAGAACGACTTTCGGCTACTTTGCCTTGAAAATGTCTGACTTCTAGAATTATTCACTTAATGATGGTCTCATACTCATGATGAGATATGACGTTCATGAGATATAACTCACACCTCTATCCTTCTCTTTCTCACTCCATCACTGTGTTGCATGCATTTTCACGGCTTTGTATACTGCTTTTAATAGTTAAGACTCATTTTCATTATGACAGCTATAAGTAAACACTCTCCTGGTGAAGACAGCTTTTGCTAAGAGAGAGTCAAGAGAATTATGGGCTGCTGATCATGCTCACCTAAAAGAGTTGAATTACTTTGGGTTGCAAAGATTTTTCCCTGTGTCTAGATTTTCCTTCGGAGCCTTTACACCCTTTTATTACATAATTTCTCTGGAATTTTTGGCTTTGTTAGGCAAGTTTAAAGATATCAATACGGACACACGATATCAGCTATCTGCAGCTCTGATCCCTAAAATCACAAGACACCAGTAGAATTACAGGTTTGCTTTCCAGTAGAGCCAGTGCATATTAACATGTACCCTACACAATATACTTGATCAAGTGTGTGTGTGTGTGTATGTGTGTTGTATCCGTACCCGTCCCATTTCTCTCAGTTTGGTTAGCATGACGACTATGGTGGAGTTGTGTTCCCACAGCATCCTCCAGTAGTCCTCTGTGGTCTCAGCCAGCGGGCCTTGGGTTGCAATGTAGGCTTTCTGCTGCCTACAAACACAAAATACACAAGTTAAATATGCACCTTTTTAATTCCACTACATTTATTAATTCCCTCTTTATTAATTCTACTTCAAATCATTGACTGTTGAATCTACACGCAGTAACTTAATAAACTGAAAATTAAACTGCACTAGAAAAAGGAACATAAAAAATAATAGTTTTTTCTGACCTGTATCCATCAATGAAGCTGGCATTGATATAGTCAGATCCCTCCACTCCTCTGATTGGCTGCAGACACACACGCGTGGTCTCGTAGGGCATGATGTTCACCAGCCGGTTCTTGAACTTGTTGCATGGCAGGTTGGCACTCACGAACCGTGATGTGTGGGCCTTGGCACTGGCCAGACGCTGGAACAGAAGTGAGATCGATATTTTATAGCAAAACTTTCACAGATCCTTACGTAGCATGAGCCTAAGAAGTTGTGTTGGTTTGAGCAGATGAAACACAAACAAAAAAAGAGAGGAAGGAAACAAGGAAGAAAGAAGAATAAAGAGTCAGTTCAGACAAATTCACGGACCACATTCGAATGTATTTAGCACAAGCCTTGGTTTTCCTCTGGCGTTCTGGACAAGTCAAATTAGAAAATCAGCTTAACTCGGCAGGCCCGAGGCTATTTAGTCAGACATCTTCAATTGAATAAACAAAGGAGGGGTGATGATGTAGGGGGAAGAGGGCAGCGGTCGGCAATGGGAGAGCGAGTATAATAAGACGAACGAGAGGAGGAAGAAGAAAATCAAGAGTCGGGGGGCAGGAAACCACAAGGCCCCACACTGTCTCAATGCACATATGTGAACCACAGTTGATCCTGCACCAGTGAAAAAAAAAACAACAACCCTGGAACACACACATTCATATGGATACGTGCAGACATGCAGACGTGAGCACACAGCGTACACTCTCTCTCGCACACTCGACCATTGGATGACACGGCTTAAAAAGACAGACAGAACAACAGAGAATAGGCAGAGGGAAACCGCAGACTCTGGGAGGGGAAACAATGGGGTCTCATGAACCGAGCCTCGACCATTGGTGGCTACCGGAGCGCTGTGGGAGAAACAGCAAGAACCTTATTTTCTCGCAGACAGACCGAGCTGGAAAATCCCACTCCAACCACAAGTTCACCAGTTCATTTTGGGTACTCTACGTTTCCAGTGCCAACGATGGTAATTGTTCGTGTCATTTGGTTTGAATTTGACTCGGTTATCAATAAAGTCTGGCACACGCAAAACTTTCTGCTGCTTTGATTCTTGCCATTATTTGCACCATCTGTTAAGCTTGGATAAAATCATGCCCTGTTGGCAACCTCTTTAAACTCCACCAGTCAACCCTCTGTGACTGGAAACAAAAACAGCATGTCTTAATAGGGTGTTGGATTACCAAAAGCTGCCAGAACAGCTTCATTTCTTTCTTTTCTCACATGCATACTTCAACTTTCTGTGATTTTTTATGTGAGGGATGCGACGCTGCTCCTCCGTGAGAGAAATTCCATCCGTCGGGTGTTTTGTTGATGAAGGTGGAAAGTGCTGTTTCTGTCCCATAAGTGTTGGGAGTGAGATGAAATCTGGTGACTGGGACAACCCTGGCATATGTTTTACATCAATATAAGGCTGAGCAAACAGTTGAGCGAGCGCTCGGTTCATTGTCATTCTGAGGAGACCGCTGCCATTAGGACAGGAATGCCGGAGCATAGGATGAAGGAGATTGCTTAGAGTGGCTTTGTGTTTACTTTGCCCTCTGAGCGTCTGAGCAGACATAAACCATTCCAGGAACAATTTAAGCCACCTGCTTTCAATATATACCTGTATGGCTGAACCCGACTTTCTTTTCACCCCAGCCAAACCAGACGGGGTCCGCCGAGAACTCGTCTGGCGAGAGGTAAATATCGCAGTTAACGAAATAAAAAAAACAGCTAGAATAAAATGAAAACATGACTTCTCAATAACACTCTGAATCCCTTATGTACTCACTCTTCTTGCTTGTGTACTGATGCCTATGTTTGGTGTTCTCACTCTGAATTTTGATGAACTCCCAGAGTGTTTGAAAACGTCCATGTGACCTTTCCTGAAGGTTTTATTATAACGTGCAACTTCCTGGCCTACATTATTTGGTCTTTCTGCGTGTGCCCGTCGAACTTCCAAAACTATGATGCTTTCTCAAACCCTCAGGAGAACTCTCTTGCCTTGGAATCAAAAGGTGCAATCCCATAATCCCCTTCAAATCCAACCATCCGTCCTGAGTATATGAAACTCTCGGAGGGGGAACAGCTAGCAGCACTGGCAAAGATGCTCAGTGACCATCAAGGTCAGACATTCAAGGTTCATACATACTGTATGTCCTTGTGAAGAAAGTTGTTCTCAAGCTGTGCTGGAGAAAAACATCTTTGGCAGCTGCTAAATATATCCGGAGGTTTAATTGTTTTGCCAACTGCTGTTTCCAAGGTCAAGATTTTAATTTGAGCCTCAACATGGATGAGAGGTGCTGGAGGTGCTCAGGATCATTAGTACAGTTAACGAGGTAAACGAGCAAACTTAATCTGCTGATGTGGATCGTGTGATACAGTCGAAAGCTCCAAGAACAGCTAATAAATGGACTCTGAGGTGAGACTGTTTTGTGAATACCGTCATTATTCGACAAGGTGCGTTCTAGACATTACATAGACGTGACACAGAAATGCGTGCTGTTTCAACTGGCTCTGTGCTATAGATAACAGCACTGTGTATTAGATGTGTTCTTGAAAAGCTTTGTTCATTCACTTCAAATGATGCAATCTTGATTTTCTAAGTTTGAGAAGTAAAATTCTGGGATCTTTTCTCTGTGTTCTTTTGTTCTTGAGCTGTAAGTATGAAAATGAGACATGTCATGGAGGACACAATAATGGCCAAAAAACCCACATATTAAAGGAAGAGTTTCAGGAATATCTGTATTCTCTTTCTTGCTGAGAGTTCAATATGAAGCTGGTGCTAGCAGCCGGTTAGCTTGGCATGTACTAACAGGCTCGTTGGTCTAGGGGTATGATTCTCGCTTTGGGTGCGAGAGGTCCCGGGTTCAAATCCCAGACGAGCCCTGTCTGTAAATTTTCCCATTGTGGGATGAATAAAGAAAAATCTTATCTTCTTACGTGCTGGACTATTTCTTGGTCGGGTGCAGTGACTTCCTTGAGTCTCTGGCAACTTTATGGTGATAACAAGACTCCAGGAAGCAAAGACATAGTCCAGCACATAAACCCCTGTAAAACCACAACTTCTTCATTTTTACACTTGTGTATAAATGAAACAAAAAAGATATAACATTGGCGAACCTTGCTGGTAGGTGGATTTTGTGAACTTGTGACAGAGCCAGGCTAGCTGTTTCCTCCTGTTTCCACACTTTATGCTAAGCTAAGCTAATTGGCTGCTTGCTCCAGTTTTATATTGAACGGACAGACATGAGAGTGGTATCATCTTGCATTACTCGACAAGAGGTAAGTGAGTAAGCGTTTTCCACAATGTCAAACTACTCAATTGACCAAGAATACTTCCTTAACACAACCTTAAGACTTCGACACCTTGACTGAAGTTTATCAGGATCCAGCCTCAAATTAGTCTTCAGCTCCAAAGTGACCATTTGCTCTACTGAATGCTGAACCATCTTTAGACACCAATTCATCCTGCTAAAGTATGAGGTACTGAATATCCATGGTGCCTAATGCAGGGATCCATTGTGTAGCCGACCCTGATGTCTGGCATGAAAAAGGTAACGCTCCCTTACAGAGACCTGTCAAGTTTCTCATTATTATCGTGAATCTGTGGTCATGAATCAGTCAGACCTCATTTCACGACCTTGAAGGACAAGCTGCTCCGTCCTCACCTTGAACTCCAGCTCCATGCCGGTGACGTTCTCTCCTGGTTCAATCTGCGTCAGCCTCTGGATGTAGGAGTACAGGTTCCTTGCGGGGACCTCTGTGTTCCCGCAGGTCACGGCCTCCAGCAGCGCATCGTGAATGAAGATGTACTGGTCCTCCGTCTGGACCATGTAGTTCCTCTGGGAGCGCATCAGTGTGACGTGGCCGTAGATGTCGATGGTCTTCTCGTGCTTGATTCGCTCCGCCATGGCGTCGATCACGATGAAGCAGCCGGTGCGACCCACTCCAGCACTGAGCCAGAAACGAGAAGGACAAAAGGGGGAACAGAGGTTGATGCGACTTTCTCATATAACCGGGTTCATGAACTGTTGCACAAGCAATTTTATTACAAAGTGTGTGCTGTATCTTCAAACCTGGTACAAATCTGGCCCCTGTTGCGTCGGCCTACTGCAAAAGCTCTAACATACTGAGCCTAATTCAACTAAGTATCACAAAGACGCCAGCCAGCAACATTTCCAACAAAGGACGTAAAAACTGACATCAGCGATGAGTCAGCATCACCGTCTGACTGGCATTAGGAAGATATCCTCTCCTATCGACATACAATCCAGAAATATAATACATTTAGTTGCCCACCCAAACACTTCACATTTCTGCTGTGCTAGTACCTAAATAGTGAAACATCCTGACCAAGCAAGTTTCTGCAGGCGAATAAAAACCTTTTTTATATGGTTAAATTAATATCAGGGTGTATGTATATGTGTGTGTGTGCTGTAGCGTATGTGTGTGTCGTTCAGGTGGAATGAGATTCGGCCCATTGTTTGATACAGAGGCTGGTTGATATGTTAAGGCACATTATGATGGAGCCTTGCCGGGATAATTAAATTTGACTGATAATCCTGTTAGATACTCCATCTGACTGCTACAGAAGATTAGGAAGAGCTGTTCTCCTGCCAACCTATTCACCCGCCCGCCCTCATCTCCCTGCCTCTTTATCTTCTCCCTAAGTACCCTTCCAACACTCCACACCAGCCCCACCACTTTTTCACTCTCACATTTCTACATTCTTTTTTTTTTAGACTCCATTTTCTCTGCACCTTTCCTTTTCTTTAATTCATCATTTCCATTCACCCTGCCCCGGATTTGACCTCACCTTCTCTCTCATTCTGCACATATCTCCTCCTCTAACTCCCAGTCCCTCGCTAACTCTCCCTCTCAATCATCTCTCAATCCCCTTTTCTTCCCTTCCCTCTCTTCCTTCCACGTCTATACCTCGCTAATTCTTCCTCCTGAGAGCTTCTGCTCCATATTCCCTCTGCTACCCTCTATCTTCTTCCCTCCTTCGCTCCCTCGTAAGAACAAACAGCGGCTTCATTCCAGCTCTGGCGCGAAACCGCTGAGCCAAGACTGGAATGACATGTTTCCCGAATCTTCCTCCAACCGACGCATGAGCCTCCTGCTGCTCAGACGGCAGCTCATTTGAATATAAACTTACGAACTCAGATGTAGCACCACCTTAAATGGTAAATAGTTAACACTGAAAGCTACTTATGGAAAGCAGGGTCAGCGTGGCGGCTGCTGTTGTTGTTAAACCTTAGTGATGATGGAGCTTGTTACGGGAAGAATGCGAGCGTCTAAGCCAGTGAGGATGGTTTGGGGTTTGCATAATGGCTGGTCAATCTCATTTCAGTTCAAGACCTGTGAATGATTTTATACAAGTGCTCTTGGCCTCGTGTCGATTTTCACAGACTCCTGGGCTTTCAAAAAGTATGCTGCCAAGCAAAACCCAAAATAACACATAAGTGTTTCATGCAAGTACACACAAGCAGTCAGATCAACCAAATCTGATTTCTTTTTGGTCAGGGGCCACCGAATTTTCTTCCATGGTGATTTAAGGAATTAGTATGGTCCAGTAAATTATCAGAACTAAACCAACAAAAAACGTGGATTCAGCACTGACACACATACACACACACACACCTGCAATGAACGACCATGGGCCCTGCATCTGGAGGGTTGCAGGCCTTGACCCTGCGTAGGAAAGCCAGGAACGGGGTGGGGTGTTCAGGCACCCCGTGGTCCGGCCAGGCCGTGAACTGGAAGTGACGAACCTCACGCTTCTCATTGGAGCCGCTCTGGACAAGCACACAGAGAAGAGTGTAAATGTGGTAGAAAATGTACTTAAATGTATATGACATGTATGTGTAAACTGCTGAATCATGGTTAAACAACCAAAAAGGGTCATTGCAACCTTAATGCACTTGCTGACGTGAGAGTGGTTCCAGACTGTTTTCAGATTTAGATTAGAAGACCTCAGGGTGTCTCAATTTCTTTATATGCTTGATGGAGATTGGATTCTGTTGTTTGGACAAGGTAGTTAAGAAGCACCTTCATATGACCCTGTATATCGAGCCGATTAGAAATTTTTTTGTCAAGCAAAACCTATGCAGCCATTGTCGCTTTGTAGAATTTACTCTCTCACTGCAAGACTTGAATAACTACATTCACTAAGACAAAAGAAATTGCTGAAAGTGCTATTTTATTCATCAATAAAGCCGATGTTATTTTTCTTATTGGCAACACTGTTCCATGAGAAGACTAAAACACACAATGTGTTACAAATACAGTATATCATTTCATTTTTAAAAAAAAGGAAGGAATAAATAGTTTATTTTTTGGGATTATTTTCAGCCATGGATTAATACACTTTTGGGCGCCCAGTGAGTATTTATGGCAGTATCACGTTGCATGTGGGATTGACTCAAAATAAACTACAGTGCCCATGTTGTTGGTAATAACAGAACATGTCAATTAGAACAGCAGCGTGGCTCATTGAGGTGTTCTTAATTGGCCACACAGACAATGCTACTAGTAGGATCAAGTCATTGTGGGTGTTATTTATTATTAAGAAACATACAGAATATCACCAGACTTAATGTTTAAAATGTGCAACAACAATTCATGGCTAGCATATATGTGAACAATTTCTATGAATAAACTGTTGGTTCATTGAACCTGACAGGTGATCCATTTTAGGCAGAGACAATAATTGATCAAAATGTGCTTTTTTTAGTTCAACAACTAATAATTCAAAGAAGAAAATAGGCCACTTTTATGTGATGAATCACTTTACCTCTCATGGGAAAGATCAATAATGAAAAAGATAAAAAGAAAATTATGTCCTCATGAGGATGTTTTCATGTTGGGTCACAAATACAGGCAGCTGCATATTCATGTCCAAACTGTGACACGGGCCCAGGACCGAGCGCAAACACACAAACTAGTATGCATAAATATTTCAACAGATCGATATACACACAACCCCATTACACTCGGCTGCACATGTCATGTTACCTTGTAAAGAGCGAAGGTCCTGACAGAGTAGGTGGCCAGCTCCACTGTGTCCAGCAGAGTGACCTGGATGAGGCCGTAGGTCTCTGTGCCCCGCGTCGGCCAGTACTGATCGCACTTCACCTACAAGGGAAGAGGGAAGGAGCTGTGAGACGTGCACAGCGGTTTGTATACGTCTGTACACATTTTTGTGAAAGAAGAGAGAAAGAGAGAGCTGACTTGTGTGCACGTGTACAGAGGCAAAAAAAGGAGGGGAGTGTTGAAGCAGATCAGCAAGAGAGTCTGCAGAGTTCAGACAGTAATGTTCGGAAAAAATGTGCATATAACGACAACCCAGCGTGTGAAAGGGGTTTTAGTAAGTGTGTGGCGTGAAGAGTGACAGAGAGAGAGAAAGGAGGGGGGAGAGAGTTCTGCTTTCTCGGGTGTGATCTTGCATAAGTTGCTGCAAAGGCTAGAAAACTGTGTGGCATGAGATTACCATAGGTTGGTGGGCTCTCACAAAGATCCACCACAGAGCTGGAAAGGCTAAGAGAGACCTAAAGTTCAGCCCTCAAATATTTGACGCTGTACATCGCCCTACATTCCAACCTCACAAATCCCTACTAAACTCCCGCACACCAAATCCCACCGTCCCCGACCACCAAAACACCTAGAATTCCCCTGCAGAAGGCGGTCATGTTTGTAGTTCTTCAGCACGGTGCAGACCACAGAGGAGAGAGGAGAAAAAAAAATCCCAGAGGAGGGGGAAGAGGGGAGGAGGGCCTTGGCAGAATCAGGCCAAACCAAACGTTATGTGCTGATCCCTCCAGTCCTCACATCAAAGACAGCAGGGAGCTCAGCTCAGCTCGCTCTGCATTCCACTGCTCCAGACTGGGGATTATGCGTTTTGGCCCGGGACGTTCAGGCTGTAATTACAGCTTTTCAACTGTTGTTTTCCCACCAGACCTTGAGACACTGTGGGGACAAGGATGGTCGTCCACGTAGGGGGGCCAGACCACTGCCAGAGACTGAACAGGATCACAGTAAATGCCTGGTGTTAAGACATATATCATCCATTGATATATGGGCTAACAGCACGACTGTGCCCTGCTCCTGGGTGGTTTGATTGGTTCTCAAAGGAAGGATACTGGCAAGATTCCCACAGCGGGGCCATCTGTGATCATCTGTGTTGTAAATGCGTAAACACATAATGGTGCAATGTTGAGAGGTGTTAAATGAGATTAAATCATTTTCTCCAACAAGCAGCCCACTACTCCCTCAAATAGTAGATACGGAGGTGGTGGGCTGAGAATAAACAGCTAAGGATATTCAAATTGAAGGTTTTCATTGTTGCAAAATGTTGTGATTACTTTATTGAATTTAAAGCCAGTCATTCACAAACTGGAGATTCGTCATGTTTACAAGACAACAGCAGCCTACTGCTCATAGTCAGGAGCTCTGGTCCTTCAATCTGTCGTGATTCTGCAGCAGAAATTTTCATCAAAAAATCATCGTGTGAAAAAGTCTTTCTTTAGCGGCTACATCCTCTACTGCGTCTCCACTAGACGGGGAAATAGAAAAACAGTTGTGGGTGTGATCATGCAAACTGTAGACACTAATGTGCACTGTTTCTGAACTGCAGTGGTTACAATAAAACCCATTTCAGACTGAGTTAACTATGAGTGCTTTGTGGCGAGCTGAAAACAATTCTGCATTCTCACTCAACGCGCTGGCTATTACACAGAAAAAAAAAGTGGGCAACAGCAGAAAAAAAAAAAGGTAAAGAGAGAATCATGTGAGGTGAGGTTGCATTTTAAAAGGGATTAGCAAAGGAGAGAAAGAGAGGTCTTGCCTTAGAGAAGAAATAAGAGGGCATCTGAGGGTCAAACAGACACAACAGAGACAGTTGGAAAAAGTTGAAAAGGAAACAGAGTTTTAACACAAGACACAGGTTAATAGGAAAAGAAGCACAGATGAGAGGAAAGGATCATTTTTCTTGAACATGGCTCTGGACATAATTGGTTAGCACTTAATCAGGATTTATACCTCAAGCCATTCTTGTTCATTTTATTCTAACATGACATTCTCATTACATTGGATTTTTCCTCAAGTGCATATTCTGTTAACAAGAGCACAATCCCTTGAAGCTAAATGATTTTCTAATACATTACCTGCCCCCAGTTTAGCTGTACTTGTAATTACCACATCTTGCTCACCATTATATCTCCATCATATTCTACTGTATTCTATTCAGATCAAGTACATTTTGTTATATCCCACAATGGCCACTGTGACGTCTCACTTAACACTTTTAGCTTGGTCACCATGATGATGTCAGCTGCTTTCCCATTCATTCTATAAACTATTTTTGTACCACATGACGTGTCCTGGCTCTTTCTCTTATGTCCTCTCCTTGTCTGCCCTTTTCTGTTGAATCCATCTGGACTCTACTGTCCCTCCGCATGCTAAAAAATGAATGTCCCGCCCTGCACTGGTCTGTCTTGTGCCTCTTCACTGCTGTCAAACCAACCGTCTACCCTTATTCAGCTCTAATCTTGCTGTGCTTTACTGTCATTTAACCTTCAAAAATAACTGATCTTCCACATCCTTCTCTACACTTCTAACTGTTTCACCATTTTCTGTGCTGGCAGTGGAGCATCCAGTTGCACTTGACTCTGCATGTGACTCCTATTCTTCTGAGAACTGCTGAGCATTTCCTCAAAAACACCTGAAAGGCTTTGGTAAACCAAAAGAAACAATGCACTATCTTGTACAGAATGTGGCTCACTTCAGTGACTCCCTTGCTAACAACCCCGATTCCAAAAAAAGTTGGGACGCTGTGTAAAACATAGTGTGATAATTTACTATTTGCTCAATTGAACAGTACGAAGCCAAAATATTTAAAGTTTTACATCATCAACTTCATTGATGAAAAGCTCAGTCGCAAGCAGGGATGGGGCGAGATTCACCAGACACATGATTGTATAAAGGATATTACTACATGGGCTCAGGAACACTTTGTAAAACTGTTGTCGGTAAACACAGTTCATATGAAAAGTATTGCCCTCTGTTTTTGCACAGCCTCCCAACTTTTTAGGAGTTGGGGTTATACAGTGACACAGATGAAGGAAATATAGTTGTGCCACACTTGCTTCATAAAAAATGTCTTTCAGGTTGTAGACATTCAAGTACTACTTCTTAGCTTTTTTTAGGTTTATTGTCAAGTATCTATTGATGACAATAAAATTTGTAAAAGTTTCACCTCGCGAAAAGGGATTTGGTCAAACATCCAGCTGTCTTCTTTGGAGATTTAATGGTCCTGTTCCACTTGCTTCAACTACCACTTACAGTAGCTGACCTGTAGCGCTGAGTCACTGTTAGTGGTGGTGGTAAAAGTTTGGCTGAAGAAAACTGTTTATTCTGCTCTTTACACGTACACTTATGCTATATTATACCACTGAAGTCTTACCATATGATACCCCACACCTTTTATTCCTCTATGTCTTGTGTCCTATGCTATCATACTCTATTACTGTACAGTATTACTGTTCCCTTACTGCTTTATTACACTTCCTCAACTGTACTATGCAACATAATATTCTATCATGACGTCCTAATATTTGCCCCTTTCCGAAATGAATCTATCCTACACCTTCCTCATCTGGGAGAATTTGCTTCCCTTCTCTTCTATATTCCCATGTTCATCCATCTCCTTTTTTTCTTACCCGTGACTTCTCTTCCAGCTTGGTCATCATGATGATGTTGGCCGTGTGCTGCTCCCACACCATCCTCCAGAAGTCCCCGAAAGTCTCAGGGAGGGATCCCTGAGTGGCGATATAGGCATTCTGACGGCGGTAGCCATCAATATAGTTAGCGTTGATGTAGTCACTGCCTGGGACACCTGCATAATAAGGAAAAGAGTGGAAGTTACGGAGGGTGGAGGAAGAAAATGGAAAGCGATGTGTGTGTGGTGAGGAGGAGAATGAATTGTGACGGGTGGAGGTGGCGAGAGAGAGAGGGGTGAATAAACAGAGGGGAACAGGTGGGTGAAATAGATGCCACTGATGCTGAAATACTCTGCCTTAATGTCACAGGGAAACACTGACTGTCCATCTCATTTTCTTTGCAGATGAACGTGATTCTTATTCTGATTCAAGGTGAAAGAATCTATATGGATTATTTAAAGTCTGCTGAAAGCATGAAAGCAGGTTTATGTCCCAGTAATAAAGGGTGCGGATCATCTGAGGTCATGGCAGAGAGATTAATGTTTTCACAGGGCCAAGCGTCCTTTGGTGTTGGATTGTTCAGCCGTCTTGTTTTATAATACATGCTAAGACGATCATGGGCCTAATCTGAGTATACTCTGGATGTGTCGCTTTGAATGGCAATATGACTGTAAGGCCGTCTCAGTGTAAGACTCGGCTGACACTGCTTGTCCTGGAAGGGATTGTGTGTGTGTGTGTGTGTGTGTGTGTGTGTGTGTGTCTGTGTGATGTGAGAGACCGTCTGTGTGTGTTTGATTTAGGATCAGTCCTGCTCATCTGGGGCCTAATACCATAATCCCAAAAATCACTGAGTCATAGCTCAAACATGCACACATACAGCAAAACACCAAAGCACACACACAGACATACACACCGACGTGTACGTGTGCTTTCAGCCGTGACCCGATTCTGCTGAAGTGGGACACAAACCTCCTTTTGAGTCGTCTGATAGCAGTTTACATTTTTAAAAAGATAGAAGTCAATGAGCAAATTCAGACAGGAAGAAACTCCTGCAGCTGATTCTCTTCTTGTAGTCTATTTTATGGACACAACTCAGTCCCATAAACTAGTAAAACCCTAAGCCACCATCGCACACACACACACACATACATGCACATGTTTAAATGACAGAGGAGTATGGGGTGTTTATACAACTTATTTTAAATGGGATGAGGACAGACGGTAAGAAGAGCTTCGAACATATGTTTATCAACTCCAGTCTTTAAAAGACAGCTTGGCTAAATGCTTTGATGTGCTACAACTTTATTGCAAGGGACTCCAGCAGAAGCACAGTGCAGATAAAACACACACACACACACACACACACACACACACACACACACACACACACACACACACACACTTCCAGTCACTTGGTGGCTACACTGGCTTGGCAGAGAGTGTGCGTTCATGAGCATGTGCGGAGGAGACTGGGAGCAAAAGTGCATATCTGTGCTTGTGCACATCCTGGGCATGTGTTTTAAATCTATACTTGTGTGTGCATGTGTGTGTGTGAGCGTGTGTGTGTTAGGACATGCTCAAGAGTATATGCGTTTTCTAAGCTGAAAGAAAGACAGACAGCCAGGGCTCCAGGACAGGCGGGGGTGGAAGGGCTGCTCACACATGCTCTGCCCAGATAAGGCTCATCTGTTTGGGCTTGGCCTCCCACTGCCTCCCTCTCTCCACACTGGAGCTGCCAGTTTCTCTGCCTCAGGTCTTTCCCAGCTGAGGTGGGTGAGTGTGCTTCAAAACGCACACTGAGAACAGGACTGAGACAATTTTTTTTTCTTCTCATTTCGGAGCATTTAAAATGAAACCATGAAAATATATCAGCAAATAGGCTATTAATAAAGCGTGAACCTCATTTATCTCCATACACATTAAAATGGTCAAGTGAGAGACCGTATTAATTGTGCGATGTGGTAACACAGCGAGTAGAAACAGCAGCTTGTTTAAATCCTGAAATGATCATTTGTATGGCCGATGCAGGCGCAGTACTTTGTATGGGCTGCATGTATGGGAATGGCAATGAAACACATCTTTGGACTATTAATGTCTCCATCTTGCCTCATGGATGGCAGCTCTCTCACACACAAATTCATACAGACACACTCATATGCACATATGTACTTCCATACTTTTCCCAACCTTAACCCTGAGGCCAACTCATGCAGCCCTTTAAAGAGGAAGTGACTAAAAGGAGAGACACACACATACACACTGGCGGCGTGTCTTACCCTCAATGCTGGAGAGTATGACCCTGGAGTGATCATAGGCAATGACGTTAGCGTAGCGGTTCTTTGGTTTATTGACCTCCAGGTTGGAGTTCTCCCATGTGAACTGCTGACCGGGGTCGACGGACTACAAGAGGCAAAAAGACGAGGTCAGAACAAAGAGAGCATCAACAGAAAATAACTAATGAGGGCAGACTTGTCAGGTTATTCATTTTTATACATTCAGGCTGTTGTGGACAGTGTTTGCATGCCCAAGTTAGTTATTTAAAAAAAAAAAACCTTGTGGTTTTAATGCTTTGGTTTAAAAATGTACGTTTAATTATTGGCTTTCAAATAGTCATACCATCATGTGGCATGTCAGTAAGATTATATTCTGACAAATGGTTATTGCATGTATGATTGAAGCCATTCATTGTGGTGAGGAAAAATATCTTTTTTTTTAAACTTGAAATGCTGATTAAAAATGTTAGTATTGATCAATCGGGAGGTCGCTTGCCAAAGAAACTGAGAAGTAATAATTGTGAACCCCTATCAAACCCCTGTATCTACTATCTGATCATGCATACGCAATAAGCATTACCACTTAAAACTGAGTCTTGGCAAGGATGTTGTTATCGCTTGAAATCTGCCTCAAATGCAGAAAATGGCATCTAGAAAGGCAAAAACTGGGGGATCTGAGATTGCAAGCATTGTCCAGCTCCAGAAAAACCACAGCATTAGAAACCAAGTACAAATTGAAAATGAACAAGATATTATTGAACTTGGACGGGAATGTCAAATACGATATCCCGTTTCAACAACAGTGATGTAGGGACTTTCCACCAAAAAAAAAAAAAAAAGAAAGCTAAGCTACCAGAGAAAGATGATAAAAGCACAATAAATTCCTCTGGGAGAGAAAGGATGATTGTGTTAGACCAACACATTAAGTTCCTGGAGGGTAATTACAGTGTAACCACTGCTGTTAGCTGGGAGAGGCAGACATGAGGTCATTATGGGGCTGTCAATGGAGAGGGACGAAGAGGAGAGAGCCAGAGCAATTTAGCAATTCTGAATATTTTACGACACATAATTATGGTTTGGTTTGGGGAAAAATGGACAGGAGTGGTACTGGATGAGTGCATGTATGCGTGTGTGTGTGTGTGTGTGTGTGTGTGTGTGTTTGAGACTGCTGCCCAACATCATGTGTGTCTGATTATTACACCACAATCATTTCTGGCCTTTCTCTCTCTCTCTCTCTCTCTCTCTATCCTTCCTCCATCCATGTCTCTCGTTCCCTCGTTAAGGGTTCAGTACCGAACAAAGCACACAGTCATGCAGAGAGAATGTGGGGCTCAACAGAGTGGTTCCAACTAACACCACAATTACATACGGCTTCTCCCTCACTGTCTCATCCACCCTGCTTTATCCTCTCTCCCAGCTCTCTCCTCCCAAAAAACGTCCCCGCTCTGTTTTTCTACTCTTCCTCTATATGCGCATCTCTGTCGCGCGCAATTTGTCTCTCTGTTGTTGCGGCCAATTAGAGCCTTATGTCTCCGTCTTCACCCAGAGGCCGTCAGTCTAAACTGCTTTTTTTTTTGCAGGGAAAAGAAAACATTTTTACCCCTTTAATAGCTCTATGCGGAGCTCATTGTAATTCTACCACTATTTGAAACACAGCCAGCATGTTGGCAAATATTTCCACTGATGTGTTTTTTTACTTATTTAGTGCCACAGTTCAGGACACCAAGTTCAGGCACATTGTTATCTCCAAGTTTTTTTTTTTGGTTTTACATTAACTGTGCTGCAAGTTGGAGGAAACTAATCAAGAAGCCTCTTTTTTTTTGCACTTGCTTCTTGTATCTCTTGGTGAGTCTGCTCTCTGTCGCTGCCTCTTTATTTCTATCTCCCTTTCGCCTCTTTCTCCACCAGAGCGTAGAAATGAGGGCTTGATAACCATCTGGCTGTAAGCAAACTCTCTTTGAGCTTGCAATTTCAATTTCCCCCCCCCTCCCCGTTATATTTGTATAGATAACAACAAGACAGTAGAGAGAGGAAAGTGTGCTTTATCTTGTATCGCTCTATGCAGACGAATCAAAACGCAGCTTAACTGTCGAGACGACGTGAGGCTCAATGTACGGCGCTCACCGCTGAAAGTGAAACGGAGCAGAAAAAAATAAAAAATAAAAATAAAAATGAAGAGTCGACGATAAATATGTGTGTGACTGCATCAAAAACAGATGATTTTTCCCAAGTTAAAGATTGTCAGGGACAGATAATCAGCATTCCTACCTCGTACTCTTGAGAAAACTTGAGATTGTCGTTTGCCTTGAGGCGCTCAATGTGATCTGCCAGCTCAGAGATGGGGACGGGTGGGTGACTTGCCATGCCTGCCGTGCACAGAAAGAGAAAAAGAGGCCATTTAGATACATGTACCAACTAAACTCATTTGGAGGAAAATGTTACGAGTGAGGATTCTCAGAGGAGGTGTTGTTCAGTGTTCTGTCCATAGTCAGTGGAGGAAGCAAATGGAAGTGGGGTTTTTTTTTTTGTTAAGTGACCATTTTCTCTCCAGGCAGACAGAAAGAAGAACAATATGCGTGTTGTGAAAGTTACTGAGGCACAGTAACATGTCCTCAGAGTATATGCACACTGCTGGTGAAGATAAAAAAAGAATATGACACAGGCGGTTAAAAATTTAGCGGGCGGCATTTTTTAAAGAAGTATTCCAGAGGCGCTTTGATGAAATGTTGTCAATTCAAGCAGCTTCATCCTATATGAGATGGAAGGTTAGTTAGCATGAAAATGAGAAAAACAGAGAGGAAGAAAGAGAGGAAGAGATAGGAAGAAAGAAAATGAATGAGGTAAGAAGGAAAACAATGACAGCAGAAAGAAGAGAAAATCCGTCTAAGACCAACTAACTTGACAGACGCCGATAACCGCGGTACACTGATACACGGTAGGCTGAAAAGGGAAACAACACCACAGTTAATCTTTTAAATACAACTAATAAACCATATGGTGTTTGTGCCTGTGTGCGTTCAGGTGCGTCGAGTTTACCTGGAGTCTGGAAGTTGATTCTGCGCAGCTCCACAGGATCGGTGGGATGGTGGGACGACATAGCTTTGCTGCAGGGGAAACTGCCCTTCCTGCCTTCGGCCTCGGCCCTTTTCCTGGAATAACAGATCAACGCTCAGAGTTTACATGCACCTCCATGTGATGAGTTCAATCTGGGAAGCTGAATCTGGGAAAATGTGGGATGTGGCACTTTTGGGATTTGTGTTTTAATAAATGGACCAGGGTAAGACACATAAAATTGCTCCATGGACATTTAAAGGCATAACTGTAATTTTCCTGAAATGTCTGTTTTGAATGCTCCCAGAGCTTTGCTTGAGTGCTGGTTTAGTGCTGAATCTCTTTATATGTTAATGACTGGCTCATTGTCTGGGATAAAGGTGGCTTTTTTTCACACAGACGGGAGGTGACATCTACTCTCACATTTTCTTTGCTTTCTCACTTTCTCTTGTGGCTAAAGTAATCGACATGAACACACTCATGCAGTGCAACTGTCATGTGGCTTTTATACCTTATTTCTTTATCAAATTCACTGGACTAATTGTATAACTTTCAGCATGCAATTGATTTAGTACACTGTGGGTTAACATGCACTCACCAAAGAGACATCAGGTTAAATCCTGAATCTACTGGGATCTATAACCTACAACGTTCTTTGCAAAGGCCTTGTGAGGAAAATAGCCCTGCAGGACAGAGGAAATGGTAATAGGTGGTGGTTGTTTACCTGTCAGGTTTGCTGGATCCAAACAGGGAGAAGAGCAGATAAAAGAACAGACAAGGATGAATAACATTAGTGTCCAATCAACAAACACCAGGGACTGAAACAATGCTGAACTCATCAGTCTATCCCCATCATTAGAACTAATCAGTTTCTTATTGCAATGTTAGATATGTGAAAAAGCACCTTCTATAGACACAACTATGATCAGTGAATGTTAATTTAAATGAGAAAACCCTGATGAATACTGTACACGCACACATTATGTCCCTGCACACCCTTGAACTGTGACATCTACTGTATAATAACATGCTGGAAATATGAAGCAAAGTCAGCCACAAGTGAGAAATTAACAGGTTAGACTGCAGGGTTTATCAACTTCAGATTATTACCATCAAGGTTAATACATTTGCAAAGCCGCGCACAGCAATTATCCATGTGCATGAACAAAGCTCGAGCCAGAACAGGTGATTATCATGAATAATGCCAATGGGTGGTAATGTTATCTTCCCCTATCTGTTTGCCATCTTTGTTTCCTGTATACAGATTTTAAGAACAGATAACAGAAAACATGATCTTGTGAGCTAAACTCAGATGCAATTAGAAGAACAGATTTTAGTCCTGTGTGTTTCACATGTAATGGAAACACACAATGAACCAATTGGGTTTTGCCAGAAGTCTAGGTCCAGACTATTTTCCTGCTAAAGTGAAGCATTTAAAACTGTGGGGGACGTGGGAAATGTGACTTCACATGAGGCAGGTGAAAGGCCATTAAGGTACTTTTTCAAGCATAGGGCTGTGTGATATGACGATACATATTGTTTGATGATAGAAAAACATCTATCATTTTATATTATGCTCTATTATTTATTTTATTTTGATGCAAATCACACTTTTATGGCAATATTGGGGCAAGAAACGAGAGACAAGCAGCATTAACTCTAACATTTAACACCTCACTAAAGGCTAAAATTATAAACCAGCACAAATGACAAATGACAATTACCAACATAAACCATCATGTTCTGGACAGATACATTACAAACAAAAAGTACAACCCCATTCTAAAGAAGTTGGATTGCTGTGTAAAACATAAATCAAACAGAATGTGATCATTTGCTAATCCTTTTTGACATATACTAAATTGAAAACAATATATTTAATGTTTGATCTCATTGACTTCATTGATTTTTGTAAATACATGCTTATTCTGAATCTGGAACATAAAACTTAATAAGCTACTCAGTCCAGCACTAGGCATGATGGGAAATGTGGGCTGTCATTACTACAATATTTTTGCAATTTGGACGACACTTTGAGTTCTTCCATACGGCACAGGTAGGAAATTTTGCATGAACAAAACAAACAAACATGGAGGAGAGTGAATGTGACACAGGACTCTGACCGGCTAAGACAAAAGGAGGAGCTCGTACCTAAAAGAGGGGCTTCTTATGTTCGTATGGACATGGTTTGGATATGAAAGTTTGAACCAGACCAGAAAACTTATTATGGAAATTATGCTGCAGAACGGTCCCAGCAACAGACCCAAACACCACTAAAGCTCTTTCACCACAAACACAGAAGTAAACAGTATGGAGGCAGTCTATGGATCTTTTATACATCAATATTTTATGTTTTGTTACTTGCTTAATTGAAAATTTGCACAAAAGATCCAAATAAAAGTGCTGTTTGTTAGGAAAGCCTAACTACAGGCAAGGAATACATTAAAATATCCATGGGAATATGCTATACTGGCAAAAAAATATTTTGAATTGGAAATGAAAACAAGTGAATCCCTATAGAGTGTCTGTTGCCCTTCTGTGAAAGTGTAAGCTGCCTTTGAAATTATTTTTCTTTATCTCATATTCAACAAAACTCTTAATGTTTCACCCTGTCTGTTTTCGATTTCCTTCCTCCATCGCTCACCAATCCAACACTTTATCAAACCATTTCTACATCTTCCTGGCTCCGTCCTTACCTCTTGAAGAGGAGGATGGCGATGACGATGCAGACGATGAAGATGACAGCCAGCACAGGCCCCACTACCCACAACAGACCCTCCTCCTCGTCCACGATTGGCTGGGGATCCACGTCCGATGAGGTCACGGGATCAGAATAAGGGCTGGTGGCGTACATAGTCTGGAGGAAGAGGTGGTTTTAATGCATTTTCACACATGAATTAGTCTTTAAATTGAACTTTGTGGGTGTGTTTTTACTCACATTCTCTGAGAGGTCTAGCAGCGCGAGCACAAAGGAAACATACTCCTGTCCGTTCTGCAGTGGGCGGTTGCGGAAGTCACCGTAGTTTCGCCCGTCACCTAGTGTGAACTCCAGGGGGAGGGTCTTAAAGTGAGCAGTGACATAGGTCCTGGGATCCGATTGGCCGGCCTGTCTGCGGATGCGCAGGGCACGGCTGACACTGGTCCTGTTGATCTCTTTCAGGAGCTGAAAGGGAAGAAGAACAGAGGGGAGAGAGAATTGAAGCAAAGGTAACATAGAGTTTGACAGACAGGATGAGAAAAGATAGAAAATGGGGGAATAACATCAAGTGCAACATCAAAGGCTGTCAGTCACAATACAAACCAACACTTTAATTGCTCTGATACAGTAAAAGCAATGAAGTCATCTTTCAGCAACTGTAATATTATTGTCCTGAAAAAAACCCCATTTGCTTATTTTTGTAAAATGTAGTTTTCACGACAAAAAACACATTGAAAAACAAGGGCAGCTTTTGCCATTTTACCTCACACAAAACCCCTCATCAGTGAAGGAACAATGGGGTCTACAGAACATTATCACCAAAGCACAAACGTCTTCATCATCAACTGAATTGCCACCACATTTATCCACTGAGACAGAGGGTACCATAAAAACTCTATTGAAACTAATCTCACACACATGAATGTGCTTTCAGAACAGCGTAATGAGGTGATGAAGTCTTTAGAAAAAGGAAGAAGATGAGAAATATTATGTGAAAGTATTGTTTGGACTGAACAGGCAATGGGCGGCCAGGTCATCTACCTTCACATAATAAGATACAAATAGTCTGTCTGATACAACAGAGCCAGGAGACTCAGTACTAGACTTCGTTTATCTGACTTGGAAATTCAGTTCAATTCAAAATACTTTATTCATCCGTCAAGGGGTAATTTGAGGCAAGTGAGAAAAGAGAAACAGAAGTACACATAAAAAACAACCTAAAAATATAAATACGACATGTTGCAAAGAGTTGAAATACACAAGGATTAATTGCCCAATATCAAAAAGCAAATTTATCTGACTCTGCACAAGGTAAACTGGCCATTTCTTCTAGACTTCTTCTTCTGTTTTACATACACATGATCTAAAACACTTTCTGTTCAGTATTGAGCTTTGTGTATTGCCAATAATTTTAAAGCTCAGTTCTTGTCATTTAGACAAAAAAAAAAAAAGAAAAAGTAGAAATACTTTCAATAATACTGTTAAGATTCTCTACTCGGCTTCAAAAAGAGTTTAGTTTACGTAGACAGTACAAATGCTGCTGAGACTTTTTCCCAATGACGTCTGTATTTTCACTCAATCTCAATCTGTCATCAAACACAGTTCCCACGTTTTTGTGGTTATGGATGATCTCAACATTTTTTGGAAGACTGTCTATGTGTTTTTGGTGAGATGATCATTTCCTCAGCTTTGGATAAATTCAAATCTAAAAAACCCCAGGATTTATCGCATCCATCCACAGATTCCTGCATTATGGATTTTCTTCTATATTCATTGATTCAATATCAGTCACGTTCAACAGCGGAAGAGTTTGTAAAAATGGTTTGAAATTGACCTGCAGGTACAACTTTGTTAAGTTTTAATGAAAGTTGTAAAATGTTCCAAGTGTGTGCAGCACAAAGACTACAAGGAGTTTGTCTATAGCTGCTCACTAGAACAGGTCATAGAGAGACTTTGCGACCAGTTTAATAAGGAAGTGATGTATGATAGCGTGTTACCATTTAGGACTTTATAAACCCATCCTTTTCATACAAGATGCATTGATGAGCAGAATAACTGTCACTGGTTATGAATCTTAGGGCAGATTTGACCTGACTGACTGAGAAGAGACATAATAACACTGTCATCAGCAAACTTTACAGTGACGATTTATATTTACTACAACAATCATCTGTTTACAATATAGAAAAGGACACGACCCTGCGGTGAACCAGTGGAAGCACAAACTGATTCAGATGCTCCAAAATTTACGACTACTGTCTGAGATCTGCTAGTGAGAAAACTGAAAATCCATCTGATGGGTTGATGATCTAAAGGGAAATAAGCTTTTTACTAGTACGTAATGTTTACTTGTGTTTGTCTGCATCATATTGAACAGCGATCATCACCATCAACATCAGTGTTACTTTACAATAAGCTCTTTGTTATTTAGCTGTTTACTGGTATGATCTCACCTCATCCAGGTTCATCTGATCAGGTTCCTGCCAGGGATTCAGAAACTTCCCTCCTTTCTGCTTCTTCAGTGGCACCACCACCACGTAGTAACCCCTGAAACACAGCACTGGCTTTAGGAAATATACTAAAAACTCAGCAATATTTCACTCCCTGGAGAAACACCGGTGCTCTGACATTTAAAGGAATAGTTTGACATTTTGGGATATACACTTATTTCCTTTTTCTCTGAGAGTCAGATAAGAAGATTGATACCACCTGTCACATCAGTGTGATAAATATGAAGCTATGGCAGCATCCAGTGAGCTTAACACAAAGACTGGAAACAAAGGTCTGTCCAAAGGTCATAAAATCTGCTAACTAGTTAAAACGTCACATCTGTTTTGCTTAGTTAGTTTAGCTCAGTTGTTTAATTAATGAGTTAAGAGAGGCTTGTACACAGTTTTTGTGACTTTTCCTTTAGTGTTCTACTTTAAAGAACTATGCAGTATTGTATCATTAATACAGTATATTGCTGCAGCACCAGCTGTGACACTGCACTAAATCTAAAAAGTGTTGTTGTTTCTGGAACAGAGGGCCGTGTCTGAAGCCATGAGTGAGGCAAAAACAATATCACTGGAGTAGGGGAATTTTTCAGAAGCAGTCAGACCATAAGCGATGAGGGCACAGACGCCGAAATCATCCATGGGAGAGATGATTCAGTCCAGTGCTCCATGCTTGCACTTAAGCACACACTCCTATGCAGAGCGATATTGTAGGAAGTAGCTTATTTACGTCAAATGTGATAAAATGAGAATCTGTTACAGCTTAAATACAAAGCAAGATAAACTTATATGCACGTAAATCTGGGCATTGATCAATGTAGAAATCTCCAAAAGTAAGTAATTTCAACATCTAGCTAAAGTTTGTGTTGAATCAAGGCGTCTAAAACGGAAAAAAAAAAACTACAGACTGAAGAGCAAAATATTGTTTAGGACTTTTAAAAAAACTCGAAAACGTTTGTAATGTGACAGATACAAACTGGCTGTGAGAACATGTGAGGAGCGGTGGGGGGATTCAGGTTGTGCTTTTACTCTGAAGGACTGCTTCCACTTGGTATCTATATTTGTTTTTGGTTACAAAAAGCAGATGAGATATGAGCTTTGTGCTTTCATTGGGCCTGTTGTGGGAGTTCTCAGACTGGCTTTGCTGCCAATTCAGAGAAATCCCTCCTGATAGAATATAAATGAAAAGCAGCAGGAGGAAGAATCACCTCACAGAGTCCGTAGACAAATTCACTTGTAAACAACCTAGTTGGAGCGAACGGACTATCAAAAATCATCTAGTCATTACATTACACCAAATCCTTCACTCTCACTCTCCTTAACTCATCCGTCATCACTACCTGACTTTGGCCGTGGTCTGCACGGTCGGCAGCTGCACGGTCACCATGCCGTCCGTGTTGGTCTTCCCCAGCACCAAGGGTTTGGTCTTCAGGATGTCCGGGGCGGTGGTGGCGGTGACGCGGTGCTGCAGACCCCCAGCGCTGTTGGCCCGGTTGGTGAGCAGAAAGGAGTACTGGGTGTCGGGCTCCAAGCCAGTGATCAACTTCTGAGTCTGCTTTCCATCCACTTCCACAGACTGGCCTTTTCCATACAGGATCTGAACACAGGGTCAGTTTGAGAGTTAATATGACATTGGGAAAAACACATACATTCTCAAATAGTGCCCAAGACCTTTATTTGCCTCAACAGAAAGAAGCTGGCATTTACTGTTTTTTAATTTCCCCTTTAATTTCATTGGTATATGATTTTACTTTAGTACAAAGTCTCCATGTTTTTGCGTGTTGTCTTTGCTCTGTCTGCTGTTCTGTGCACCTCCTCTATCTCTTTTACATTAAAAGCCTTCCAGCAGCTCAAGAGGCATTTTATGACCGCAAGGCATTATCAATTATCCAACAGGAAGTGTTGAAATTAATGAACAGCAACCTAACACAGAGAAAAAAAGGCGATGAATGGTTGGAAACAACATAATAAATTATGCTGAATTTAGAGTGTGAGTCATTGTAGAACTGGTAATTTCCTCATTCTTTAATTGTACCCTGCATTTATTTGTTTTTTTACACTATTTGAAACCTGGCCTGTTTGAATTATGGTTTTTATTTAACTACTTAAATATGATTTAATGCAAATCTACTTACAGTGAATGGCTGAGCTGGGTTCTTGTCTCGGATCTCCCAGGACAGCAGGACTGAGTTCTTCATGGCGGCCTTTACTCTGAAGTTGGTGGCAAAAACTAAGGTACAAAAAAAAAAACACAAATAAAGGTGAATATGATTCCAGTCTCATACAATCTCTCTACTGAAGCAAAAGTAATGACCTTACCTGTATCATTCTCTAGTACCAGTCTTAAGCTACCTATCTGCTCTGATCAACACACAGTGAGTGTGACTGGACAGGGACACTCGCCCAAGACCCAAGACTCTTACCTTGTTTTGGGAAAAGGACGTTGGGTCTAAGACTACAGTGACAAGACAACGAAAAAGGACACTTAGGATGTTGTCACCAGATGTTCTGTGTCTGAGTATGTGTGTGTGCGTGTGGGATTTAGTGTGCACAATATATGCACAAATGTGCTGTTAGGAAGCGTGCGTTGCATCCTGAGTGATGAAGATGGGTTGTTAGGAGGTGAGCGTGAGTCCTACCTTGGTCTAGCCGCTGTGTCCTAAATTGGACACTGGGGCTGTACGGCCCAGGGCCGACAGCCGTGAACGCGCACAACCTCACATCATACACAGTATCGGCACTCAGACCCTCCAGCAAAACACTCGACCCTGGAGCGGGCACCACAACTTCCGAGGCGTTCCCTCGACTGTTTATATCCTTGTACAGCACTGAGTATTTCATAATTTTCCCATTTTGCTCAATTAGTGGGACTGATTTCCAGGCCAGCCGGAGGGAAGTGGCAGAAGCCTCCTCTGAGATAATATTCTCCGGGTATCCGCTTGGGGCATCTTCTGGAGTTGTCACCTCCTTTACAGCCTCCTCTCCGTAGCCCATTTTGTTCCGGGCAGAGAGTCTGAACACATAGTTGGCTCCCTTGTGGATGTCCTGGGCAGTGTAGCGGTTCTCCTTGGTGGGGAACTCCACCACCGTAAAGGGGAGGACGTCGATGCGGCCGAAGGTGAGGCGGTACCCGAGGAGTGGGGTGGGTGGGTTGGGCGATGGGTACCACTGAAGCAGAGCAGTTCCTGAATCAGTGGCACTATCAGTTTGGGCTTCTCAGGCACTAGAAAGAGGGAAAATGGGGATAGAGAGAGAATGATGAAAAGATAATTAGAGGATAATTGCAAAGCACATTATTCTTTGCCTCAAGCAAAACTGCAAAATATGATTAATATGACACCAAATGATGGCTTCTTAGTGGCAGAGCAAGGTGTGACAGAGTGAGACATAAACCAATTCAATGGCCTCTAATGATCATTAGTGATGCTTTAGACTCAAAGATCATTAGTAGCTATGTGTGATTGGATGTGCTTTCGTATCTGTATGTTTGTGCAGACACACTTACATGGCAGGGCTGAACAGACAGTAACAGGTTTGCTGCGAGCGCCATCACCCTTGGCAGTGTAAGCCCCCACTGATACAGAGTAGGAAGTGTCTGCCTTCAGGTCTCCAAGAACCACCTCCTGCACAACACCAAAAAGCACCGTCAGCTGCAAAAGGTAATTACTTATGCGTGCCCTCAGGACAATGAGCAGGGTTTCAATTTAATAAAAAAAATCTGGGTCAAATTGTTAAAAAAGCTACAGCCTCACTGACCAAAGGTGCAATTCTGTGCATTTTGTCTGACAGTGCAGACAGTTACTCAGCTCTTTTCTACACCATGCAATACTTTTCTTAAGCCAGGAAGTACATATTCTCAGCAAAACTCAAAACAACTATATCAAATTATCTCAACAGAGATAAGAAAATGGGGTTCGCTCGCCACAAAAAATGCCATTTAACTTTGGAGACACTCAAAACTCATTTAGATTTGCCTCCATCGAAACACTAATCACAATATTTTCTTCATTTCTTGGCCTGCAGAAAGAATAAATAATCATGATATTTTGGCAATACCCACAAATGACTCATATCAGTTATCTATGTTGTGTTTTTCCTTTATTAGAAATCCTGGAAAAACACAGAGTGCAGAAATGAAAAAGGGACCTCATGTTAGGTTTGAAGCCCTCGTTCTGGTCTTAGGAGATTTTTAAAGCTAAAATTTTAAAGCTACAATCTGACAATTATGACTCATCTACTCTCTGTGTGCTTTGCTGTTATTACTATTAAATAATAGGCTTAAAGAAGTGTTTACTCACATATTCAGTTGAGTCATCATATTCCCACTGCACGATGAAACAATATAGAGAAAAGAGAGAGAAAAGCACAATTCATGATATTTAGGATCTGATCTAAAAGACTTCACTCAATTCAGTCAAATTTACCATGTTCTACCAACAATTTAACAATGCTTAAAATAAAAAAAATTAAGCCTGTTTAACCAGCTCAGCGGAAACGTAAAGGCCACATTCTATGTATTTTAAAGTAATAGTTCGACATTTGAGGAATTCTGAGTGAATAGTAAAACAAAATTGGGTAAAAAGTTTATTTTATCTACAGTAATAAATGGGCACATGCTTAATGCGCTAATTAAGAAATATTAGTTTAATATTAGTTTAAGATAAAAATTGTGCTCATATAAACCTGTTTTATTAGGCATTCATAAAACAGTTTCTGACACAGTTCATTTTATCATAACGTGTTAGAGAGTATATGTTGGTGTCACCTGAGAGTCCTCTATGAGGATGTCCTTGACGAAGGGCTGACCCTGAGGTTCTCCGTAGTTCATCCTCACATAGTGGACTTGGTAGCCCCGGATCTGACCGTGCTGCCGTTCGGGCGCCGGTGCTCGCCATTTCACCCTAACGGCCGAGGCGTTCACAGTCTCTGCCTCCACCCCTCGCGGAGGGCCACTTGGAACTAAAAATGCATTTTGGGATAGAGGTCAAGGGTCACAGATGATGGGCACTCAAACCTCTCAAGTAAAGGCCTTCACTTTAGTGAAACAAGTTTTTTTTCTAATCAAAAATATATTGGATTCAGGGGCAGATTTTAAAAAAAAAAAAATACTCAAAAGCTGAAAAAATGTAAAAATACAACCCTCCAAAAAGTCTAAAACTGATGTCTGGGAAAAAAGTCAAAATAGTAAAAAAATGAGAGTGCTTGAGGAAAAACATGGAGGAAAAAAAGCAGTGGAGGATAAGAAGCAAATGTAGAGAAAGATAAGAATGGCAGATAGAAAAGGATTTGTTGCCATGGGCAGATAAACAGTGGCAGGCAGTCAAAGAGAAAATCCTGCTATCGAGAAAAACCTCTCTCGTGCTGCCAAAAACTACACTTCTCCCAAAAAGAAAAATATATATATGTTGAAAAGAAAAAAAACTGCTGCCACCTCTTACTATCTGACCCCTTCATAAGCACTAAAGACAGCTGAAGTCACAAAAATCTCTGGGAGTATTAAGCATGATTATCAAAAATACTGATGAGAATATTGCTCAAGTCATAATGAAATACATTGATTAAAGGCTGCTTAAAGATAATCAAATAACTGCCTAAGACCTGGAGAGGAGCTGGAAGGGCAGTGAGAAAAGGTGCGGAAAGGCCAAGGCACAGCTGCAGCCACAGGGTTGGTTTTGGTATTGTTAGTGGAGAACATAGTGGGAAATCCCAACCACCTCTTTCCCCAAAAAACAGAGGATTTTAGAAGAAAGGGGAAAAAAAGATGCTGGTGGAAAAAAAAGAGGATCAAAACGGCTTCTGGAGAAAAAAGGGTTGCTGTTGACAAGAGAAAGCAGTGGTGAGGGAGCAGCAGGAGGAGATATCCGGAGGTATCTGGCGGTTATGGAGGAATAAAGGAGAGGTTTTCAAAACTGGAGGGGTCTGACAGTGGTTCTTAAATGCATCATCATCTGTTTAGATTGCAGCTCAAGGACAGATAAAATGCTGTTTACTGGCCAGTGGAAGAAACTTTGTTAGTTTAGGGTCTGAGCTCTGAGCTCATGAGTGCTATGTTAGTGAGGCAGCCATTGTTAGTGGGGCGGACCATCCTAAGACAGGCAGGGAGGTTTTGTTTGGGAACATACCATCTTCCTCGGTGCGGATAAGCAGCTGTAAACTTTCTGGTCCGTCCCCAGCTTCCGTCTGTGCCCGTACCGTTATGCCATACTCAGTCCATTTCTCCAGGTTTTCCAGGAGATAGGGAGAACTTTGCAGAGGGATTCCATCGATTCTTTTAGACAACTTGGTGCCCTCGGTGGTGGAGTACTGGATGGAGTATCCCGTAATGACGCCGTTCTGAAACTCCAGAGGAGGTGGTGCCCAACTTACCAGGATGCTGGTAGAACTGGGACTGGTGCACGTGATGTCCTGGGGAGGTGCTGAAGGAACTGATCGGCCAGTTTTTGAGGAAGCACAGTAGGGGTTGTTCGGGTAAATGTTATTTGGTCGTGTGTGCGAGTTGTTATTGGTGGGTGGAGAGGTGAGGAAGTGAGGTTTGCCGTGAAGGAATGGGGATGAAATTGAGCAGACGAGAAGACAGAGAACAAAAGACAAAGAAACATAAAATGAAAACAAAACACTGGAGAACAGAAGCTCTCACGAAAAAAATGACCCTGTGACTAGAAAGCAAGATGGCTGAACAAAGATATTGAATGATGGGCGTCAACTTCTGTTTGGTAGAAAATGTTTGATTAATGAGAACGAGTGAATGACTCAAAAGAGATGCAACACAAAAACACTGACTAGAGCTTTAACACACAAACATACCTGCCCATAACTTACTTGTCCTTACAGCCTACCCAAGCCTCTGTGATCCATGATGGAGTTCATCTCTATCTACAAACCTCTGGCTTCTTACCTCGTTGTTACTGACTCTCTTACAGACCTCAGATTGGTAGCCAACAAATTAATTATCCATTATTATTATCCATAAGTTGTTTGGTACCATGGTATTGAAAATCATGTGTGGAGTTTAGATCTTGGAATAATCATAAATGAGCTATTTAATGATGCATTTGTTGAGATATCAAATCTGAGGTCAGTTAAGATCTGGATTCATGACGGCTCTTTTTGGACAATACAAAAAAGCAAAACTGACAAATCTCTAATTAAATACTGTTCGTAAATTGAACACTAAAATAAATTTATGATGAGATGATCTGGCATTTCATGTATTTATGGTTCAGTTTTTGTGTCAATTTGCATTTTTGCATTGTCAAAATAGAAACCTCTCTCTCTCTCTCTCACACACACACACACACTTTCACACACAGCAGTTATTTGTGGTTGAACCTACGCGTCTGTGGAGTATCAATGGACACTTCGTTGGTATATGCTCCAATTCCATGCTTGCTCCTGGCAGCAAGCTGGAAGGTGTAGGTGGAGAAAGGCTTCAGGTTCTTCAACAGGTAGGAGGTGGTAGGCTCAAAGCTCACTTTCTTCTGAAAGGATATGAAGACAACAGGTGGTGAGAAATACAATTGTTTTAACAATTGTTGGTTGTATTAACTATATATATATAACTAAAAAGAGTTAGCTTTTAGATCAATTGGTCTTCTGTTTGCAGATCAATTTATCTATTCATACAACCATCCTTTAATGTTGGATGCTGGATGGATGATGAGCTACCAATCCTTACCTCCTCTGTGTCGTCGGCTCGTCGGTAGACCAGTTCATATCCTGTGATCTGGTTGTCAGGTCCACCCTGAGGTGGAGCCACCCAGGACAACAGGATACTGGTCTCAGACTTGGCCTCACCCTTGAATTCTGAAGGTTGGGATGGAACTACAGAGAGAGGAAAAACCAAAGGTAAGATATTGTCTTTGTTTTACTCTTGCAGATGATGAGTGCATACATTTCCAGTTCAACATGGTATATTTGTCTAATACAGGCCAACAAGCAAAGCCTGACATCCCTCTCTTACCTCCAGTCTTGGCTATAATCTGCAGGTCCTGGGACAGGGGTCCGTCTCCTACAGAGGTGAAGGCCAGCACTCTGATGTAATAGGTCTTGTTGGGAGTCAAACCCTGGATGGTGATGAAGTTGGCACTGCGCACCATCTGCTTCTCCCACTGCACAACACAAGCATGCAACACAATGCATGAAGGCAAGTAGACACACAGATGCACACTCATGTATAAAACACATGCAGACAAGTTAACAGACATCTGTGATTAATGAAAGCAACAACAAAGTTAAGTGAACCAAGCACACACAGATGCACACCTGGTTGACTGGCAGCGTGTTGTCTGAGGTGTAGTAGACTCTGTAGCCTACCACCTGTCCGTTCGGTTCCTCTGGTTCGTCCCAGTGGATGATTGCTGTTGTGGTGCTCAGCATACGACCTCTGACCTGCAGGGCAAATAGGAAGAACTTCAGCAACACTGCACAGGGATAAAATGGATGATAAAATGTTCTGTAATTTCATTGGAGCAAGTTTTGAAAAAAGTTGGGTTAGTTTATTGGGAACTGTGAAGTTATTCTATGAGAAACACTAATAACAGATTGAATTTACAGCTAAGCATTAAAATCTACTTGTTCATCACACAGGATCAAAATTGCATCCTTGAATATCACATTTTTACTTCAAAATGAAGGATGCAATAAATAAAAATGACATTTCATGAACTCGCTTTGTTCAATCAAACCCTGACCTGTCGAGGAGGTGAGGAGGGGGCCTGCTCAGCTGTGCGAGCCTCCACCACCTCACTGGAGGGACCCTGGCCGATGGTGTTAACGGCAGCCACCCGAAAGTCGTAGTGGGAGTATGGGCTGAGGCCGCCGACGCTGTAGCGCGTTGTGGCGATGCCATCAATCTCTTTGTAGGGATCATCTGACCCTTTGGCACGGTGCTGGAGGGAAGAGAGAGGAAGAATACACTGATTTGCAGGTGCATAAATCAACTTTGAGGAAGCTCTATGTATCTCTCTCTCTCTCTCTATACACATATATACATATATATGTATATACATCTGTGTGTGTGTGTGTGTATATGAATGCACAGGAATCATGTGTCACCAATAAACTGCAAACACATGCTTTTATCAACCAACCATAAGATTTATGCCAAAACATAGAATGAAATGTGAGACACTTCATATCTAATGTAGGCGTCCTGCTTTTTGTGAATGAAGAAGTGAAGTGAAGTATTCAGTCATTGTGCCGGTGCAACAGTTTGTGTTTCATTCTTAACATTTCAATTCATTACTTGTGGAGAGAGAGAATTCCTAAGACACCCGATTTCATTTGAGCCATTTGGCTATTTTATGACTATCAGGAGAGACAAGGAACTCTTTTCATTTGCAGCGCTATCAACTGACTTAGGCTGTTAATAATAGTTTATGTTCATATAAAAATCTAGTGCAGCTTACACCATTTTAAGTTCTGTGTCTCTACAAACCTGTCAGCACATGCAGCAGCGCCTCTGTGTCTGTTACACACCTGTATGATATAGTAGGAGACGGGCTCGGGGTTGCCAGAATCCCAGGTGAGTGTGATGCTTGTTGCGGTTCTCTCCGTCACCACAGGGGTCCCAGGAGCCTTCGGCAGAGCTGAGAGAGAGAAGAGAGAGAGATTTTATACACTGTCCCTTTATGAGCAGGAAATCAACAGACTCAAATGTATGCCATCAGAAGAAAATCAACTTCTGCAGGTGAAAATGAGCAGCCCAGCTCAATATCGTAGAATTACACAATGAAAATAATCTCTACACAATTACAATTGGACAAAAAATATAAACTGAATTGGATGAAACTAATATAGTCAGTTCAGCTATTTGCTATGAAAAGTTATAATCACTTCAAAGACTGTTTCAAGTGGCCTGTATTTAATTCAAATTAAAACCCCTGTATACAGACAAATTTAAATACACACACATTAACACACTGTAATAAACTGAATTTTCATTCTTCTAATTCAGAAAATTATTATATTTATATGTATATATAGTAAAACATATTCACGTTTACATATATATATTTGCCTTATATGAAAAACACTTTACCCACTAGTCTTACCTTATATTGCTATTGTAATGCAAATGTTCTCACTCCCAGAGAGAAGCCTACATTGTGCTTTTGTCCTCTTAAAAATACTCTTTTGCATAAAGTGAAAACCAAAGTCTGACCGGGGGCAAAGTCAAACCATCACTTCCTCTTTTAATCACATGCTCCTCTTCTCCTCACCCACAAGCCTCCTCGGACACTTGTTGATAAACCTACCTTTCACAATAATCTGCGCCACCGCCTCGATCACGCCAAGCGTTGACATGGCGACACACGTGTAATTGTTGGACTGGCGCACGTCGGTCAGTTCCAGGACGTTGCGGCCGATGGGCATGTCATCCTCGGGCGTCAGGTCTTCTGCTCCCAGCATCCACTTCACGTACGGCATCGGGGAGCCCACCGCCACACAGGTGATGTTGACATTCCCCCCTGGCATGATCTCGCTGTCAGCTGGGGGGATGGAGAAGCGAGGGGGGACGCGGCGCACTGGAGCAGAGAGCGATGAGAGCAGGAAGGCGGGAGAAGAGAGGAGATTAGAAATTCATGGCTGTGTTGTTCAGTAAAGTGCAGAACAGTGGATAACAATCAGGGTCTATACACTGTATAGGATGATGATGACTTTTTTTGTTGTTCCACATGCTCTGAGATCAAGTTTTATGGCATTCAAAGAAGACTGCAAGCATTCAGACAGTTTGGTACATCACCACCAGGGCGCATGTGATATCAAAATGTTTTATTCATGGTGTTTTTAGGTGTGCTCCATTAAATATTTTATGAACCGAATCACAAAAGATACTCACAAAAAAAAAAAAAAAAACTCACAGCAAGCACACATGCACTCACAGGGAAAAAAGAGAAAAGAAGAACGCAGGGTACAGTGTATCTCAAAGGAGTGAACCGTAGAGGCAGGTTTAAACCTTCAGTACCTCACATAAAACAACCGAGACACACAAACACAAATGGCAGTTTAATGGAAGAAAAGAAAATACTCGGGAGAGACACCAAAAGAGCCACACACAGACGTTACTGTACCAACCTTCTCGCAGCTCTGCAGAGGGAGGTAGGACAGAGCACGGCGGGAGGAGGAGAAGGAGGAGGAGGAGGAGGAGGAGAAAAGAAAGCAAAAAACGGAAAATACCAGAGAGGAGACACAGAGAGAAAACAAGTTAGACAAAGGAACGTGGCAAGGTGGCAACAGGCAGAGGGAAAGCCAAAGAGAAAGAGGAAGACAGAAAGAAATGAGGAGAGCAAAGAGAGAAAACAGGGGCCGTAGATGGCCGGGCGTGTTGCTGAAAGCCTTCCTCCACTGCCGGCTGTCTCCATAGACCGCCTGTCAAACACTCACTGAGCAGCACTGCAACATTTTACTGGCCCTGCAAGCACTGTTAGACGCACATCACTGCCTCTGCGCTGCTCGTGTGCGCCCGTGTATATAGTTTAGTGTCGGACATAGATGTGTGTTTACGTGTGTGGATTCAGACGTGTGTGTGTGTGTGTGTGTTTGTTTCGTATCCCCCAGAGCGATGTTGGGAGTCAGAAAAGCATGCTACGCTGTTTAAAGCCTTTATTTATTAATTTTTTTTTCTGGGCGGGCAGACAACAGAGCAAAAGGCCACGGGAATAGAAATGTCTTCAAGATTCAAACATTTGGTGGCTAAGCATGTGTGTGTGCGTGTTGAAGGAGACAGCGCCCGAGGAGGTGAGATGCCTGTCAGATTTGGGGAGAAACACAAGTCTTAACCAGACAATGATTTGTAGTTTTTTTTTTTCTCTCTCAGAGGTCTAAAGGCTAAGAAGGGAGGGCAGAGAGAATAACAGCCTGAGTGAAACATTCAGCTGATGTAAAGGAGCTCTTGTATTGTTTTATGGCTTTACAGCGAAGAATTATAAAACACAAAGGTTTAATAGTATTATATCACATTAATATGATAAACGCACACCCCTCGCAGAAGTAAAAAAAATGATCATTCTAACATCCATTATCAACGTGATCCTTAAATCTAAGCACTCTAACTGGAGGACAGGCCGGTTTTTATCCCCCTCTTACCTCTGACATAAAGGTTTGCCGGGGTGGAATAGCGCGTCCCGTCGCTGTTGGTGGCAACGCACTCATACTTCCCCTGGTCCGACTCCTCGCTCATCTCTATCTGGAGGGCACCTGGATGGAGCGATGGAGAGGAGGAGTAGAAGATAGAGAGAGGAGAGTCACACAGAAAGACAGCGAGGAAGAAAGAGCAATTACACAAAAGTGGAAGACATCAGATAATTGGGCACAGTCCATAAATAGCACATAGAAATAAACACATAGAAATGGTAAGAACTGCATAAAGGGTAAATGAATCTGAGGGAGTTTTCAGCAAAAACAAGCTGAACTCTGTATGAGGAACACAGGGCTAAAACTGGAGCCAAGTTTTTTGGGAGAAATTAACAAGTTTCTATCACTGTCAGCGAGAAATCTGCCCAAAACAAGGGTCAGCTTCCTGATTTAGAAATGGGAAGAAAACAAAAAAAAAAACTGATACACAGCCTACAAAAAAACGCAGAATGTAGTCTTCATGCAAGGCAGAAACAAATAAACCAAGCAACGAAATATGCGGAGAAATCCAGTCACAAATACAGTATTTTGAAAATTCTTCGCTGAAAATTAAGATGCAGTTATATTAGGGAGCAAATCATGTTTTAGTTTGTCACAAAGATATTGCCAAGGCAATAAGATAATCCCCCCTCCCCAACCCTTTCGGATCCACTAACGGGATCAGGAGTGTGATGTCATTTTAAAAACACACCCAATAAGGAGGTAAAGACATCAACCGACCTCCATCGAGGCCAACAGATGAAAAAAAAAGGAACGACATACGCAAAGCCTTGGGAAGGGACCGACGCTTTTCTCGCTCCCTGAAAACAGAAAAACTGTCAAAAAAGTCAACCAGAGGTTCTTTAAAGATGGTGTGGTAAGGCAAAAAAGCGCCCATAAAAACTTTATCAAAAAAGTGGTTGTTTGGGGCTTTTTATCAGTAATGAGAGAGAAAAGAGAAAGTAATGGTAAAAAACCATGAAGAAATGTGTGTGTGTGTGCCCGTTTGTGTATTTGTGTGTGTATGAGCACACTAATGTCTGCAAGTGTGTCTGAGTCTTTGCCATCTGGACTTTTCAGCCTGAGCGAATAACAGCTGGGAGGGAAAACAAAACTGGGACGTTTGATTGGGCAAATATAGACAAGGTAGGAAGAGAGGCCAGGTCAAGCTTAGGTCAAGACCCCCCCTCTCCAACCGAAAAAAAAAAGAAATCAAAATCCGGTCATAAAAAAAAAAAAAAAAAAGGTAAAAGACCTCAAACTAAGCAACGAAGAAATAAATCCAAGTTGTAAACACATCATGCTTTAGACTGGAAATAAAGTAGATGTAAGAAGCTAAATGATGTTAAACTGATGGATACGAAAGAGAGATCACAAAATGGCGAGGAAGGAAGCGATGGGTTTCTGTGTTATAGAGTCGAGGCTGAGATGGAAAAATGAAAGGATGAACAAGAGGGTGAAAGACGAGAAGAGGGGAGGTGATTAAAAGTCGTAGTAAAATGAATTGTTTGCTCAATTCCAATTCCCTCCTCTTGCACCTACTGCAGATCTGACGCAGCTGGAGTATTACCAATATGGCTGAGTCCCGAGTCTTTTGGACTAAACCCATATTGATTAATCCAGCCAGAGCTGCTTTTTTTTCAGATCTGTGAGACAAGTAGGAACCGGGGGTTGAAAAAGGAATCAGGCCACTGTGTCATGTTGGTCCTCCCAGCAGTCTTACCTCGTATGGGCGTGCCACCTGAGTGGGCAATGAATGCACGAGATTAGAGAAGGAGAAGAAGAAGAAAATGTTAGTACCACAGGAGGAGAAGGGGATAAGGGAGGGGGGTGGGGGGTGGGGGGTGGGGGGGGGAGGAGGAGGAGGAGGAGGAGGGGAGGTAACTTGGAAAGGAGAAGAATCAAATTAGAGAGAAAAAGAGTCAAAATATAGATCCTTAGAGAGCGAGAGGAAGAGAGAGGAGACAGGATAAATAAAGACAGAATAAGCCTGAGAAGAGAAAGACAGATACTAGATAGGCAGAGTGACAGACTGTGACAGAGCTATAAGGAGATGGGTTATTGATTTGACTTCATTGACTTGCAGCAGAGGGGCAGATGTGGCTGTAGGAGGAGGGTAGTGTCTCCACTGCACTTATCTGGGTCTCTAAGAGGTGGACTGGGACTCTAAGTACACTTAACCTGCTTTTGTCCAGCACTTCAAACCAGATGTAATCCTGCTGGTGATATGGTGTGTAAATATATTCTATATGTGTATCTAAAGGAAAAAAAAATCCACCCTCCAGTACTTAAACCCTGTTACAAAAAAATGGTATTGATTTTTTCTTTTTCGCTGTTGTTGGTGGTGATTTGATTTCCAAGTCTCCTGAAAAGCTGGTAAAAGGTAAACAATGTGATATCAAGTCAAAATCCTTCCAGCGGCCGAGTCTGACGGCAAAGAAATTTTAACTTAAAGCATCAGCAGGAAATGTCAAGTTCACGTCTCAGCCACTTACAATCAAAGAGCAAGGGCTGTGTTTGTAGACTCGAAAACTTAGAGCGACCATCGACAATCGTACTGTGAGAAATCTGGTGTAAAAAAGAGGGAGCAGCGGCCTCAATGGACCAGAATGCAATGCAGCAAAATGAAGTGTGAGGCTGCAACTAACAATTACTTCCATCACTGACTGATCTGTGACCAAATCATTTGGTCTATAAATTGTCTTCAAATTGCTCCAAAACTTTCAGTTTACAATGATGAAAAAAACAGAGAAAAAACAGCCAATCCTCACATTTAAAGATGGAAACACAGGCTGCAAAATATAAATTACATAAGCAATCAAATAAAATTTTTGCTAATTAATTTTCTGTCATTTGACTGATCAAATAACTGAGTAATCCTGTTTCAGCTGTTACGAGGTGTGTGTCTTACTTTGTCTCATAGGAAAATTATTGATGTGTTCATTACAGGCATATTCTTTAGAAGTCGGCAAAAGGAATTCTGGGAAACATCACGGACTAAAGTGAATGTAAACAAAGAAATGATTGACAGTGAAAAAGTATTGAAGGGTGGATTTTTTCAAACTTATTACTGAGATTTTAAAAACTACATGTGTCTATGAACAGTTCGCTAGCTCTAAGTGGCATTAACCAGGTTTAGCATACACACACACTACACTGTAAAGTCTACAGGCCTGAAACCTGGCCGACCTAACAGCCATCAGCCACAGTTGATGTCTTATTGACTGGTAACTCTATACAGCAGAGCGGAGGGAGTAAGTGGGTGAGTGAATGACAGAGTGAGTGAGGGAAAGAATAATTGAATAAGTGAAGGAGTGGGAAAGCAAATAGGTGAGTGTGAGGAGAAAAGTTGTTGTGTTTCTTTGGGTGTGGAAAGGCTGCAGGTGCACAGGTGAGGGTGAGGCCAGCTACCTCTAGGGTGACAGAGATATGTGTTTGCACGTGTGTGTTCATGTTTGTAGCCTCTATAGTATGTGTCTTTAACTAAAATGATGTATGGTTGCCTGAGGGCTTGTGAGCGTGTGTGTGTGTGTTTCCTGCATCTGTGCTTCGAATCATCTTTGTGTGTTAGTAAAATGCATGCCATGCATTTTAATAACGCCTCAACATTGTAAAAGGTGAGCAGCAGCAGCAACAGTAGCAACATTAGTGAACAGTATGTAGAGAAGTGGACAGTGAGGGTGTGGGCCTCGGAACAGAAGCACTTACCAAAGGACTCTGTGGTTAAAAAGATACAGAGAGAAAAGAAACAGCATAGACATGGCATTACAATCGGACCATTGGTTACACAGAGGAGTTGACTTTAGTAGCAACACCTTGAAAAAGCAGTGGAACTCCAAAAAAAAAAAAAAAAAAGTATATCGATCTAAACAGAACTTTTATCATCACATATCAGAAGCTAACATACCAAATATTTGACATTTTAAGTTGCAATTTTTATTTGTAATTTTATTTAAGTTCAAAAAGGGAGTCTGAGCAGAGCGTTGAAGGGTTGAGCCAGAGAGTTAAAAAAAAATAAAACGGGGAGAGAAGCAAAGAGGTTGTTATCCATAAAGAAGCCAGAAAGTTGGGTCCAATCACAAAGAAGGGATTTTGGGTCCAAAGTTGGTCCCTGGAAGCAGAAGGAGGACCGAGGAGGGAGGGGGTTCAGCTACGACAAGTCGGGGTTTTACACACTACTGTGGCTTTAGAACCTGATTGAGATGGATTGGCTGGAAGAGAATTCGTTCTGTGTGTAATTTGTCTTTGAATTTAACAAATTCTGTCAATGTGGTTTCTGGATTAACATGGACACGATGTCTGCGAGTCCGCTTCGCACCCACGCAAGACACGCTTTCCATGAGATGAGGAAAAACAAGAGGGTTATTTGATTTGTTTAGTCACAGCAGTGAGCCATCCTAAGAGAGGCCATTCCCTCAGTACATGCCACCATCACCCGGGGTTCACCTCGCAAATTCTGCCAGTGGAGAAATTTGTTGAGCTACGACTGGAGACACGTCGTGCACTGATGCGTGTGGTTACAAATATTTCATAATGTCTTTACTAAGTGAAAAGTTAAACTGTCCGTGATGGTGATTTGCACGGGAAGACCTCCGAGAGTTTGGAGACAAGCGGAGAAAAGTGGGGCAGTTCATTTTGTTTTAAGGCCTTGAAGAGTTTTAGAAAAGTTGGCAACCGAACACACAGTCAGACCACAGCAGCAGCAGAAGAGGGGCAGCTGAGAAACACAGCCACGGCAAGGAGGAGCAATAAGAAAAAGGGCGAACAAGGGCGAGAGTAACACAAACTTTGTAGGAACAGAAAATATAAAATGGATTGAGGGTGGGGGGGGGGTAAGAGGGATAAAAGCAAAGTGGGAGGGAAAAAAAATCCTTCAGGTGGAAATAAAAGCTGGGATTGAAGGGAAGAGAAAGAATGGAGGGATAAAAGCATCAGTTACCTGAGCGGAGCTGCTTGATTCGTCCGTTGTTATTGGACGTGTTGACCGGCAGGAAATCCTTGAACCAGGTAATTTCTGGGTCAGGGTTGCCGCTAGCAGCACAGAGCATGGTGGCGGTCCGAGAGCGCTCCACCACTTTCAGCTGGGGACCCATGTCTATGGTGGGGAACCCCGAGGGCAGCTGGTCCTCTGGAAAGATCAAATACACCAGTCAAACAGAGCAACTCAGAGACACAGTGCAGCTCAGATACACCTTCATCTACTGCACATCACTTCAAATGTGAATGGATTTTAAACAGGATGTTTTTTAAAACACTATTCAACACATGAAGATGACGATACTGGAACTGTCAAAGTCAAGGTTTTGTCTCTTTTTCAGTGTTTGCCTCGACACAGAAACTACCACTTGTAAAACAGATGTTGCGGTTTAACCATTTTTCCATCACTTTTAGCATCACTGACTTCTCTGCACAGTCTTTTCACAATGTTTCACAAACTCTCAGGTACAACTTGACTCAGGTTGCTGGACTGCCTGTCGGGGTTAGGGTCATCCTATTCATGTGTTTGTCTTCATGAGGGTTATAATGCTCTTTTTGTTGAAAGAGGTGGTGATGATTGGTCTATAAGGAGAGGTGTTTCTAATATTAAGTCTGCCCTTATTGATATGAACACGGTGGACAAAGAATTTTAGTATAATGAAACATAACTCAACAGCTCCCTACACTGCAGACACACAAATGAAAATAAAATTAAATCAATACCTCTCTAAAACATTTTCAACAAAAAGGAACATTGCATTGATTGATTGCAAAGTTGTTGTATTAGACCGCATTAAAAAAGCACTCCTTCAGCGTCATCCTCAGGGGATTTTACACAAAGCCTTGTCCATTGAAATGTCCTATCAGCTTTGAAACATAACTTCACCTTGTCGTGACTAAAACCAGTTCTTAATATGACTTGCATTATTTCACTGTTGTCAGTTTGCCAGCTACTAATTCTTCATGTCATCAGTGTTACCAGATTGTCGACTTTTTATTTGATTGTTTTTGGGTGGCTTGTACGATTTGTGCTACTTTAATAAGGTTTTATTTTTTATTTTTTTTACAATGAATGAGCCCTCCCTCTTCTTTGATCAGCCTCAATAAGCAGTGAGTAATACAACAGACAAAATCAAATGGCATTTAAGTTTACTACATGTAGGTTGGAACTCTTTTCCTTTTGCAATCAATATTCAGCCAAGTCTGTGATAAAAGCCTTGTAAAAGCTCCCATTCATACAGTATAAATGAATATGTTGAATGCAACATTACGTAAAAGGCTTGGTGGAGACATTTTTATTTTTATTAGTGTAGCGATGGATCAACTCGGTATTCACACTGTTTCCTGTTATCAGTCTTCTCACCTAACTCCCAAGAAAAAAAGCGAATAAACTTATTTCCAAAAATGTCTATTCCAACTATTCCTTTAATTCATCCTGTGGATTTTTTCACACACCTACAGCAGACACAACATGATGCCTCATACATAAAGCTTAAGCCTTGAATTTACACCGAGCGGGTTGAGTCCAGAGTGAAAAGGTTTTAAGGGAAACCGGCTGGTCAAATGCAAAAGTCAAATTTAGATTCAATTTAGAGTTAAAATATGTTTCGCATCAGACTCGAGCCCGGGGGCAAGATTTGTGAAAAATCCAATAGTGAGGTCAAGTAGAATAAGTAACATTTCAGTCCACCTGACAAACTATCTCACTAAAGCTTTAGGCAACGGCTTGTCGAATAAGGATCAATTGGAAATCACACACTCTCTATTCTGCCGGGAATCGTAGCAGTCGAGCTACACTTTTCGTCCAGCAGTCCTCTCTCCCTTTGCATGAATCAAACAGGCGAGCCCAATAAAGACACATCTACTGGGACTGGCACCCTTTTGGGACGGCAAATCAAATGTGAATTCATAGACATCCGAAGCAATTAAATCAAACATGACGAGTCGTTCCACTGTGATAAAGGAAATCAAAGGCAGTGGGCCAACTTCGCTCAAGTGAAGTGGGAGATTTAAGGCAGAGGAGGGGACAGTGCTTCGAGGAGGTGGCGGATCAAAGACGCCTGAACTCAGTCAAACTGAAAAGATACTGTATTCACTCTCGGAATCAAATGGGTTCAGAGCAAATCAGTTTTTTAAAAAACAAATTCTTAACTTTGTTCGAGGCCGCCCTTTGAGACGGCGAGGTAAAATGTCAGATTCATGAGTCATCCATAATAAAGCAGATAAAGACAGACATGGTGAAGAAAGGCAGACGAGCAAGGAGCGTGTGTTCCTGCATGTGCGCCATATTTGATCTAGAAGGCAGTCTATTTAAGTTTTTTCCCCTATTTTTTTTTACCCACAATCCCTTGTGACTTTATCCCTCTCAAACACACAGAGCCTCATTAACGGGAAATCCTAGCGCTGAACCTCGCCAAGGAGATGCTAATTCTGGTACTAGCCCATCGAACCATGGCCGACGGGTCGTGAGACACTAGCTTTGCTGGTGCGTGTGTGGCCTTTTAACAGCTCCGGTTTCAATCAATCACAACGCCCGACAAATGGAAACATGGACATAATAAACCGAGGGAACAAGATGAGAAGGTGTTTGTGTGTATGAGCGTGTGAGTGAGTGTGTGCGTGTGGGCGGGTGGTGAAAGAGGGCAAAAGTGCAAAAAAAAAGAGAAAGAGTAGCATGAAATGGAATAGAGCGAGACAAAGAAAGAGTGACAGAAAGGAAAACAGAGAGAGAACAGGGGAGAGAGCAAGAGAAAAACAGACAGAAAGGGAGAGAGAGCACAAGGGACCCATAGAGCATAACAATCCTCATTCTCTCCGCTTTCATTATGCAAACGCTTACTTCAAAGCCAGCCCCTCGTAGGCAGGAATAATGCATTCTATTTCATCTACCTGGGGTGGGACACTGCACTGAGCACCGAGGACGCACAGTTCGAATGCTGCTCCCCGAGACCATGCATCTCTTTTTGCCCGCCCCCCCGCCTCCTACAACCACTCACACGTGCGAAAACCCCCCCCAGAGTTGCAGATACGTGTCGGTAGATAGATATGTGTGCAAGAACCTGCAAACGTAAGCGACTGAACGCACAGGTATGCATGCGACCTTTTTTTTTTTTTTTTAATTTAAAGCTGACAAGGTGTGAAGCGATACAAGCGAAAGTGTTTGAGGGCTGATCGAACGGGCTGATGCACATACACACACATGGATTAACACATGCACATAACCAGCTCTCCACCATCCATCATGGGGACAGGTGTAAGTAACACCAAAGTGTGTTTGGGGCAAAGCTGCTTTAGTGTGTGTGCATGTGTGTGTGTGCGTGCGTGCTGCTGAACAGTTAAGAACCCCCTGAGGTCAGAACAGATGCGTAACCCTACACTCCCTTGTTGACGGAGCCTTCCACACATCCCACTGTTTCATTTGGATGTGCTCCCGCTTCAGCGTTTCCACTGTGAGAGATCCAGATAATTTCACAGCTCATAGAAAAGCCCGGTCTCACAATCATGGGAACTGCTGCGCGAACACTGTCCTCTTTATATAAGGCCCAAAATGAAATCCACACACATTGCTCTCTGGGTTTGTCATCTGCGAATCTGGACGACCGCAAATCAAGTCTGGACTCACAATCATGGGAACGAAAGCATGAGCTGGCTGCCGGATCAGAAGCCCGAGTGTAATATCTGCACCTGCAAACAAACCTGCTTCTGTCGCTCATGACTGACTCAGGGGATAAACACTGTAATTGATGGACGCAATAAAATTAACACCCTATATAATATATTGAAATCCAATACAACAGCCCTGTGTTACTGCAATACTTTGCACATTTTGTTAAGACCATCAGAAGATCAGAGATGTGTTCATTCAAGTCTGGTCTGGTTTGTGAGGCCACAGTTGGTTTGCTTTGCATCTTTTTTCATAACCACACTGTTTATGAAGGTAGACAAAATGTGAGGTAAACCTAACATTGTGATAGGCTTTATAATTGTGTCGATCAATTTATTGTGAGATATATACAATAGATGATTGGTGGGTATATAGGATTATAACATGTGGAAGAGCATTTCCAAATTTCGAATTATTACAGCCTAGGTCTTTTTTTTTATATAGTTTTGTTCATCATCACATCAACCTAGTTGAAATCTAACAGCTCAAGAAAAGTGAGCATTCAGAAGATCAGACAGGTTTTAAACTTATTTGAAAGAGGTAACTAAGGTGACCAGTAATATTATTATCCAAGCTGTCAGTCGTATATATCCACCACAGTTTACAGACACACTTCCTGGTTCACCTTTGACCTACCACACACTACCAACATTTCTGCTACACTCATTTACAGTTGCTGATCTGATCATGTGACTGCTCACGTTTCTTTCCCAATCAAAATAACACAAAACTCCTTTAATGCAAATTTAAGAATGGATATTAGTTATAACTTTGTCTTTCCAATTTAAGGCTTCAGTGTTTGGACCAAAGCGCTTTGTCCAAGGCTCTTTCAGATGAATTCAAACGGACACACACCCAACTTTTACCAAACCATGAATTATACAGTATCTCACTGTACACTGGATCCTAAAGCATATAATTGCTCACAAGTTCATTATTATTTCAGCCATTGCCAATCACAGCCATTTACTGGAAGCCAAGATTTCAATTAGCCTGGTTCTAATCCTCAGTAATTAAGCCGGCTGACCTTAACACTGGATCCCTCCTGTCAGACAGTCAGTCAGTCAGTCAGTCACTGGAGCCGTGTCTTTACAGAGCCAGGGGAGACAAGGAGACATGACTGACAAGGCTGTGTGTGTGTGTGTTTGTGTGCTTTTATGTGGGTGCGCACACGTGTGTGTGGGAGTGTGTACTTTGTTACTGACATTTGGACTGACAGTCTATCAGGGGCTATTAGCTGCTCCCAGGTGGCCTCTTATTCATCCACAACACAATGACTCCTCAGAGGAGTAGAAAGAGGCTAATCACTACATAAAGGCTGACTGTCTTAGATTGAGTATACGTGTGTGTGTGTTTGCCTGTGTCTGCCCATGTGTGTGTGCATGAGCGGTTACGGTCTCAATAAAGCTAAAGATTAGACACGAGCAGGTAGCTTCCATCTAGGAGGGCAGGAAAAATCAAAAATAGATGCAGAGACACATAAGCGAGAGCACATACAGATGTACACGCACAACTGAGCATGCCTGCTCGCACACACACACAGAAATGCACACACACACACACACATGCAAACAAAGACAACCATGTGAGACAGGAAAAATTCTGGATGGATGGAGCGGAACAGCACAGAAGATGCAAAGAGTGGTCTGATGTGAATAATTTAGAGGTTGCTGTGTGGTGGACCTAAGAGTGTATGGAGACAGAAAGACAGAGAGAGAGAAACAGACAGTGAGAGAGAGAGAGAGAGAGAGAGAGAGAGAGAGCAAAAAGGAGGTACGTCTATAAAAGAGAGGGAAAAGAAAGGGAAGAGCAAAAGACAGACAAAGTATGAGGGAGTGAACTTGGGGAGACAAAAAAAAAAACACAGACAGACAAAACAGAAAGAGAAGAGAGTGGAGAGGAAGAACCGCAGACTATGTTATTACCTCAGAGAGACAAGAGGGAAAGAGAGAGAGAGACATGAGATGGTAGAACAATAGGCTGCACGTCCTTTCCCCATGAGCATGTACTGTAAAGGCAGCCGATGTGATTATCCACACTCGAGCAACTTCACTCACTAAGACACTCTTGAGCTTCAAACTACCGGTACATAATGTTCTCCTAATGGACTCCACTAACACTAACATCACTATCTGCATTAATGGACTCTCGCTAACACTAACAAAACCATCCACCGCAATGGACCCATGCTTACACTTATAAGCATGTGTATCTAGATCTCAGGACGCTTCCTTCCCAGGCTCAATTCTGCATAAGTAGTTACAAAAACGTTGACATAAAATCACATTTGACTCAACGATGCGTAAAGTCGGATTTCGACTGGATTATACGTTAATGTTCTCCAGCCAGTGCAAACGTCCCCACCTATAGTTCTGATCTTAAACTAAAGACTTTCTACCTTACGATCAGAATTGATGAGGAGCCAAGGGCCTGTTGACGTTACATCAAACTAGTTATACCTGCATATACAGTATTCCTTCTGGATGCAACCATTAAACTACAGGGGTGTTATTACATATGAGAAACAATAAAGTCTGTCTGCTTTGTCATTCTCCATCACAGTCAGGTGATACTGAGAAAACACATGATAATAACAATAAACAAAGCGTTGCAGAAAGACAAGGTTTTTTTGTGGCTATGATTTACACACCGACATTATGATTTGTAATTTTCTTGCGTCAGTTAAAAAACGGTGGCTGAAGGGAAAAGTAGGTTCACTGACCTCGTAGCACACTCAGTCTGGTGGAGGCAGTGATCTCTCCTGCAGAGTTGGAGGCGTGACATTCGTAAATGGCCTCGTCTCTGGGGGTCCTCAGCGGCTGGATCCTCAGGACCGAGCCGGACCCGTCGTCAAACTCTATCACCTGTTGCAAGATGCAAGATGTGAAAGTGGCTTTAATCAAAACAGCATATTTGCAACGGATCAAAAATGTGTAAAGCGACAGAGACTTCTGCATTCTCCCTTTTATAGCGTTTCGGTTTGTGGCCTGGTGAACACAGTCGTCATATCACAGCTAAACCAGCCAGATCTTTTATTGGTGGAGACCAAAGACAGACCTAAAAGAAGTGAATACTGAATTGCGCTGACATTCATCGGGAGGACAGAAACACAACTTTAAAAGAATGTAAATGTTGCAATAGGCAACTCTTTGCAATTTCAACTTAAAGCACGACTGTAAGTCAGTTTGTATTTTCAGCTTGTTTCTGCTGCCCCCAAGAGGCCAAAAAATCAGATATTGTGCGTTTAAAGAAACCTCCTCTATAAAGCTTGAAAATATTGCACTGTTGCTCTACAGATACAGCAGCAGCAGCAGGCTTGTTTAAATGTTTGGCTGAAGCATTGGACCCTGACTGGTGCTGCTGTTTGGTTTTAATATTCCCTTCAACATTGTTTGCAGCTCAATGATAAACATTAATTTTCAGAGACAAAAAAAAAAAGGTTTTGAAGGCCTTTTCCTAGTTTTTAATTTACTGGAGGAAGCTGACGGGACAGAGTCTGGGGAGTATGAGCGCACTAGTCAGGCTTAATCCTTAGCCACAAGGCATACGTAGATCCAGAGTCCAGGATCAGTTACTACACACATTAAAATGGATTCCTGGTAACACCAGACAAGCAGTGCACTGTAACTTTTTGACAGAGATTAAAAAATGGCGAGAATGGATAGTAAAAAAATTACAATTGTCAATGATTATCTTTCATGTCCTTGTCATATTTAGGATATGCAACAATTTAAGATTCTCCCAGAAATACTGGATTGTACATTTCAAATGCTCTTGCATAAGTTTAATACATTCACGTAATAAATCTGGATTCTGATTTCTGAGAAGGTTTCGGCTGACTAAAATCCAATAAAAAGAAATCCCACAACAACTCCTGACCGACAGGACCGAAAAGAGAAATATACAGCAGGTAGTCTGAGTTTATATAGGGTGGATTAAAAATAAAATATCTCCCCAAGTGATTTAATCACAAATAGGAAGACAGCGAGATGAACCTAAACCTGGGAGGAACCTCGACTTATTAAAGTGGAAAAGCACCTTGAGCTCAGGGTGACTCTGAGCGTGGAGGAGAGAGGCTGGTTCAACATCTCCATCTATGAGTGACTTGTGAGGTGGGGAAATAAATCAAAGGTGAGAGCCTTTGGGAAACTAATAAGGGTGATCATATAAGAATTTCATATACTGTAGCCCGAGGCATCATCTGACATATGAAAGAGCTGGAGCAGATAGCATTTCACACGGTTGTATAACCTTTGCAGCACACATGAAGAGAAGCAGGTAAACTGATCGAATCGTTGAGAGCATTTGTGAAAATAAATTTTTATGCAAACAGGTACTAGATGGTGTTCGTGCACTCCTAGTATAAGACTGTCTATTATATATATGGATGAAACCACACAAGAGAAAAGTCTCATTATTGACTTGAACGTCTACCATCATTGCATTAATACAGCACCAACAATACACCTTTGTCATGGCGCTCTGACTCGTCGTCAAAGCAAAAGCACAGATGTACGTAATAACATTATTGATAGCTCTGTTCCATTTAGGCATTTTGAGTGAGTCAGCAGAAGCATTATCAGGGCTTTCAAACTGGCCAATCTAAATGTAAGGCAGCCATTTAAAGCTTCGACTAAAATGATTTTCAAAGATTTTCAGTTTGCTATCACATGCCTGAAGATATAAAAGCAGCAAATCCTCATAATTGAGAAGCTCGAACTGAGTTATGTTTGTGCTTGAAAAATTACTTACAGGAATAGTTTTGGGAAACGTTTTCTTGCAGAGTTAGATGAGGAGAGCGATAGCACTGTTGAAGCTATAGACTAGAGTTTAACTTGGCATAAGGACGTCCAACCAAGAGAGTGACATTGGTCTCTTCATCTAACTCTAAGCAAAAAAATAAAAAAAAAAAACAGACAAAAACAAATAACCATGATTCCCAAAGCTATTCCTTTAAATCAGAACAGTTGCCAATTATTATTCTGTCTATATCCTTGTTACACCTGTGTTTGACAGGTCAGAAACGTCTGCTGTGAGAAAAGATGGAAATACTAACTGGAAAACAACAAGAACTGACACCAGTGACAACAGTCGTCCTGTTTGTTTCAGAAACCACTGGTTTACACAGCTGGTCCACGCAGCCATTGATCTTCTATTGTGGCTCTGTTGTGGGATGCTTGTCCATTCCCATTTGAGTTTACAGCATTTCAGCATGAGAAGTCAGAAATATCATTAAAAAAAAAAGACACTTCCTTCATTTCTTTCTCAGCATCGTACCTCAAATCTCTGGTTGCTGACTTTTTTGCCTTTCTTGTTCCAGACAATCTTGGGCTGTGGGTCTCCTGTGGCCTGGCACACGAAAGAGGCCACTCCCCCCTGGACTCCTGTCTGGTCTTCTGGGGTCCGTGTAAACCTGGGGGGTGCTGTGTGGAGAGACGTATGCGAAAGTTAAGACCAAGCTCAAGTGTGTGTCTGTGTATGATGGACACTTATATAACGCTCTTAATAAATATGATGACCACACACATCGCCACTGCTGCTATACTAATGAGCATTCACACATTCATGCATATATTCTCTAATGGATTATTGTGTTTTTGAAATGCACTTAAGCACCAGATTTCCACTTATTATACAACTATAATCTGTCATTCACACATCTGTAACACTTAAGACCACTGTACTAAAACAAGAGTGTGTGGAAGGGAAACGCCAGATGTGTGTGTGTGTGTGTGTGCAGTTTAAGTGAAAAAGAGGAAGTACAACTCTGCAGTCACTAGGATGGTGTCAATAATGCAAACTGAAAGAATCAGAACATTGTTCAACACTGTGACTGGATGTGTGTATGCGTGTGTTGTAGTGTGAACCAATTCTTGGGAGGACACATGCACCTACTGTATATTTGTGTTTCAGCGTAGTCGAGCAAGCTGGTGGCTTTGTGTCTGTGAGTGTGTGCATCTTTTTTTCTGTACACGTGTGCACGTTCCACCATGTTTTTCCCTCTGTCCCTGTACCACCAAAGAAGCTTAATATTTCTGTGCCATAAAGGATTTATGAAGACTTACTCCTGACATGACCACTAAAGCCCCTCATTCTGGGGACGCCAACAATATCATAACCACAGCCTCCGCTGGATTGTGACATCACGACATCAAAAAGATTCGGCACGTCAGTCACGGCACGTCACCGCCAGCTCGCCTAATGGCATTCCAGCCAAACCAGAAAATCCCTACTTAAGGGCTTACCGCCAACTGCCCTGACAAAGGGAGAGAAATTGCTTTTTGCTGTTTAAAAGGAGGGAGGGAGAGAGGGAGAAAAGCTAAGCTTTTCAGAGAAGGAGAGAAAAAGAGAGAGAGTGTGTGTGTGCTGAAAGAGCGGGGACAGCTGAACAGAAGAGCGAGCGAGATAAAGGGAACGAGCGAGAGAGACAGATGGAGAGCAGAATGGGCAAGGAAGAGAAAGCATGAACAGCAGAAGTGGAGGGAGAGAGGAGGATGAGCACAGGAGGTGGATCCGAGAGAGAGAGAGGGCGAGATAAAGAGAGTGAGAGCAAGAGAGAACGAGCCAGATGTACTGGCAAACATGGTCTGAGAGCCCCAAGCTGCCCAATCACCTCTACACCTCACTGGCTCACGGCCAAATCTACCTCAATGACTGCGTGTGTGTGTGTGTGAGAGAGAAAGAGTGTGTGTGCATGTTTGAGCTTCCTTACTTTCATCCATGCATTTGCCTGTTTACATATGCACACACATCTGCAAGGGAGAGTTTGCTGTGGTTGCTTAAACGATTAGTCGACTCTTTAACATTAAATGCTTCAAATTGTTATGTCGGGCTCTGGGAAACTGGCAATTTTTTTCACTATTTTCTGACATTTTGAACACTTAAGAACTTATTGATCAATCAGTGACCGATTATTAGAATCATCCATGAATGAAAATAATGGATATGGACAGTACATCTTTAGTTTCTACATGCATGCCATTATGCTGTACGTGTGTGTGACGAGCGAGTGAGCGAATGCCCATCTGAGAGAGAGAGAGAGAGAGAGAGAGAGAGAAAGAATGAGAGAAAAAGAGAGATGGAAACAGAAAGAATGAGGAGCGGGAGAATCTCTCTCTTAATCCTCTTGCTAATCTCTCCCCCACAAAACAAATGAAAAGTGTAAAGCCAGCAGAGCCATACTAAAAGGCACGGTAGATCTTTCAATTGCTTTTTTATCTTTCCTCCCCTTCTCTTCATCTCTCTCGCCCCGATCCCTCTCTTCATACATCCCCTGTTTAATTGTCTTAAGTTCTCTCTTTCCCATATTTTGCCCCTTTATCTCTCTACCAGCTCCTCTTTCTTTGCATCACTTTCTTTCCTCCCCTTCACAGCTGCTTTCCTTGCTCCCTCTTTCATCCTCCTCCTTGTTACTCTTTCTCCATCTCCTCCCTCCATCTCTGGGGTGTTACATAAGTCTTCCTGTCACATTGACTGACTTAATGAGGAGGTGGTGGGGGGGGGGTGCACCGTATGCTCCACACTTCTCCCAACTCGCTCTCGCAATTCCTCTTCTCCCATATTTCTCTCCTCCCCTCTCTTTATCAGCTCTCATCCTTACCCCCACCCTCCTTCCCTCGCTCTGCCGCCTTTTCCTCCAAATTCATCCTCCATCTTCACCTCCTTTTCCAATCCTCATCCCTCCTCTGCGCTCTCTATCTATGTCCGAGCTGAGCCGTCTTTTGCCAAGATCATCAGGGTTTTTGGTAGGATTAAGCGCTGACATTTGGGCCAAGGAAGGGGGGGCTCAAGCAAAAGGAAAAGGGCACTTCAATATTTACTAGTATGTGTAGGGGGATGGAGGTTTATTATGCAGGTTTATTATTTTATGGATATAAAATCAAAAATAGAAGAAAAGGAACTTATTCCAGGGGGGCACTTTGCAGCAGGCGCAGGCTCACGCTCCCTCACAGCCTCTTTTCCCTCAATATGACCTAAGATGGAAGTGAAGGGAAACTACTGAGTGGGTCCGCTGAGAGAGATTTAGATGGAATTAGACTGTGCCAATCTTTTCCCCTCTTGGTGTGTGTCTGTGTGTGTGTGGGTTGGATGGAGGGTGGCCTACATAATAGTCACCATACAGTGGGATCTGATCTACACAACAGATGGCAGGGATTACAAAGTCAGCTCCCCTCTCCGGACCACTTTCGAGTCACGGCTGAAGACGTGTGATAAACTTGGATTCCAGGGTGAAAGATGATGTCTTTATGTCTTTTTGGTATTTAAAATCAAAGGAATGAAATGAATATATTTAGGTAGCAGAGAACAATGACATCCTGAAATAAAAATGTTACTACATCATTAATGTGGACTTCTTTATACATGTGCTACTAAAAGATCTGATTTGTTTTAGTTCTAATTTTGTAAATCGTGACAAATCCAACTCCCTTTAATTTAACCTGCAGACCGTAATGTGTCGATGGAGGTTCACTTGAGTGGCAGAAAAGTCAAATAGCAGGACTAAATAAAGCTAGTGACACTGTGTAGGAGACTACAGGAACATACTGTAGCTGGCAGATGCTGTCTTAACCTAGAGGGACTCAGCGAGAGAGATCGAGTTTGTAAGAACAGATGCTGGCACAAACCTTCAGGGAGCGTGATTTACGAATATAGTGCATTAAGACTGGAAAAATTTATAAATTTAAGAATGGAAATTGTGTATTTGGGGAGGATAAACAGATGCAGCCCACCACAAAAGATGCACAGGTTGTAAAAGCAGAGCCGTCACATACTTTTTTTATGACGCTGAAATTTTGAGAGAAATGTTTACTTTTTCATAAGGGAGCCACATGAAATAAAACTTCCACGGATCTTTTGCAAAACTCTGCAAAATATTGCATTTCATGTGCCCTCGGGCCTCATCTTGTGTGCCCTCAATCACTTAGCTGATCTGATGTGAAAAAGCATAAAGCAGACAGGCCTGTCCAAACAAGGCAAATCAACAAAAAGCAACGGACTCAGCAGCACGAAAGGGACCTGCCTGATTCTGCAGGTACCAAAATTACAAAGTGGGAAATAGAAGCTCTGATGATAAGAATATAGAATGACTAAGCTTTAGTGTGTTGGCTAAACGGAGCAGATGGGGAAACCCAGACGTTAACAGTAGCTGATCCTGTGTGTGTGTGTTTGAGCTGAATTCTGTTTGTGCTCACAGGTTGAACAGTGGATCATCCCTTGGAGGAAGAAGGGGATAAATTGTTATTGAACTTCCTGATCAGAGAGATATCAGGCGCGTCCCCCTCGGACATGTTCGCAGACGATCCTGGGAGTCTTTGTCGACATGTGGTCTCGCGCACGAACAGCTTTTGTGAGAATTTGTGCCTCTGTGTTGGAAGTTTTGATCACATCTGAAAAGCCCGCTCTGGATGTTTGCTACAACTCGCCAAGCATCTGTGCCTGCGCCTCATTTTTTCCTGTGCATGTCTGTGTGTGCACATGTGTGCTCATTTTGATAGTTAGGCATGTAATGAGTAATTCGGGGTCCTTGCCAGGGAAAGATCCAGCTGCATAGTGCTGTATGTGGTGGTGGGCGGTTAGCTGATGACTCCCCAAATGAGAACTGAGGCAGTCTTGTCTGACAAGTTGAGGAACGAGGCCAATATCGGGGCCGGAGCCAGGGCCATGATAGTCAGCCTGGAGAGTGGGTGGGCAGCTGGCCAGAACCATAACTTAAAACACATTAACATCAAACCGACACATTAAGAGCAAATTATCAGCTGCTCGCTTTCGTCCTGGAAATGAAACTGGATCGCCGGGGCCAATAAACACAGAGAGACAGCTATCATCCTTGTGCAAGTGTTAATTGGAAAACATCTGGTAAAACAGATCATTTCAACATAGAAATTTAATTACGCACAATTAAATGCTGTAACTTTTGATAAAACTTCACATTAAAGATAGCGTGCTATGCAAGTGTCCATTTATCTCTGCATCTAGATTATAGGATTCAAACGCTTCTTCTATCTCCTCATATAAAACTTCTCTTTATGCATACTGATCTGCAGTTTTTTGGGACGACCCCCAGCTGACATCACCAAGCATCACTTCAACAATATCACGATGCAAAAGCAAAAGGATAAAATGTACTTTTCGTGCAGAAAGTAATCCACCATATCTACCCGAGGGTCCGGCCAGTGCCGCCTTAATCAGGGATAGATCAGGGTTTGTTGGAAACTAAGGGGAGGAACTAATCAAACAGGGTCTTCTTTTATGCACAGGTCATCAGAAACACATGAGATATCCACTGGGTGCACAACTTTACTGGGTCAGAGCCGGCTTCCCATACAGACGAACAGAGCGCCGGTCACAGTGTATTACTCACAGACCACTGCTTAGCTAAGTTAGAGCTAAGCTGAAGCTATCCAGGCCTCTTCACAGACGGGTGCACCTGCTAAGCTAATGCTAAGCTAACGCCGGTCAGATCCTGTTACTCACGGATGGACGCACAGCTATGCTAGTCGCTGATAGCCTCGATGCTGTTGTGCCTGAGATGCAACGTATTGAGACGCGTCTGCTTCGTTCTCTTTCTCATCAACACGACATGAGTTATCGAGGGAGTCCAAAAGGTCAGCGGTAGGCCACTCCTAAATCCAGCACTGGCATTAAATAGTTAATAACATGACTGTGATTGGCATTTTAATTTTGTGTGCATATGACTTCTGAAAATGTTTGTGATGTGACCCATTTCTGTCACCTTCTATGGAGAGATATTCGAGGCTGGAGTTGATGGGAAGAGGTTGTCAAGCATTTAAATTAGGCTTGTCACATTCTGGATGAGCATGAGCTGGCACATCATCACTAGAGTTGAATTTTAATACAATGCAATAAATGATTCCAGAAAACATTAAAGTGAATTATTTAGATAATGACCGAAATTAGTTTTGTTGATAAGTGGCTTGTTAATTTAAAAAAAAAGAAAAGGGAATTAAAGGACGATTTCAGTGCGATTAGAGATATTTCATCTGTCTCTTACTCGGCCTCGCTGCAGACTTTTGTGCAGTGTCACATAAGATTTCTTTTCTCTTCTTTTTAATAAACGCTGTCTAACCATGTTAACCCTCCAAATGTCTTAAGGGTAAAGGATGACCCGTTTATTAGTTTAACATCAGAGAAAACTTCCTTAATTCATTTTTTTCAGTATAAAATTTGATGACATTTCCTGGCCTGACCCCAGCATTAGGAAAAGTGTCTCCTCTGCCACCTCTTTTTAAAATAAATAAATAAATAAATGAAAGCAAAAATAAATAATCAATGTACACCATCAGGGTACAAATATCATCTTTATGTCTCCTCCTGCAGCTCTAAACACTTTTATGCTATGGGGGATGGTGTGCAGGACTACCAGGACCACCAGATAACGGGTAATATGGGAATGGTATCAATCTGCTCATCGATATTAACTCTACTAACTAATTAAGAGAAGAATAATAACCATATTCTCAACATGTTCCTCTAAAGATATCTAAATTTACTTTCTATGTGGTTATTTGTGAGGCAACATGTCAAGGTATCTGTAATTGTGGTCCTTGCATGTAAAAACTGTCATGAGAAACAAATAATTGATGCAATAAAAATGATGAAGTGATCTCTTGAGACTCGACCAGTTTGTTGACCAGTGTAACACTGGAGGCCTTTTGGTCATTTGATCATCACTTCCCAGCCCACAGGAGAAATCACACAGTGCCTCCATCATGGTCTTAACTGCCAAGAGCAGATGTTGACATTTTGACATTTTGTACTGTGGTTATGGGCAATAATGTCAACCCGGATCTTGCCTTTTCTTTGCGCTTTCAGCGAGTCAGGCAATACCAATCAATCACAGAAAAGAAACACAATCCATCTAAGAAAATAACTGCTTGATTCTGTTTCACACCCTTAACTAATCCCTGGGGCAGAAACCTTTAACCTTTGTGATCCTGCCTCTTCATCTCGTGCCAGTGAATCCTGACGGTGCCTCATCCATCAGCAACAAGGAGCCACGAAGCTTGCACGAAACTAGATACTTATCGCGATCTAATCTCTTGTCTCCTCTAAGCACTACACATGCTTGCATACATATACATATAAAACAGACAACTGCAAACATGCTCACATGGACACACACACACACACACACACTTGTGCCACTAAACTCTCTCTGATATGCCTGAACTCAAAAATCTTTGATACACGTGTGCCGTGTTACAGCTTCTCTGCCTTCTTATGCTCTTACCAAAGAGTACTGCAAAGTCAGTTTTATGTATATTCACCTCGCCTCAAAAGGCAATACAATCTGTACAGCATACTACTCCATCTACTGTACCCTGGTATCTTTTAAATGTATGTTAAATGCATCAAATATCAAAACTTTCTGTGGAGGATAGTGTGCAGGTTTGGGGCTTGTTAAAGGCACATTTCAATTTAAATATTCTAAAACTATACTAAAATTTGTTTTTTGGGGGAAATGAAAAATAAGATGATGGAATAGGAAAAGTAAAATCTACCCTGAAAAGAAAATGAAAAACTAGCCCGACAGAATCCACAGAAAATACGAGCCTGCCATGTGTTGTGGAGGAACACGTTGCTCTTTAGACCCTTGCACTTAGAACCTGAGGGAAAGCTGAATGAAATACTTGCAGGTAACCAAAGAAGGCTTCTCTCCGAGCACTTGGTGTTCAGCGCCTCGCTAAAGGGCTCTCAAAGTAAGCAAAGCAGCAGTGCATTGTGGGAGAATGACCCAACCACCTTTTCAGATTCCAGTCAACCTTGAGGCAGCGCTGGCAATATGGTCGAATGTTTGACAGGACAATCAGTCAACACATGAGCAAGCTCTGTGTTTCCGATGTTGGACTAATATGTCATATATGAAAATGTCAGTGACTGAGAAAAACTGGAGTTTTTATTGATGCCCCTGTGGTTTTTTTTTACATCAAGCTTCACGGGGGAAAAGGAAGTGGAAATGCACAGCTTTTACAACACATAAATGATGTGATGTAAACTGAGGCTAGAGTTTCACATTACTGAGAGCCTCCCTAGGCAGAATCCTAAACCGCTCTTGCCTGGTTTCAAAATGTACAGTCTGCTTACTAAAGCACCGGGTTGCAACTCAGCATTGCTTCCCCTCCTGTAACCGCTGAGAGAAAGAAGATGTTTATTGTGTCCTGTTGCACACACACGAGGAGTTTCTATTTCAGCTGGAATTTTTTTTTTTTTTTTTTTATTGTTACATCCGAGCTGCAAACAGGGAAGGATGACAGCTTGTTGGTTTTGGGGCAAACGTGGGTCAGCAAGAAAGAACCCTGTTGTTGCATTGTTTTCCCGTCGCCCTGAATGACATGTGGCGGGATGCGGTTTCTCACACGGGGCATCTCGCTGCGTACATGGAGCAGTGGCCTAGTTTGCGACAGGATCAGGGCATTACTCTTAATCCACCAGATAGATGTCATATGCACGCACGCGCACACAAATACACTGAGAAACAAAAAAATGGTGGCGAGAGAGAGGGAGTAAAAAAAAGAGGGAGATGTGAATTTGGAAAAGCGCTCATTCACACACGCAAAGCTCAGTGCAGCGGCTTGTATTGTTACACCAGCGCTTGTGTGCTGGATGCCCATATGGTGCAGTGTCATGCAAGGTTTCCAACTATGCACATGGGATCCTGTTCCATCCCACTGCGTCTTAATACCCTCAGTCCAGTAGTGTGTGTATGGGTGTAGCTTGTGTAGCCAGCGTATGTTTCTAAAGTTTGATAAGCAATGATGCCACTGTCCAGACATAGAGGAGTGGCCTCTTTTTAGTAAAACCCTTCTGTGCTCAAAATATCTTCCACTCATTTAGTGACGATAAGCACAACCGAAAGCAATATTTCAGAGCGCGTTTAACATTTCACAACATGCAGACACGAGACGAGCGCCAAAGATGTCAGCGCCCCAGCAGCCTCTGTTTGAGTTCTCAACGTTCAAATCTCTGAGTCCCCACTGTTGATATTAAAAGAGGCACTGTACGTCATACACAATGAGACAAAAAGAGAAAAGAACAGCCTTTCCTCCCTTTCCCCCCCCTCAAGCCCTCTGTCCCTCCTTTCTCGCCAGATTATATGGATGTGCCGAGAAGAGGCAGAGAGCGAGCGGGAAAAGAGCAACGCGGGGAGTCACAGCGAATGAGACGAGGGCAGGCGAAAAAAAGAAAAATATAGACAGAGGAGACAAAGTATGAATCCTTTCCACCCTCGTTGCATCTGCGCTGCTCCCCCTAACCGTCACAGAGGAAGTCTGGGAGCATCATCGTTTTGATGGATGACTGGGCCTTTACTAGCCGACCCTGGAACTTACGCAGGGGACAAGAGGGCAGGAGGCTGAAAGGAAAACAAGAGCGGTTTGTGGATGTGTGTGCTTTTACTGGGCGCTGTGTTAGGGTGTACTTTTAAAACATTGCAGGAGGGGAATGGCTGCCTCAGGACTATACCCGTGTGTTTATATGCTTGTGTGAATGTGTGTGTGTGTGTTACAGGGTGGCGATGATATATGTTCAGCTTGTAAAACCACAAGCTTGGAGGCACACTGCATTTTCCTTCAAACAAACAGACTGTACCGTACCTGCCGCATGTTTTATCTCCTATACAAACATTCTTTTTTACCATATTTTCCAGAACGCATTTACGCTTACGGAAAAAGCTTTTTTTTTTTTAAACAAATATGTAAATCAAAATCCTACGAGGCGCCATTATTACTGATGTCTCTGAAAGGATAACTCCCAGATGTTTAACAGTCTGCACAGTAAGCTTGGATGACCTCCTCCTCTTTCTCTTCCATTATTCCCTTTCAGTCTATCCTATCTTTTAGTCCTCCCACACTCCCCTTCTGTCTTCATACCTTTTATCCTGAGTCTCAGCCCAAATCAGGCGGTTTCATCACCGCCGTTATGAGATTCAAAGCCTCTCTGTTCATCGTCACCCTGACAAATTGATAGAGAAGCATGCCTGGCCCAAGACTTTCTCCTACACAGGTAGACACTAATGCTAAGTATGTTAACACACATATTACCATCCCAGTAATCAGGTTTTCGGGAATATCTCATTCGTCTGTTTGCTTATGTAAAAATCATGCATGAACCATGAATGGATTTCCTGGGGTATTATAAAAGAAACTTTTGCATGTAAACAATTTATTCAAGTTTCTGATCATCGTCTGCTGTTTGTCTGGATGTGTCTTCAACTTGAGTGATGTGGTAGTAAAAAGTGAAAGAAAAATATGATGAACAATGTGATGGTTGAAAGTCTGGTGCTGGTTAAATGGGGGATTAACTTAGTGCTGTCTTCCATTAAGATGGACGATGAGATGAAATGGAAGATGTGTGCAGAAAGCCAGACACAAAAGTGAATGAAGTTGGTCATTATAGAAAAAAAATGAAGAAATAAACTTTTTAAATTCAGTTCATTCACAGGGAGATGAATAAGGTCTGTTCCATGTAAACATCATATCCCAAATATGATGAGAACTGGGACTGAAATGATGAGTGGAATTATCCATTCAGTTGGCAGATAATTAAACTATTCTCAAACTCAATTGATTTTTTTTTTTCAATTAAAGTTTTTTGATGCACAGGAGGCAATAAGTCAGAGCTTTCATGCGCCCTCATGTGCCAGTTTTCTTTGCCATATATGATTGTAAACTGATCATGTCTAGTTTCAGAGGGTTGGTCGGACAAACAAGCGAAAGGATTGGTGATGGACCATTGTCATTATTTTCTGACATTTTATAGACCAAACGATCATTCAAGAAAATCAGACACATCGTCAATAATCAATAATGTAAATGATCAATGCAGCCATAATTAAAAAAAGGATGTGGTAAATAACCGGAATACTAATGTGCATGTAAACTTACTGATGAATATATTGGACTGACCACAATCAGGGATCACACACACACGCACACACACACACGGTACGAACACGGTCACACAAGTAGTGGGGAAATTATCTGATTTGCCATATGTGGTCTGTCTATCCATGCCAAGCAATACTGGGATGGACAAAAACAGCTGGCCTCATATCAAACCTGCTACCCAACACACACTCGTACAGTCTCACATACACACAGATAAACACACACACACACACTCTCACACACATACAGTAGGGATGTGATATCAGGAATGGAGTGGTTTGTAAGAGAAAATCAGGTCATTCCAACTTTGCATGTGCTTGTGTATAAACATATAAACAACATGTGTATTCAAAAGATATGTCCTATATTTATACATGAATATGTGAGTAGGTGTCTGTGTCTGAGAATATAACTACATGGGTGTGAAGGGACTCACAGTCGGCATCAGCGAGGAAGAGGAAGCTGAGGAGGAGCAGGCCCGGATTGGCAGAGTGCATCATGGGATATGTCGACACATGCATGCTGTATCCACCGTGAGCTCACTGCCTCACTGTACAACAGGACGATAGAAACAGGCCCTCACAACCTGGGGAGAGAAGAGAGGAGAGGTACCAAGAAAATTCACTCATTAGACTCGTTCCAAACTCCAAATTAAGAGAGTTTCAGATATTACACAGTCTGTGCGCACACACACCGACACCCACACACACGCCAACGCACAGACTTGAAGTGTGTGAGTTCCCTCTAGGCCTTACACTCCAGTTATGCAGCTGCCTCTCCTCTTCTCGCTTCATTAGGACCATACACTCATCGCCCGGAGGTGTGTTTTGGTGTGCGCGCGCGTCTGTGTGCGTGCGTGAGAGAGTTCACAAAGTAGCTGATGAATTTCAACTTATGGCATACATTTAACATTAAAGCTTGTGCTTCTAAAGTTCATTTAAAAAAAAAAATCTCCCTAGTTTATAGCCATTACACAATCTACAAATCAGGGTGCACTTCGATACTGCATTTTGTTCCAAATGTAAACGTGATGATTTCAGATTGGCGAAAATGAATGAATGGTTTTAAGATGGAGGGGTGGGAGGGGTGGATGGACGATGGGGAGATTAAAGTGGGAGGAGACTGACTGGTGTTATCTGCTGGCTGTGTTGCAGACAGTGTTGGGTCAACATACAGCTCGATGTCTTGATCTTTTCATCCTGAGCTCACTTCCTTTCTAACACTCTCTCTGTCTCTCCCTCGAGTCCTTTCTTTCACTCTCCCGTCTTTGCCCCCTTTCACACATCTACTTACTTACGTTCTTCTGCAATTTTAAGTCTCCTAAATATTTATATTCATTCTCATTCATTTTGTATTTTTGTTAAACTTTCTCACCAGCATCTTTCTCTCTCCTTTACATCAGT